>CM062810.1:502031108-502631108 GCA_031772625.1 Pinus tabuliformis | reverse complement strand
ATAAATGTTAATAATTTAATATTTAAAAAAATTATAAATATTTTCATATTTAAATTTACAAATTTATTTATGTGATTTAAAATTTTTAAAACATTTATTTTTATTATTATTATTATTATTATTATTATATATATATATATATATATATATATATATATATATATATATATTTCGTGAGCGTTTTGGAAAATCAAATTATTAAAAAATAATAGTAAATTTATAAAAAAACATAATAAAAATAATTAAATTAAATATATTATACATTATAATAAAAAATATATTTATATTTATATTTATATTTAAGAATTGATAAAATTAAATTTTAAAATTCATTAATTATAAATAATAATAATTTAATATAAATAATGGTGTAAACAATTATTGCTAGAATATTTAAATAATAAGATTTTAAAAATTAAATGATAAATCTAAAAATATTACCTATATGACTTACTATTTTATAAATACAAATTGCCTACACTTAATGTAATAAGTATTATTATTTACCTCTTACAAAAAGATTGATGTATTGACATATTATTGTCACCTTGTATGTAATAGGTATTATTATTTGCACCTTACAAGAAGATTGATGTGTTGACATCCATTTCATTTAATTTCAGTTATGCCAACCTTGACGACTAAACGATGCAGTGCAACAGCCCCTGTAATGGTGTGATAATCAATCTTATAGACATAGTCTATTAAGTTAATTTATTGTTAAAAATACATTCTCTACTACAATTAGATGAGTTTAGAATTTATGAGAAGTGAATGAAGTGTAATCTTTGAACTACTTTCTGGGATTTTGTCATGTGGTTGTCAAACAGTTGACATGAATATTAATGATGAAAACTCGAATCAAAACCGTTGCTGACAAGTCACCACCATTCCTGTAAGTGTCTTATACTAATTTCATAGATTTTTTATATTATTTTTTTTTCAAAATATCTGAGATTATTATTATTATTAAATTATTATTTTTTATTTTATTTTTATTTGTATTTATATATTAAATATTTAATTAAAATTTAAAAAAAAATATTCTATATTTTAAATTTATTAAATAATTTTATATCAAACTATATAATAATCAATATTCTAAATATTTTTAAAATAATTTATTTTCAAAATATTTTTTTAATAATAATTTGTTTTGAAAATAATCCCAACATGTTTAGTTTAATTTATTCCGTGAATAATTTTCCTCATATAAATTGCTTTCTGGCCAAGAATTCCTGAAAAGTAACCCTCAATGTTCCTGACCCTGAATGTGTAGTTTTGTGAGTAATTTAAACTTCCTCATATAAATTGCTTTTGGCCCAGAAATCTTGAAAATTAACTTTGAATATTCAGTTTTGTGAGTAATTTAAAACCTCCTCATATAAATTGCTTTTGGCCCAGAATTCCTGAAAAGTAACCTTCAATGTTTAGTTTTGTGAGTAATTCAAACTCCAGTCTTATCCATTTCAAATAATATAAATGAAAATAATTATTTAAAATAAAAATAATAATTAATGAGTAAATAAGGATTTCCTGAAGAAAAAAAAAACATATATCTGGCAGTAATGAAAACTAGCAGGAATATGAAATGACTATTAGGTGAAAGGAGATGGGACGGACGAAGAACTAGGTTTTGAGCTAGGGTTTGGTGTTGGTAACCATGACGGATTGTGGAGGAGGGAGTTTGGCTCCCTCCTACAGTCAAATAGCTGCGAACAGAAGCAAGGAAAAGGATCTGCACAGCTTCAAGAAACCAACGGAGGCAATAACTGAGGACACCAATACAGGAAATATCAAGAATCATGAATAGAGAGGAAATCATGAGGAAGATAGTAGGGAGAAGAGGAAAGAGGGTAGCAGTCAGAAAGATGCACCCCTAAGGGCAACAGGGATCTGCAAACCCAAGATGACCATCACTCCTAGGGTCGTTTTGAGTGACCCAGCACTACAGGTACACAGAGATCACATGACAGAACATGCGATCATATGCAAATTTATGGGGATCTAGCCGACAGAGAAAGATTTACATGCATGGATAAGAAACCACTGGAAACCCAAAGGGGAAATAAACCTGCACCTTGGATCCAAGGGATTTTTTACGGTGGTGTTCATGAGCTTAGAAGATAAAGACAGAGTGTTCGAGGGAGGACCATACTTCTATGCTGCTACAGGCCTTTACATGCGACCATGGGTGATAAATTTTGTCCCAGAACGAGAAACGTTCACCTCAATACCGGTATGGATAAGACTATACTCCCTTCCTTTAGATTATTGGCTGCCAGAGTCCTTGAAAGCTATTGGCAATAAACTAGGTCATTTTATTAAGATATCAGATGTGACATTAAGAGGCAAATACACTTCTTTCGCCCGAATCTGTGTGGAAATGGACCTGTCTGGAGCACTCCCAGACGAGATCATTTTAGAAGTTTATGATGAAGAATGGGCGCAGATGGTAGACTATGAGCATGTACCATTTAGATGTCGTAAATGCCATGAACATGGGCACCTTTACAGAGACTTCCCATCAAATAAAGTGGAAAACAGCAAAAAAACCACCACAAGTAAAGATCCTGAGGGTTTCACCAAGGTAGCGGGAAAGGGGAAAGGAGGAAAACGGAATCAAAAGAAAATCAATGAGGACGAACAATGGAGCCACAACAGTTTCAAAATCTTAGAAGAAGATACAGGAAATAAAAGGAAAAACCAGGGATTAGAAACTAAAACAGATGAGAAGGACAAGGACACCAGTATGGAGGACATACCAGAGAACATCCAACTACAGGATGATACATCAAGATTTATGGAGCTCAACAGGGACCATGAGATGACCCCAAGTGAGGCAGGAACGGAGGACCATGAACTACAGGAGATTCTTGAGAAGGAAAACCTGGATCTGGAAAAATTTCTGGAACAGGGTATTACTAAAGGAGTTGACTTCATGCCAAAGGAAGAGTTTAATAGGGTTTAGTAGCTCTTCCTATGGTGTTCATAGACGAAGAATTCTGGAGTCAAAAGAAACCATGATAGACAAGAAAATAAAGGGATGAAGATAATGGAAGAAACACAGGGACAATCCTCCAAGAACCCTGGGTAGGAAAACAAGAAGGAAAAAACAGAATGAGTTTCTGATAGAATGTGGAAAACTCATGATCAACTCAGGTAAGAGGAAAGATCTCACCAGTTACTCTTTTACAAACCTATCTTAATGAAGTTTACAACATGGAATATTAGGGGTCTAGGAAGTAAAAGGAAACAAAGAAATCTTAGCAGTAGAATAAAAGAAGAAAAACCCGACATGGTGTTCATTCAAGAAACTAAGTGTTTGATGGATAAAATTAAAGGAGTCCATAATAATTGGTTAAGCAGGTTTGAGTATCTAGAAGTTAAGGTAGACAGCTCAACGGGTGGGATTCTAATGCTTTGGAACCCCCAAAAACTTAGCATCTTGGATGCGGAAGCATCCAGGAACTATCTTTCGATGGTAATACAGCCTGTGGGTGATAAGGAAAATTACATGATGACAAATGTCTACAGACCTCAAATAAAAGAAGACAAACTCAAGCTTCTCACTTCCCTTGAGGATCTCAGAGGAAGACATCCTGATCTACCCTGGATTCTGGCAGGAGATCTCAATATGATCAAATCTCTTACAGAGAATAAAGGTGGCACTAGAACACTAGGAAGAGACTCTACTACCTTTTAGAACTTCATTGATAACATGAGATTAGTGGATGTTGAAACAATAAATGGCATCTTCACCTGGAACAACAAGAGAGGGGGGGCTTCTCAAGTTGCCTCTAAACTAGATAGATTCTTAATCTCAGAGAACCTTTTTCTCACAGGCCTTAACATGTCAGCTGTTATCCTTCCATTTGGAGGATCAGACCATTGGCCTGTCTAGCTTGAAGCCACTTTTATTGGCTCACCAAGGAACAGACCTTTCAGATTTGAAAATGTTTGGCTCTCTCACCCTGACTTCACTAACAACATTGAGAAATGGTGGATGGAAAAGTTGCCTTGTCACGGCACTAAAATGTACATGCTACAACAAAGAATTAAACACATCAAAATCAAACTCAAAGATTGGAACAAAAAGCAGTTTGGTAACATTTTCAAAGCCAAAAAAGAACTTGAACATCAAATCCAGGAGATCAATCAGATTATGATTATAGATGGCTTCACAGAGGAAAGGAATTCACAATCTGTTGTTCTTCAGAAGGAATGGGATGATAGATGCAGGCAAGAGGAGATTTTCTGGAGACAGAAATCAAGAGTTCAATGGATCAAAGAGGGGGAAAGAAACACAAAATTCTTTCACAAGTCAACTCTAAGTCACAGGTCACATAACAGAATTTTGAAACTCAGAGATACTCAAGGGAAAGAGCTGGTCACCCACAAAGAAATGGAGTCTCTCCTAGTGCAACACTTCCTTAGCATAGCGACGGAGCCGCTCTTAGATAGGTCACAGTTTATTAAGAAATTCACAAGGTACATCCCCAAGCTTGTAACGAGGGAAGACAATCATAATCTCAATCGACCAGTATCTGAAGATGAGGTCAGGGAAGTTATCAACAAGATGCAAAATGGGAAAGCCCCTAGCCCAGATGGCTTTAATGTAGATTTTTTCAAAGCCTGCAGAAAACAGTCAAACAAGACATCCTGGATGTAGTGGAAGACTCAAGAAGATCCAAATTAGTCCTGAAGGCTCTCAATGCCTCCTTCATTGCTTTAATTCTGAAGCAAGAAAAAGCCATCACACTGGACAAATTCAGACCCATAGCTCTATGTAATGTGGTGTACAAGATTATATCCAAAGTGATCGCTAATAGACTCAAGCCACTCCTTCCAGCTCTCATATCTGAGGAGCAAACTGGTTATGTGGAAGGAAGACAGATTCTCAACAATATCATACAAGCACATGAGATGGTCCACTCCTTGAAAAGCAACAAGCAAGCTGGAATGATCATACAGCTTGACCTAGCAAAAGCTTATGATAAGCTAAGCTGGTCTTATATCAAAGAAATGTTGAAAGCTTATGGTTTTGACCACAATTGGATCAGATGGGTCATGGCCCTGGTTTCATCAGCCAGTTTCTCAATCTTGCTCAATGGTTCGCCCTCAAGAACTTTCATACCTTCTAGGGGACTAAGACAAGGTGATCCGCTCTCCCCCTTCCTCTTTGTGCTCATGATGGAAGGACTAGGAAGAGGGATAAAAATGGCAAGGGCTAAGGGAAGAATCCAGGGTTTAAAATTCACCACAGATGGCGAGGTTTCAACTCACCAACAATTTGTGGATGACACTATGCTGCAGGGCATTCCCACGGTCAAGGAAGCCAAAGCTTTTAAACAAATCCTGAATGACTTTGCCATGGCGGCTAGTACAAAGGTAAGCCTGGACAAATCTAAAGTTTTCTTTTTTAACACTGACATTGCTATTCAAAGAAACCTCACCAGAATTCTATGGTTTCAAAGGGATAAGTTACCCTCTAAATACCTTGGTATCCCCCTTACAGACAAACCCCTGAGCAGGGAAGTGTGGGAGCCAGTTGTTAACAAACTTCAGGATAGAATAAGGAAGTGGACATGCAGATCTTTGAATTTAGTAGGGCGCCTTGTGCTTACAAAAGCTATCCTCCAGGCCATACCTATCTTCATGATGTCATCTCTGCCTGCCCCTAAAGGAGTTCTGCAAAAGATCAGGAACATGCAAAGAGATTTTCTTTGGGGAAAAGGGGAGGAGAAAAAGAAATGGGCATTGGTAGCTTGGGATAAGCTTTGCAAACCTAAAACCCATGGAGGTTTGGGGCTTCATGACCCCGAAACCCTTAGCAGAGTCTCAGGTGCAAAACTCTGGTGGAGATGGCTAAAGGAATCAGCATCCCCTTGGGCAAAGGTTTGGAAACAAAAATATGCACAAAATTGGCAGGAGAGGGATCATATTCGAATGTCAGGGCTTATCAAGGGCTCCCACATCTAGAATCTTGCTTGGGAAAATAGAAGCATTATCCAGAAGCATAGTTTCTGGGAGATCCGGGATGGGAGTTTGGCAAGATTTTGGGAGGATAACTGGCAGCAAGAACCAAACCTGTTTAGGGAAGAACTAACCGATCTCAAGAATGACACTGACAACAAAGGTTTATATCTGGTTAAGGATTTCTGGGATCAGGATAGGAGCAATGACAAATGGAGAACTTGGAAGGATCTAGGCTACAAGGAAGAGAGCCCTTTGAAAGCTCAGGCAAACTCTCTGGCTATGGATTTGGAACAGAGGAAGATTTTGGTTTCAAATTTGTTCGATCAACTAAGATGGGGAAGGAACATAGAAGGTAACTTTAACCTCAAAGAAGCCAAGCAGATAGACACAGGGTGTGCTTATCAGTACCCAAATGAGGCATGGAAGAACCTTTGGCAGGACCCGCATTGGATGAAAATAAAGATCTTCATATGGTTGGTTCAACAAAAGAAAATTCTAACTTGGGATAATCTTCTAAAGAAAGGTTTTGTCAACCCATCCAAATGCTATCTATGTGGTACACAAGAGGAGACGATGGAACACCTACTCAACCTTTGCCCTTTCACCTCTACCCTATGGGATTGGGTGGCCTCACTTTCCAAACAAATTGACAGGGATGGACTCAGCATTGCTAACACTCTGAGTATGTGGAGAAGAAACTTCTCGAGCAATGAGCTCATAAACAACGCTTGGACTCTAGTTCCAGGCTTCCTAATCTGGAATGTCTGGAAAGAAAGAAATGGCAGGATTTTCAAAAGCAAAACTGAATCAACCCAAAATATTATTGCACAGATTTTAAGACAGCTCAAAGAAACTGTTGGTGCCATGTTAGGGGGACCTACTAAGGCACCGACTCGGCCCAAGATGACAGTATAATGCTGCGATTGGGTCTCCAGTCGCTTGTTCCCCAGAGCACACACAAGGATGTTAGACAGATAAATGTTGGTAAAGTTTTTTGGCAACCTCCACCGCATGGTTTCTTGAAAATCAACATAGATGGAGCCTCTAAAGGTAACCTAGGGATGGCTAGATTTGGCGGAGTTATCAAAGATGAGCAGGGGTGTATAAAGGACATCTTTCATAGTCATCTGGGCATAGCCACAAACAACATGGCGGAGCTCATGGCCTTAGAGCAATGCCTAGAAATACTGATTGAGGCAAATTCTCATATTTCTGTTATTGACGCTAACTCAGAATTGGTTATTAAAGCGGCCAAGTAGCTCTGCAACGGAAAAGCACCTGAAAAAGTTTCCACACAGTGGCGACTTTTGCAGGTATTTCAGCGCATACATTCCCACCTACAAACCCTGAGACCAGCCAGACTCGTACATGTGCGTAGAAAAGCAAATATGCTAGCTGATCATCTGGAAAATGAAGGAGTGGTATGCAAAGACAGTTACAAAAGATATGAGTGGGATTCAACACCCTTGGGAAAATTGCGGGAGGATTGTCAAAGACAGGCGGACAAAGACATGGAAGAACTCCACACCACCAGGACTGAACATGAAGGAAGACCAGAGGAAACTGGAGAAAGTGGAAGTGTAAGCCTTTCGTAGGCGGAGAGAGAAGAAAATGGCGTGAAAAAGAGCTCTCCATAGGAGAAAAGCTCTGGATAAACAACAAGCACCTTTGTCGGGCGCTGACCGTGGATCACAACTGCCTGCACAATCGAATGGATATCGGGTGGAAAAGTAAGTGGAGGATAACCACCTTTTCGGACCCGATGCTTTATAGATTGGTGGTTTATATTCCTTTTTAGGTCCGATTAGAAAATTAAAGGACGTGCAACTTTTCGCTCTGATATCATGGAGAAGCGTCAGATCTTTAGGGGCCAGATCATACGGGTATTGGGCTCAAAAAGTGCTCGTAACTTTAGTGTCAAGCCGGACCCGATGCTTTATAGATTGGTGGTTTATATTCCTTTTTGGGTCCGATTAGAAAATTAAAGGACGTGCAACTTTCTGCTCTGATATCATGGAGAAGTGTTAGATCTTCAGGGGTCGGATCGTACGGGTATCAAGCTCAAAAGTGCTCGTAACTTTAGTGTCAAGCCGGACCCGAACTTTGATTAAACTTTAGCTCTCTCTCATTTTTTCAAGTCTGTGTTCTGGTTAATAGGGATGCTTGTTATCTTTCTAATAGTTTTTATGACCGTCGGTTTCACAAAATCTTGGATGGGTTTTTGTAAGCCTCCCATTGAGGGTATCGAGTCATCTGTGTTTGTTATAGCCGGTTAACTATAAAAAACCTGTGTTAGCCTATTCTGGTCCTTACTTTGTAAGGCTTTGTAAATTATGTAATCTATCTTGCGGTTAATAGAAGGTTCCACTCTTATTTGACCAAAAAAAAAAAAAAAAAACTAGCAGGAATGTTCCTGAAGAGTAACCCTGAATGTTTAGTTTCGTGAGTAATTTAAACTTCCTTATATAAATTGCTTCTAGCCAAGAAGTAAATAGATATTTCATAAAAACAGGCATACATCTAACAGTAATGAAAACTAGCAGGAGATCCAGCATATCATTTATTTTTGTAAATAATATTTTGATCAATTCTTTTTTGATAAAACAGAATAGTATGCTTTGTAAATTTCTAATCAATAAGCCATGCCATTCTTGGAGTCCCTTGCAGGAATTGTATATTAACTACTTTTAAGCGCATGATGCAGAGGATTTAAAAATTATAATAAGATTTCTTTATCAATGATGTTTCCTTTGCCCCTTTTCTTTTCTTTTTTCTCACGGAGTATATAAGTTTTTTCCATTTTATCTATTTTTGTATTTATTAATGATGTGTAAACAATTTTTGCTTGCAAAATAAATTTAGTTTAAATTTTAATAATAAAAAAAATAAATATTTATATCCTAAAAATATTTTTGAACAGTTTTTTCCCAAACAATTTGGTTACAAGGAAGAATTCCTTAAGACTCATCCCTAGATTTTCAATTTGAGTTCTGTTTTGAATAGTTTTCCTCGAATAATTTTTTTTAGCAAAAAATGCTGAAGAATAATCTCGAAATACTCAATTTTTCAAATAATTCAAACTCGCAAGTCTATTTCATCAAAATAGTCGAAATGAAAATAAGGGAAAACAATGTAAATAAACTTATATATATATATCGAGTGGTAATGAAAATAATTAAGGGAAAACAATATAAATACACGTATATATAGATCTCGAGTGGTAATATATGCACATTTAGTAGTAGTTGGTATAGCCAATGGTAGCTAAAATTAGCAGTAGGTCATAGGGTTTGTTGACACTGCAAGTTGCCAAGGGGAGTAGGGCAGGTGATGGACGCTGAGAACAGGTTTTAGTACGCTAAGTGTAAGAATGCTGAGAGCACTAAACTAGCTGCGAGGGAGGGTCTCTTTGCATGGGTTTTCAACGCTTACTACAAGGGTCTGCACTATGGGTACGAAGTTTACAGTTCAAAATTTTCACTACAAGTTTTCACTTGAATGAGTAGGAGTATGAGGAGTTGTTAGAAGGGATGGTTTTGGAGCCAATGCTATCCGAAAAGCCAAATTTGGAAGCAGTAAAAACAAATCTGAAAATCTCTACACTGTTAATGCATACCTTCCATATATTCATGGAGTTACTGACAAGCTGGCCAAAGTTTTCATAAACAAAGATATCAAAACTTCATTCAAACCTTTGATGACTATTAAACAAAAGATGAAATCTATCAAGGGTAACCTTGATCAACTCTAGCAAAAAGGTGTTTATATGATCAATTTTTCTTGTGGAAAATACTATATTGGGGAAACAGGAAGGTTCGTCAAGATCAGGCTTAAAGAACATTGTGCAGATATCCGAAATGAAAGAATTCGTTCTTCAACATTCGATGTGCATGCAGGGAAAACAAACCTCCATATCTGCCTTGAAAATACAAAGATCATTGCCAATGGAAAACATCATTTTAAACGTACGGTGTGGAAGGCCCTTGAAATCAACAAGCACCCTCACAACCTTAATAGGGACGGAGGCTTAGATGTTAGCAGAAATTAGATCTCCCTTCTCCCTCACATTACCAAAGATTAAAATATCTTCCCCTTTCTTATCAACCTCACCATTATCAATCCCTCAACTCTGCACCCTATCTTTCCCAGTTCACATTCTCCCTTTGCTTCTCAAAGGTCCTTATTCACCCCTATTAATTCCCAGCCTTTTAACCCCTCCCCTCCTTGACCTAAACCTTTGTCACCCCAACCTAACCCTCTCTTACCCTTAAAAATATCATTAATTATTAATATGCAATATTTATTATATAAACTAATAACATATTTTCAATTAGGTTAAATCAAGATATATATTAAAATATATTAACAATAAAGTAATAAAAATAAGTTTATAAATAAAATCATATATTAAAAATATTAAATAAAAAATGTATAGCTAAAAAATTTACTATTTAATTGAATTGAAATGTAATAAATAATTATGAATACATTCCTAGCTATAAAAGTATCTAAAAAATTTCCACTATGTAAAATTTCAATAATGAAAACTTAAATTTAAAATATAATTTCTTATTAAAAGTAATAAATTTGTTAGTAATTAGATTTCTATTATTTAATGTTAATAGGATTTACATTGTAATACATTAACAATAAACCATAACATCAATTTATAATAATGGTAGCTTAATATAATTTAATATAATAAATAATTAATACCAGCCTAGAATTAAAATGTCATAAAAAGATTTCAATTATATTAAAATAAAATTTATTAATTAAAGGTCAAATTAATCCATCATTAGGTATAAAATGAATTATAATAAAATTCTGATTAATAATAAACAATCCTCTCATTGAGTTAGTTGGCTCCCCAAATCTTTGCAGCACTCATTTTCATATTAATAGCATCTAATTCTCTTCTTTGTAGATCCAAGTTGTAATGATGAGTCTTGTTCTAGACTCGAAACGTAGACAAAGAAAAAATACAAACTATGGATTATCTGAGCTCTCAAAACCAACAATTACACCACAGAAATATCCAATCCATAATTTCTGGTTATATCGTCGAAGCTCCTATGCCAAATTGGATCGGGATAAATAGGGTAGTGTGCACTGGTTTTGATCTATAATCTGGGGCAAACCTAGTTTCACATGATATTTCATTCTTGTGGAAGAAGTGGTTATCTACTTTCATCATCTCTAGACCTTGCAAGGACATACAATTCATATGTTTTCACAGATGGTGGAAATGCATGGGTTGTTGTTGTTGTTGTTGTTGTTCTGAATAGATATCGATATGCTCTCACATTAGGGTTTAGAGATGATATTGCGTGGTCTATGAACTTCATTGTTCCAGGGTGGCGAATTTTCCCACTGCATTTTTCTTTGGCCAGTATTCTTCTGTAAGGTGAATTTTTCACGATTTCCGACATATGGGGACACACTTTCTTTGCTTTGGAGGCTTATCATAATACCACCTTCCCTGAGGTGGTGTATCATTCTAGGATGGAATTTTAAATAATATTTGGACAATCTGTTGTGGAAGTGTGGTGTAATTTCTATCTTGGTTTCTACATTGGAGTAGTTGCTTACTTCCTTTTCAGGGCGGGCACATTTAATGGTATAGATTTGGGATCTAAGTAGGTGAGAACACAGATCCGTACGATTCCCTTAGAGTTGGAGCGGGAGATATATTAATAAGAATCGGTACCTGCTTTGTCTTGATGATGAAGGTTTGAAATTCTCTGCGTACAACACTATGAGGAAGACCACTTGGTCCGGACCTTAATGAAACTCTTTTTACATTTGAAATGGTGGTTCCAATTGGTTTAACTAGGTTCAGTTACCTTCTCTCCATCTCCAATGGCTTAAAATATGACTTTCATCTACCAATAGAGAAGAGACATCAGATCAACTCTCTCACTGATCAGGAAAGAAAGTGATCCTTAAGCTGATCTGGGGCTCAGCCAAGCCACAACTAAATTTTGCATCTTTGGAAAGAGAACTTCTAGAAATATAGAATTAAATCTAAATGCAAAATTATTCTAAAATGCAAGCAAAAGGAAAAGTATCATAATCCTATCTCAATTAGGCAGATATAGATCTAACCCAACCGAGAACAAGATATTTAAATGATAAGGATTTAAATATGTCTAGCTTATAATGAATATCAAGCTAAAGAGGTAGTTCAATTAACTGACATTATGAATACCAAAAACACATTCTGTTCAGAGACCTCTTAACTCTGATAATCAATCAAAAACATTTAGGAAGTAATTCAAAAAATAGTATTGATTGTTAAATCAGTAATTCGAATAACTAAACAATAATATAAGGAAATAGTTCACATAATATTATTGTTTGTTAAATCAGTATGAAAAGACAAATTTCTAAGTAAATATTTACTCACAAATCAAAATTCAAACTCAGAAGAGCAGAGATAAATAATAACATGTAATTGAAACAATTACTCACACTGACAATAGTGCACAAATATGAATAAAATGACACATTTATGACATCATAAAATAAAACTAGTGTTTAAAACAATAGTATTATAAATACCAATTTATTAAAATTGTTTCTCTAGCTCTGGTCTATAACAGTCCTTTACAATGTTCTAAACTTTTGTTGTTAAAACAAGAGTTACAATAGTGCAAGCTCTACTCTTCATACATAATTCAGAATGCAAAAGTGAAATCCTAAACAATCCCTCAAATCTGAGATTTTCTCACCTACATCTCTAAATTTTTATTACAATAGTGTTTTTAGGAATTCAGAATTGCAGAGAAGAGAAGTCCCTAATACATTCTACAATTTATTAATTATATATTTACAAAAAGAATTTTCCATAAGAAAGTTTGTCGAAAAGTAAATTTGTTCTATCAATTTTCAATGGCCCAAAACCTCATTCCTTTAGGGCTGGAGCATTTTCATTGACTGAGATATTCTTCCCTTAATCTCTTCAATTGTTTCCCTACAAAAACCAATCAAAAATAAATTAAAATGCAAACATAAAATCAAAATACCAAATCTGGAATTAAAATATATCTAATCAAATTTAAGTAAATAAATAATTAAAAAGAAATCAGTGCTTTCTATTGATGTCTGTGAGGATATAATTGGTCAGGGAGAACATAGACCAATGGATTTTCACTCAGAAATTGTGAACAAATAGGAATGCAAAAAAAAATAAAATTGATTTTGCTTAAAAATTCGGAGCTGGATCTTCTGCCTAATTTTAGACCCATTAAATGATCAAATATGGTTTTGAAACTACTTCAAAAATAACCTCCATAAGTTTATCTATCTAATGAGCCACTGCGAACTTTATTTGGCCAACTAAAACCCAATCTAAGAACTTTTAAAATTGATGAGTCAAAACTACCAAAATTCTAGAAATTCTATTGGCCAAACTAAAAATAGATTTTTAAATTAAAATCTAATACTAAAATAATTTTAAAATTTAATTACAATATAATATAATTATATTTACATTGTAATCATTATAATTAAGTTATATTATTACTTACCACTTCATACCAAAATCCAAAACGAATTAATAAATTCAATAAAAAATAATTAACTTGATGCTTTGGCGTAAGTATTAATAGAGTGGTGGAGAGGAGTGTTAATGGTGAAGGAGGACGACATGAGGGTGAGGTGAGTAGAAGGTAATGTGGAGGGATAAGGAGGTGAATGGAGGGTGATGGTGAGGTGATGTAGGCCTAGGGTAGGAGCGGGAGTCATAAGGAGGTTAACTTAAAAAACTTTATGTTAAATAGAAAATAGCCCATCGCATTTTTTCAAAATTGTGAATCACGAGTTTTAATTGAAGTGGTTAAGATTTTTGCGATATGGGACATCACAATTGATATCGCAGTGGAGGGATAAGGAGGTGAATGGAGGGTGATGGTAAGGTGATGTAGGCCTAGGGAAGGAGCGGGAGTCATAAGGAGGTTAACTTAAAAAACTTTATGTTAAATAAAAAATAGCTCATCGCATTTTTTCAAAATTGTGAATCACGAGTTTTATTTGAAGTGCTTAAGATTTTTGCGATATGGGACATCACAATTGATATTGCAGTGTAATCTTCTGATCGCAAATTTTATTTCAGTTTCTTTTTTTAAATGTGGATTTTGGAAGGAAGGAGATGATGAGGAGTGGGGCCTACGTGGAATTAGAATTTTTACAAATTGAACTATAGCGATTTTGAAATTTTAAGATTTTAGGTTTGGTAATTTGTTTTAAAATAATAAATTGGACTTAATTATCGAAATCTCGAAACGCGTTTTTCAACTGTTCTATAATTTGGCTGGATCATTTTGTAGGCTTGTTAGTGAAAATGAAAAAATTAGTAAAAATTAACTAAGAGTTAATATTTATAATGGGTGACTATTTTAATTGCAAAAATTGAAATATCATACATTTTATACATTTTTTAACCTTGATGACAAAATTGATCAAACTTTAAAGGAGTGTCATTTTCAAATCGGTTGACCAAATGAGACGAAACAAGTATCGATGGAAACCTAGTGAAAAGTCGAATTCAATGAAATAATCATAAAAGGTGTTTTGCCAAAAATTAATGGAAAGGGTCCCCATTATTTGAAGTAAATAAGTCAAAAATGGGGGGGAGGACGAGGGCATTGGGTTTTCCCTACAACAGTTGGTCATTTAAATTTCCCTATTTGGAATTTTCGATTTTCGACAGCTTACCATTTTTGGACTCTATCTTCCTGCGGTTGTATGGGTTGGGTTTGGTGATATTTGGGATTTTTTATGGTACATTCTGTGTGGGGGAACTAAACATTCCTAACATTTGTACCACTTTTCCTCGAGTGTCGTTCTCTTTCCATTTTTTGCCTCTCTCGAGGTGGACTTTTTTTATTATGATCTCTACTTGAGGTTTCACTCAGTCCCCCCACTTTATATGTTTTATATGTTGATGTGGTGACCACATATTTATGCAAATGGACAAACGACACTTTAACTTTTCAGATATCTATAGGTCATATGTCTCCTTGCACGAGGCTTTCATTCAGGCTATCTAGAGGTTGAGGCAACATACTTAAAACTCGGCTAGAGGTGGGGGACTTGGGTCCATCATCTCTCACACTCAGCAAAAATTTGTCTAATGACTTGACACGTACTTTGCAGGTGAAGGATCTAGAGACGCGTCATACAACTCTAGACAGAGAATATCGAGCAAGGAAGAAGGGTTGTGGTAAAACCATTGGGAAATCGACAGACACAAAACTCTTGAGTTTCAATTATGATGTTTTTGGGACCGAGTTACCATTCTGTAGAAACATGCACTCATAGGTTGTTGGGCCTTTGCAGATTTATTGGAGCCATAGATGCAGGAATGGAGGAAAAAATAATGGTCACCTATTTTGGGTTATACCCCTAAGGTTAGTCGATTGATCAATCACTGGTACAACTTCCAATTTTTTGCATTAGGATGACTTGGAGCGCATCTTCAACAAACCTTCGGTTTGCAGGGGAAGTTTCCTCTAGCTCCACGGATGGTACGTTGGCTTTAACCCTCTAATGGATACACCGAAGAATAAGATGGTCTGGGTTAAATTACTTACTCTGCCCATTGAATTTTGTACTCAACAGGTTTTAGAGGATATCGGGGAGGCGATTGGTAGATTCATTTATATGGACCTGGGATGTTTGGGGGAAAAATACAAGCGGGTGGCATGGATCTTGGTGAAGCTTGGTTTTTGGGGGGTCTCCCAAAACATATTAACCTAGAATGGGAACAAATTTGTATCAAACAACAACTGCATTACTGGGGCATTCCCTTTCGATGCCTCATGTGTCATCATACTTGATATCTCTTGGCACGATGCCCCAGTAGTTTCATATGGCGGGTGGCGATGAAAATCCGAGGAGGGGAAACCGGAGGGGTCATCGTTTCGGGGATCACTCTAATTATAAGTCTACTTCAAGTATTGATTATGATCCATATGCATCCCCTGCTCTTTTTTATTAACCACACTCTCCCTCCTCACCCCCTCCTCTGAGCTTTTATCCCCTTCCTTGCACTCAGAGCACTTGGTGGCTCTCCTTGCCCTTGGCCCTGATGAATCGCCCTGCTTACGTTCCTGCCCCCGCTTGACTCCCACCTTTTAATCTCTGACATACCCTCTCTTCCCTTGGGTGATATAGTGGGGTTGTCTTTTCCCTATCCCCCTCCTTATGGTTCCCCTCACACTCCAGGCCCATCCTCCTCTCCTCCTCCTGGGTCAGGGGTCCTCCCAGTATCCTCTCCCAATAACTCAATTGGCAGTAACCTCGAATTTCTGATGAATAACCTAGCTCTCGATCTTGCTTCCCTCTCTGTTCATAAGGGTGTGGGATGTAATACCTCTCCTCATATTAGCCCCAACTCGGCCCTCAACATCATTGTCAGGTGTAGGGGTAGAAAGGGGAGCAAACATTTTTGTGGTAGATCGAACTCACTGGCACTCCACTTTTCTGATAATTCTCACCTCCGTGATGTTCCCATTTTCCATTTCATTGAACCTTTGGCCCTTAGAGCATATGCTCCCAGTCCCTTGAAGTCTTGATGATTTTTCTTTTCTTAAACATGTGTAGCCTTGGGGACTTAGCTAAAAAACTTTCCCTCGGACACCTTTTCTTTTCTTTGCGTCCTTCCATTATTTTGTTACAAGAGACAATGAATTCCTCTCATAAGGTATTTGAATATTTCCAATATATCTTTCCAGAATGGTACATGGTGGTTGTAGACTCATGTAGAAAGTCAGGTGGTTTGGTAGCCCCCTAGGATCCCAGATGGTTTTCTTTGTCGGCATATAAATGTTTTGCTAGTATCTTTTTGACAGGGCACTCTTGTGGAGATTTTTCTCAAATCCATTTTCTCAACATCTATGCCCCTTATAAAGATAGGGCTATTTTATGGGATCGTTTAGAGGCATGTGATAGTATGAATATTGGTTCCCTTATCATGGTTAGATATTTCAATGCCACACTCTCCATGAAGGAATATTCTGGGGGAATTGTAGGTGGGATCCTTCGATGGACAGACTACTGTCACTTTTTGCTGACAATCATCTTTAGGACATATCTCCCTGTCCTCTCTCTCTTACCTAGTATAATGGAAGAGTTGGAAAAAAACCATATTGGGAAGATATTGGATTGCTTTCTGGTGTATGAGAACCTAGTGGAGACACTGGGTAATATGAGATCTCGAGTGGAGAAGACATTCATATTAGACCACCTTCAAACTATATTACAGTGATGGACTAAGCAAATCAAATTGGGTATTCCCTTCAAATTCAATCGAACCTGGTTGGAGGACGAAGATTTCAACAAACTAGTTACTTCAACTTGGAAGGGGGTGGCTTCGATGCCACGAAAGTCCTACATGCAACACATAACTGAGAAACTACAACTCCTTAAGAGTCGGGTTCGGATATGGGAAAGACACAAAAAGAATACCATGCTAAAGGATTTGAAGTCCCTTATTGTGGATATTGAAATACTAGGCAAAGAACTAGATGATGGGGACCCCAACCCTTCATTATTGGAGTAGCTTAGGAGTTGGAAGGAAAGAAACTACATATTTTGTAAGTACAAGAAGCAACCTGGTGACTAAAAAGTCGGGCTTTATGGATCAACGAAGGGCACAGAAACACTCGCTTCTTCCATCGATATGCAAATCAAAGGAGGAACACTAATACTATTTAGAAAATTAAGGGTAGAAACGATGTGAATGTCTACTCTACCGCGGAGATACAAGAAGCGATACATTTTTTTGAATCTTTCTACAGGGACTGAACTTGGGTGAATATAGTAGATCAAATATGGGCACTGGATAACTACTCCCTCATGTTTGATAAGGTTCAGAATGCGATCTTATTCAAACCCATTGAGTTGGATGAGGTTCTTATGATTTTAAAATCCTTTGCGAGAGATAAGTGTCTTGGCCTGGATGGTTGGACTATCGAAATATTCCTCCATTTTTACGAGTTGATGGGACAAGAGATTCTGTACATGGTTGAAGAGTCCAGAACTGTTGGGTATGTGTCGACAACCATAAATTCTACCTTCATCGCACTCATATCGAAGTCATATGATCCCTCCACCTTTGCAGATTTCTGACCTATCTCACTTTGCAATATTACATACAAGCTCATCTCTAAAATTATTTTTGAATCCCTGAAATGTACTCTCTCCCATCTCTCTCCGGAACAATATGGTTTCTTGCCTAATCATTTGATTCATGACATTGTGGATACTACAAAAGAGTGTATACATTATATCCACGCAAAGAAAATGGAGGCACTGGTGATGAAGGTAGACTTATAGAAGGCATATGATTTTGTGGATTGGGATTTTTTGTGAGTCATTCTAACAAAGATTGGCTTGACAACGTATAATGTCGAATGGATTACAGGATGTGTTACCTCTACTACTTTTAATGTCTTGATAAATGGATTTCCATTCTGTTTTTTTTAAGCCAAGAGGGGATTGCAACATGGTTGCTTGCTCTCTCCTTTACTCTTCATATTAGTAATGGACGGGCTCAGCCTCAAAATCAAGGAGGTAAGATATTCTGGACTATTCTGTGGCATTAAGTTGGGTAGAAATTTTGATATATCTCACAATTTTTTTGTTGATAATATCCTCACATTTGGGTTGTTATACAGATCTCACTAGTTGACTATGCATTTTATATTTATGATATTTGGCCAGGCATCAGGGTTGAGGATAAATGGAGGCAAAACATTAATTTTATTCTCTGGAGGAGATCAGGAGGTGATTTCATTAGTTGTAGATTTAGTTGGTGTTGAAACTAAGTCCCTTTGCGAGGGATTTACATATTTGGGTTTCCAGCTCAAACCCAACAATTACAGGTCAATTGATTGGTTATGGCTACTAGAAACATTTTGACATAGATTGTTCGGTTGGTCTAACATATGGCTTACTTTGGGCAGTACATACACCCTTACACAAGCAATATTACAGCAGATTGCAGTATATTGGGCTCACCTATATATACTTCCCTCCTTTATTATTTATAAGATGCGAAGTATAATGACATGCTTTATTTGGGATAGAACTGGAATAGAAAAGAAATTCCATTTAACAAGATGGAATAATATCATGATCCCGAAGAAAAATAGAGGATGGGGGATATTGGAGATGAAAACATTGGATGGGCATTGTTGATTAAATCCATGTGTCAGGCACTAAATCGAGATGGGACATGGAAGTACATCATTCATGAAAAATACCAAAAAAACCAGAGCGTAACTGAGTGGATTAGAGATGGCACGATTGTGAAAAAATCAGGTTCATTTATATGGTCGAGCTTTCACAAAGTTAAAAATTGGTTCCTCTTATGTCTCTGGTGGTCTTTCGGCAATGGGAATTGCATTCTCATTGGTTTTGAAAACATATTGGGTGTTCTAAATTAGATTGACCTCTCGATGGAGATTATCGACCCTTTGCATACTAGAGGACTTTTCTATCTGGCACAGGTCATTCAACGGTGGCAGGGCTTGTTTCTTGTTTGGAAGAGGGCTATTGAGATTGGGTTGGTTGGACACTATGCCGAGGTCCGGAATAATTACATCTTGGAACTTAGAATAGCATATTTGTGTCTCTCAAAGGGAGGCGATTTCATCACTTGGTTCGAGGTTCTTCATCAGGGGTCTGTGGTAGTGGAGGAGATGTACAAGTATATTCTAACCACAAAAAACTCTCTAGATAATAATTGTTGGTTATAGAAAATATGGAAACTGAAGGTTCCTGTTAAGATCATATTGTTCACCTGGTTGGTTAGGAAAGATAAAACACTGACTTGGGAGAATCTGCATAAGAGGCCCTCTTCATGGACCTGGATGGTGCCCACTGTGTCATTCTTATTTGAAAAATAATCAACATCTTCTCCTGGATTACTCATTTACAACATAGGTATGGCTCTGGATTTCCCAGAATTTTAATATTCCTTTTAGTACTCACCTCTCTGTTGAACAATGTTTGTGCTGATGGTTGGAATTGGGTGGCATACTACAGACTATTCCTCTATATATTTTCTTGGAAATATGGCACGCCAGGAACAAATATTTTTTTGAAGGCACCCTGATTAACATCCATAGAATCTTCTCCCACATTGGCACTTGGATGGATACGCAAAAAATTTTATTGCATAATGACAGAGATTTAAGTGTTTGTCTTATACAACCATGCATCCAGTTTCCATCCGGGTACTTTGATGGTGCAACATAGACCAAAATATGTGATTGTGGTGCCTGCCTTAGGATCTGTGACAGAAAATAATACAAGATACATTGGCATGGTGGCACTGGCACTAACACGAGGGTTGAAATCTTGGCACTATGGGGCCTCCTTTGGTTATCCAAGAAGTTTAATTTGAATACCATTTATGTATACGGGGATTCCAAATCCCTCATTGACAACATGCTAGGGAAAATTACTCTTTCTCCCCCACTTCTTGATGGATGGTTCAATCACATTCAAACTCTAAAATCTTGTTTTGATTGCATCACCTTTCACCATATTTTACAAGGAATTAAACACTATAGCAAATACTTTGTCCAAAAAGGGTCTTACCGAGGTTGCAGGTTACATGCACTTCCAGTGCTTGGAAGATAACAAAGTTATTCAGGCTAGCTCCATACAACTCCCATAGTTTCTTTGTTTTCAATGCCATCATATTGTTGAATATTTGAGCACTCGGGCCACTGTTTATGTAGTCTCATATAGGGTCAACTTTCTGCACTTCTTTTTGTTTTTTTTTTTAGTTTTATATTTTTGCCGCATATAAAGCCCTCTGTAGACAATACAAATCTTGCATCACTCTGTAGTATGGAGATTATATGTATGCATAATATTTTTGATAAGTGTATTGGTACTCAATTAAAAAAAAAAATGAAAACAACTGGGTACACATAAGGAGCTAGTAAATTTTAACCTAATTTATTTTTACGACTAAATTTTATAAAAACAAATCTCGTATTCTAAATTTGTATTATTCAAAAATATATATAATTGTTGTAAAATAGTTAATTCATAAAAAAAAATGATGAAATTTTTAATAAAATAATCATGTTGCAAATTTTTAGAATTATTTTTTTTTATAAGTATTAATAAATTTATTTGAAGAGAAAAAGTTTTCGTTAATTTCTAAAATTATTTTTTTTCCAAATAAATATATTATTATTTAACTTTCAGGAGTTGTTGCCAACCAGTTTTAAAATGGAAAATTATAAATGTTTGTTAATCATATTATTGAAAGCTTTTAGAAATCAATTTTTGCATTAAGTTTTTTTATTGATTATTTTCTATTTTTACATAGAAATAAAATATATTTTATTTTATTCTTTTTATAAAAGATTATTTTATGTTTTTATTGAAAATAAATCCTTATTTTGATGAATATTTTTGATAGATTATCCATTTTGCATGTTTATGAATAAATCAATTTTTGCTAGATTTGATATATAGTCGGTTTTGCATATCTATGAAATCACAATCTCTTCTAATAAATATAACAAGGGCAGCTGCGAGGCTGCGAGTCCCTGCATCAAGTTAACATTTAAGGTCTACTGACTCCCAGGCACATGAGATCTGCATGCTTAATCAAGGACATGTTGAGCAACGTGTTTTCTATAGAGATGTCTGCCTGAAATCCCGTCTGAGCCATGTGGGCATGGACGCGTTTACCATCTGCAAGGGCTTAGCAAAGAAGTATAAACAGAGGAGTCACACTGGTCACTCATTGATGATGCGAGTTGCGTTGCCATTGGTTTTAAGAGAAGCTGTGAAAGCAGTTGAAACAAGCAACTTATATTGATATCATATATGGTCATAGTAATGGGATTTATACATAACCAATACACGTGAACAAGTATAACACATGAGTAACCATGATGATTACAGGAAGCGGGCATACTTCCAAAGCTAATGTAATCTTCAAGCTCAAGGTTTGACTAAAAGGATAAACTGACTGAAGCAACAGACAGCAGCTGTCGAGCTTGAAGCAGATTTGGTCTAATCTTAACACGGTAACAGTGTGATGCCTGGTAGTTAATGAGATGAACGACACTAAAACACCCCCATAGGGACAGGGACAGGGACTGGGACTGGGACTTTACCAATGGAATTAAGGCCGAGAGGAGCAGCGAAATCAATCCGAGCCATGGAGATTCCCAAGGCGTCTCAAGATGCTTCTGCATCTGCTTATCAAATCATGAGTTACCTCTTGCTTAACCATGAAATGGCTAGGCTCACGAATCTTCTTCCGTCTCCTTCAAGGGAAATACAGGATTCCATACAAGATTATTTTCTCACCTTCAATGAGATTTTGTATCACAATGTTGTAAATCAGGAAGCTTAAAATCTGCGTCGAGGCTAAACCATATTTTCTCATCGTCTTCACAAGAATGAAATGCTTCTGCCATCTAAATGTATTATTATATAAGGCTTCGTTGTGAGTAGTATCTTTGCAGCTTTATGTTGACGTGCCCACGAATCTTCTTCCGTCTCCTTCAAGGGAAATACAGGATTCCATACAAGATTATTTTCTCACCTTCAATGAGATTTTGTATCACAATGTTGTAAACCAAGAAGCTTAAAATCTGCGTCGAGGCTGAACCATATTTTCTCATCGTCTTCACAAGAATGAAATGCTTCTGCCATCTAAATGTATTATTATATGAGGCTTTGTTGTGAGTCGTATCTTTGCAGCTTTATGTTGACGTGCCTTCGGATTTTCAGACAAGACTCAAAGCGTCGTATGCGGGTATCAAGCCTCTCTTCTTCAAAGGGGTAACTACAGAGTTCAGTGCCACGAAATCCTTCACAGGCTGACAAATCTCAGCTCAGAAGCATACACCATTTGGTATACATGCAGGTTGTCGTTCAGCATGAGCGATACTCCTGCAATTGCTTGCAATATTAGTCACTGCTTTTTTTAAAATTGCAGCCTCTCTTTTTGAGTTTGAGAGCTAGACACAGAATCTTCAATGCCAAAAAATCAATTATATGTTACAATAACCCAATAATAATATCTTAAAGAACTCAGAGCGTTGCATACGATTCCAACCGTTGAAGAACTCCACGAAACGCCTGTTTCATGAAACAGATGTATGTACGCTATGACTATCATGGGCATATACTTCTTTGTCACATGATATAAATACTTCTGTTGATTTATTCGTTTAGTAATTTGATTGTTTACATGTCAATCTCCATGTTAAGTTAATGAACGTGAAATTAATCACAAAAAATCAATTATATGTTACAATAACCCAATAATAATATCTTAAAGAACTCAGAGCGTTGCATACGATTCCAACCGTCGAAGAACTCCACGAAACGCGTTTGCAAGATATGATTAAAACTGAGTGTTTCCAACGACAGGTGTTGGAAGGAGAGGCACAGTGCCCATGCAAAGAACGAAGGCTTCTCTTAACTAAGTGTTTCCAACGACAGGTGTTGGAAGGAGAGGCACAGTGCCCATGCAGAGAACGAAGGCTTCTCTTTTCTTGTATTCATGTGTCAGCAGCTCCCATGGCTTCTGCAAGCAAACTCTTTCTCATATGTCTTCTGATGATGGTATTTGTTCAGGTAACGACCATGTAGTTTGGCTCTTGGAAGTCTTATTTTATATTTGTAGCTCATTACTGTTTCATGAAACAGATGTATGTGCAAGCTGCCGAGAGTGGAGCTTCAACCACAATTCTGGTGTTTCTCCTAAGTCTACCGATCGCCATCAGAAAATTTACAAAGAAACAAGTCTTCCAGCTCCAGTGCCTACTAAGAATTTACCTTCCTTACAAAGGAGATCAAGGAGAAGTATGACTTCTGTCACTAAACTGCATTTTGATTTTGCATCTTTTGTTTTAGTATTTTTCACGTTCCTCCATTGCTTAGATTCAGGTGTTGAAAGATCTTTGAGTTCCCTTGAATCGCGAAACCAGTAGGATTTACATGGATTTGTCTATTCTTTTCATGTCCAGTTCTGATATGAAACTCTGTAACGGATAAGCTTTATTGGCAATGAGAATGTAACCGAATGCACAAAACTGATTGCTGAAGTTATCAATTCTTATCTCCCTCTAATTCATCTTGTTCATGCCATTGCAGTATATACTGAATCCTTTAAAAAGACCTGTTTCATCTTCAAATCCACCGTCATTGAATCGCAGCTCAAGGCTTCTACAAAAGATTAGGCGGTATACAAAATTCACAGGAATACAAGCGGTTTTGTGCTTTTGTGCTTTTGTAGCTTAAATGGGCGGTATACAAAAGTCAGAGGAATCCAAGCAGTTTTGTGCTTTTCTGCTTTTATAGCTGAATTGGTGCGCGTTTTGTGCTTTTACCAGTATACAATATGCAGAGCAATCTAAGCAGATTTGTGTATGAATGAACGGGTGTTTCTCTCCTCTCTTCTTTCTGTCGGACTGTGCGGGTGCCATACTTGGCATACTTGGCATACTTGGCGGACTGATCGTACTGGGTACGCGATCCTACCTACTCTCGGCTAGTGGCTCTATCGTTGCTCAGGCAACCTCTCGCTCAGGCAACGTAGCAACGTAGTGGATGTAGAGAAAGAATGAAACTCTCTCTCTCCAGCATACGATGGTGCAGGGTGCGGGCAGAAGAAAGAGTGGGCACAAGAAAGAGACAGGAAGCTTCGTGGGTGGGCCGGGCAGCATCTCTCTGGTCCCAGGCCTATCTGCCTATGGTGAAATGGTGGCAGTGACGCTCTTGGTCTTTGAGTACTTGGAGAACAAGAGTCTCGATCAAGCTTTATTAGGTAAGTGCATCAGATACTCTGAATTGAAAATTTTCATTTTCTGCTCATTCAAAGCCAGTAACATTCTGATGGATGACTCTCTGAACCCTAAGATCGTAGATTGGGTTGGCTAGGCTATTCGATGACAAGAAAACTCACATCAACACCAGAGTTGCTGGAACAATGTAAGATTGAATTAGAAGCTTTGATTTTGGTTTGCTGACCACTATGAGAAAAAAGGAAAAGGACAGAAGCTGGAAAAGGACAGGTATTACCTGCGAAAAGAAGCCTGCAAAAAGGCTTTTCTAGGTATTACCTGCGAAAAGAAGCCTGCAAAAAGGAGCCTGCAAAAAGAGCCTGCAAAAAAGATAGGAAGAGAATGCCTCTGCGAAAAGAAGCCTGCAAAAAAGAGCCTGCAACAAAGGTAAGATATAAATTTACTGTTGATTCATAAATTTACTACTGATTCATGTGCAGCTTGTCATCTGATACAAAAGCATCCATACAGAAGATGTCTAAAACAAGTGAGAATGAAAATGAGAGAAAGCATTACCTGGTATGTCTAAAAATTAATAGCTCACAAGCGTTCCATGGTTCTCAGCTGCTGTTGTTGGTTGATGAATGAATACTTGGGTTGCGAAGCTGATATATAATGAGTCGGTGCAGAGCGTAACGAGCCGGTACAGAGGCAGAGCAGGTTCATGACACCTGCCGGCATCCACGGACACCTGCAGCTTAACACCAAACCTTACGAAACCTTAGCATACCCCTGCAGATAATACGAATTAATGGAATTAATGTTAACATTAAAACCAGACCGTTGACGGTTAGGGATAATGCACTGGGCATAAAGGAAATTTAAGCTATGATCGAGCCTCTTCCGCCTCGGGAAGAGGCCAAATAAGATGGCGAAGCGTCAGGTGGAAATGAAACTTAGGTTATCTCGGCACATCATCGCACAGGGCATTTGCAAACTTTATGATAAACAGCGAATAACACCGGGCTAAGAACTAAGAACTAAGAACTAATGTTCGATTACTATAGTCCCTGCCGAATGCCAGATGGCAGGGACTAATAAAGCTTAGAACTTAGTAATATATTATTATGTGGTATGTTTTATATTGATTAAATTTTTGATGCATTATTAAAGAAGAAAGGTGTGTTTAATGATGGTTTTGGCATATGTGTAGGTACTAAGGTGAGCCATCCCAGCCATCCCTATGTGAAAATTATTTTATGTTAAAGGTTTTTTTTATCCATCTTTTACTTAGGTGGAGAATTATTTTAATTATAGTATGCATAAGTGTTACTATTCTATGTGGAAAAGAAACCAAATAGCAAAGATGTAGGTTATTACACTAATTTGTAAGTCTTATCTAAATAATTTTCTATTCAAGTTCATTTTCAATAGATGATACCTTGTATATTTTACTCATTTCAAGTTTGAAAAAATTAATTTCTTACCTAGAATGCTATGAATAGGATCTTATTTAATGTCTCACATGAAATTCTTTGGAATTGTATGTTATTTAGAATTGATATTGTGATATAATGCAAAGACTTCAATTTTTTAGTTGTCTTTTCCATTATTTGTAGTGTATATTCATGAGATTCACATTCACAACAAGACATAAATTTAAACATCCGAAATGAGTTTGCCAACTTAATATGGAAATTAGAAAACATAGAAAACACACACGCATGATGGTTTCGAATAGTTATTGATAGTAGTTAGTTCAAATGTTTGAATGGAAGAATGATATTATTTATTTCCCCCATAGGTGGCTCCTACCCTCAACCCTCCCCTCCTCATGAAATTTAAACTTGACATCTCCTGGGTAACATGAGGTATGCATCTAGAAACATTGAGGCTCCTTGACATAGGGTTGAAACTAGTTAGTTCAAATGTTTGAATGAAAGAACGATATTATTTATTTCCCCCATAAGTGGCTTCGACCCTCAAACCTCCCCTCCCAATGAGATTTGAACCTAACACCTCATGGGTAACATGAGGTATGCAGCTAGAAACATTGAGGCTTCTTGACATAGGGTTGGCCCATTAGTGACACTCAGTTCAAATGTTGACTGGAAGAACGATACTTTTTATTTCCCCCATAGGTGTCTCCCACCCTCAACACCTCTCCATGAGGTTTGAACCTAAGACCCCATGGGCACTAAACCCCACACAAACCAACTATTCTAAACCTCATGGGTAACATGAGTCAACCCCTTTCCATGAGGTTTGAACCTAAGACCTAATGAGGACTAAACCCACAAACCAACTAGTTTATGCCTCATGGGTAACATAAGTTATGCATCTAGAAACATTGAGGAGATTTTTCACATATGGTCTTAAAAGTTGAATGGAAGAACCATACATTTTTATCTCCCCCATAGGTGGTTCTCACCCTGAACCCCTCCCCATGAGTTTTAAACTTGAGACCTAATTTGGCCTAGCCCCACACAGGCCAACTAATCTACACCTCATGAATAACATGAGTTATGCATTTAGAAAAATTGTGTTCTCTTATCATTCATGCATATCAAGTTTTCAAATGGGTGTAGCTCGAGTGATAGGGAGGAGTCGCTATTATCTTCCCCAACCGGTTTCCACTCCCACCAAGATTGACATTCTTTATCATTGAGAATAATTTCTACAAGAAAAATAACCGACTCACATAAACATGGGTTAGTTAGTATTGATATTCGATACAATAAACCACAAAATATATATATTTAAAAAAAAATTATAAAACTAACATTAACTTTTTATTTATACTTTAAAATAATACTAAGTAATTGAAAAATTAATACTATGTACCCTAAAATATAATTGCGTTTCTCTATATGCTAGAAGTTATTTAATTGCATCACTAAAATATTATTTCATTTCCTTATATGTGGGAAGTTATTTAATTGCACCAATTGCACCAAATAAAGTAGGTTCTCCCATGGAAATGTACTTTTTATAGTCACATTTTCATCCACCTAATAAATAAGAACACCATAGTTTTATAATTCTATTTTAAATTAAATTATATATATATATATATATATATATATATATAATTAATTAATTTTTTTTTTAATAATAAAAGTAAAATAAGTTTTTAAAATTTATATTTTTTATTAAAACTAAATAAAAATAAATATTTTCAAAATTAAAAATCAAATATTCAATTATAAAAGAGACTTTTAAAATACTCATTATAAGTACATTTATAATATAAATTTAATTTAATATTAGATATCTTAATTCTTTTTTAAGGAAACATTTAGGAGTTTGACATTATAATAAAATTATGGAGTTTAGGTCAAAACCTTTACAAAATTCTTCGTTATCTAGAACTATACTACATTTAGAAGCATAGAAGATAGATTGTTTTTTCTTATGACATGATTTTCCAACATTTCTAAGCAACAACCTACTATAGGATTTACAAAAACTCCTAACAACAGTATATATCTATAATTCATTAAAAGACTTCAAAATACACTGAGTAACTAACAAAGAGTAGCCTTTCACACTAGTTTGTCCACACAATTGTGTTGCCACCCTTAGCCTGTTGTTCCATTCAAGCTCTCCTGGTCCTTTTTTGTTGTTGATACTCGCTAATCTTGATTGCTTCGAAGCCAGATGTGGCACCACTACTGGAGAATTTTTCTATCTCTACAATCCTAAGATTCATTATTGCTACCTCTGTGTGCATCTCAAACTAGATTTTATCCACCTTACCCTACAATAATTCAAGCTTGGTGTCCATCAATAGTTGGAATCGTTCATTCAATTTCCTCCACATCGCTCTGATGGCTTAGTATTTTCAAATTCTTGTCAAGGGATTCCAAGAGGTAGTTTAAGTTTGTCGATTCACGGTCGCGATTTGACTCCCATTGTGCAGCCATTACCAAACTTTGCAGTGTCGCACGACTATTAACAAGAGATAACAACCACTTTTTCTCATTAATGTAATTACACATCTCAGAATAGGATCAAATGAAAGCCCTATTTCTCCATTTATACCCTATTCTCCCTTTGTGTCACCACCCTGGTCCATTGAATTCCAAAGCCTCTGAATCCATACTGAGATCACATAGCATTCCTTGGAATGATGTCCAACTAATATGGAGGAGGGGCAAAATTAAGTTCAGAGTGTGGAGGAGTATTCAGTTGCAAATTTGAGGCTCCCCATGCCTGAGATATCTTCATTCTGCCTTGAGAATTTAAACTTGAATGCCACTTGGGCCTGCATGCATTCAAGAGCGATTGCCAGATGGGATTTGGGCAGAGAGGGTGGTACTCCATCATTATATGACAAAGGCTTTGGTGTTAAAGATGGCTAGCAGTTCTTCCTTAGTCTTGAATTATTGACCGAAGTAAAAATACAAGGTGTAATCGCCCAACCTACTTCCGAGTGTACACCCATAGAGCCATATGTCTACTCTATGGGTGTATTAAATTTATTAAAACTTAATACATCAATAATACTTCTTATTATGAGACTTGGTTTGCAATGCTTTTCTGGGCAATGGAAGAATTCCTCAAAATGAACTAGATATGAACTAGGGTTTTGCATTAGGGTTTTGTCACTGGTCACCATGGCGGGGCACGGAGGAGGGAGTTCAACTCCCTCCTACAGTCAAGTGGTTGTGGACAGAAGCAAGGGAACTGGATCACATAGCTTCAAGAAACCAACAGAGGTGGCAACAGAGGCTACGAATACAGAAAAATTGGAAAATATCAGACCTCATGGATAGGAAGAGAATCATGAGGAAGCTAGTAAGGAGAAGAGGAAAAAGGTTAGCAGTCAAAAAGTTTCTCCTATGAGTAAAACAGGGGCCTGTAAACCCAAGTCGACCACTATTCCTTGGGTCATTTTATGTGACCCAACGCTACAAGTGCACAGAGATCACATGGCAGAATATGCACTTATCTGCAAATTTATGGGGATTTGGCCGACGGAGAAGGCTCTGCAAGCATGGATAAGGAACCACTAGAAACCGAAGGGGGAAATCACCCTTCACCTTGGGTCTAAGGGCTTCTTCACGGTGGTGTTCACAAGCTTAGAGGATAAAGAAAAAGTGTTCGAGGGAGGACCCTATTTTTACGCTTCTAGAGGCCTTTACATGCGACCATGGGAGATGAACTTTGTCCCGGAACGAGAAACTTTCACATTGGTACCGGTATGGATAAGACTCTACTCCCTTCCTTTAGATTATTGGCTGCCAGAGTCTCTAAAGGCTATCTAAAACAGGCTAGGGCATTTTATAAAGATCTTAGATGCTACTCTAAGAGGCAAATACACTTCCTTCGCCTGGATATGTGTGGAAATGGACTTATCTAGGGCACTTTCGGAATGAATCATTTTAGAGGTGTATGACGAGGAATGGGTGCAGGCAGTGGACTATGAACATGTCCCATTTAGGTGCTGTAAGTGCCATGAACACGAGCACCTATACAGGGACTGCCCATTGAACAAGCTGGAGAGCAAGACGAAAGACACTACAGGCAAAGATCTCGAGGGTTTTACTAAGGTGGGGGGTAAAGGGAAAGGAGGCAAGTGGTACCAAAAGAAAATTAATGAAGACGGACAACCAAGCCACAATAGTTTCAAGATATTAGAAGAAGAAGTTGGAAACAACGGGACAAACCAGGAATTGGAGAATATTCCCACTGAGAAGGAAAGGGATGCCAATATGGAGGATATACCAGAGAACAACAAACAAAAGGATGATATGCCGAGCATTATGGAGCTTAGTAGGGACCATGAGATGACCCCAAGTGAGGCTGGAATGGAAGACCATGAATTGCAGGAGATTCTAGAGAGGGAGAATCTAGATCTAGAAATGTTTTTGGAGCAGGGAATCACTAAAGGGGTAGACTCTCTGCCAAAAGAGGAGTTCAACAGGGTTCAACATCTCTTCCTCTGGAGATCACAAACGAAGCGTTATGGAGTCAAAAGAAACCATGATAGCCAGGAGAATAGAGGGGTGAAAACGATGGAGGATACACTAATGTATTCTTCCAAGAACCCGGGTAGGAAAATAGGAAGAAAAAAACAAAATGAGTTGTTGACCAAATGTGGGAAACTTATGATCAACTCAAGTAAGATGATGGATCTTATGAGTTACTCCTTTACAAGCCTTTCTTAATGAAGCTTACAACCTAGAACATTAGGGGTCTAGGAAGTAAAAGGAAACAAAGAAATCTTAGCAATAGAATAAAAGAAGAAAAACCAGATATGATTTTTATTGAGGAAACAAAATGTTCAATGGAAAAGATCAGAGAGATATACAACAAATGGTTAATCAAGTATGAGTATCTAGAGGTTAAAGCGGACAACTCAGCAGGTGGGATTCTTACACTATGGGATCCTCAGAAACTTGGAATCCTAGATGTTGAAGCTTCTAGGAACTATCTATCACTGGTGATTCAACCTTTGGGTGATAAGGAGATCTACATGATCACTAACGTCTATGGTCCTCAAAAACTAGAAGACAAACTTAAGCTTCTCACCTCCCTTGAGGAGCTGAGAGAGAGATATCCTGATATGCCCTAGATTTTGGCAGGGGATTTCAATATGATCAGATCTCTTACAAAGAAAAAAGACAGTACCAAAAAACTAGGCAGAGACTCCATTGCCTTCTAGAACTTCATGAATAGCATGGGGCTAGTGGACACTGAAACAGTAAATGGCACTTTTACTTTGAACAATAAGGGGAGAGGTGCTTCTCAAGTCACCTCTAAACTAGATAGATTCATAATCTCAGAGGACCTCCTTCTCACAGGCCTTGATGTGTTAGCTTTAATCCTTCCCTTCGGAGGCTCAGACCACTGGCCTGTCCAGCTTGAAGCTACTTTTATGGGTACACCGAGGAACAGACCTTTTAGGTTTTAAAATGGCTAGCTCTCTCACCCTAACTTCACCAACAATATTGACAAATGGTGGATGGAACATATTCCCGTTCAAGGCACTAAAAAGTTCATGTTACAGCAAAGACTTAAACACATCAAATCTAGGCTTAAAGATTGGAACAGAAAAGAGTTTGGTAATATTTTTAAAGTCGAAAAATAAGTTGAGCTAAAACTGCAGGGGATTAATCAAATCATCATCACAGAAGGTTTTACCGAGGAACGGAAAATTCAGGTTGACTCTCTTCAGAACGAATGGGAAGATCGGTGCATGCAAGAGGAGATTTTCTGGAGACAGAAATCGAGGGTGCAGTGGATTAGAGAAGGAGAAAGAAACACAAAGTTTTTTCATAGATCAACCTTGGATCACAGATCACATAACAAAATTTCAAAACTTAAATATTCTCAAGGGAAAGAGCTCGTCTCTCACAAAGAAATGGAATCTATCCTAGTTCAACACTTCCTTAGCATAGCAGAGGAGCCTCTCGTCGACAGATATCGGTCCATTAACAATTTCACTAAGTTCATTCCTAATCTTGTAACCAGGGAAGATAATCACAATCTTAACAAGCCAGTGTCTGAAGAGGAGGTCAGTGAAGTTATCAATGAGATGCAAAATGGGAAAGCTCTTGGCCCTGATGGTTTCAATATGGACTTCCTCAAATCTTGCTGGAAAACAGTCAAACAAGATATCCTTGATGTTGTGGAGAAATCTAGAAGATCCAAAACTGTCTTGAAGGCTCTTAATGCCTCTTTCATAGCTTTGATTCCAAAGAAGGAAAAAGCTATGACACTAGACAGATTCAGACCCATAGCCTTATGTAATGTGGTGTACAAAATTATTTCCAAAGTGATCGCTAATAGACTCAAGCCCCTTCTTCCTACTCTCGTCTCAGAGGAGCAAACTAGATTTGTGGAAGGAAGACAGATTCTCAACAACATCATACAAGCTCACAAGGTGGTACACTCTCTTAAGATTAATAAGCAAGATGGTATGATCATGCAGCATAACCTAGCGAAAGCTTGTGATAAGCTAAGCTAGTCTTACATCAGGGCAGTGCTAAGAGGTTATGGCTTCCACCACAACTGGATAAGATGGGTTATGGCCCTTGTATCCACAGCTAGCTTCTCCATTCTGCTTAACGGCTCTCCCTCTAGAACCTTTATGCCTTCTAGGGGTCTCAGAGAAGGGGATCTGCTCTCCCCCTTCCTCTTTGTTCTCATGATGGAAGGGCTAGGTTGAGCGATAAAAATGGAAAATGCTGAAGGAAGAATATAGGGGCTAAAACTTACCCCAGATGGTGATGCTTATACTCATCAACAATTTGTGGATGACACAATGCTACAGTGCATTCCCACGGTCAAGGAAGCCAGAGCTTTCAAAAAAAAATCCTGAACAACTTTGCTTTGGCTGCTGATATAGAGGTAAGCCTTGACAAATCAAAGGTTTTCCTCTTTAATACTGACATTTCTATTCAGAGGAACCTCACTAGAATTCTTGGGTTTCAGAGGGATCAGTTACCTTCCAAGTACCTTGGAATGCCTCTTACAAAGAAACCTCTAAGCAAGGGAGTGTGGGAGCCGATAACTAATAAACTTTAGGACAAAGTCAGGAAATGGACATGCAGGTCTTTGAATTTGGCGGGGCATCTTGTGCTTACAAAGGTTATCATGCAGGTTATTCCCATTTTCATGTTTTCAGCTCTTCCTGCTCCTAAAGGAGTTATGCAACAAATCAAGAGTATTCAACGAGATTTTCTTTGGGGCAAAGGGGAAGAGAAAAAGAAGTGGGCTTTGGTAGCTTGGGAAAAGCTCTGCAAACCTAAGGCCCATGGTGGTTTGGGGATTCATGACCCTGAAACCCTCAAGAGAGTTTTGGGAGACAAATTTTGGTGGAGGTGGCTCAAGGAATCGACAACCCCTTGGGCCAAACTTTGGAAATAGAAATATGCAAATAATTGGTGGGAGAGGGATCATATCCGAATGTCTGGGCTCATCAAGGGCTCCCACATTTGGAACCTTGCTTGGGAGAATAGAGCCATTTTCCAGTAGCATAGTTTATGGGAGATCCAAGCCGGGAACCTTGCATAGTTTTGGGAGGATAACTAGAAGTAGGAACCAAACTTGTTTAGAGAAGAACTAACTGCTCTAAAAATGACACTGACAACAAAGGTTTACTTATGGTAAGTGACTTCTGGGATCAGGTAAGGGAAAATGGTAAATGGAGAATGTGGAAGGATCTTGGTTATAAGGAAGAGAGTCCTTTGAAGGCCTAGGCAGATTCCCTTGCTCTTGACCTGGAGCAGAGGAAGATTTTGGTGTCATCCTCGTTTGAAAAACTGAGATGGGGCCGAAACATTGATGGCACCTTTAACCTCAAAGAAGCTAAACACATAGCCCTAGGTTTTGATTATCCAAACCCTGATTAGGTGTGGAATGACCTTTGGCAAAACTCGCAATGGATGAAAATCAAGTTGTTTATGTGGTTGGTTCACCAAAAGAAAATTCTCACATGGGAGAATCTTCTTAAAAGGGGTTTTTTTGGCCCATCCAAATGCCATCTATGTGGCTTACAGGAGGAAACAATGGAACATTTACTAAACCTCTGCCCCTTCACCTCAACCTTGTGGGATTGGGCGACCTCAGTCTTCAAGCAAACTAACAGGGACAGACTCAGAATCACCAACACTTTGAAGAATTGGAGGAAAGACTTCTTAGGTAATGAAACCATTAACAAGGTTTGGACTCTGGTTCCAGGCTTTATTATCTGGGATGTCTGGAGAGAAAACAATGGTAGGATTTTCAAGAGAAAAACAGGCTCGACCTAGAACATCATTGTCCAAATTTTATGATAGCTCAAAGATACAGTAAGAGCCCTAATGTGGAAAATTCCTGAGGACCCTCCATCGCCCTAGGATGCTAGCATACTGCTACAGTTGGGTCTCCATTATCTGGTTCCCCAAGGCACTAACAAGGGTGTGAGCAAAACAACTGCTGGTAAAGATATCTGGCAGCCTCCTCCTCATGGTTTTTTGAAAATCAATATAGACGGGGCTTCTAAGGGCAATGTGGGGATGGCTAGATTTGGCGGTGTCATAAGAGATGAGCAGGGGCGCATAAAGGATATCTTTCACAGTCATTTGGGGACTGCCACCAATAACATGGTGGAGCTCATGGCCTTAGAGAAATGCCTGGAAATCCTGGTGGAGTCAAATTTACACAATGCCATCATTGAAGCTAACTCTGAATTGGTCATTAATGCGGCCAAGAAAATGTGTAATGGAACGACACCTGGAAAAGTGTCGAAACATTAGAGGCTATCGCAGGTCTTTCAGCATATTCATTCCCACTTGCGAACCCTGAGAACTGTCAACTTCGTTCATGTGCGAAGAAAAGCCAATATGTTAGCTAATCGTCTGGTGAATGAAGGAGTGCTATGTAAGGAAAGCTATATTTGGCACAATTGGGATTCTATACCCTCTGGTAAACTGCGTGATGATTGTCAACGTCAAGCTGCCAAAGATATGGAGCACTTCCAAACCATGAACAATGAGCAAGAGGAAGACTAGCAGAAGGAGGAGAGAGCGGAAGCCCTTGAGCCGCAATAACTCCTAACCGTAAAAACTAAATGAAGAGAAGAGTGAAGAAGTGAAGTGGTGATGCACAGTAACCGTTGGATCTAGAAGATCAACGGACGAGATTTGTTCATGATGGGCGGCCAGGATTAAGTCGCATATGGTAGAGCTTAGAAATGAAAGACGGAGTTTCAATCTAAGTATTTTCAGATGTTGAATGGTGAGAATCGATTTGGACTGTCGGATCAACATGGTAGATCGACGGTGATCAGTAGACTAGCGAGAGTAGGAGAGAGCGGAAGTCCTTGAGCTTGGTTGAAATGTCGCAGTAAATCCTAACCGTCGATCCCACAGTCATTGCTTACGTCATAGTCAACTATGGGGGTCGAGAGCTGGTTAACCCGTTTGCTAGATGAAGGGCCGCAGACCATAGGATTTAATGGCCTTCGTCATCCAATGGATATCGGGCCAGAAAGGGATCGAATGTTAACCTCAAGGACGGACCCAAAAATTTATAGATTAAAGTGGTTTAATCCTTATCGGCTCCATAAGGATGTTAAATGTCGTGTAAGTGGTCTGAGGCGATGTCATTGTAGACCGTCGGATCAAATAGGTTTTGATATATGGAGCTGGATCACCGAGTAGCTCTGTTGATCAAAGGAAAGATAAATCGTCAGATTGAAGGTAAGTTCGAAGGTGGTGATTGAGCGATTAGGCTTGGGCAAGTGGACTCGAGAAGATTATTGGCATGGTTTCAATTTATTTTGAAGTCCAGTGGTTTTTGCATTTTGCTTGTGAGAGCAGTGAAATCACTTGATGGTGCGATGGGATCTTGCGATAGTCGTTGATCTGGCGGATGAGATCAACGATGGAAAAGGGAAATCGCATATTGCAAGTTGGGAATCCTATGTGCATATGCTTTTGAGTCTTTGTAACTCCGTGATGCGATGTATGATTTTGGGTTTTGTTGACCTTGTTGTTTGTTCACCAGCAACGGGTCTGTCTTTTGATGGTCTTTATACTTGTAAAGACGTGTACCATATGTAATATTTTATCAGTTAACCGAAGGCTCCACTCTTACTTGACTAAAAAAAAATTACTTCTTATTATCATGGGATATGTGATATAATTACCACCATTTGATCAACTTCTAAAGTCCCTTGTTCCATAGTAGTGTCTTGGTTGGCCAATGAATCAACCTTTGAACTCAACTGTCTAAGCATGTGAAAGAATTCAATTTTCTCGAATTGCAAGGAAATTGAAACAATCCCTTGAAGGATATGAGAGAGACCTAGAATTGATGATCCCTGTGCTTTTCTCACCCGTGAATGACTATTATTGAATCTATGAATATTGAGACTTTTGTGATTTTTTTTTAATTGTCATTTTCAATCCTTGTCAAAGAGCGAGATATTTGGCTTGGTTAATGGCAGTAACCCAAGCCCTAGGAAAATTATGTCTCTATTTGTTCATCGAGATTAAATATAACCCTTCCCCCTCTTACCACCCCTTAGATAGCTTGAATTTTAAAAAATTATATTTTTTCTTTTTAATTATTTAATATAAAAATATAATATAAATAAAGCTAGAAGTAAAAATTAATTTATAATAATTAAATTATAAAATAAAAAAATAAATATCGTTTATTTGGATTTTTGAAATATTTTTTTATTATAAATTATATGCTAATATCTAATTTAAATATATATAATATTATAATTTTTAAAATTGAAAATTGAAATAAAAGTAAACTCAATAAAATATACATAATTATATTTCCATAAATTTCTAGTCATATTAAATTTTATGAATTTAATATATATTTTGTAAATGGAAAAAAAATTAATATTAATTGATATAGAAGAATAAAAAATTATTATCATGATATTATGATATTAAAAATTTGTTCTTATTTCTATTTAAATTATAATTTGAGATTTGAAATTTGAAATTGAATTTTGTTTAATAAATTTTTATAATTAAATTTCAAAATTTATTATATATATATATATAATAAACATATTATAAACCATAATTATGAAAATAATAAGAAAGATAATCCATAGATAATCCATATAATTCATATCTAAAGAAACTATTTAACCTAACAACATAATAATTTAATTTAAATTATTTAATTTAAATTTAAATAAGAAGAAATAGTAATTATCTCTCAACCATCCACACTAAAACTAATATATTACAGCTACAATTAATTATTATAAATACCTAAAAAAAATATAATTAAAACATACCATTCCATTAATACATTAAAATTTGAATAAATAATCATAAATAGAATGAATATATAAAAGTTGCCTAACAGAATGGTAAAATATGTTTAAATGTAGTTTTTTATTTTGTGTAAAAAAATTTTCTTCTTATATATTTATATGTTTGAATTTTTTCTTAAAAATTATTCAACATTTTTATTAGTAAATTGTAGATTTTTTTTTCAAGAAACAAAAATAGAAATTGAATCATCTCTTACATTACAAAATATGATGTGAAACATGTTTAATACATAATGGAGGTAGAGAAATTATTTGGAAGACTTGTAATTCTTTTGGACCAATCCATCACAAAATTATGAAGTAAAGTGATGGGAGACTAATAAATAATTTTTTATTGCAAAGCAATCTCTTCTAACCAAACTTTCCATGTTTTTAATATATAGTTTCCTAATAAACCTTTGGAAAAAAATAAATGTTAAGTTTCTTCTCAATGTCTTTCCAAATGTTTTTCTTGCTCAATTGGCAAACACCGTGAAAATGGTGTTATGTATCAAGTGATTCAAGGTTCAAATCCCCTTGACTTACCCATATCTGCGAATGGGGTATACGTAGGCACCTACTATTTATAGTGGTAGCAGTCAAAATCGATTGTATCACGCAATTATGAAACCCATCCAATTGTCGATTCCTCTCATCATGAAAAAAAAAAAAAACATTTCCTACTCTCTCCTCTGTTTTCACAATTTTAATCTAGTTCTAGACCGTATAAAGGAAAAAGATCCCAAGATCCCATCGCAAAGAAATTGTAAAATTTGTTTCCATGGACATCAATCCCGAGAAAGAAAAGTTTAATGGCCATGATATCTTACATCCACCTTTGATCGTAGGCTATCCCCTTGGAAATTTCATCACTTAAAATTTGTCACCATGGACATTAAGCCCAAGAAACAAAAGTTAAATGGGCATCATATCTTCAGCCATCTTCAATCTTCAAGACTATCTCCTTGGAAATTTCATCATTTAACAATTATGGTTCTCTCTCTTTGACATAATTTGGATCGAGAACCCTAATTCAATGACCTCACCACATCTTCTTACACTTACCACCTTGGTCATTATGGATCCAAAAGTTTTGTCTAGCATAGAAATAAATACACTTAAATTAGCATTAAAGAAAGAATCAAAATAAATACCTAAGCTTTTGGTGAGAATAAAAAACACACTGAAGGAAAACTATTGAAAATTAAAAATGCAATTGCTTACACCATCCATTGGCAAAAGAAGAAAGAGAGACCAAATTTTAGTGGCTAGAGCCCAACTCCTAGGGAGAGGGGGATAACATTAGCGGAAAATGTCTAGGTTCTTATGGATAAGAGCAAGGAATTAAAAAGTAAGTGTTTTTATTCTTAGGGCCACTTTAATTAGAATTCCCTTCCCTTAATAGTGACCCAATAGGTTCTCCAACCTATTTTCTTTTCAAAATTTCAGATGATACCTTATTATTTGGATAAGCCTCAATTATAATGGTGAGAAGGCTTAAAGAAAACTTAATTCATTATCAAAATGCACTAGGTGGTAAAATTAATCATAAAAATGCAAAATTTATGGTGTAAACGTGGATGAATATACTTTCAAGGTAATCATGAGTTTTGTGCACAAAGCAAGTGAAAATATATTGTGTGGCTAGGAACTTCTAATATTCACAAGACAAAAAATGATGGAATGAAAACCACCAACAACTCTAAATCAACAAAAAGAGAAGATAGATCAACACCAGCGAAAAAGATAAATCAAAAGCAATGTGTAATGGAAAGAAACCAACAAGCGTGCCTTAAAGAAATCCCCTGAACGATAGATCCAACAATGAAGAGAGCATAATAATAGATATGGTGCATGCAAACTAAAATAATGAATCACTTTGGAATTTTGCTAGTTTGTGCCATCAAATGCCTATAGTATGAACCCCCTTGGGTGATGTGCACTAGTCTACACCTATAGATTTACTATAGATGCATCCCTTGGGTTTCCCTACAAGGTTTTAATGGGAGGAAAGAAAAATTCCCCAAGAGATGTTATGGGTCCACTATGATGACTAGGTTAGCCTTAAACACCAAGGAATATAATAAATGATTGTTGACTAGGTCCACTTGAACCTACCTAGTAATCCATTAATAATGTTTACAAAGTAAGGTCATGGTTGCAGGTAAAGCCTAACAGCAACATATATATTTGGAAAATTAAAGTCTTCAAAATGTCTCATGTAAAGATAAGGTCATCTAACATGGACCAAGTTTAAGGAAATAATTTTATGTAGTTAGATCACTTAACCTACTCTAGAAAAAAATGTTAGACACAATGTGAAAAACAATAAACAATAAACAATGTTAGATCACTTCTTAACCTACTTTAAGCAAATCTGCTAGACTTGGAAAAACAACAAGCAATGGTAACATATTACTACATTTATAGCATTATTTTTCTTGAGTATTTCAAGAATCTTATAACATAGTAACAATAAAAGAGATGTTGCCAAGATACATCTCTTCTGATTTTGGAGAAAACAACAAATATCTACATAAATATCAACTTCCTCCAATACAATATCAAATGCATATTGACACAACCAACAATATTTACCATCTGGGTTATTTTATTAGAGAGAATTTGATCTCAAAAAAATACATTTCTACCATAGTGAAATGTTAGAGTTTTGTAAAAAAGTTACAATTTATGTATTAGAATTTGGATTTTGTTCTTTAAACACTTGTTTTTCTCTTTACAGCATGGTTGCACCCTTATTCTACCTATTCTCTAGAGATGGTGATGAAAGTCTCCACTCTTTTGTAAACTTACGTTCACATTCAAGAGAAAAAAAGTGTCAAATTAAGTGGCTAGCTTCTGGAATTGATTTAACTATCATAGGACGTACAAAGAATTTATCTATAAAGAACTACTTACCTATAGAGGAGATCCCTAATGGAAAGGAATTTTTCATAGATGTTATAGATGTGCATCACAGTAAAGTCCTTTACACACTTTGATCAATTTAAATATAATTAAAGCCAATTTTAGTGGTAAACTATAACTTCATTGGAAATGTCATTTTTGATGCATATTCATCTACTAACCTATGATGTGCCATGCAAATGAAAATGATGCACAATAAAGTAAGATATCATACATAATATTAAACAAGGATGGGCCAAAAGAAGACTCCAACATAAGGTAAAAAGGGAAATCAAATTGCTAGTGGATGGTGGGGGCCACCCCCAAAGGGAAATACGCTCCCCTTGGCTAATATGCACTCATGGAGGGAAGAGAGATGAGGAGGGTCGGTGTGTGGGGTCCACATGGAGAATTGGAGGCTCAAGGTTAAATAGGGGGTGCATTCATCACTTTGGGGACTTTTTGATCATTTAACATTCACACTCACCTAGCACGCTTGAGCTGAGAGCCAAGTCTGCATGTGTTGTTGAGAACATGAGATTTTCATGCGAGAATATCACCCTACCTTTGGTGGACTTCGAGTGCCAACCCAAGGAGGTGATCTATACTACGTTGTGAATTTCCCTTGAGTTTATCTAGAAAATTCATGGAGTTGGTTCAACAGATTGGATGTAGTGTGCGAAATACGCATAACTTGGAGGAGCTAGTTGTGGAGCTAAGAATTCATTGGACTTTCCGGGAGTGATTTGGGCCACCATTTGCTGGAGATTTGGAGTGCTAGCTGGGCACGATTTTGAGGGAGTTTTGTTGTGCCATTGAGCCATCATCAGGGACTGTGTGGGCTTGCGTAGTGGTGTTTCGTGCCACACATGGGAGATTGGGAGAAGGTTGATTTGGGTGCTGGGGTAGGCTGGTATTTTTGGGGACTTTTGGAGGGGAATATCGCTAGGTCTTGCTACGATTTTGGGGACTTCAAATAGTGCAATTTTCTGGAGGGTCGATTTGCCCAGTGGTTGGAGGATCGCGTGGAAATTGGGGCTAATTTTGGAGGTTAGAACTATACCAATTCCTTTCTGGGTTTTGGGGGGTTATTTGTGGGGAGGCGGGGGTTAATTTCCTAGAATTTTTTGAGCACTAGAGGAGGGCGAAACAACAATTTCTTCCAGCCAACATTGCATTTGTTTTGTGTCCAATGCAAGGCATTTGAGGGGAGCATCTTCCTATCAGTTGAGCAGGCATTTTCATCACCTGGGCAAGCCCAGGTGCATACATTCTGAGCTTATATTGTACCCCCTTTGCATTATATAAAATTTCTTAGTTCTGCGCAGTTTTTGGAGTATTTCCGAGTATTTTATTTTGTGTTTCTTTTGCAATGCATGCTTTGTTTATTGCTATTAATTTTCCTTAGGGATATTACAACAAGCTACCAATAGCATGCAAGACCCTGAAAGAGTCAAACCTCTTCTCCAATGGTAGAAACTGTAATCAAATGTAGCCTCAAAGAATGGGCAAGTGGGCTCCAATGTGCATGCTTCAACCCCAAATTTCTTCAAATATTAAGAATTGACATCTATATCGAAATATCAACCCCAAAAACCTTAATATTTGATCTCCATATGTACAAAAGAAACCCAAAACCTTCAAATTCAAAGGTTGGCCTTAACCAGAGATGCACTTTCATGAGAAACATGTATTTATACCATACTACCCTCATTTTCTGTCCATTTAGTCTGATGGGCACTCCTTGATAGCTCTATAACTCGTATAATGCCACAGGTTTAAGGTGCCATAGGGAGGCTTTGATTCTTGGGTTGCAAGCCTGTAAGAGGCTACAGGGCCAAAATTTCGGCAGTTCAGTACTTGGATAATTTAAAACCCAAGGACGTTAGGCATGTATCGCAACCTCCTTATTATTTCTCTCCTTCACTACCTCACTCTATTATGATTTGTCATAGCACCAGGTGAGACAGAGGTCCCTTGCACATGTACAAGACGCCAGGTTTGAGATCACTGCAAATGAGGTCACTTTCACTTATTTCTTATGTTGTTTTTAACTGCTTCTATCTGAGAATTTAGGTAAAAGGTCTTCCTAAGCCAAGGCCTTATGAGCATTACAAATATGAGGCCACTAACATAATCAATGGTATCACTATGAAATTTCAGAACAAATTATATTTTTCCGCCTTGATGGCTTGTTGCAACAAAACTCAATTGTCTCTAGATGGCTTTGATTCACATACTAATATGGATCTCAAACAACTATATCCTATTTTTTCCCCATTGACACTGATTTCTCTCATAAAATATTCACTATGGTACTATTTTATTATCGCATCTTCTATTTATGATCACATCTTCTAAAGAGAGTGGAGAAGAGTATTGGGAACATCTCTATAAAGAGAGAAATGAAATGAATAATAACTTGTCGATACTTGTATATACCTTCCATCCATACATGGACTTATTTAACTCTAACCAAGGCCCTACAAGCTGATTGTTTTCGAAGTAAGAGTTCATTTCTTGAGTTGAATCTATCTTGTTATGATCCAATGACATTGAATCTGCAAAACTTATAGCTTTAAATGAAAAGAACTTTATCATATAGTCCAACATGGAGCTCATAACCATTATTTTGAAGTAACAAGCTCCCCATCATAAACATGTAAGTAAACTGTAATAAATACAAATTAAATCCTTCTACTAGTATTGCATTTAACTCTATATACTAGAATGCTCAAATAACAAATCAAACTCTATTGTGATCAAGTGATCCTTTTTATGTTGGTCAATTAAGTAGCCTCAACTTGATTTGTGACAACTATAGACTTTCCTCCAAACTAACTCTTCAACAAACAGATTTTGAGTAGGCTTTTGTAGGTGTCATTTGCACCCTATCATAATGGTCTAAAATCCTCTATAGATGTTTTTCACAATGACTTTGACATGGAAATAAATCATCCATTATAGCAATGGTTGCTTCCAAACCTTCATAGCTTAAGGAATAAATGGAGGTGCCCAAGATATGTATGTATTTATGGTATAAGAGAATTGTAGTATCATCTAAAATTACTCAATCTAAGATCTATAGAAGTGAATGGTTCACTCAAAACGGCTTGGCTAATAATGTTATACACAGTAAAGACAAAGACCACCAACAATGGTGTTAGGGTGGAGAAGAGGTCACTTACGACATTTTTATTCTATTATGGGTGTTTCAAGGGAAGAACACTATTGGAGAAGAAGTAGAACTCATGCTTGGTTTGAATAAAAATGAAACAAACTTCTTGCAAATACTATTTTGTCTATGGTTTTCCAGTACAAGCCTGAGAGGATGTGTTCCTTCTAACCTTCACAGATCATATGTCAACATGGAATGCTCATGTTTCAGATATAAATTGAGTATGGGTTAGTATCTTTAATCGAGATTTGAAGAGAAGTATTTTAGGGAAAAAAATGATATACAAGGTTAGCTAACCCTATTAATAAAGTAGCATGCTCATGTATGATATAGTAGAAGAGATAACTCCCAATTTTTAACTTTTAATTCAAATATAAGTTGAATATAATAGGAAATAATTCACATGAAACCTAAAAGAATAAATTAGCATGGTAGGATATGAATAACAATGCTTTAATATTTATATAGTAGCAAACATTATAAGAAAATCGAGGTTTTTTGGAGCTCTGCAACCCTAATGGTCATGTGGCCATGAGGTAGGCGGCGTGGAAAACCATGACTGCAATTAGAAAGAGGCACTGAAACCAAGAGATTACAACAATGACAAAGGAAGACAGGAGGGGAGAGATCCCCTCCTATAGAGATGCAGCGGCAGCAGAAGAACCAAGCAACAGCAAACCGGACGAGGAAACGAAGATACAGGGACCTGTCCTTGAAGCAAGATGACAGGCCAGAAGTAGAGGCAAATGTGTACCGTTTGCAGTGGAAAATTTGAGATTCATTATTCCCATGAATAAACTCGAGTGCTATAGAAGCTACATGAAGTACCATTCATTAATATGCAAATTTATTGGTGTATGGCCGTCAGAAAAGGACCTAACTAGATGGATCTAGTAGAAATGGCAACCCCGAGGTCACATAGAGCTAAAGTTGGGTGCACCAGGATTCTTTACGGTAATCTTCTCAAACCTGCAAGATAAAGAACGAGTGTTTGAAAACGGTCCATATTTTCATAATAATGCAGGATTATTCATGCGGTAATGGGAGGAATGTTACAACCTTGATAAAGAGAAATTCCTAGCAGCTCCGGTCTGGGTAAGACTATTCAGATTACCAATAGATTTCTGGGACCCTGAGATCCTGGAGGGAATAGGAAATACCATAGGAAGCTTTGTTAAAATAGCCGAATCAACAAAGAAGAGAAGATACACTTCTTATGTAAGAATCTGTGTCTATATGAACATAGCCGACCTGATTATGAGGACAGTGGAGCTAGAATACCATGAGGAGGTGTGGCAACAAGCACTGGACTACGAGCATATCCCTTTCAGATGCAGAAAGTGTCATGAATATGTCCATATTTTCAAGGAATGTCCCCTTAACACAAAAGAGGAAGAACGAAGAAGAAAGCAACAGAGGAAATATCAAGAAGATAATGAATGGCTTTAGGAGATAAAAAACAAAAAACATGTACAAAGGAAAATCCCAAGGAAGGCAAAAAGGAACAACAACCCAAAACAAATAAGTCAAACAGATTTGAAATTCTACAGTTAGAAGAAGAGGACAAAGAAACTCGAATAATGGACTATCAGGAGGAGAAAGAACAGGAGGGCAGCCCAAGCCAAGGCACAAAAAATACAAAGAGAAAAACACAAAGTGAAACAATGGAAAAGGTAGGAAAGGAAAAGGGGGAGAATGAGGAAAGTGAAGTAATGGAAATATACATCAGTAGAGGGGAAGATCCAACATCAGAAGAAGAAATCCTGAGGAAACTTCTAGATGAATGGAGACACTTGGATGAAAGGTTCATCCCAGAAGAGGACCAAAAATTATACAAGGAAACCTTTCAAAAATACAAGGAAAAACAAGATCAGGGAAAAACAGAAATGACTGAAAAACTAAGCATCCAACCTAAGAATAACCAAGATCAACAAAGTAAAGCGAAGGGGGGAAAAAAGAGGCAAGAGGAATATTCAGGAATCAATACAGATCATGGGGGAACTGTTAGTAAACATGGGAAGAGTAGTTCCGCTTTCAGCGGTATTCCACCAAACAAACCCAACCGCCCAATGATAATTACATCCTAGAATATACGGGGACTTAACAACAAAGGTAAACAGAGATACCTAGCGGAAAGGATAAAAAGAGAAAGACCCCAAATAATGTTGTTACAGGGAATAAAAATAATAGGGGGAAATGGAGGAGATCTTAACCAAAATCAAACCTACATATGAATGTATGACAATTGATGCAAAAGGCAGTGCGGGGGGAATTGCAATTTTATGGAACCCCGCGGAAGTCACAGTCGACTACTGGATAGGAATGAAAAGGATTCTTTCTGGGAGATTCTGACTTATAGGCCATAGAGATTGGTTCTTGGTCTCGGCAGTTTATGGACCTCACATACCAGTGGAAAGAGGAAGTTTCCTCCTCCAACTTCAACAGTTAGGAAACCTGCATACAGAAAATATGTGGTTGATAGACGGAAACTTTAATATGACAACCTCAAAAGAGGAAAAAAAAGGGGGATTGCAAAGAGAAGAGCCAAACATGGAAAGATTCAGGGACATACAATCAGAACTGAAAATGATAGACATACATACCGTTAATGGAAAATCCACTTGGAAAAAACGTAGAGGAGGAAGCAAGAAAATAGCCTCCAGGCTTGACAAGTTCCTAGCAACAGAACATTTCATAGGGAAAAACATTTTCTATGAAGCAACAATCCTACCCTACCAAGGGTCAGATCATTGGCCCATAAAACTAGAAATCGCCATGAACCATCAAAATTAGAATAAACCCTTCAGGTTCGAGGCTTTCTGGTTGCGGGATCCAACCTTCATAGAAAAATGGAACAATGGTGGAAGGAGAATGAGATTGGAATAAAAGGAAGAAACAAAATTCATACTCTACAGCTAAGATTAAAGGATCTCAAAGGTAAAATAAAGAAGTGGAATAGAGAGGAATTTGGACATATTCAAAAAGACTAAGAAAAGCTTCAGATAGAAATGAAAAGAGTACAACAGAAAATCATAGAGGACAGGAGAACAGAGGAACTAGCGGAGGAAGAAGGAATGGTACTAAACAGGCTAGAGAAAAGGAGAAAACAAGAGGAAATCTTATGGAGACAAAAGTCGAGAATACAATGGCTGAAAGAGGGGGAGAGAAACATGAAATTCTTCTACAAGGCCATGCAACAGCATAGACAGCAAAATAGAATATTCTCTCTAAAAGATAACCAAGGCAACAGGTTAACTTAGAAAGAGGAGATGGAGAGTCTGTTGGTACAACACTTCAAAGGAATCTTGACTGAGACGCAAAGCAATAGAGAGGAAGATATAGCAAAATTAAGCCAATATATATCCAAAAGGGTAAATCAAGAACTAAACATGGCACTCCTAAGGGTGATAACGCATCTTTAACTTGTTCTATGTTTCCAAAGGAAGAAGGCAGCCAGTGTTTCAACCCCCAGTGTAATAAATCCTCAACAACCGCATTTAAAAGACAAAATGGCCGAAGGAAGAAAGGGACACCCTCGAGTAGTTCAAGCATTTATCAGTGATGGAGCATGTTCCATATTATATGCCACCTGCTTAGAGGAGGACTGCAGAGCGCCAAAAACGGTCGATTTTGTCCATTAAAGCCAGAAGATCATAGCAGAGGCCCATTTCAGATAATTAATGTGGTTGGTGGTTAGCTATGACCCTCCATGCATAGCCTGGAAAAATATATTTGTAATAAAACTCTATATATACCCAGCAAACAGAATGTAATAGGGTTGATGAATGTTATTTTGATGTAAAGTTCAACTTCTGGAGACTGTAACTACTATGATACCTGCAGCTTCTGGTCTTCATTTTCAGCTAATGCAAGCTTCTTTTGTTGTTAATTACTCACTTTCCACTTCTTCTTTGTTCCAGGTTGTGCCTGTTGTGCATTTTTCATGTGCTTTTGATGTTTAGCATTAGAGGGGCTATCATCCCACCTCTGTGTTAGAATCTAGTATGTTTCATTGAATATGTATGCAGGTTTCTGTTATCTTGGTGCCAGAGAGCTGTCATCATGTCTGAGCATTAGGAAATAGATTTACAGACCTTTCCACTGGTTGCAGTTGGCCATCACAGGGTCCTGTGCATCTGCTGGTGTGATCAGTATTCTCCATCATCACATTTTCCTTAAACTATGAGTAATTGGTGGTCTAAAGCCTTGTAGTCTGGGGGTGTTCACCCATGTCTGGGGTTAAGCGTAGTAGAAGTGGTTATCTGGCTTGAATATGCAGCATTTCTTTCATTCATCCACCATTTTCCAACATTTTTTTTGAGTTTGTAATGTTCCTGAGAATCTCTGATATACAACCTAGGAGAGTTTCTTGGGGTGATAACATTAATTGGCGCCATTTCCAGGGAGAGGAGATTGAAGCTTAGCTTCCCTAGGAAAACGATGCAGTTCCAAATTTTGATGATAGACAAGGTCTGGGCACATTTCTGGTTGTAATCATCTATCTGGCGACTCCACTGGAGGAAGACCAACATTTGTGAGGCATACTCGAAGCAATCCTCAGAAATCACCAGCTGAACTAGTGCCTGACCCTGAGAGGACTATCAAATCGAAGAAAGCTTCACAAAAGGGGCATCAAGATCAGGTAAGCCCAAGGAATCTTATTTGTCTCTACATGAAGAGTTTTTAGTTGAAAATACACAATTTGAAGACTTAGAGCCTAGTGCTGCTAGTAAACAAACACATGCAGAGATTAATACAGCCCCTTGTGCAGTTAGTTCCCCTTTGAATCTCAGTCCAAAGAAAGTTTCCCATATAGTCTAGAACATTCCTTTGTCTCTGTCATCCATTTCATTGTTCCATACTATTCAATCTGCTAGTATTCTTCCAAATACCCCAGTCATGGCAGGACAGCAAGCACCCACAAAGATAGAAAGAATTGTTGCTGCTAGATATGGACCTTTGGTCTTGCCTGTTCCCCTGAATCCTATGCCCATGGGAGAATATCAAAAATATATGCCTAAGTTCACTGGCACAGAGGGAGTAACAGCAGAAGAACACTTAGAAACTTTTTACAGTTATGTTGATAATTTAGATATAAGTGAAAATGATGTGTGGATGAGATTTTTTGTCCAGAGCCTTGATGGAGAGGCCAGGAAGTGGTTCAGAGAATTACCCCAGAGATCTATAACAGATATTGAAGCCTTAGATGATGCATTTTTGAAGCACTGGGGAGATAAAAAGGACTTGTTGTATTATCATACTGAGTTTGGTAACCTGAAAAGGGAAAATGGGGAATCATTGCCTGATTTTAATAAAAGATTCAATCGAATGTATAGTAAGATACTAGTTGAGGTAAAGCCTACCCCCACCTCTGCCAAACTCACTTATGCCAATGCTTTTGACTCTAATTTTTTCCTGTTATTGAGAGAAAGAAGATGTGCCACTCTAGTTGATATGCAGGATGCAGCACTAGAAGTAGAATCCAATATTATGGCTGCAGAAAAACTAAAGAGTCAAGCTAACAGAAGGAGGCGGAGAGGACAGGCTTCTACCTCGTCTAGTTCATATTCAGAGCCTAAATTAGATAAAATTACTAAGATGATAGAGTCATTGGCTGCTGAAATTTCTAAGCTAAAGGTTGAACAGAATTCAGGGAAAACAAGGCAACAGAACACATTTGCTCTAAGAAACCCCAATCCATTCAGAAGAGCAAATGAACAGTTACAAATTATTCAAAGGGGTGAAGAATCAAAAGAAGAACAGGAAGTTAAAGCTCATTTTCAAAATGTAGTAATGGAGGAGGAACAATTTGAAGATGAGGATGAAATTCACTGCATGGAAGATAAAGGCAGCGCTGCATTTTTTACTTTGGCTGCTTATGAAGAATCATTGCTGAGGAAAAACACAGTCAGCAGTGGGACAAAGAAGCTGTTCTACAAACTAAACAGCAGCAGAGATATAACCTGAGGTCAAATGCAAAAAATGTCAAGGAGAATCTTGCCCAAAGAGCTATTGTCCAAAAAGAATCACAGAATACCAGGCAAAGAAGACCAGCAGTTGATCCAGTGATCCTCAAAGCTCTAGTTCAAGAGGTAAAAGGTTCTAATAAGTTATCATCTTCTTTCAGCTTTGAGTCAGAAGTTCAGAAATTGAAAATATATGTGCCCCTGATAGAGTTGGTAAAGAGTGAAGTATTTATAAAGCATATCCTTGAAGCTCTTGAGCTAGAAACTTCACAAACCTCCACTAACTCTGTTAATTTGCAGGATGACAAGCCTGCCATTGTGCTCAGCCCTATGATTGAACCCGTTGATAATAATTCTCCATATTTTTATGTCTCCTTGACCATTCATGACAAAATCCTCAACAATTGCCTGCTAGACACAGGGGCCAGCCACAATTTAATGCCTAAAGTTGTCATGGAAGAGTTAGGCCTTGATATCACTAGACCATATCATGATTTATTCTCTTTTGATTCAAGGAAAGTGAAATGCATGGGATTAATCAAAGATCTAGCCATTACCTTAACTCAGCTACCCATGAAGAGTATGATGATGGATATTGTGGTAGTAGATGTCCCTCCTAAATTTGGCATGCTATTTTCCAGAGGATGGATTAAGAGGCTAGGTACGAAATTACATAATGATTTATCTTATGCCATTGTCCCAGTTTTTGGAGGAGAAAGTAGGAGATTGTACAGAGAATCACAGTTGGCATACATTATCAGTGATGAGAAGAATCCTACTAGTCATCCCATATATGCTGTGGACACTAATTTTGGAGCATGTATTCTCCAAATAGAAGAATCTCAGAAGGCCTCAATGCAGATCAGCAAACTAACAGTTCAGGCCGAAGAAAAGCAAGGAGGTCGAGTTTGGGAGATGTTCTTTGATGGAGCATGTTCCAGGGAGACTGCAGGAGCAGGGGTGGTGCTAGTATCTCTAGAGAAAGAAAATACACAGTTTTCTTTTAAGCTGGCCTTTCAAGTCACAAATAACATAGCAGAATATGAAGCTTTGCTATTGGGCCTTAATGCAGCAAAAGATAGAGGAATCAAGAATTTGAAGGTATTTGGAGATGCTAATTTGATCATTCAGCAAGTAAATAAAACATTTCAGGCAAAGCACCCAAGGCTGAGAGCATATAGAGATGAGGTATGGAGACTCAAAGATTCCTTTGAAAATTTCTGTATTTCATATATTCCTAGAGCCCAAAATCAGCTTGTTGATTCCCTCGTTGTTTTTGCTAGTCTATTTGTCCCTCCCATGCCTCCCAGACTGATTTATGAAGTCCAAATGAAATATAGACCATCCTTGCCTGACAATGTCCAGCATTGGAAAGTTTTCAATGATGATGATGAGTTAAATAGGTTTCTGCAAGTCATTGATGAGTTTTCCGAAATGAAAATTGACCAAGAGAATCAAGCCTTGTTAGAAAACCCCCAATCCTAGCTTAGAAATAAAATTGGTAAAGAAAGCATTGTCCAGCTTCCTAGTAATCATATTCTAAAGGGTCTAATTCCTCTAGAAACATTGTTTGACCAAAATGATGTGCCTTACAAGGCTACCCACAAAGAAGATCAATCTGCAGTTTGTAAACATGATATAGGAAGTCCAAGTCAGCCTAGATACATAAGTCTGTCCACTCATCTGTCTGCTCACCAAAGTGTTGAATACTGCAAATTAATGAAGCAATTTGCTGATGTGTTTGCCTGGGAGTATAGTGATCTGAAAACGTATGATAAGAACATAATCTAGCATAAAATCCCTCTAGAGAAAGACACTATTCCTTTCAAACAGAAGCTGAGACCAATAAATCAAATGATTCTTCCTCTAATTGAAAAGGAAATTAAAAAGTTGTTGGCTGCCAAGATTATAGTCCCTCTCAGATATTCGAAATGGGTAGCCAATTTGGTGGTAGTGAGGAAGAAAAGTGGAGAAATCAGACTATGTGTTGATTTCAAAAACTTAAATAAGTGCTCCAAGAAACACAATTATCCCTTACCCAAGATGGAGCATTTGCTGCAAAAGGTATCAGGAGCCAAAGTAATGTCTTTCTTGGATGGTTTTTCAGGTTTTAATCAGATTGTTGTGCATCTAGATGACCAAGAAAAGACTGCATTTACCACTCCTTGGGGCACTTTTATGTATGTCAAGATGCCTTTTGGATTGATGAATGTTGGAGCAACCTTTCAAAGAGCTATGGATATAGCATTTGTGGGAGAGAAGGATAAATTTGTTCTTATCTACCTTGATGATATAACTATATACTCCAGCAGCCATCAAAATCATTTACAGCATTTGAAAAAAGTGTTCTTGAAATGCAGAAGGTTTGGGATTTCAGTCAATCCTAAAAAGTCACAATTTGCTTTACATGAAGGCAAGCTGTTAGGACATGTTGTTTCTGCTGTAGGTGTCTGAATTGACCCAGAAAGAGTAAAAGCAATACAGACTTTGTCTGTCCCGAGATCAAAGAAAGATATCCAATCCTTTTTGGGCAAGATTAATTTTATAAGGAGGTTTATCCCGAATTTTGCTGAATATGTGAAGCATATTATCTCCATGTTGAAGAAAGAATTAGAGGTAAGATGGACGGATGCAGCAAGAAAATCATTCGATTCCATTAAAAAAGCCATTATGGAAGCTCTCACTCTAATAAGTCTGGACTACAGCAAGGAGTTCCATATATTTTCATTTGACTCTGAAGATACCATTGCAGCAATTTTATTGCAGGCAGATGAAGAAGATTCAGAACATCCAGTAGCATTTTTTAGCAAGAACTTGAGGGATGTTGAACTGAGGTATGACATTATTGAAAAACAAGCATATGCCCTTATCAAATCCTTGAAAGCTTTCAGAGTTTATATTCTGCATTCCAAGATTATTGCATATGTACCCTCTTCTGCAATAAAAGATGTCTTAACACAACCTGATGCTGATGGAGGAAGGGCTAAATGGATTGCAAAGCTAATTGAATTCAATATAGAACCGAAGCCCACCAAGCTGGTCAGAGGTCAGGGTCTTGCCAGATTGTTAGCTGAAGAAAATTGCAGATCACTTGATATTGATTTCCTGAGCACAAATGCAGAGATCGGTCAAACAAATGAAGAAGAGGAAGCAGCTGAACCAGACAGAGAGCAATAGGTGGCAAAAAATATAGCTTCTTGTGAGTGGTATTCTGCAATAATTAATTTCTTGTTGAAGCTAGAAATCTCTTCAGAACTTACACAAAGTCAAGCTAGAACTATAAAGCTTAAGGCAGCTAAATATTGCATTAATGAAAATCTGCTCTACTGGAGGGATCCATCTGGAGTGCTTTTGAGGTTTCTGGACAAACAACAGTCAAAAGAAGTTATGCAGCAATTTCATTCCAGCATGTGTGGAGGGCACCATTATTGGAAGAGTACAGCCCATAAAATTCTCAGAGAAGGGTACTATTGGCCCACTTTATTTTCTGATGTATTTACTTTTGTTAAATCTTGTGACAGGTGCCAAAGATTGAAGGAAAACAACATTTGAATTCCCTGCCCTTGAAACCAATACTTGCAAAGGGACCTTTTCAGCAGTGGGGCTTGGATTTCATTGGAGAAATCAATCCACATTCCAATGGCCAGCACAGATGGATATTAGTAGGCACTGACTATTTTACCAAGTGGATTGAAGCAATCCCTCCCAGGAAGGCTGATCATAATGTGGTCATAAAGTTTTTGATAGAAAATATCTTCAACAGATTTGGTTGTCCACACAAATTGGTCACAGACAATGCAACAGCCTTCAGGGCAAAAGAATTGGTGGAAATGTGTGATTCAATGGGTATTAAAGTGGGTTCATTCCACTGCATATTATCCTCAAGGAAATGGTCTGGCAGAATCTTCTAATAAAAGTCTGATTAGGATAATTAAGAAGCTGTTAGAGGACAATAAAAAGAATTGGGATCCAAAGATTAAGTATGCACTGTGGGCTGACAGAGTGACCATTAAAAAATCCACAGGGAATTCTCCTTTCAAGCTAGTATATGGTGTTGAAGCTATATTCCCAATTCAGCTAACTCTCCCTGTGGAAAAATTCCTTCAAGAAGAGCATAATGAAGAAGAAGAAATGGCAAAGAGGATCACTAATTTAGCAGAGGTACATCAAATTAGAGAACAACTGGTTGAAAAGGTTGCAGCACATCAGAGAAAGATCAAGGATGCCTTTGACAGGAAGGAAAAATCAGATAATTTTCAGGTTGGGGACTTGGTTTTGAAGTGGGATGCACTAAAAGAAAAGAAAGGCAATCATGGGAAATTTGATGCTTTCTAGACAGGCCCTTTCATCATTTCACAGATTCAAGGGAACAACACCTTCATACTGAAAAGTATGGGAGGAGAAGCAGTTTTTGATGGCCCAGTTAATGGGCATTTTCTGAAAAATTATGTTGTTTAAGGTCTTTGGCCTTAAAAGTTGTAAATATTTCATTTTTTATCAGTTTTGTATAGGCAAAGTAGACTCCATGCCCAATGGAACACTAGGAATTTTGGCTAATTTGTTTTCAGCTGGAAAGGCATTGATCTGCAGGTTCTTGAGACCTCACAGGGAGGATCTCATCCCCAGAAGGAGCCAGTGTTAGCTTTGCTATGTTCTTCAATATTTGATGGATAAAAATAGTTTGGGTAGTGCTGGTTTTGGTTGCATAAGGCTCGCAGCAGTTTTTCCCGCCTCCTCTATTCTCCCTTTTCTCCATAAAACCCCACTACCCCTATTTTACACCTGCATTTGGCATAAAAGCCTTGTTTCCTTAGCTCCCAGGCGTTTTTGTTTAAACATTATAAAAACCCCCATAACCCGTCTAAACCCCGCGTAAGTGCCTTTATTTAGTCAAACCCTTTAGCGGTTAATCTCAAAACCCATATGATTATATTCACATAACTACATGCCTTCGCAAATCACATAACCCACTGGGGCCCTCACCTGTCACGTCACTCAAAGTGTTAAAGCCTGGCCGTCCGATCGTCTGCCATAAGATCTGATGGCATTCACAGCTCCCCCCTGCGAACCTGCACGCGTGATAGCACGCGGGGAAAGCGGTTTCTTGCCGAACCTACCTACCACGTGTTGTCGTTAGACTGGATCGCGCCCCTGCATACGAAAACCATTCACCTCCGATAAGCGGTGCGGGGAATGCCGCCCACCCGCTATACCACTGTCCCCCGGCCGTTAACCTTTGTGCTCCTTTCATGCCCGATCACCATCGGATCTGCCCAACCACGATCTGACGGCTCACATTCATTTCGCTTCCACGTCACCGCCCGATAACCCTCATCATGTGATCTCTGCCATTGATTTGTATGATCCGACGGCTGGGCTTCGTTTCGTCGTTTAGTCGTGCCTCCGCAATTCCGTCTACACCTTTAACCTTTTCTATGTTTCCAAAGGAAGAAGGCAGCCAGTGTTTCAGCCCCTAGTGTAATAAATCCTTAGCAACCGCATTTAAAAGATAGAATGGCCGAAGGAAAAAAAGGACACCCTCGAGCAGTTCAAGCATTTATCAGTGATGGAGCATGTTCCATATTATACGCCACCTGCTCAGAGGAGGACTGCAGAGCACCAAAAAAGGTCGATTTTGTCCATTAAAGCCAGCAGATCGTAGCAGAGGCCCATTTCAGAGAATTAATATGGTTGGTGGTTAGCTATGACCCTCCACGCATAGCCTGGCAAAATATCTTTGTAATAAAACTCTATATATACCCAGCAAACAGAATGTAATAGGGTTGATGAATGTTATTTTGATGTAAAGTTCAACTTTTGGAGACTGTAACTACTGTGATACCTGTAGCTTCTGGTCTTCATTTTCAGCTAATGCAAGCTTCTTTTGTTATTAATTGCTCACTTTCCACTTCTTCTTTGTTCCAGGATGTGCCTATTGTGCATTTTTCATGTGCTCTTGATGTTTAGCTTTAGAGGGGTTGTCATCCCACCTCTGTGTTAGAATCTAGTATGTTTCATTGAATATGTATGCAGGTTTCTATTATCTTGGTGCCAGAGAGCTGTCATCCTGTCTGAGCATTAGGAAATAGATTTACAGACCTTTCAACTAGTTGCAGCTGGCCATCACAAGGTCCTGTGCATATGCTGGTGTGATCAGTATTCTCCATCATCACATTTTCCTTAAACTGTGAGTAATTGGTGGTCTAAAGCCTTGTAGTCTGGGGGTGTTCACCCATGTCTAGGGTTAAGCATATTAGAAGTGGTTATCTGGCTTGAATATGCAGCATTTCTTTCATTCATCCACCATTTTCTAACATTTTTGTTGAGTTTGTAATGTTCCTAAGCATCTCTGATATACAACCTAGGAGAGTTTCTTGGGGTGATAAAAGATACAACCAGAAGCATCTGAAGACCAGGGATGAAAATCTGGTATATATACAACATTCTTACAATAGAGCATTCCACACTTCTACAAGAAAGTCCCCATTTGAAATATGTTTTGGATATTTGTTGCATTCACCTTTGGACATGTTTGGATATTGAATATGGGCAACAAGGAGGAGTGAGGAAATATATTACAGGAGACACCTTGGGGGGTGAAAATTTTATAAAGAAGATAAGGCAGATCTAGCTATAGGTATAAGAGACATTGTAGAAGTCATATGAGAAATATAAGTCCAAGCATGATCATCATGGAATAGAAGAAAAGTTCAAGGTGGGCAACAGAGTATGGCTACAGTTGAACAAGGAGAGGCTACAAGGGCTAGTAATAAAATCAAGGCTTTGAGGTATGGCTCCTTTAAGATACTATAAAAGGTGGGCGATAATGCCTATTGACTTATTTACCACCATATATGTGCATTTACTCAATTGTGAATGTAGAGAATATGAAACTCCATTAACCTTCCATGTTATATCAGGAAGAGGAATAGGTACTACCTTCTATGGAGGGTTTGGCACTAGATGCAGAAGATACAATTTTGTAGAAGAGGTCAAGAACTATAAGATAGGGGCAACATGACCTTTCAACTTCCAGACAAAGCTAAATGCTACACCTGAGAGAAGGGGGAGGAAAAATTTCCTCACCTCATTCAGTAAGATTTTGGGGACCAAAAGCCTCCCTAAATGGGGAGAAGTGATCCATATTGGATCATTATATTTTTTATCATCCATAGCGATGCTTCCAAAGTGGAAAAAGTGGAGGAATCATCTCAGGGGACTATTTTTACTAGCGGGACCTAGTTTGGGAAAATAGGGTCTAAAACCTTCCAGGAGCATTTTAAGGCTTATATGATATTTTTTGGGGTAAAACTTCACCACTTTTATGTAGCACCTTTTCATGCTATTCTACATACATATACATTTCAAACGACGCAAGAATCATGTCAATTAGAGTTTTTATTCAAAAGTTATGCCACTCAGAAGTTGACCTTCTTGTTTTCACCACCACAATTCGATAGGATGCCATGTCAGCCCCCATTATTCATGAAAAAGGGGCTATCCACGTGATTATGATGTAGAGGACTCTAGAAGAGTATATATTGTAACTTTGGTTACACTCATGAGATAGTCAAACCTAACCACTAGTAGGTTATCAGGTTGTGTTATAACAAGGCCACTAGGAGGAAAATGGATTCCATTCTTTCAACTGCATTTGTGCCATAACTAAGAAAAATTAGCCAAGAGGGATAGGAGGTAGAGCACAAAGAGAAGATTTGTGCATTGTAGCAACCCATGAGCCACATGCCATACTTATTTGTACTTGTAGCCATATTTCCAAAAAGAAAAAGAGAGCGGAGCGACTTTACCTTCTAGTTTGATTTTTCTCCTTAAAGGGTTTCCCAGAGAAAATCTTGTGTCAAATGTGTGTGTGAGATTTTATTTTTCCATTCTCTATTTTCTACATAATTTTCATTTGCATGAATGCACTATTAATTGTAAATCTACAGATGTAGAAATCTAATAAAATTGTAATAATGTAGAATTTCATATTTTTAATATAATATTATCAAATTTGTTGTGACGAACAGTCCAGCGGAATATCCATGGAAGTTTACGGATCACTATCATATAAATTAAGGTCCCTGTTATAAGAACTGGAGTTGATACCCAATCATTATGTTCATAGGATCAAGAATTATTGTTATAAGAACTAATATCTCTTCCTTGTATCATGTCCATTCATCATAAATATTATTTTAGTTTTTTTAGCATCAAATGTGTTCTAGGCACAAAATTTTGTGGAGAGGATAGAATACATGTGATCTTCAAAACCGAGAAATTGTTTCTGGAAATTACACCTACAAATGACTTAGTTAGATTATTAGTCATTTTTTAAATATTTCCTAAGTCTAAACTTAGGGAATATGACTAATTAATCAGAATTAATTAAGTCATGGTGAGAATGTTTTGGAAATGATCCAGGTGGATATTGGTGGCCACCGACCTATTCCACCTAGACCTCCAGTCACTTTCAATTGCTTCCTTGTTTATTTCAGCATTTACTATTTTTAGCATTTTTTCGGGTCTTAAAATTCCGAAGCAGTTTTTATCCCCTAAACAACATTTTTTTTAGGTCTGTTGCAAGCTCGTATCTATAGGCACAGGCATGTGGAAAAACCTATAGAAATCAGAGAGACCTTTCCAACAAGGTATCGTACATGCCAAACAGAGATAATATGACCAAGTTATGACCCCAAGAAGTTGGTTGCCCAACTAACCCCAATGGGGCCCACAAACTCTTAGCATCACATCTCCTGGGGTTAGGGTTTTGGTTGTTTAGGGTTTTCTCATGTTTTTCAATCATAAATAGGCCCTTGAGCCTCATTTTAGCACAATTCAGAGGCATGTAGCTGCCACATATCTTCTTAGAGGTAAGCTACCATCGCCCGAGCTAGTCTTATTTCCATTCTGTTTGTAAGCATATTTCAGTATTTTATATTAATGAAATGAAGTGTTATTTCTGCTACAGCTCAGTATTTATGGTTATATCTATAATTTGTTGCATTCCTATTTAAGTTCGAATCAAGAAAATTACATGGATCGATTTCTAGTTAATCCTAGCCATTGATTAAGATTTAATCGTGGTCGTTGAAGTCTCAACAGAATATTATAAGAAGAAGTCAATGGGGCTTGGAGAAGACACACCAAATCAGTTCAGCATTCAATTTTTTTGGGAAAGGGGCAGAGATAGTGAGCTCAGAGGAAGCTCTTCTAGTTCCAGTGAGTACATTACAGAGAGGTAATGTAGAGGCAATGCAAAGCCTTCTTGGGGAGATTCACATTTTGCTGGGGAGAAGGAGAAATTTTGAGCTACAAGTTGGGAAAAGGGTCTTGAGGCATGGAGTATCAGTTTTTCAGACAGCAGCTAACGAGATAGTGAGAGGTGACGCAATTTCGAGCTTGTGCGACACAGTAACTACGTAGGTTGATGTAGTGATTGCGCAGAGGGAGCAAGGAGTAGCTCAATTCGAGCTGAGGTGAGTGTTGGATCACCAGTGGAGTGATTTCTCACTATTATTATTACCATTTATTTCTCTGTTTGGATTGTTATTTTAAGCATCTATAGATTGTACTTAGATTTTTACTATTGCATAATATTAAAACCCTCAATTGTTGCACTAGTTTTCCCAAGTTGGGTTTTTCCAGGGACTTAGTCCAAAATAATGGTGTCATATTGTTTGTGTGCTTCTATTTCTTCTAGTGTTTTTATTCCTTCTACAATATTTGTTTTGTGAAGGTTGCAGTGTATTTGTTTCGATATTTTTCGTAGCACACAACAAATAATTTGTTTAATTAAATTAACAAATAGAATAAATAACATCAGTTGTTGCAATAGGATTCAGGGTTAGCTTAGTAGCATAAGGGAAGAGGAATTTTGTAGCTCTGCGTAAGCAGAAGTTTGAAACCCTCAGAGGCAACACAGTTTATTGGCCAGGAAGGTCAATTTCTTAAGGAAAATCCATTTCTCTTAGAGAGCGACAGAGAAATTGGATTTCTCCAGTTCGAGGATTACCAGAGGCAGAGGGAGAAACCAACATTTTCCTTGTAGATCAGATTTCTAGATGGACACAGTATTTTGCAACAGTTTCTATTGCAAAATAACGTCAGGAGGGAGAAAGAGCACACACCAAGGGAAATTTTCCTCGAGGGACTTCTAGCTTCCAAAGTTCAATTTTCTCTTGCAGATGAGCAGTCGTTGTGAGCAGATTTACTCACTCTAGTAGGGAGTGCGTAGAGCCTAGCAGCAACTGAGAAGAAGAGAAGAGGAATATTTCAACTTATTTTACTGAGATGGCCACTTCCGAACTATGAGATCAGGACAGGTGGGAAGGTGCTTCCAACTATGTCATTGGAAGGCAAGGATGTCCTTCCTTCCGGATGAATATGGCCTAAATCCATTCATAGATGCAGTGGTAGCTATCCCCAAGGATGCAGATCACTTGAAGGAATACCGAAAGGAAATGGCAAGGGAAAAGAGGTGGATTCTTAACGGTCTTCGAGATCACATTGTATCACACATAGCAAGCCAGGGAATGGCCAAGGAGATGTGGGATACACAATCCACTCTATACCAAGGCACTTATGAGCAGTGAAAGGTGTACTCGAAGGAAAAGTTGAGATGCACTAGGATGCAGAAGGGGGAACAAATAGACCCCTACCTCACCAGGATTCAAGAGATCTGGGATCAACTGTCAGCTATTGGAGAATCATCTCAAGCCACAGATCTAGTATGATTGGCACTCAATAGTGTCTCCGAGGAGTGGTAGGTATTCGTCGAAAGTGTTTTGGGTAGAGAAACCCTGCCAAAGTGGGACAGGATGTGGGCTTATTTGTAGCAGGAGGAGTTGAGGCAAGACTTAGTAAGAGCTCCATCAATGGCAGTAGTAGTGGGTCAAAGCAGGTGAAGGAGGAGGAGAATGTGGCCCTCGCATCAAAGGGTCCCAGTCAGGTACAAGGGGAGAAACTAAAGAAGAAGAAGGACTTGTCAAAGGTCAAGTGCTTCAGATTTGGTGAGCTTGGTCACTACAATACCCAGTGTCCTCTCAGGAAGAAGGAAAAGGATGAGCAGAAGGACCAGGTGGCAGCTCATGTCGAGATTGATAGGTTGTCCACCAGGCTAGAAGAAGACTTTTCCATGTTTGTTGACACATCCCCGGGAGTGAAGCAGGGTGATTTGGTATTGTAGCCTCAAAGTGCTATAGATGGGCATGATTCTTTAGGAGGTCCACCTCTTGAATTAATACCTTGCTAGAGGAGCCCACAGTTGTTCAGTAGCAGGATGGATCATTAGCAGTATATGCAATCATATGCCAGAGTGACAGATGCAGAGTATAGTTGCATGTCAGATGTTGGGGAGCGCAATGTTGAGTTGGCAACAATGCAGTTGGCACAGTGCAGAGTCAGTAGCAACACATATGCCTTTGTGACAACAAAGATACTAGTAACAGTTAGAGACTTGGGAGATAGATGAATCATACTCATCACATTTGATTCAATATTTAGGATGCTTCTCAGTTGCACTTGTTACAATTGCGGCAACAACAGATGGAGAGGGAGTTGCAGTGTAGATGCAGTGTTGATAGCAGTTCAGCAGGGTCAGCAGCAGCACAAATGCAGCACATATCAGATTTACGCAGTGCTTGGTGGGTAGCAATAGCCAAAAATCAGCAGCGTGACAGGAGATGATGCATAGATAGGGGGTTTCTTCAGGAGGCAACAACTCTAGAACACATTCCTCGCTAAGAGGGAGTGTTATTTTTTGTAGCATCGAATGTGTTCTAGCCATGAAATTTTGTGGAGAGGCCAGCATACATGAGATATATGAAACCCAAAAATTGTTTCTAGAAATTCCACCTAGAAATGACTTAATTAAATTATTAGTTGTTTTTTGAATATTTCCTAAGTCTAAACTTATGGAATATGACTAATTATACAAAATTAATTAAGTCATGGTGAGAATGTTCTAGAAAATTACATGGAACAATTTCTAATTAATCTTAGCCATCGATTAAGATTTAAATGTGGCCATTAAAGTCTCAACAGCAAATTATAAGAAGAAGTCGATGGGGCTTGGAGAAGACACACCAAATCGATTGAGCATTCCATTTTGCTGGGAAATCAATCTCTAGAGTAGCAGCATTCAGTTGTTGGAGGTGATTAAGTGAGGTCGAAGTAGTGAGATAGGGGCAAAGAGAATGAGGTCAAAGGAAGCTCTTCCAGTTTTGGCGAGTACATTACCGAGAGGCAGTGATTACCACATAGAGGCAGTGTAGAGGTAGTGCAGATCCCTCTTGGGGAGATTCATGTTTTGCTAGTGTTACACAGTATTTTTTCACGCCTCCTGCACTTCCCTATGTCGTACCCCGAAGTGCCGGAAACTTGGAAATCATGCAGTGTATCCATCCTGATATACATCTTAGATCCTCCCTGAAACACGATGGAAAGAAGCAAGCTCTAAAACCCTAAATTCGGGACCATCGCAACCCTGATACTAGAAACTCGTGCTAATCACCAATTGCACTATACCGACCTCGCGATGCCAGAGCTCTTTTTGCTTGGATACCCACGTTGATCAAAGGCAAGTTTTCCCAAAGAGGACAAGAAGCTTCGTGATCTAGAGGATTCCAGAAGGACGAGCTAGAGGTTGTTCGGTGTGGATGTGGTCGAATTCTCACATTATTTCTTTTTGTTCTTATCCCTATGAGATACCTCCTTGAGATGAAGGCCTTATCCTATCTTTGGAGAGATCCTAACTCCCTTTCCCTGCCTATATATTCATCCTCTCCCATTCCCAAATGGTTGGTCTTTGGTTATTTGCATCCTTATTCTGAGATAGTGCCTACATGCTACTCATTTGGCTCGGAGAAGGAGTGCTTGGAGAGCTTGACCTTGGACTTGGACATTCATTCAAGAAGAGCTTATTGAAATCAAGGCCTGGTTGTATGCTTCCTCTTTTATTTCATTAATATATACAAATACCGATTCAGTTTCCATAAATGTTTGTGTTAATGCATCATTTATCTTAATGCTCCTTGATCTGTTAAGTGGATTACTTTCGATTATTCTTGTTGTAATTGTATGCTTTGTTGTGCCTTTGATCTCTTATGCAAGTATCCAAACACTCTGAGCGGTAGAGCTGAGCTTGAGGCACAATCGATTTGAGTTCTTCAACAAAGGAGTATGTTATAGCATCAGAATGAGGTAGGCTATCTTCCTCTTCTCTCATTTCGATTGTAATTTAGGAAAGCATCTTTGTAGATTATCATGTAGGTTTCTAGTCCCACTCATTGGGCTAGAGGGATCGTCTCTATACGTAGAGAGGATTTGCCTAGACAAAAAAATGGTGACTCCACTAGGGAAGCTATGACCCTTTCCATCCATTCCTTCAATCAGATTCTCTGATGATTTTGACCAACCGTCAATTTCTTGGTTTGTGTCTATCACTATAGTTATTGCAATCACTCATTATTTCTTGAGAATGTTTAGCTTGCTCTGATCTTGAAGATTTTTTATTTTTTCCTTAGTTTTCTCACCCAACGCTTTTTCTACTCTGACAGAAGCGTTGTCAGCACTGATTTTAAATTTACAGTCGCGTTGATCTGCCTTACATCACCCTTTTGCCTTTAACAGGTGCGTTGATCCTAGAGGATAAAAGAAAATTAGGGTTTCTTCTTGTTTTCAGTGTTTTTGACCCCTGTCAGTGATTTTCCAATGTGACTACAATGTATTTGTCTTGATTGACATCCTTGTTTGATCACAATTTGTCTCTTGGCTTTGTTGAAGTGTTTTTGAAGATTGAGTGCTTTCTAGGGTTTCTAGGGTATCTAGGTCACCCTTCGCTCATTGCTTGATCTGCCTCTTTGAGATTGATTGTTTCCATTCAGGAGTCTTACTGCCTTCAGGACATTGTTCTCAAGTTGCTTTCGGTTCGTGATTGTGAAGTAATTTTCATTAGTATTGAGTCATTTTTTATGCTTTGAAGATTGCTTTTACTCCATTTTCAAGCATAGATTATAGTTGCATGCTTTGGAAAGACTAAAAGTGAATGCTTGTTTGATTTCTTTGTTTTGAAAAGAAAAGTGAATGATTTCCTCATTTAAGTATTTTTTAACTATTTTCATTCAAAAACCATAAGTGAATGAAATTTTCATTTTAGTTGTTTTGGATTGCATTTTCTCCTTTGCTCATTGCATTAGTTTGCATTGTTGAATCAAAGTGAAAAGAAAGAAAAAATATAATTAGTGCATCTTAGTGAAAGAAAAGTGATTTTTGTTTCTCTTAGGATTACATCTTGGCATTGCATTTGGTTGTGAAAGTGAAAGATTATAAAAAATATAAAGAGTTGTGTTTTAATGTGTTTTGCTTGATTGATGCATTATTTGGTTGTCTCTCTTCCTTCATTAGTTTAAGCCTTCATCGAATGAAAAGATTACATTTCTATCATTTAGTTGCATCAAAGGTAAAGGAAAAATTGTTGAACCATCAAACTGAAACTTAATTGAAGATAAACTTAAAATTTACCTTAATTAACCTAAGGAGAATTTGTAACCTAATGCAAATATCTAGAGTTCTAGGCTAGAGACATGTTCCGACGTCTTTAAACATAGCAATTGTCGTTAATTGCCTGTATTGTATCCCGGGGGTGAAATCTTGTCCCATTATGGAAGTATATAGAAGGTTCTCTAGTACATTCGGGTATATCAGAGGCACTTCAGTATGATAAGTATATAGGGACGCTCTCATTGAACGGTTCTGCATTAGACAATGCTAACACGGACTTGTGCTCCCCGTACCGTCGAGTATATATTGGGAGACTCCACTAGGTTGTTATATTTTAGCCACAGGTAATCAAGTTAGTCACCTTGTAAACGTGATACACTGAACATAGCATTCAGGGAGATTGGTCATCGTACATCAAGTCCTTGGTTTTGGCTAAGGTGTATATAACGGTTCATGGATACTTGGTAAACCCTCTTACCTAGCATTACCCATTTTTATTTATTTGTTGTTTCGTGTCATAAAATTAACTTCTAATGATAACATGTCAAACCCATGCAGTTTCTTCTTGGCCCCACATTGAGTAAATTCCTTGTAAATTTTAATTTTAATCAGCCCTCAACGAATCATCTCTTCTCCTTCTTCTCTTGAGAGAAAGTCACCATGGCTGAACCATTGAGTTCACCTCATAGTTCCCCTTCGTTGTCTGATACTGAAGGGTCTTCACAAGGAGGTCATCCTGAACTTCAGCGGTCACTTAAAGCTCAAGGATTTGAACTTGTACTTGTCCCAAGCATACAACCCCTTGCTTCTAGTCCTCCACCTCGAAATTCATTGTTATCTCAGGAGTCTGATCCAAAAACCCCTGAGAGTCCACAGAGGTTTCTTTTATACCCTCTGAATCCACTATTTGATCCAATTGTCATATATCCTCAACACCCTTATAGTCCATACAATCAAATGGGTGTTCCTTTGGAGTTATCTCCTCATACGTCTTGGATTCCTCCTCAACAGTTTTTTCCACCTATGGCTTCAAAAGGTAAGATTCCAACCTCTCCTCGAGATCCTCCAAAAGTATCAACTGCATAAACTCCTAATGTTTATGATGAGTCTGAATATGACTTTCCTCTAGAAGGCTTTCCTTATGTAGGAAGAGTTTCATCTCAATGACTCCTGAAAACACTAGGCCCATGCTTCCACTTGGTTATACAACCTTGGCTCAATTATTTTCAAGAACTCCGAGTGCTTCCTCTTTCTACGAAAATCCCATTTGGTTGTCAAATGATATGCCTACTTTTGGTATGTTTATTCCTAACGTGACCTCTCATATACCTGTGTAAACTGTTGTTACTTTAGTTCTAATTCAACCGACAATTCCTTCACAACCATTACCATCATTTCAACCTTCCATTCTGGTACAACCAACTATTTCAGTTTATACATTTGTAAGTTCCTCAATCCCTCCATCAAGTGGACAGAATGTACCACTGCCTCATTCACAGCCTGGGGGGGGAATCCCAACTTTCCTCTTGTGTCTAGTGGAACCCATGTGAGTGGATCACAACCTCACATGGTTGGAGTGAGTCAACCTAATCCTAGTGGTATTCCTAATCCCGTTGGTCCATCCAGGGCAAGTAATATCCAGTATCAATAGCCTTACATGGCCCAAATACCCCTCCAACAGTCTTATGTTCCATATGGTTCACAAGCACTGCAAAATCCACCTTATATTCTATAAGTAGGTCCTCATGTGCAACCCGATCCAAATTCTATTCCCAGTGCATATGGTTAAATCCCTTTTGGAACTTACCAATACCCACAGGGAATCCCTCAAGGAACTGTACAATAAACTTTACTGCAATGAGGGAAACCTTTACAATAGCAAGGGCAACCTTTGCAGCAGCAAGGGAAATAGTTGTCGCAGTTTCAACAGCCTTTGCAGCAGCAAACATAGTTTGTTCAACAACCCAATCAACCCTTGAATCTACAAGGTCAACCATTGCAGCAGCAAGGTCAACCCTTGTAGCAAGCTCAACCTGTATATCAACAAGGTCAAACCTTGCAGGCACAAGGTCAACCCCTGCAGTAGCAGGGCCAACAACTTTATTACCAGGGTCAACAGGTGCAACAACCTCACAATCCATATGCCGCACATAATTTTTATCCTCCTTATGGTTACCAACAGCCTATGGTAGGTCAATATCAACCCTACCTTGGACAGAATCCACCTTATGGTCAAGGTATCCCTCAGTGGGGGCAAAATCAAGCCCCTTATGGTCAAAATCCTCCACTTTGGGGGTAAAAGCCTTACCAACAAGGTTGAAACCCGCAGACTGGGCCTTACTAAAGGCCTTATATGCCTTTTAATCGCAATTTCCATTTTTAGCAATGTTGGAACTGCCTAATGTCTCGAGGCTTACTAATGATCCAATTCTTCATTCGCCTTATTGGCCTCCAGTTCCCACTAAAATTCCAAGTGATTGCCCCAAATTTGAAGGAAAATCTAAAGAAGACCCTCAAGCCCATGTGATGACATATCACTTATGGTTTTCTTCCAATTCTGGCGTTGATGATTATGTTCATCTCTGCCTCTTTCAGCGAACCTTGATAGGTGTTGCCGCAAAGTGGTACATCGAATTACCTCGAGGTACCTATGCAGACTTCAACTCTTTGGCTATGGATTTCCTCACCCACTTCTAGCTACCAGTTCATTATGAAACTGGTACTCATTTTCTCACCTCTCTAAAGCAAGATACCACGACCCATATCTCCAATCATATCCATGAATGGATACATCGGCGTCAGCTCATCAAATTTGAAATCCCTTATGAGTTGTGGATCGAATGGTTTACCAAGTCATTCATAAACAAAATTGCTAAAGATATAGCCATGGGTGGTTGTGCTATCAAGGACTAGGCTATTGCCTGTGCCCAATATTTGGATTTGGTCTATTCCCAATCTAGCACGCTATATGAAATGTTGCATGATGCTCCAAGAACATTTTCGAATCCAGCATCTTCAAAGTCTCCCAATGTACCACTTGTTGATGGTATAATTGGATATAATTGGATCAGTATCCCAAAATTCCACTAAAGCTTCTTCAAAGAAAAATTCTGTTTCGAATACTGGTTCTAGTTACCCCTTGAAAAATCCATTGAATCTTGGTAAAACCTCTTAGGTCAATGTCGTTTAGTCTACCACAGTAGATAAAACCTCGAAAGGTAAGAAGAAGGGTAAAATTAAAGCAAAATCCAATACCCTGAAACAGGATCCTCCTAAGTCATCTATTGATGATGCCTCTAAAACGAAAGCTGAAATATCATTGCCTCATTTGTGAGGAAGATCATTATACAAAGGATTGTCCCCGACATGAAAAAGTTAGTTGTTTATTGAAAGGGACCCTGACTATTTTGAAATATCCATTCCCATCTCAGCAGACTCAGTTGGTAGACCAACCACAATCCTTTTCCCCATCTGGTTCTTAGGTTTACATAATGATGGGTTCATTACCTATACTTGTAGCCACTCGGTTGAAAGATTATCAAACCCCTCAAAAGAATACAATGGAAAAAGAAGCTACTGATATACCTTCTACTTCCACTCCACCCGGTTCGAATCCTCTCCATATCGAGAGACCTAATAATGAATATGTTATCCGACTACCTCCCAAAGGTGTGCTTTGGAAGTCGTCCTATAATTTGAATGCTAGAGATGCTCAACATTACAGTATTGTCGAAGATTTAGCTCAAGCACCTTCGGCGATGTCTGCTTTGGAAGCTCTTCAAACCTGTCCAGCGTGACGAAAATCTTTATTGTCTGCTATTGGAGGCATTGATCCTATTGATTCAAGCTTGATTACCTTCGTTCTTGAAAACCATGTTCCTCGTCTTCCTCATCAGGTTTCCTTTTTGATTCAATTCATTATAAAAGGAAAGATGATCCATCAGATTTCCATTGATGGAGGTGCTTCCACCTGCATCATGTATGTTTCATGTTGGAAAGCCATTGGCTCTCCACCTCTCAACCAGTCCCCAAACACCTTGGAGGCCTTTGATGGCAGAGGCTCTCGTCCTTATGGTATTCTCACCAGTTTTCCCATCACTTTGGAAGGGAAGACTGTCGAGCTAGAAGTAGAAGTTGTAGATGTGAATCTGAAGCACCACAACCTTCTACTTGGGCAAAGTTGGACCCACGCCATGTTTTGTGTGGTTTCTTCTTTGTTCTGGGTGCTCCGTTTTCCTCATGAAGGAAAAATTGTCACTATCGATCAATTGTCCTTTTTCTCTTCTAGTGCCTCAAATGGAAACGTTCCATATGTGGGAAATACCGATATTCCATATGAGATCATGGTGGTAAGTGTTTTCAAATATTCTTCTTTAATGGGAACTTTTTCTCTCCCACCTCCAAAAGTTGCCTCGATCAACATGATCTATGTTTCTGCAGACCCATGGATCATTCCTTCTCTAGATCACATTGATTCCTTTGGTGACGCTATGTCACTAAGTCTTTTGGAACAAGTTTATCATGAAATTGTCTCGGCTTCAGCGACAACTTCGGAAAGTCATGTTGTTCTCAGTATGTACGTAGATACTTATTTGTAATCTCCTTGGCATGGTTCTTGGGATTCTCTAGATCCCTTGAACGAGATATTCCCTACCGACGAGAGTATTGTTGAGGTTATGTCTCTTGATGAAACTCCTTGGAATGATTTCCATCATTATTCTTCGTTTATTCCAAGTCTAAGTGAGATTCCTTCGTGTCTCCAAGCTTTTTGTTTCTCATAACCTGATGCACCCACTTCAAACACCTATTCCGGTGCATGAATTTTTGTATGAAGGTAATATGGGAAATATTACTACAACCATGCCAATTGACATTTCAGTTCCACCCAACATTTTCAAAATATTTCAACTAGGGACATCTTTTCCTTGTCATGAGATTAAGATTTTCTCATCTCCATTCATGAGATTTTATCACCGAGCTTTTATTGTTTGCCCATTATCGCAATGGGGTATTCATCCTATGACTCGTAACCCTCACTTTCCCGGGGGGCATTGGGGCATATCCATTTATGCATGTCATTCCATTATTTGGCCGAGTTGATGCTTACGTGTCATGTCAACGGTAAAACTTCATTTTTTTTCTCTGTTGATCGATTACCCGAGTCTGAAAATGTGCTCTTTATGAAATTTTTACGCATGATATCCCATGTAATTACTTTTGTACATTATTGTGTGAATTCATTAGTGTGCAGTTTTGATTTTGGTGTGATTGTTTGCTTTGCAGACATGTTCCTTCTACTTACCTTGTGTTCCACTCGGTTTGTAGATGTCGTCAAACCATTATGTTGGTTTTGTTGATGGTGCTTGTTGTAGCACACTGAACTTATCTTCTGCAGCTTGGGAACTCTATGCCCCTGATGGCGAGTTCATCGATTTGCAATGTATTTTCCTGGGATGAACAACTAATAATATTAATGAGTACAGTGCAGTTATTGAACTGCTATCACAAGAAGTTGCTCTTGGCATTAATAATTTAGTTGTTAAGTTGGATTCACAACTCGTTGTGTTACAGTTAAATAATCATTACTCAATAAGAAATCAACAAATTTTTTGTATGTATCTCTGTGTTCAATTACTGGAAAGAAATTTTGATTATATCACATATCAACACCTTCCAAGGAATTTGAATACATTAACAGATGTGTTAGAAAATTATGTTCTTGATAGGCATTTGTGTAACTTATAAAATTGATCACATCATCATGATACATGAACACATAAGTAGAAGATAAAACATGCATATGTGTATGTGTATATATAGATATATATATATATAGATAGATATATATATATATATATATATATATATATATATATATATATATATATATATATATATATATATATATATATATATATAGATATAGATATAGATATAGATATATCGCGTCTGTCAAAGTTTGTTCATCAAAATCTCAAAAAATAAGTGTTATGGGACACATGGCTTTCAAATCCTATAATAGTGAAAAAAATGACTAGAAAATGTTATTCTCCCACATGATGCTCTCAATAGCATGAGACCGCTCTAATCACTCGACCTAAAAGCCGACGCAGTCTTGCAAACACTCCTACTATATGCCTCTGGTATCGCAGTGGCACATCATATATATTCATGTATTCTGGAATCCCTCGGATGATCACTTCTAGATTTCGTTCCATATCTACCATAGGATCTACTCCTTCCTCATATGGAGCATCCTCTATCTGATGTGCTACTCGTCATGCTATTGGCAACATGCCAGGAGGCCTTTCTGGTCCCACATCTACACATTTATCACAAGTAAAATCTCAGATACACTTTAATAAAAACTCATAAAACTTGAAAAAATTCCAAAAAACAAGTTTTACCTGCATCAGTCCACTGTTCACCTGGTGGTAGAGGTAGATCTAGATCCCATCTGAAGTTTGTGCCTACATAGGCATAGTCATCCACAACGATCAGTTGTCAGTGCAACCAACCAAAGAACTGTGGAGGAAAATGCATCTGTTGACCCCCTCCTCCACGAGGCATGAGCTCACTCCATCTGACTAGCCTCAGATCTTGTGGAGCCAGATCTAGCACCTCAATCCACTGATACTAAAATGGGGGCACACGATCTAAGAAGAAAGTGACCAAAATCAAACCGAAGTCGAACTGCTTCAAGTTTCCCCGCTTGCCTTTGGTCAGTTGCCTCTTCATGTTGGCCAACAATCCCTCACACCAGTTGAACACTGTTGGAGTAAGGCAGTATATTTCATACTGGAATTGAGATTTTGAAACCTCGTGCAAAGCCTATGACCCAACTATACAGGCCATGGTGTGCATAATTTTCCTCAAGGGAAGATTGTTGATGGTCAATATCTTCACCTTCCCACTCAATGTTGTCTTTGCACTCAGGAAATTCCTTTATATTAGGGCATGGATGCTCTCACCTCCAGCACGAGGTCTGAAGAGTTGAACCCTTTGCCCTCTTCTAGCCAATCTAGTAATGAAGTAAATGTCCCGCACTTCCAGCTCCAATTCTTGGTCTCCAATGAGGAAGATCTCCCGATCGACATCCCATTAACTGATCATATATTGTAGCAGTTCATTTTGGGCTCTGAGACCTGTGGTTCGAAAGAATTTCAGTACCCCTCGGTTCCTCAAAGCATTGATGCATTTAGGATCTTGGGTAGCCTAGTGATATTCTACCTCATGGCCTCTTTCCTTCCATTCAATGACCATGTCGAAATCTCCTACAAAACAATCATTAACAATGATTAAATGCTTTGTCATGGGATAAAAACTCATAAATTTCGCTCAAAAGTGAAGATTTCTCTTCAATTTTTCTGCCCTCTAGCCAACACGATTGGTTTAATTAATCGTGTGCTGGCAATGCATGAGCCTTTCAGGCTCAGGGGCGATTAGCGCAAACCCGATGAGCAAACCCGAGTTGATCACTCCCAATTTAAAATTTGAAATCCTCGCCTTTGGCTAATAAAAACCCTAAGAAATGGCATGAAATTATAATGAAAAGAAGGGAAAAATGCATAGCTCTTACCTGCAGCTGACAGTTTGTGAAATGATGCCCTAGATCTCCCACACTGCTTGCCTGAAGAATCAAGGAAAATAGGGAAAAATGTGCTCTCCAATTTACTCCAAGTGAAAATGGTAAAAATGTTTTTACTTTTAGTCTATTTATAAGTTTTAAATACATTTTTACCAATATTTTATTATTTTCCTCGATATCAGTGATGTGTGGTTTTCTTTGTGCAATTACATGTCCTTTTTGGTGGTTACAGTGATTATCTTTTAGTGATTAAATGAGTTTTTGTTTTATCTCTTTTTCGGACTCGTTGAAAATAAATGAAAAAGGAACCCCCCTGGAGTCATCTTTAAGCTCTTTTCTGACTCTCTAAATATGAAAATATTGTCGAGCATTTGTCTTTTGAACTCGTTAAATTAAATGAATTGACGTCATCTTAGTATACGTTTACCCCTTTTTCAATTTTGCACTGACTATTTACGAAAAAAGTACACCTTGGTCAACATGGTCAAGAGGTTCTCTCGAATATTTTTTTCTACTTGTTTGGATTCAAGAGACAAATTATGAAAAGGGACATGATGGAGTTGTATTTTTCATCTCTTTTTCAAACTCTCTAAATATCAAAAAGACACCGAGTTATTCTTCTGTCGGACTCGTTAAAAAATTAAATGGAAAAAGACTTGTCAACATGATGAGATCGAGTTTCTCCTTCCTAGGACTCGTAAAACTTACTAGGATGGATTCATTCAAAGAATTAACTTATACGACAAGCATATGCTATCCCCTTCAAGCTTGTGATAAAAATAATTGGGGTACTCGCTAGAAATAGTGGGGAAAATGAAAGTGAAACATCTCTTGTATAGGCAGCATGTTGCTCTTGAACATGACACTCATCTGCATCTTGTGTCGGGTTTGGGATATCCTCACTCAGTCACTTGGCTTTCCAAGTTTGGGTGATCCATTTTGCCTCTCATATGACTATTCCACTTCGTCATCATGACCCTTAGTCCTATGTTGAGTCAAATGTTGCCACACTCCGGAGTCATGTCACCGATATGTTCAAGAGAAGTCTTATCTGCAGTTTGTTACCTATACATTGTTTGACCTTTTGCTACAGTCTTGATCATACTCATTCATTTCACTTTATTCCTTGTTTCGTGTCAATGATGGGGGAATCATCATGGCCCTCCTTCGACGGGTCACTTCCTATCGACTTCAGCTCATTATCCAAGAAGATGACTTAGAAACTCCCTTTCAGTACCTTAGAGCTTGCATGCCTTAATGGAAAGTTCTTCGCATCCGACGACAGGTTTTCATTATTGACCTTCAATCAGGTGATTCCACGAGTGTTTGACATCAGCTTCATTTTCACATTCATGGATTGTATTATCGTACCTTGAGGACCATTATCATTATTGGTGGTTCCTCTCATGCCTGTTAACAGTCCACATCATTGGTCGGTAATCAGGTGGTTTTCTAGCATGTTCGACTTTGACACATTCATTCGCATGTTAGAATTCATACTTTGATCGAGTTGGGAGGGAGTGCAAGACCCTGAGTTTTGTCTTATATGACTCAGGCTGCATGGATTTATGTATTGTTCATGATTGTGCACATGTTTCTTCTATACGGATGGTTGTGACCATATCGTGGGACTTTATATTTATGATGATGATCCTTCTATATCGGATGGTTGTGCCCATGCCTTGGATCTTAGATTTACAAATGATTCTTTTCATTTGGATGGTTGTGCCCATGCCATGGATCTTTTCAAGTAGTCCTTTCTATTCGGATGGTTGTGTCCATACTGTGGATTCATGTTTTGATATCATATATGTATATGTATATGCATCCTTGATTTGCAGGTCTCCTGACAGTGTTTGTTTTCGTCCTTGATTTGCAAATCTCCTGACAGTGTTTGTTTTTGTCCTTGAAAAAGCTCGTAAAGCATCTCATCCATCATTCCATGTTCTACCTTCATGACTTAGGGGGCATCTATTACACAGTATTTTGTCACACCTCTTGCACTTCCCTGTGTCGTACCCCGAAGTGCTCAAAACTTGGAAATCATGAAGTGTACCCATCCTGATATACAACTCGGATCCTTCCTGAAACATTAATGGAAACATGCCTTGTTTGATTTCTTTGTTTTGAAAAGAAAACTGAATGATTTCCTCATTTAAGTATTTTTTTAACTATTTTCATTCAAAAACCATAAGTGAATGAAATTTTCATTTTAGTTGTTTTGGATTGCATTTTCTCCTTTGCTCATTGCATTAGTTTGCATTGTTGAATCAAAGCAAAAAGAAAGAAAAAATATAATTAGTGCATCTTAGTGAAAGAAAAGTGATTTTTGTTTCTCTTATGATTACATCTTGGCATTGCATTTGGTTGTGAAAGTGAAAGATTAGAAAAAATATAAAGAGTTGTGTTTTAATGTGTTTTGTTTGATTGATGCATTATTTGGTTGTCTCTCTTCCTTCATTAGTTTAAGCATTCATCGAATGAAAAGATTTCATTTCTATCATTTAGTTGCATCATAGGTAAAGGTAAAATTGTTGAACCATCAAACTGAAACTTAATTGAAGATAAACTTAAAATTTACCTTAATTAACCTAAGGAGAATTTGTAACCTAATGCAAATATCTAGAGTTCTAGGCTAGAGACATGTTCCGACATATTTAAACATAGCAATTGTCGTTAACTGCCTCCAGTGTATCGCGGGGGTGAAATCTTGTTCCATTATGGAAGTATATAGAAGGTTCTCTAGTACATTCGGGTATATCAGAGGCACTTCAGTATGATAAGTATATATGGACGCTCTCGTTGAAAGGTTCTGCATTAGACAATGCTAACACGGACTTGTGCTCCCCGTACCGTCAAGTATTTATTGGGAGACTCCACTAGGTTGTTATCTTTTAGCCATAGGTAACCGAGTTAGTCACCTCGTAAACATGATACACTGAACATAGCATTCAGTGAGATCGGTCGTCGTACATCAAGTCCTTGGTTTTGGATAAGGGGTATATAAGGGTTCATGGATACTTGGTAAACCCTCTTTTTTTTTCTCAATCAGTCTACTCCTATTATTTATACAAAAAGTGTTACAGCAAGGCAGCTGCCTTGAAAATTCTTGCCATGAAGTTGGCATTTTACAAAAAAATTCTTGACCTCTGTCCGCGGAAGACCTACAACAGTGCTTTTAACTTCCATAAAACTCAAAATTGACACATAGCTATCCATCGCTAAACATAAACAAAACATTAACTGACAGAGACCTGAAACATACATGAACACCAAGACTCAAAAGGGAGGCGAACTCCTTCTTCATAAGCAGCACAAAACGGAGGCACAGGCTGGTTCATTCGTCCTCTGAGGTATACGGTTCCTCAACGACCCGACACCCAAATTGAGCTAAGTCATCAGATTCGGACAGATGGACCTCTGAGCCTGTAGGCTCTCCTCTTGCTGGAACACTCGGACCTGCGTTGGCTTCAGAATTCACCACAGAAAGGCCTCCTATGACCTAGCGTTGGTTAACATTCGGATTTGCCGTCCTCTGATCTGCAGGAACCCCAGGATGAGCTGCTCCTAAACCCCAGGCATTCTCACTCTTTTCAATCATAACCGAGACTATGAAGGAGGAGTTTGCCAGGGAACACAGAATGCGGAAACGGGCAATGGGATGTGCATTGTGCTCACAGTCATCGATACTAACTCGCCCTCTTCCCCTGCCTCTGCCACTTCTGGTGGCTGGATAATTGAAGCGACCAAATTCCAATGCATCCGAGGATGGGTCTGAGGTGGTGTGGACAGCTGATGGGTGGCGCGACCACGGGAACCGCCTCGCCTACTCCCCATTCTGGTCCTTTCTCACAGCATTTTTTTATACCGAGGCTTGACAAAGGAGCGAATGCACAGAGAGCGATGACAAAGAAACGAGTGCTCAGAGAGAAGTGAAGACGGAGCCCAGACAAGTCCGTGAGTCCCTGGAACCAGAGCCACGTGAAAGACGAGGATGGAGAAAGCTCTTGAGCCGAGCGAAAGATTGATGAACAGAAACACACTAACAGAGTGGCTCAAGGAAACGCTCAGAGCAGCGACCTTTATGGATTCGAAGGCCTGCAACGGAACCGCGGGAGTGAAAAACATACTAAGAGCCATTGCACAATTAATCAGGAGACTGAAGGACAGCATTAATGTTGCCATTAATAGAGGTGTGCGAGACCAGCTCGCCAACCCATAACCATTACCTGTGGCACACTTGAGCTGACACCTGCCCACTCGACGCGCCTCCAACGTACCCTTTAGCCTGTCAATCACCCGCATCCGGTAACTTGATAAACCCTCTTACCTAGCATTACCCATTTTTATTTATTTGTTGTTTCGTGTCATAAAATTAACTTCCAATGATAACATGTCGAACCCATGCAGTTGCTTCTTGGCCCCACATTGAGTAAATTCCTTGTAAATTTTAATTTTAATCAGCCCTCAATGAATCATCTCTTCTCCTTCTTCTCTTGAGATAAAGTCACCATGGATGAACCATTGAGTTCACCTCATAGTTCCCCTTCGTTGTCTGATACTGAAGGGTCTTCATAAGGAGGTCGTCCTGAACTTCAGCGATCACTTAAAGCTCAAGGATTTTAACTTGGAATTGTCCCAAGCATACAACCCCTTGCTTCTAGTCCTCCACCTCGAAATTCATCGTTATCTCAGGAGTCTGATCCAAAAACCCCTGAGAGTCCACAGAGGTTTCTTTTATACCCTCTGAATACACTATTTGATCCAATTGTCATATATCCTCAACGCCCTTATAATCCATACGATCAACTGGGTGTTCCTTTGGAGTTATCTCCTCATACATCTCAGATTCCTCCTCGCTAGTTTTTTCCACCTATGGCTTCAGAAGGTAAGATTCCAACCTCTCCTCGAGATCCTCCAAAAGTATCCACTACACAAACTCCTAATGTTTATGATGAGTCTGAATATGACTTTCCTCTGGAAGGATTTCCTTATGTAGGAAGAGTTTCATCTCAATGACTCCTGAAAACACTGGGCCCATGCTTCCACTTGGTTATACAACCTTGGCTCAATTATTTTCAGGAACTCCCAGTGGTTCCTATTTCTACAAAAATCCCATTTGGTTGTCAAATGATATGCCGACTTTTGGTCTGTTTACTCCTAACGTGACCTCTCATATACCTGTGTAAACTATCGTTACTTTAGTTCTAATTCAAACCGACAATTCCTTCACAACCATTACCATTATTTCAACCTTCCATTCTGGTATAATCAACTGTTTCAGTTTATACATTTGTAAGTTCCTCAGTCCCTCCATCAAGTGGACAAAATGTACCACTACCTCATTCACAGCCTGGGGGGGGAATCCCAACTTTCCTCTTGTGTCTGGTGGAACCCATGTGAGTGGATCACAACCTCACATGGTTGGAGTGAGTCAACCTAATCCTAGTGGTATTCCTAATCCCGTTGGTCCATTCGGGGCAAGTAATATCCAGTATCAATAGCCTTACATGGCCCAAATACCCCTCCAACAGTATTATGTTCCATATGGTTCACAAGCACTACAAAATCCACCTTATATTCTATAAGTAGGTTCTCATGTTCCCAAGTTCTATTCCGGGTGCATATGGTTAAATCCCTTTTGGAACTTACCAATACCCACAGGGAATCCCTCAAGGAACTGTCCAACAAACTTTACTACAACGAGGGAAAACTTTACAATAGCAAGGGCAACCTTTGCAGCAGCAAGGGCAACTGTTGTCGCAGTTTCAACAGCCTTTGCAGCAGCAAACACAGTTTGTTCAACAACCCAATCAACCCTTGAATCTGCAAGGTCAACCATTGCAGCAGCAAGGTCAACCCTTGTAGCAAGCTCAACATGTATATCAACAAGGTCAAACCTTGCAGGCACAAGGTCAACCCCTGCAACAGCAAGGCCAACAACTTTATTACCAGGGTCAGCAGGTGCAACAACCTCACAATCCATATGCCGCACATAATTTTTATCCTCCTTATGATTACCAACAGCCTATGGTAGGTCAATATCAACCCTACCTTGGACAGAATCCACCTTATGGTCAAGGTATCCCTCAATGGGGGCAAAATCAAGCCCCTTATGGTCAAAATCCTCCACTTTGGGGGTAAAATCCTTACCAACAAGGTTGGAACCCGCAGACTGGGCCTTACCAAAGGCCTTATATGCCTTTTAATCCACAATTTCCATTTTTAGCAATGTTGTAACTGCCTAATGTCTTGAGGCTTACTAATGATCCAATTCTTCATTCGCCTTATTGGCCTCCAGTTCCCACTAAAATTCCAAGTGATTGCCCCAAATTTGAAGGAAAATCTAAAGAAGACCCTCAAGCCCATGTGATTACATATCACTTATGGTTTTCTTCCAATTCTAACATTGATGATTATGTTCATCTCTGCCTCTTTCAGCAACCTTGATAGGTGTTGCCGCAAAGTGGTACGTCGAATTACCTCGAGGTACCTATGCAGACTTCAACTCTTTGGCTATGGATTTCCTCGCCCACTTTGAGCTGCCAGTTCATTATGAAACTAGTACTCATTTTCTCACCTCTCTAAAGCAAGATATTACGACCCATATCTCCGATCATATCCATGAATGGATACATCGACGTCGCTTCATCAAATTTGAAATCCCTTATGAGTTGTTGACCGAATGGTTTACCAAGTCATTCATAAAAAAAAATGCTAAAGATATAGCCATGGGTGGTTGTGCTATCGAGGACTAGGCTATTGCCTGTGCCTAGTATTTGGATTTGGTCTATTCTCAATTTAGCACGCTATATGAAATGTTGCATGATGCTCCAATAACATTTTCGAATCCAGCATCTTCAAAGTCTCCCAATGTACCACCTGTTGATGGTATAATTGGATCAGTATCCCAAAATTCCACTAAAGCTTCTTCAAAGAAAAATTCTGTTTCGAATACTGGTTCTAGTTCCCCCTTGAAAAATCCATTGAATCTTGGTAAAACCTATGAGGCCAATGTCGTTCAGTCTAGCACGGTAGATAAAACCTTGAAAGGTAAGAAGAAGGGTAAAATTAAAGCAAAATCCAATACCCCGAAACAGGATCCTCCTAAGTCATCTATTGATGATGCCTCTAAAACAAAAGTTGAAATATCATTGCCTCATTTGTGAGGAAGATCATTATACAAAGTATTGTCCCCGACATGAAAAAGTTAGTTGTTTATTGAAAGGGACCCTGACTATTTTGAAAGATCCATTCCCATCTCAACAGACTCAGTTGGTAGACCAACCACAATCCTTTGCCTCATCTGGTTCTTAGGTTTACATAATGATGGGTTCATTACCTATACTTGTAGCCACTCGGTTGAAAGATTATCAAACCCCTCAAAAGAATACAGTGGAAAAAGAAGCTACTGATATACCTTCTACTTCCACTCCACCCAGTTCTGGTCCTCTCCATATCGAGAGACCTAATAATGAATCTGTTATCTGACTACCTCCCAAAGGTGTGCTTCGGAAGTCATCCTATAATTTGAATGCTAGAGATGCTCAACATTACAGTATTGTCGAAGATTTAGCTCAAGCGCCTTCGGCGATGTCTGCTTTGGAAGCTCTTCAAACCTGTCCAATGAAACGAAAATCTTTGTTGTCTGCTATTGGAGGCATTGATCCTCTTGATTCAAGCTTGATTTCCTTTGATCTTGAAAACCATGTTCCTCGTCTTCCTCATCAGATTGCCTTTTTGATTCAATTCATTATAAAAGGAAAGATGATCCATCAGATTTCCATTGATGGAGGTGCTTCCACCTGCATCATGTATGTTTCATGTTGGAAAGCCACTGGTTCTCCACCTCTCAACCAGTTCCCAAACACCTTGGAGGCCTTTGATGGCAGAGGCTCCCGTCCTTATGGTATTATCACCAGTTTTCCCATCACTTTGGAAGGGAAGACTGTCAAGCTAGAAGTAGAAGTTGTAGATGCGAATCTAAAGTACCACAACCTTCTACTTGGGCAAAGTTGGACCCATCCCATGTTTTTTGTGGTTTCTTCTTTGTTCCGGGTGCTCCGTTTTCCTCATGAAGGAAAAATTGTCACTATCGATCAATTGTCTTTTTTCTCTTCCAGTGCCTCAAATGGAAACTTTCCATATGTGGGAAATACCGATATTCCATATGAGATCATGGGGGCAGGTGTTTTCAAATATTCTTCTTTAATGGGAACTTTTTCTCTCCCACCTCCAGAAGTCGCCTCGATCAACATGATCTATGTTTCTGCAAACCCATGGATCATTCCTTCTCTAGATCAGGTTGATTCCTTTGGTGATGCTATGTCGCTAAGTCTTTTGGAACAAGCTTATCATGAAATTGTCTCGGCTTCAGCGGCAACTTCGGAAAGTCATGTTGTTCTCAGCATGTACATAGATACTTATTTGTAATCTCCTTGGCATGGTTCTTGGGATTCTCTGGATCCCTTGAACGAGATATTCCCTACCGACGAGAGTATTGTTGAGGTTATGTCTCTTGATGAAACTCCTTGGAATGATGTCCATCATTATTCTTCGTTTATTCCAAGTCTAAGTGAGATTCCTTCGTGTCTCCAAGCTTTTGTTTCTCATAACCTGATGCACCCACTTCAAACACCTATTCCGGTGCATGAATTTTTGTATGAAGGTAATATGGGAAATATTACTGCAACCATGCCAATTGACATTTCAGTTCCACCTAACATTGTCAAAATATTTCAACTAGGGGCATCTTTTCCTTGTCATGATATTAAGATTTTCTCATCTCCATTCATGAGATTTTATCACCGAGTTTTTATTGTTCGCCCATTATCCCAATGGGGTATTCATCCTATGACTCGTAACCCTCACTTTCCCGGGGGGCATTGGGGCATATCCATTTATGCATGTCATTCCATTATTTGGCCTAGTTGATGCTTACGTGTCATGTCAACGGTAAAACTTCATTTTTATTCTCTGTTGATTGATTACCCGAGTTTGAAAATGTGCTCTGTATGAAATTTTTACGCATGATATCCCATGTAATTACTTTTGTACATTATTGTGTGAATTCATTAGTGTGCAGTTTTGATTTTGGTGTGATTGTTTGCTTTGCAGACATGTTCCTTCTACTTACCTTGTGTTCCACTCGGTTTGTAGATGTCGTCAAACCATTATGTTGGTTTTGTTGATGGTGCTTGTTGTAGCACATAGAACTTATCTTCCGCAGCTTGGGAACTCTATGCCCCTGATGGCGAGTTCATCGATTTGCAATGTATTTTCCTGGGATGAACAACTAATAATATTAACGAGTACAGTGCAGTTATTGAACTGTTATCAGAAGAAGTTGCTCTTGGCATTAATAATTTAGTTGTTAAGTTGGATTCGCAATTCGTTGTGTTACAGTTAAATAATAATTACTCAATAAGAAATCAACAAAATTTGTGTATGTATCTCCGTGTTCGATTACTAGAAAGAAATTTTGATTATATCACATATCAACACCTTCCACGGAATTTGAATACATTAACAGATGCGTTAGAAAATTATGTTCTTGATAGACATTTGCATAACTTATAAAATTGATCACATCATCATGATACATGAACACATAAGTAAAAGATAAAACATGCATATGTGTGTGTGTGTGTGTGTGTGTGTTTGTGTGTGTGTGTGTATATATATATCTATATATATATATCGCGTATGTCAAAGTTTGTTCATCAAAATCTCAAAAAATAAGTGTTATGGGACACATGGCTTTCAAATCCTATAACAGTGCAAAAAATGACTAGAAAATGTTATTCGCCCACATGATGCTCTCAATAGCATGAGACCGCTCTAATCACTCGACCTAAAATCTGACGCAGTCTCGCAGACACTCCTACTATATGCCTCTGGTATCGCAGTGGCACATCATCTATAGTCATGTATTCTGGAATCCCTCGGGTGATCACTTCTAGATTTCGTTCCATCTCTACCATAGGATCTACTCCTTCCTCATATGGAGCATCCTCTATCTGATGTGCTACTCGTCGTGCTATTGGCGACATGCCAGGAGGCCTTTCTGGTCCCATATCTACACATTTATCACAAGTAAAATCTCAAGTACAATTTAATAAAATCTCATAAAACTTGAAAAAAATCCAAAAAACAAGTTTTACCTGCATCAATCCATTGTTCACCTGGTGGTAGAGGTAGATCTAGATCCCATCTGAAGTTTGTGCCTACATAGGCATAGTCATCCACAACGATCAGTTGTCAGCGCAACCAATCGAAGAACTGTGGAGGAAAATGCATTTGTTGACCCCCTCCTCCACGAGGCATGATCTCACTCCATCTGACTAGCCTCAGATCTTGTGGAGCCAGATCTAGCACCTCTATCCAATGATACTAAAATAGGGGCACACGATCCAAGAAGAAAGTGACCAAAATCAAACCGAAGTCAAACTACTTCAAGTTTCCCCGCTTGCCTTTGGTCAGTTGCCTCTTCATGTTGGCCAACAATCCCTCACACCAGTTGAACATTGTTGGAGTAAGGCAATATATTGCATACTGGAATTGAGATTTTGAAACCTCGTGCAAAGCCTATGACCCAGCTATGCAAGCCATGGTGTGCATAATTTTCCTCAAGGGAAGATTGTTGATGGTCAATATCTTCACCTTCCGACTCAATGTTGTCTTTGCACCTGGGAAATTCCTTTATATTAGGGCATGGATGCTCTCACCTCCAGCACGAGGTCTGAAGAGTTGAACCCTTTCCCCTCTTTTGGACAATCTAGTAATGAAGTAAATGTCCTGCACTTCCAGCTCCAATTCTTGGTCTCCAATGAGGAAGATCTCCCGATCGACATCCCATTAACTGATCATATATTGTAGGAGTTCGTTTTGGGCTCTGAGACCTGTGGTTCAAAATAATTTCAGTACCCCTCGGTTCCTCAAATCATTGATGCATTTAGGATCCTGGGCAGCGTGGTGATATTCTGCCTCATGACCTCTTTCCTTCCATTCAATGACCATGTTGTCGAAATTTCCTACAAAACAATCATTAACAATGATTAAATGCGTTTTCATGGGATAAAAACTCATAAATTTCGCTCAAAAGTGAAGATTTCTCTTCAATTTTTCTGCCCTGCAGCCAATGCGATTGTTTTAATTAATTGTGTGCTAGCAATGTGTGAGCCTTTTGGGCTTAGGGGCGATTAGCGTGAACCCGATGAGCAAACCCGCGTTGATCACCCCCAATTTAAAATTTGAAATCCTCGCCTTTGGCTAATAAAAACCCTAAGAAATGGCATGAAATTATAATGAAAAGAAGGGAATAATGCATAGCTCTTACCTGCAACTGATAGTTTGTGAAATGATGCCCTAGATCTCCCACACTACTTGCCTGAAGAATCAAGGAAAATAGGGAAAAATGTGCTCTCCAATTTACTCCAAGTGAAAATGGTAAAAATGTTTTTACTTTTAGTCTATTTATAAGTTTTAAATACATTTTTACCAATATTTTATTATTTTCCTCGATATCAGTGATGTGTGGTTGTCTTTGTGCAGTTACAGGTCCTTTTTGGTGGTTACAGTGATTATTTTTTACTGATTCAATGAGTTTTTGTTTTATCTCTTTTTCAGACTCGTTAAAAATAAACGAAAAAGGAACCCCCCTGGAGTCATCTTTAAGCTCTTTTCTGACTCTCTAAATATGAAAAGATTGTTGAGCATTTGTCTTCTGAACTCATTAAATTAAATGAATTGATGGCGTCTTAGTATATGTTTACCCCTTTTTTAGTTTGACACTGACTATTTACGAAAAAGGTACACCTTGGTCAACATGGTCAAGAGGTTCTCTCGAATATTGTTTTCTACCTTTTTGGATTCAAGAGACAAATTATGAAAAGGGACATAATCGAGTTGTATTTTTTTTCTCTTTTCAAACTCTCTAAATATGAAAAAGACACCGAGTTATTCTTCTGTCGAACTCGTTAAAAAATTAAACGGAAAAAGACTTGTCAACATGACGAGATCGAGTTTCTCCTTCCTAGGACTTGTAAAACTTACTAGGATGGATTCACTCGAAGAATTAACTTATACGACAAGCATATGCTATCCCCTTCAAGCTTGTCATAAAAATAATTGGGGCACTCGCTAGAAATAGTGGGGAAAATGAAAGTGAAACATCTCTTGTATAGGCATCATGTTGATCTTGAACATGACGCTCATCTGCATCTTGTGTCGGGTTTGGGATATCCTCACTTAGTCACTTGGCTTTCCGAGTTTGGGTGATCAATTTTGCCTATCATATGACTATTCCACTTCATCATCATGACCCTTAGTCCTATGTTGAGTCAAATGTTGCCACACTCCGGAGTCATGTTGCCGATATGTTCAAGAGAAGTCTTATCTGCAGTTTGTTACCTATACATTGTTTGACCTTTTGCTACAGTCTTGATCATACTCATTCATTTCACTTTATTCCTTGTTTCGTGTCAATCATGGGGGAATCATCATGGCCGTCCTTCAACGGGTCACTTCTATTGACTTCAGCTCATTATCTAAGAAGATGACTTAGAAACTCCCTTTTAGTACATTAGAGCTTGCATGCCTTAATGGAAAGTTCTTCACGTCCGACGACAGGTTTTCATTATTGACCTTCAATCGGGTGATTCCACGAGTGTTTGACATTAGCTTCATTTTCACGTTCATGGATTGTATTATCGTACCTTGAGGACCATTATCATTATTGGTGGTTCCTTCATGCCTTTTAATAGTCCACATCATTGGTCGATAATCAGGTGGCTTTCTAGCATGTTCGACTTTGACACATTCATTCGCATGTTAGAATTCATACTTTGATCGAGTTGGGAGGGAGTGCAAGACCCTGAGTTTTGTCTTATATGACTCAGACTGCATGGAGTTATGTATTGTTCATGATTGTGCACATATTTCTTCTATACGGATGGTTGTGACCATATCGTGGGACTTTATATTTATGATGATGATCCTTCTATATCGGATGGTTGTGCCCATGCCTTGGATCTTAGATTTACGGATGATCCGTTTCATTTGGATGGTTGTGCCCATGCCATGGATCTTTTCATGTAGTCCTTTCTATTTGGATGGTTGTTTCCATACCGTGGATTCATGTTTTGATATCAGATATGTATATGTATATGCATCCTTGATTTGCAGGTCTCCTGACAATGTTTGTTTTCGTCCTTGATTTGCAGGTCTCCTGACAGTGTTTGTTTTTGTCCTTGAAAAAGCTCGTAAAGCATCTCATCCATCATTCCATGTTCTACCTTCATGCTTTAGGGGGAATCTATTACACAATATTTTGTCACACCTCCTGCACTTCCCTGTGTCATACCTTGAAGTGCTCAAAACTTGGAAATCATGAAGTGTACCCATCCTGATATACAACTCAGATCCTTCCTGAAACATTAATGGAAACATGCCTTGAGCTCTAAAACCCTAAATTCAGGACCAGCGTGACCCTGACACTGGAAACTCGTGTGGATCGCCAGTTGCACTATACTAGCCTTGCTATGCCAGCACATATTTTACTTGGATACGTGTGTTGATCCCTAAAAAGAAAATTTTCCCAAAGAGGAAAAGAAGCTTCATGATCTAGAGGCTTCCAGAACAATGAGTTGGAGGTTGTTTGGTGTGGATGTGGTCGAATTCTCCCAATATTTCCCTTTTATCTTATCCTTGTGAGCTACCTCCTTGAGATGAGGGCCTTCTCCTATCTTTGGAGAGATCCTAACTCCCTTTCCCTGCCTATATATTCATCCTCTCCCATTCCCAAATGGTTGGTCTTTGGCTATTTGCACCCTTATGCTGAGATAATGCCTACATGCTACTCATTTAGCTTGGAGAAGGAGTGCTTGGAGAGCTTGAGCTTGGACTTGGACATTCACTCAAGGAGATCTTATTGACATCAAGGCTTGGTTGTATGCTTCCTCCTTTATTTCATTAATATATACAACTATTGGTTCACTTTCCATAAATTTTTGTGTTAATGCATCATTTATCTTAATTCTCCTTGATCTATTAAGTGGATTAATTTCGATTATGCTTGTTGTACTTGTATGCTTTGTTGTTCCTTTGTTCTCTTATACAGGTATCCAAACGCTATGAGTAGTAGAGTTGAGCTTGAGGCACAAGCAATTCGAGGTCTTCAACAAAGGAGTACGTTATAGCATCAGAACGAGGTAGGCTATCTTCCTCTTCTCTCATTTTGATTGTAATTTAGGAAAGTGTCCTTGTAGATTGTCACGTAGGTTGCTATTCCCACTCATTGGGCTAGATGGATCGTCTATGTGCGCAGAGAGGATTTGTCTAGACAACAACAAGGGAGAATGAGAAATTATGAGCTAGAAGTTGGGCAAAGGATTCAGAGGAAAAGAGTATCAGTTTTCCAGACAGCAACTGATGAGATAGTGAGAGGTGATGCAGTAACTGTGTAGGATGATGCAGTGACTGTGCAAAGGGAGCAAGAAGCAGCTCAATTTGAGTTGAGGTTAGTGTTGGATCACCTGTGGAGTGAGAAATTTTTCTCACTAGTTATTATTTCCAGTTATTTCTCTATTTGGATTGATATTTTAAGCATCCATAGATTGTGCTCAAATTTTCACCATTGCATACTATTAAAACCCTCAGTTGTTGCACCAATTTTCCTGAGTTGGGTTTTTCCAAGGACTTGGTCGAAAAATAATGGTGTCATATTGTGTGTGTCCGTCTATTTCTTCCAACATTTTTATTCCTTCTGTGGTATTTGTTTTGTGAAGGTTGCAGTGTATTTATTTCCATATTTTTCATAGCACATAGCAAATAATTTGTTTAATTAAATTAACAAATAGATGAAATAGCATCATTTGTTGCAATAGGATTCGGGGTTATCCGAATTTTCACATATTACTACTATGCATAATTGTCACAAGAGTATGGTTATCACTATTATCAAGAGTATTGTAGACATATCATTTTCACTAAAGGTCGCTCCATATATCATTTACCGATCCCTACTATCACAAGGATAAATAAAAATATTACTGCCAACATGTACTACCATAACCATTCTCCATTCATGCACAAATTAAATATGATTCATAGAGAAGGTAGCGAACCACTGTAATGAATGTGATCCACTATAATGAATGTGATCCACTATAATGAATGTGAACCTATGCAATGTATGTGGACCACTATAATGAATGTGAACCTCAAAGTAAAGTATGTGAGCCACTGTAATGAAATGTGAGCCATAAAGTATTAATGTTAGTCATAGAGAGAATATAGTGAGCCTCTATGAGAGTATGTGAGCCACAAAGAGGATATAACGAGCCATGATGTAGAGTATGTGAGACATAGAGTATATATCTTGAGCCTCATAAATAATTGTGATCCTCAGAGAGGTAATATGGATGACGGAAAAATATATATCGAGCCTTAGAGATACAAACCATAGAAAGATATATAGCAAGCCTCAGAAGTATGAATTGAGTGTACCAAAATGGTAGGATAGGTGCCCAATTTATACTTTTTTCTTTGAGAGAAAGGTCCTGACCATTGGGGTAGGCTGACATGATGAGGCCGACTGGTAACTTGGAGGGAAATCACAAATTTAATTTTTCTTTTGATACTATTTAATAAATTCCATGATGTTGCTTGCCCAAACAAATTTTTCCTGTATTAGATAATAAATATTGGAGTGCCAAACACATTAATAATAATATCTCTTTTATCCAAATGAATTCTCTCTTTGGCAAAATATGGGCTTCTCATGGGAAATTCATTCCATGGCTACCCAAAATTTCAACATGAAGTCCAATATTTTTATCATGTGGGTAGATGTGAACTTAATTTACCTTGAATAGAAGAGAAGTATGGAGACATAGTTCAAGGGTGGATCAACTTGCTAAGTCTTTTATTAATAGATTTGAAGGTGGTGGACTAGTAGATGTGGATTCTATTAAACTTAGACCTACCTAGAGCAAGAATATGTTTGGAAGGGATGGGATTTACAAAAGAGTGGATAGATTCAAAATATGGTGTTGCAAAAGGTTCCCAAGCATGGGTCCTAGATATGCTTGAACTATTTCCCTATCATGCTTCATCTTGAACATGATGACTCTAGATTGGGTATCCCTTTTAACTTTAATCTGGGGTGGATAGAGGATGAGGATTTCATGAGAATATGAAATAATTTGAGCCTTCATTGGATTCTTCTACTTGTGATCAATTCATTATGGCCTTAAAACTATTATGGAAAAAGTGGCAACTTGGGTCAGGGAGGGATAAAGGATTAGATATCAAAAAATCATGGAGGTGGAATAGGAGGTGGAGGAGATGGTAGTTAAACTAGGATTTGGTTCCTTTGGAGAGGACCCACTATTTAGGCTAAAATAGCTCAAGGAAAAAAGAGGTCAAAATTATTTTTGGACAGAAAGACGGATTGGAGAATAAAAATCAAGGTCACTTGGTTAGAGTTGGGGGACAATAATATAAGTTCTTTCATTCATTTGCCAACCATAGAGGGGACATTAATGCAATATACAAATTATAGGATTAAGGTGGTGCAAAGGTTAAAGCCTTTGAGGACTTAAGTTAAGGCTTTGAGGACTTGGAAGACCTAGGGGTCAAACATTTTGAGGGGATCTATAAGGAACTAGAGCAGGAAAATTTGGAAAATATTTTAAAAGTAATTTATTATTTCCCTACAATTGTCAATGAGGATATTTTCATACCTATGTCTAAGAAGGGGTTAGTTTCAATCTTATAGTATTTTAATAAGTACAATAGTCTTGGTCAAAATGGGTGATCGATGGACTTCTATATTGAGTTCTTTGATCTACTGGGTATGGACTTGTTAAGAGTGGTGGAGGAGGTAAGAACATATAGAAGGATGATTGACAACCTAAATTCAACTTTTATGGCCTTGATCCATAAGCATGACTATCATGATTTTTTTGATGGGTTTAAATATATCTCAATTTGTAATTATCTATATAAGAGGTAGAAAAAGTGGTTGCTACAACATTGAATCCTATACTTTTAAAATTCATTTTAGCTAAACTGTTTGAATTTATGAAGGGAAGACAAATTCATGAGGCCATTGGTACAATTTAGGAGGGTCTACACACTGTTAATCTTTCTTGCTCACTTAAACCAATAATCAAACTTGATTTATCAAATACATATGACAAAGTTTCTTAGTTGTATCTTTGGTTATTTCTTATTCATCTTGGCTTCTCCTTCCCTTTAGTTAGGTGGATTATGTGTCATCTCACTACTTATTCCTTTGCAATTTTGATTAATGTAGTTGCTTCTAGTTTCTTCGAGCATACTAGAGGGCCCAAGCAAGGATACCCCTTGTCTCCATATCATTTTTTGCTCATTGTAGAAGGTTTAAGTAGATCTATGCTTAAGGCTAGGAGGGTACAATGAATTCAAGCAATTGAGATTGGGATGGAAGCTTTGACTCCTTTGTTGATTGTGGATGGTGTTCTTTTGTTCAATTGGGCAAAAGATTTATAATTACAAGAGTTACTATTTCCTTTTCTTTTTATTTTTTAACAGAGTCAGCTACTAGATTTCTATTCCAAAAAATAAAAGCGGAGGCAATCTCCCATTACATCGATGAAAAATGGAGAGGAGCAACCCAGAATAAAACCAGAGGGAAAATATTCCATATCTTCCAAACCCTTCCCTTTTTTATTCTGAAAATACTGATTGTGTTATCCTTATAAATACCTACGAACTGATTCAACAGGAATATATAGTTACATAACATAATAAACTAATGGAGGAAGAGCTTTGCAAAGAGAAGAAGAGCATGAATGAGGAGTCTATTTTTTGTTGACTAAAGCTTCATGATGAGATGGAAGTCAATTCTTGCTGCTTTGATAGTTAGAGTTCTCTCCCATCTGATTGATTAGTAAACTCTTCAAATAGTTGATAATTTCATCCATATGCTTGCATTTGTGCTTTAGATCTGCAATTTCCTTCCTCTGCTCTTCCAGTTGTCTCTTCAGAAATGAGTTCTTATATTTTGCTTCAAATTTATATTCCTTAATCGTTTCTCTTATCTGTTCGATCATGAATTTGTTGGCTCTACACACAGCTCGTCTCTCGCACTTAGGTACATTTTCCATAGGATTCCATTCCATTTTTACTGAGGAATGATGGCATTCTTTCCATCAGGGAGAAGAAGAGGTAGAAAGTACACGAGAATAGATGCTAATTTTTCCACAAGACAAGCCACCAATAATTAATAGCTTCCACTGAGAGGAGAGCAGAGGATCAACACCAAACGAGGCTCTCTTTGGAGAAAATGAATTAATCCAAGAGTCAAAACTAGAAATAAGCCACCAAAGCAGCGCGAAGGGAAGAAGCTCGGACCACCAAGTCTGCACGAGGGGAGCCACAGACCTCTAGAGTTGCACAACTGGAAGAGGCAGATACCAACAAAGAAGCGCGAAGGGGAGAAATGAATACCACTAGAGTTGTGCGAAAGGCAGGAGCAAGACTAAAACAGAGAGGATAAGCTTGGTAACCAAAGGAGTGCAATGATAGTTATAGGGAGATTGAGAGCTTCTTCTGAGACTAGGAGGAGAATAAAGGAGATCGTAGGATATAGAGCGACCAGAGAGGTGAAGGCATCCTATCCGACAGGGTGGAGAAGAGGCTATAATAAGACGAGAGTAAATTCTAACCCGGCCACAAGGCAGGCCAACAAGGAGCTGCCAGTGAGAAGAGAACAGAGAAGTGAAGGCTATAGAGATGTTTTTTGAGAAAAAGAGATAAGCCAATAGTCGAAGCAAGAAAAGAAGCTACTAGAACTACACGAAAGGGAGAAGCACAATCCACTAGATTTGCGCAAGAGGGAGAAGAAGTAGAGACCACCAACTCAGCGTGAAGAGGAGAAACATATACCACCAGAGTTGCACGAATGGAAGGGGCCAGATAATATTAGAGAGGATAATCTCGATCACCCAAGAGGCGTAGAGACAAATGCAAGAAATTTGTAATCTGCTTCTGGGACCTAGTGGAACTAAGCCTAGGGACAGGAGAAAGATAGAGAGAGAGACCAGCGAAGATATGGGAACAAGCACAGGGAGAGGAAGATTATATAGCTGCGTTGAGGGCCTCTGCAGGATAGATAATTTGTTCATTTCACGAGGAGATTGAGTAGTTGAGGCTCACTTGATTGACAGAGTCTGATAATGTTGTATCTACATTATGATTTTCCTGATTCTATTATGCTTTTGAGTTCTGACTTTTCATATTGAGGCAACTAATGCCTACTTTGATGTCCTTGTCTTGATTTCAATTCTCTGCACTTGACAGCTTAAAGTCTGTTGAACCTCAAAATTACCCTCTCCTTGACAACTTTTCTCACTTCTTTCCCTTTTTTTTCCATAAGAATACAGATCCCCACCAATGATAAATGATAGATTTTGTCTTGAGGGCATCAAATGATTGACATGTTATATTTTTATGTTTTTGCTATTTGAATAAGTTTTTGCAAATTAGCTCAAAATGCAGCCTATGCTGCAACTAACTGTGTATTCCATAGATATTTCCATGGTCTGGCAGGTTCCAGGTGTCAAACGAAGAAACCAGCCACATGGGCATCTCTAGAATCGGCTCCACATGAATCCTATCCTAGTCACTCAGCCCAGATCGATAAGAAAGCCAGCTCAAGACCATAGTCAAAGGTGGAGTCAAACATATGAAACCCGGGAGCAATAGGACTCTTTGTCTACTCTTCGTGGTTAATTAATAAATCCAACAATTCTGTTGCAACATTAACTCAGATCAGCCACCTGTGTTAACGGTTCTATGCAACCATCTTGCTCGAATTCAAGTCACCTGTAGCTGATCAAACATTTACGCAGTCCTATTGTGATACGTGTAGACCACCTGTAGCTAATTTTCCTCAAAGACAGTTATGAATATTTTCTTTTAAATACTAGTTGTACAGAACCCAGGGGGGTTCGAAGTTTTTGATGTATTAAGTTTAGACTTTCAGCTCTATAATTTTGGACTTTTGTTCCTGTTTATAATATAAAGTCATGTGTTGACCGATGATCATTTGAAAGAGCATTTTCAATTAGTTAACAGCTCAACCCAGTCAGTTGCAGACGGTCCCTGCGCTGAAGGAGGTTTTCTTTTCATTTGTTTTTTCTGTTTAGTTTTAATTTCACCATTTTCTTTTAGCAGTATTTCTAACTTAGGTTGATTTCTTGTAGTTTGATTTCTTTTAGTTTTGATTAGTAGCATAATGTTAGAATTCAATTGTGTAGTCTTGTTTCTCCAATCCATTTCATAAAGGAAATGACTTTTTTTCTAAACAGAGTAAGGTTGAAAGTAATGAGGATGCATTGTTGACTAGTTTACTCACTGTTTTTGTTATTTATTTCCTAGTTCAGATTGTCAATGCACTGTATTAATGAATGTTTTTTATCACCATTTCAAGCTGATACCCATCCCAAAATAAATGGTTAAACATTCACTTTACACAATGGTTGAAACCAATTAGTTACTTTCTGCATGTTTTTATTTAGTTCTCTAGATCATGAAGTACAGAAAGTTGCTTGTATTCCATCTCAAGAAGGTTATCTTTCAAAATTGAAGGTTAGAGTAACTAGAAGTACTTCAATTAATTTCATTCTCTGTATTTATTTCAACGAGCCTCACAACTTCACCTTTTAATTTTAAGAATTAGATTCATGACTTAGGATTAATGACAAGATAGGACAAATGCTCTCTTTTACCTTCTTTTAACTTAGATTTTGACTAGTCTTAAGTTCTTGGTTCACCTTTAGGAAGTTCAAATTTAGTTTCTCATAGTTCAGTTTGTACATCATTAGGAATCAAAGAACAGAAACCCCCAAAACAATATAAAAATACAAAACAACGAAGTAAGAAGGGTTAACTAAGCACATACAGTGCACTACACTTCATCAGCTTACGAACCTCGGTTGATAATTTATGCAAGCAATTTAGGACACTAAATTGACTAAAAAATTTGGCGATGTTGTCGAGGAAGTGTAATTAGGTAACCTTATCTCTTACATTAAAAAAAAATTGATATGCATAGAGAAAGAGACTCTAGGGGTAGATTTATAGCTAGAGGTAGGAGTTCAATTCCTACAACACCACCTACTCCACTAAGAACAAGAAGAGATACACCTCCATCTCAAGCTCATACTCCTAGCCATAGAAATCCTAAAGTTCTAAGGTCAGAAATCCAATCAAAAGGATCTCCTATTTCATCTACTGAGACAGAGGAGAAAAATCTTGGTGCTCCAACAGAAGGAGTAGCCTTTTTCACCTCCACAGGGGAGCACATTTTAGTTGAAGAATTAGGAATACCTAGTGAGGAAGAAGTAGAACCTCTCTCCCACATACCATTAATAGAGGAACTAGAGGAAGAGAAAGTAACCTTGCAGGTTGAACCTTATACTAACTCTGAAGAAACTATAATGGCAGAAGAAGAAGAGGATGGATAATTCACATTGTTTGGAGCGGGGGTAGAGGAAGAGGTAGAGGAAATAATGGAGGAGGTAGAGGAAATAATCGAGGAGATGGAGGAAATAGGGAAATAGATAATTCTTTTGGATTCCCTATAGTGGATGAAGAAACAAATGCCACAATGAAAAATATCTCACCTTCTGTCCTCCCAAATTTCCATGGGTTAAAAAGTGAGGATCTTGAAACATTTTTATTTGAGTTTAAAGTCTTGTGCAGAACCTATGATTACTTAGAACACTCTCAAAAACTTATGTTGTTCCCTTCAACACTGAAAGGAGATGCTTTGAAGTGGTTCATGGGGTTAGTCACTCAATCCATTAGAACATGGAATGACATGAAGAAATTGTTTTTGGATAGGTATTTGGATTATTGCATGCCTACCAATCACAAAGATGAAGTGTTCAAAATGATGCAAAGAGAGGATGAAAATTTAGAGGATTTAATTGAGAGATTCAACTATAACTTGAAAAGAGCAAAGATGGACAATTTAGATGAAGATACCTTAAAATCTCTTCTATTAAAATCCATTAGAGATGAGTGGATAGATATCCTTAACATGATGGGGAAGGGAGATATCTCTCAACTCCCATTAAGTGATATAGGAGAATTATGTTTTCATCTCTCAAGAGGGAAATCCAAAAGTGGGAAAGGTCCAATAGATCCTTCTCTTGTTAGAGTAAATAAATCTGCAACTGGATCAGTGAGTAGGGAAGAAATTGGAAATATGCTTGATGAATTTAAAAAAGATATTCTAGGGAGCCTTAGTGAACAAATAGACACCCTCAAGTTGCAAAACAAGCAGAAAACCGAGGTTGATGCTTTAGCTATTTTCTGTCCCAAATGCAGAAAAAAAAAAAAAAAAAAGAGAGAGAGAGAGAGAGAGAGAGAGAATGCCCTTTGGATGAAAAAATCATAGAGACTTGTATGATTTGTTCAGAAAACCATGAGACCAAGGGTTTCCCTTCAATTCCAGGTTTTAAGGTTGTTTTTCAAGAAGAAACAGTTCCAATTTCAGCAGAATCTCTTTGCTTTGTCTCTAGAATACCTTGGCAGGGGTCACAAAATCAGGGATTTAACAATCAAATGTATCTTCAGCCCCCACCAAATTGGAGTTCTTGGCAGCAACCTTCGCCTCAACCTCAACCTCAATCTCAATCTCAACCTTGGGCTCAAGGAGTATAAAATCCTTATGGAAGATTTTCTCAATATTATCAATATCCTCCATCATATCAGAATTATCCTCCCCCACACATTCCATAAAAAAATCAACAGCCACAACTTCAAAATTAGAACCCTCAACTTTCACTACCATTTCCACAACAAAATCCACGACAAAACCAAAATCCTCAACTCTTACTGCCATTTCAGCAGAGACCAAATCAGCTACCTACCCAACCATTACCAAACCCCAACAATAAAAATCCTCAGAATAATTACATGGTGTAAGGACAACAATTTCCAACTTATATGATCACTCCTCTAGATCTCAATGATGTTCAACTAATATCTGGTAAGATATTAGAAAAGGAAAGGCTTTCTGTAGTTATTCAGGAACACGACAATTCTGAGGAAGATTCTCTACAGCCCAATAAAAGTTTTGAAGGAACATCTCTCCAAAACCAAAATACTGAAAATGAAAAACAGAAAGAACCAGTGAACTCAACTCCTATCATTGAGAAACCAGTATCTACTTCTCCACCTCCTTTTTCTGAAATATTACAAGTTGATAGAGGAGTAGAAAAGGAGATTATGTTGCCTAATTATGATTTTCTAGATGAATTGCAAAATGTCTGTATCAAAATCCCTTTGTTACAAGCCATTAAGGAGATTCCAATCCTAGCTAAAACAATAAAGGAGTTGAGCATAAAGAAACCAAGAAGAAAAGCAAAGGAGACAAAATAATTCACCTGGTAGGAAAAATAGCAAATATAATGATGGGAAAAAATGCCATACAAAAATATGTAGATCCAGAAAGTCCAATTGTGAAAACACATATCAATGGAGTTGAAATTCCAAATACATTGATTGATTTAGGAGCAGCTATAGACATCATAAGCAAACAAACCATGGAATAGCTCAAGCTTCCTAATCTTCTTTACACACCTACATTACTGCAATTAGCAAACAGATCTGTAATCAAACTAGATGGTGTGTTAGAAGATATTTTAGTATCCTTAGATTCTTGGGAATATCCCATTGATTTTATGATCTTAACCCCCAAGAACAATATAGGAGGACATCCACTTATATTAGGAAGACCTTGGTTGGCCACAACTAATGCTTTCATTAGCTGTAGATCTGGTGACATGTATATTTCTGATGGGAATTCAACAAAAGAATTCACTCTATATCCTCCAGCAAGAAAAATTACAGAAATAGATGACAAAGAATGGATTGATGACGAAAAATACATTCAGCCTCTCTTTACTATTTCAGACATTAGTGAAGATAGTCAAATCTTGAATACAATGGAAAATTTTGAATCATCTCCAGAATATGAACATGATCAATTCCAAGAAAAATCCAATATTGAATATTTGTCATCTAGGCAGATGTCTCTTTATTCTATGGAAGAATTTGGTAGCTCTACAATTGAAATCTTTCCAGGGAGAACATTGAACATAAACAATAACTTGGAGAAATTACAACAAGAAAAGCTAATCAAAACATTACAACAACATTCTGCTGCATATGCATGGGAATATACTGACATGAAAGGAATTAGTCCTAAGACTTGTATACATCACATCTACATTGAGGAAAATTGTAAACCTATCAGACAACCTCAAAGAAGGATGAATCCAAATCTTAGGGAAATTGTGAAAGAAGAGCTGCAAAAACTACTGAATGTAAACTTCATTTACCCAATTTCAGACAGCCAATGGTTTCCCCTTTAGTGATTGTGCCTAAAAAGAACGGTAAATGGAGGGTGTGCATTGATTATCGAGAATTGAATAAAGCTACCCTTAAAGATCATTTTCCTTTGCCCTTTATAGATCAAGTGTTAGATACATTAGCAGGTAAGAAGTATTTCTCATTCTTGGATGGTTTTAGTGGTTATAATCAGATTCAGGTGGCACCTGAAGATCAAGATAAAACCACATTTACTTGTCCATGGGGAACCTATGCCTACCGAGTACTTCCTTTTGGATTATGTAATGCACCTGCAACATTCCAAAGAGCAGTACTAGGAATTTTTTCTGATCTAATACATGATTGTGTAGAGGTATATATGGATGACTTTACAGTCTATGGGAATACATTTGAAGAAGCTTTGGAAATTTTGGAAAAGTTCTTAAAATATGTAAGGAAACAAACCTTTCACTAATCCATGAAAAATGTTTTATGATGTTTACAGAATGGATTGTTTTAGGACATCACATTTCAGGAGATGGAATTAAAGTTGATAAATCTAAAGTTGAATTCATCTCTAAATTATCAATTCCAAATTTCTAAAAGGATGTTAGAAGTTTTCTAGGATTTACAGGATACTGTAGACGATTTATAGAAAATTTCACTAAAATAGCATCCCCACTCTTCAAATTACTCACCAAGGATTGTGAGTTCAATTGGAATCCTGATTGCCATTTAGCATTTGAGACTTTAAAAACAAAAATTTCTGAAGCACCCATCTTGAGAGGTCCAAATTGGAAACTACCTTTTCACATTTCAACAAATGCTTCAGATACAGCTCTGGGGGTTGTATTAGGACAAAAATATTTGATTCCCTATGCCATCTACTATACAAGTAAGAATTTGACTCCCACTGAGTTAAATTATACTATAACTGAAAAGGAATTTTTAGTTGTTATTCATGCAATCAACAAGTTCATACATTATATAACATTCTATGAAACCTTTGTTCATACAGATCACTCTGAAATTAGATACTTAATGAATAAACCTATTACTAATGGCAGAGTTACAAGATGGCTATTACACTTGCAAGAATTCAATATTACTATGCTAGATAGACCTGGAAAACAAAACACAGTTGCCAATTTCTTTTCCATAATTCAAAATATCAAAGATGACACTCCGATTGAAGATAAGTTTCCTAATGAATATATTTTTGCAGTGACTACTCAGACCCCTTGGTTTGCATATATTGCCAATTACTTAGTCACTAGGAAATTGCCTTGACATTTGTTTTCTAGAGAGAAAAGAAAAAGCATTCAAATAAGTGCAAGATACTCATGGATCACTAATGAATTGTATAAAACAGGTCCAGATCTCATGATCAGAAGATGTGTTAGGGAAGATGAAATGCCTGAGATTCTTAAGGCATGTCATGATGAACCGTGTGGTGGACACTTTGCTAACAAGAGGACAACTTATAAAATCCTTTCTTTAGGATATTATTAGCCATCCATCTTCAAAGATGCTAAAGAATATGTCAGGAGGTGTGGCAGCTGCCAAAGGGTAGGAAAACCTGCTCCTTCAAATGAAATGCCACTACAAATTTAGGTACTCATTGAACCTTTTGAAAAATGGGCCTTGGATTTTGTTGGACCAATTAATCCCCATCTAAGCAAAAGAAGTATATATTGGTATGCACTAATTATGTCACTAAATGGGTAGAGGCTAAAGCATTACCTTTTGCTAATGAAAAATCTGTAGTTAATTTTCTTTTTGAGGACATCTTCACTCGTTTTGGTGTTCCAAGAGAAATTGTGACAAATCAGGGATCTTAATTTACGTCTAAAATGGTGAAGGGTCTTGTGGAAGATTACAAGATCAAACATAGGAAATCTACTCCCTATCATCCACAAGCAAATGGTCAAGTTGAATCTACAAATAAAGTGATTGAAGGAATTCTCACTAAGACTGTGCATCTACATAGAAGAGATTGGGCAGAAAGGCTTCCTGAAGCCTTATGGGCTTATAGAACTACATTGGGGAACACAACAGAACATACACCCTATGAACTTGTTTATGGGAAACAAGTCTTGTTCCCTATAGAGTTTCAAATCAAAACCTTCAAGATGGCAGTCCAATTGGGATTGGATTTATCAGAGGCACAAAAACATAGATTGGAGCAACTCAATGAGCTTGATGAAATCAGGCAAGATGCAGTTCAAAGAACCAGTATAGTCCAACAGCAGAGGGCTAAATGGCATGATAAATATATCAAGGAGAAGAAGTTTCAAGCAGGAGATTGGGCACTGTTGTTCGATTCAAAATTCAAAGATTTTCAAGGGAAGTTTCAAACTCATTGGCTTAGGCCATATGAGATTGAAGAAGTATTTAATAATGGAGTAGTAAGGATAAGGACAATAGATGGAAGAAAAATACCTCTTCTTGTGAATGGTCATCGGTTGAAGATATATCAAAAACCAATTTCAAGAGAGGAGTTCATTAAAATTTTCCAGAATAACTCTGAAATGAAGCTAGTGAAGAAGAATTATTCTTCTCCACTAACTTAGTCTTTATTTTTCCTAAAAAAATAAAAATAAATAAATAATAAATTGTATGAGCTTGAAAACCAATCATTGATTGGCATACTTATACAGAAAATACAGGGTGAAAATCAGAGGTTTCTAACATCCTATATTTTCCATTTTCTTTCTGTAATAAGTAGTCACAAAAAGCTACATTTATTTGCAGTTTAGAGTCTGCAAATTCATAGTCTCATTCCATCTCATTCTATTTTCATTTTATTTTATAGTTCCATTTCATCTCACTGTCATATTCCATTTACATTTTATTTTTACAGTTTTACTCCATTTCACCCTATTTCCCATTTTATTTTACATCTCATTTCATCTCACTGTCATAACCCATTTCCATTTCATTTTTACACTCATATTCCATAGCCATACTTCAATTTTCCTTGTTTTCACATTCTACAGTTGATTCCATTCTGCAGCTAATCTAATTCTACAGTTACAACTTACTTATCATCTCTGGCACAATTGTACAGCTCACAAATAAATCATGAATGTAGGAAATTGAAGAATCAAGTTTTGGAGACCAACCATGCTAAAAGTACCTACGGATCAACACCAAAGGAGTTATCAAGCAAAAGGTTAAGTTCTAAAGGTAAAATGCAAAATTTATTTCAAACAACAAGTTAAAAACATAAGTCATGTATAATATGAATAATCGTATGTCTCCTTAACAAGTCATCATTTGATTTGACTGCCACTTCATTATACCACATCTCCACCACATCTTCCATACTCGATACCAAACGGTCCATAATAATTTCATCATACCACATCTCGGCTACACTCTCCATACTTTGTACCTAGACAATCCCTAATAACTCCATCAGTTAATGGTCAAAACTACGATGTGACAAAGGTATACATGTCTCTCCAAACCCTCACCATCTACTTATTCCATGCAAACCCGTAGTTCTTTTTCACCATACCCACAGTCAGTCCATTTCATAAACCAGGAGAGTAATTTTGAAGGTTAAAAAATTCTACGAAACAGAAGCCATGGGACTCATTGTCAGGACAGAGCCAGTAGGAGCAAAATATATGGAGGGATTCCCACAACTCAAGGAGATGCTACAGAAGGCTAGATGGCTCAATTTCATTGAAAATTTTGATGGCTTCCACAAAGAGATCACAAAATCTTTTGCTAGATCATTTGATGGTACAGAAGTAGAAATTGGAGACATTAAGTTTGCAGTAATGGAATCCTACATAGCAGAGGCTAAAGAACTGCCAAGACATGGTGAGAGATGGTTTAAAAACAATGAATTCCACAATGAATCATGGAAAGTAATCCTCAAGAACCTAGGTATGGATGTCTCTGTGTTTAGAAAAGGAATTCCTATTTCATCACTTAAAAATAAATGGAGAATCATGCTTTTGATATTACAGAAATTCATTACCTGTGAAGGGAGATTCGGGTGCATGTATGTTTATCATATACATTTATTGATGAATTTTCTAGAAAATGGAAACATCAACCTCCCTTTCTTCCTACTAAACAGTTTAAGAAGGATGGCTTCAAATGTACAGAAGAAAATATAATTCATAGACACAACCATGTACCATCATGGGTTGGTAAAAATACTAGTTGACTTTCATTTGAAAAGAATAGGAGATACTTGGGAAAATTTCCTGATAAGAAACTATTTCCAAGAGGCACTAGAATCACTTAAAGAGGGTAATGTCAGAAGAAGTAGGAGGAAGAATATTGGTATAACCATTCAAAGCAAACCTGAGTCCTCCACACAGAAAAATGATGAAGAGCTAGTCTCTGAAAATTGACAAAGATCAGTGAGAAAATCAAGAAAAAAGGGAAGATGAAAAGAAAACTGGTGGAATTACTGGAAACAAACCTGAATCTTCATTACAACAAAATGATGAACAATCAATGTCTGAAAAATTGACAAATATTAGGAAACAAATCAAGAGAAAAGAAAATATAGGAAAGGAGAAAAAGGGTACAAAGGAGAAGAACATAAGCCCTCTACAACTTAGAAGGAGCTCTAGACTCTGAGGTATGGTAAAGAAGGTATCATCAAAGGGAACAGAGTTCATAAATCTAGAATAAGAAACCCCAGTACCATCTCCTGATAATGTTCCATTTACACACAGTCCTCAAAATTCTCCTAAACAGTATTTCGAAGGCAGCCCCAGCAGAGGATCTCCAGGCATAGACCCAGTGCAGCAACAAATTTATGATTATATAGAATCACTGGAAAAGAAAAGTGCCTCAATGGATCCAGAATCCTCAGCTAATCCAAAACTCTTTGTCAATCCACAAGAACCTCTAACTGACTCTCTCAAACAGGAAATCTATGAGTTAGAGATATTGAACAGACACATCAAGAAAGAAAATGAAACCCTGAGGGAACAAAGTAAATTGGATAAATCTATTCATGATAATACAATACTGCACCTAGGGCTATGGTACAAGAAGAATAGGAAGTTGAAGAGGAAGAATAGAAGCTTGAACAGAATAGTCATCAACCTTAAATACAGGCTTCTTATGAAGAAACCCAGGATGGTAGTCACTTCAAAGAGGAGCAAAAGAAGAAAATTAGATGTACTAGCAGAAGTGTCTGAACAAATGCAATAGGAAAGAAGAATTCACATTTTTGACAAATTGCATGGGGACATGCAATGATTTTGCAGTGGGGGTATGTTGAACCTCAGAATTACCCTCTCCTTGACAACTTTTCTCACTTCTTTCCCTTGTTTTTCCATAAGAATACAGATCCCCATCAATGATAAATGATAGATTTTGTCTTAAGGAGGGCATTAAATGATTGACATGTTATATTTTTATGTTTTTGCTATTTGAATAATTTTTTGCAAATTAGCTACAGAACGCAGCCTATTCTGCAGCTAACTGTGTATTTCGTAGCTATTTCCATGGTCTGGCAGGTTCCACGTGTCAAACAAAGAAACCGGCCACATGGGCATCTCTAGAATCGACTCCACATGAATCCTATCCTAGTCACTCAGCCCAGATCGATAAGAAAGCCAGCTCAAGACCACAGTCAAAGGTGGAGTCAAACATATGAAACCCAGGAGCAATAGGACTCTTTGTCTACTCTTCGTGGTTAATTAATAAATCCAATAGTTCTGTTGCAGCATTAACTCGGATCAGCCACCTGTGTTAATGGTTCTATGTAACCATCTTGCTCGAATTCAAGTCACCTGTAGCTGATCAAACATTTACGCAGTCTTGTTGTGATACGTGTAGACCACTTGTAGCTAATTTTCCTCAAATACAGTTATGAATATTTTCTTTTAAATACCAGTTGTACAGAACCGAGGGGGGTTCGAAGTTTTTGATGTATTAAGTTTAGACTTTCAACTCTGTAATTTTGGACTTTTGTTCCTGTTTATAATATAAAGTCATGTGTTGACCAATGATCATTTGAAAGAGAATTTTCAATTAGTTAGCAGCTCAACCCAGTCAATTGCAGAGGGCCCCTGCACTGAAGGAGGTTTTATTTTCATTTGTTTTTTTTGTTTAGTTTTAATTTCACCATTTGCTTTTAGCAGTATTTCTAACTTAGGTTGATTTCTTGTAGTTTGATTTCTTTTAGTTTTGATCAGTAGCATAATGTTAGAATTCAATTGTGTAGTCTTGTTTCTCCAATCCATTTCATAAAGGAAATGACTTTGTTTCTAAACAGAGTAAGGTTGAAAGTAATGAGGATGCATTGTTGACTAGTTTACTCATTGTTTTTGTTATTTATTTCCTAGTTCAGATTGTCAATGCACTGTATTAATGAACGTTTTTTTATCACCATTTCAAGTTGATACCCATCCTAAAATAAATGGTTAAAAATTCACTTTACACAATGGTTGAAACCAATCAGTTACTTTTTGCATGTTTTTATTTAGTTCTCTAGATCATGAAGTACAGAAAGTTGCTTGTATTCCATCTCAAGAAGGTTATCTTTCAAAATTAAAGGTTAGAGTAACTAGAAGTACTTCAGTGAATTTCATTCTCTGTATTTATTTCAACGTGCCTCACAACTTCACCTTTTAATTTTAAGAATTAGATTCATGACTTAGGATTAATGACAAGATAGGATAGATGCTCTGTTTTACCTTCTTTTAACTTAGATTTTGACTAGTCTTACGTTCTTGGTTCACCTTTAGGAAGTTCAAATTCAGTTTCTCATAGTTCAGTTTGTACATCATTAGGAATCAAAGAACAGAGACCCCCAAAACAATATAACAATACAAAACAATGAAGTAATAAGGGTTAACTAAGCACATGCAGTGCACTACACTTCATCAACTTACGAACCTCGGTTGATAATTTATGCAAGCAATTTAGGACACTAAATTGACTAAATAAAGTCCTATGGGATGGTTTTTTTAGCAGTTTCATTGTCAATTATGGATTTTCCCATAGGACGATTGACAACCAAATTGGCCTGCATATCATCTGTACCATTATTTTCTCTTAGGATATGATTGAAGGTGACTTCTCCAAGATAATGAAGACTTTTTTTTAAGGCTTCTTCTCTCCATCGTCAATTGAATAGTTATTGTCGAATCCCCCATTTTGATTGGGTTCTTCATACCTCGTTGCCTTAATATTTATGTTCCCAAAAGGAGGTTGTATGCTTCTGTCCTATTGTTGGATAGTTCTCCTAATCCCCATTCATAAGTGATGGGATTTATTCCTCCTGGACCAAAGATGAGACCTCCAACTCCAGCCTTGCCTATGTTAGACTTAGAAGCTCCATCAAACAATAAGTAGGGCCTATTTAATTTTTCTAGCCATGCTTTAAAATCCTCTTTTTTATATTCTGGTTTTCCAACTTTGAGTGCTAATAGCATATCTACTGATGTTTGATTTTCTAGTGTTTGTTTTCTGATGCTTTCTCATCGCAAATTCTAACTAGGTTCTTTCCTCTTATTGCATATGTTTGATATCTATTGCTTTAGCTCCTTTGGAGTTGATGAACTTGATTTTCATGCTCCGATTTTAGCCAGTACTATTTTGTTGCTTGGAATGTGATCTTTAAAGATCCTCTAGTTTCTTGCTAACCAGATTTGCCAACACATAAACGAGGGCAAGCTCAGCCAATATCTTTTGATTGTTTCTTTACTTTTTAAAGTATATGGATACTTTTTTTTGCAATTTTTTAGGAGCATTTGCAGAGGTAGTGAATGTTGAACACTTTCCCCCAAAGATCTTACGAGCTCTTTCCAACAAGCACGAGCAAAGGAACATCTCATGAAGAGATCTTGGATATTTTCTTCGCTTTTCTGACACACTGCACAGCGTAAAGGGCCTTCATAACCTTTCTTTTTTAGATTATCAACAGTAAGAATATTAACTTTGAGTAGTGTGTTAGGGTCCTATAATTTATAGGATCTCGGCGATTGAGTATTTTATCTCAGAAATCTTATATTGTAAATAATTGTCAATCTGCAAATGATTTCCAAAAGAAAATAGAATAAAAATGAAAAGAGGGTATAAATAGGGAGAAAAAAAATCATTGAAAAAAATAATAAAAGATAGAACCCCATCAAAGAAAGAAAATAATACTGAAAGTGTGAAAATCTAAATGCCACTACTGATAGATAGTTCTCTTCATGATTGATAAATAAAGGTTGTGTGTTGCTTGTTTAAAATGGCATAATGACTAGTTATTTGTTTAATCATACAGTATAATCATGGTTAAACATGTGTGAATTTATGTAAATTAGACTAGAGAAAAAAGATCTGCCAAACATTTTAATCTTGGTAAATCAATAGTTAGGTAGAAAATGACATTGGTTCAACTGTTTAATTTGAATCAATAGGAGAAATAAGCAATAGAATTTAAGTACATTTTGATTTTCCATAAAAGAAAATTATTATGGGTTCGCTCATCTAAATGCATCCCTTTAGAAAAATAAAAAAAGGTTAGCTTAGTTAAAGGGTAGGCAAAAATAGTTGGTTATAAATGTAATTATGTGCCCTTACCCTAAGTCTCAATGACATTATAAAAGATAGGCACGATGGAATAATGTACATTCATGACATTTTTTATATCTGAAGTATTATCATAGGTTTCAAAAGAAAATATCAAAGGCACATATGGAAAAAAATATGTTTTTTCGTTTATGGTTAAAAGGGGGCCGCAGTCAAAGCATCAGGATTCTCCACCCTTCAGTATCGACAGAACTCATTTGTTTTCACCCCCCCTCTTCATCCTAGATTTAACGCTCGAGGGGGTTCGAAAAGGCGGTATTCTCCATCGAGCCCCATCATTACGTGGCGTCCTCTCCACATTTCACACCCCCCCCCCATCTTATACCAGTTACTGCCTCCTACCCCCTTCGAAAACTGTCTTCTCCTCATCTCTTTACCATTTCCCTACACGACAGCTCTGCCACTCATGTCGCACCATGTCTCCTTACCTTGTCCAATTAAATTAATTCTCGGTAAATTACCGTTGAACATTCAATTTTTCCTTGTCGGGTAACCGTTCGAACTCAATGGTCCCATGCCACCCTCCAACGAAACCTATCGCTCCCCCTTTTTAAAAACCATGAACCGTCTGCATTGTCCCTTTAACTCACTCATTCTCTATAATTCACAATTTTTCTACAAAGTGACCAGTTTCAAAACGTTTACTGAACCAAATCAAAGTTGTTAGCATTTTGTTTTACCCTCCCCTGACGGCTCACCACCTGAAATTGGTCCCCGATAAGTTTTTCCTTCCATCACCATTAATCGTTCACTGATATAAATATGCCTCCAAAGAGAAAGAACCAGGAGAACCCTGTTAATCCATTAATCCCTCCATCTATAGACTTAGACCATATTTCATTCACTGATAGGGATTATAGGACTAGTGAGACATAGTGCGACTTTGAATTTTTGGAGCTTTACTATTGGCTGGAGGACAAACATGTTGATAAAATAGATTAAATTGGACTCTCGGAGTCCAATCTTCCTCACTATATTTTCTCTCTGAGTTTCCATGCCCATGAGTTCAGCAGGAAATGCCAATCCTGCTATGTTCCCAGCCAAAGATTCATTATGACCCCACTTGGTGAGAGCCTTTTTTCAATCACTGCCCAATCTCTCCCCCTATGGAAAACAGTGCCCCATTTTCCTTAGAAGCCCTCACCGAACTCTATCTAATCAGGTTTTGTCCTTGATGGCAACTCACATATATGAATCAGTGATGTATGATGGCAGTTCACAGTGCAATAGGTCAATTCAGAGGTAACAACAAAGGATTACAGAAAAGGAGCGTATACATATGCACACACTTCCACAGAAGAAAAAGTGCATATGGGATGGAAAATTAAGGATAATGAATACCAGGGGTTCCTACCATGGTATTGATCCATGGTAATGAGCGCGGGAAAGAAGCTTGATACCATCAAAGAATACCAGCAGCATAACTATGGTTTTGGTCTAAGGTATTAAAAAAGGATATAAGTATATAAGGAGGAGAAGATTAAAGGGTTAGGTGTGCAAGGAATGAATATCTTATGAAGAGTTAGATCAAAAGCAAATATGCATGTTATGGGTTTCTAGTGCTTTGCTTGATTTGAACTAAGGATGCACCTAAGGGGTTGATAATGGATGAGATCTAATGATGGGTCAGGATCATAAGACCTTAATGAATTATCATTATGTGGTATGATCATGGATAGTCCAGATCTGAAAGCTAACGCATGTTTTATTCTGTAAATGTTCTGATCTGGGTATGACTGAAGTCTAGAATAGCTGTGAAGTTTTAAGTTAGTATTTTCATATCTATATGTTGGTTCGCTCTGGTGAAGGCACGTATACACATTGGTTCGGCACTTCGAAGTAGCGTATATATTATGAAATATGATGTTTGAAGTTTCAGCTAGTTCTAGTTGTTGATGCAGATTTCTGGGTTCTACTTTGTGCACTGGTGACAGTGTTCTGATTGTTCAGATTGATTGATTATGATTTGCTTTAGTGTTGATGGGTTTTTCAGTGATTGGTTGTATTGAAGTGGTGATTTATTTTGATCTTCAATGTTGTTGATGGGTCTAGTATGAAAATTGGATGAAACGTGGCCTTCATATTGTGTTGTTGTGCACTAGGAGTATCCAGTCTGAAAATTTGTGAAACGTGGTCCCTAGAGGAAGAGAGAAGGTCGTAGCCTTTTGTAGGTCGATGCCTACGTACTAGTAAACATATCGACCAATACAAGAGCCAGGGGGTTGGAGCTCCCTTCCAGTAGCAGCTGGAGAACGAATGAAGGTTGGAGCCTTCTGTAGGCCAATGCCTACGTACTAGTAAACATATTAGCCAGTACAAGAGCTAAGGGGTTGTAGCTCCCTTCCAGTAGAAGCTAGAGAACAAGAGAAGGTTGTAGCCTTCTGCAGGTGGGTGCATGCGTACTAGTATGAGTCTGTGCCAGTACAAGATTGTAAACATGTTTTTATTATATTAAAAGAAGACATAGACGACAGTAGCAGGTGGTTTTTCTCCCGCATTGGGTTTCCACCTTAAATCTTGGTGTTCATGTGTGTTGCTTATGTTTGATGGTTTATTCTATTATTACTGCACATGGTTACTGATTAAAGATCAACATATGATGAATTAACTAAATCATAAGTCCACTGGATATACGTTGGTTACTTTAATAACAGTTGTGTGTACACTCGAGTTACCTTCACTGAAGTAATGTATATAAATCTGTTTATGAAATGAAAAGGTTATTGACTTGTAAATATTGATTCACCCACCCCCCCCCCCCCTCAGTATTATTCCCAACAATTGGTATCAGAGCAAGTCCTTTGGCAGAAGCTTGATCGCTTGAAGGAGATCTATAGAAACAATGGGAAAGAAGCTAAAGAAGAAAGTGCCTCAGAAGAAGAAGAAATATCAAAGGAACAGTGACAGTAAGAGAGACAATTGGTCGTTAGGTGGAAGAAAGTATTCAGATTCAAAATCACCTCAGATTGAAGATGAATAAGAAAAATAAGTACCACGTACAAATTTTTGGTCTTCTGGTGATACTTTTCTATGTTCATGCAATGTTAAATATATTGAAAGTGATAGTGAAAGAAATATAGTGGCAGAAGTTAAAAGACTCACATATAAAATTAGAGATCAACAAGATCTATTTAACAAAAGGGAGTGTGCCTTCAAAGAAGAAGTTACAAATTAAAAGCTCAGTTGGAGGAAGGAAACAAAGTAAGAAAGCAGTACAAGGAAAAGGAAGATCAATGTCAAAAGCTACAGGATGAAGTGACATCATTAAGAAATGAAGTAAATGAAAATAGTACAACAATCAAGAGACTTAAAGATAGATCTAGTTACTATGAAAGTCTTGAAGCTGAGATCGTCTCTCTAAAAGAAGATCTTGAAAATTCAAATAAGAAAAATGAAGAACTACCTCAAGCAGATGAAGAACAAGAAAATGAGACACTCAAATTAAGACAACAAGTGGAAGAAGGAAGAAAGGCTGAAGAAATCATGAAAAAGCAATATCTGGAAAAGGAAGAGAAATATCAGGTTGAGGTAAATATCTTAAAAGGTAAATTAGAAGAAAAGGATAAACTGTTACGATTTCAAGATAGTACTAAGATTCTGGATAATATTCTTAGTTGTCAAGGGTCTCCTACCATCAAATATGGTCTTGGTTTTCATGAATCTAGCTCACAAGATGAGGCAAGGAACTCTAATGCAACATCTAAAATTCTCAACAAGGAGATAAGAGGTCAACCCCATCAAGAACCAAGTAAAGAAAGTATTCAAAGAAAATCATTTACTCCTAACTATGGAAGTATTACTCAAATGAATAATGTCGAATATTTTAGATATGTTGCAGGTAGATGCGAAGTAGAAAGGTTCAAGTAAATAACCGTCACACAGAAAGAGCATCAGCTTCCAGATACTTTAAGGGGTATTGTTTTTCTTGCAATATGTTTGGTCACAAATCCATTGGCTGCTATAGAGGGAATATGAAACATATAAGATGTTATGCTTGTAACAAGTTTGGGCATATAGTAAAAGAATGCAGGAGAAAATTTCGGCCAACATACCAAAAGTAGAAAACATCATCACACTCCAAGGTATGGGAGAAGAAGGAAGTACAGTCAGAAAGATATGGCATAGCTCAGTATATAGACATAACAGACTCAGGGGGAGTTGAAAGTGTGAAACTTCATAGTTCCAATTCTCATACTATGTTGTCATGAAGACAAGTCGCGTATATATGTGAGTTAGAAGCTTCACAATCGCATATATGTTGTTTTGTTGAAGAAGCAGTGGGACAGACTCAGAAAAAGGGGTTTGAAATGGTTCAGTGAATTATCAATTGTCTTTTGTGTTCTGATTGATAATGATTATAGTCTGTTGATGATATGTAGAAGTTATTTTGGCCCTCATAAGTCGTTGAATAATTGGTTGATGATGATGCATTGATGATTGTTATTGACAAATGCAATGATTAGATCTGACAGTGAACAGTTAGCACAGTTTCAGGGGGATCATATGCTTCTAATAATGCATTGTTGGCATTATAATAGAAGACCTTGGTACATGATAAAAATTATACTACTTGATTCACATAGTTGCTTTTTGATGATGGACATATACAGGTTGTTGATCTTGATGTTGCTGACAGATGCTTATGCTGCAGATCATATATAGTGTATGATAGTTGTTGATGACTATCATGGTCTTGTTTATATCATTGGTCCCTGATGTAAAGGTCATGTAAACACCTATGATGTAATTTGTAACCCCATTATGCATGGGAAGGATGATGTAATAATTGTAAACTTTCAGTCATGTATAAACAATTGGTATATCCCCACTTGGTTGGGAGATTGATGTATATATGAGTCATTGGTGACAGGAAGGTCAGACTCACATAGTTGAGTTATAGAGTCATGTTATTCTTTTGGAAGAAAATATTTTTGCAGACTTTGCATGTGCTCATGGGAGCATGGATGGTTTAGTGCATCTCATCATGTACAAAGGGGGAGTTTAATCAGAGAATTCAACATGTGCCTAGGGGGTGTGATCAATGTTCATATTTAGTTGTTCAGATATAGAAGTCTTCATTTTGGTTAGCCTTTTGCCCTTTATCTCAAAAGGAGAGAATATCTTGGTCTGCCCTTTGCCCTTGATGTCCAAGGGGGAGAGTACCTTGGTGTTATTTGATATATCTAACATGTTCTACAGCTTGTTGTAATAAACACCAACATGGATGCCATCAAGTCCAAAGGAGGAGATTGTTGACATTATGGTACAGGTGTTGTCCTTGATGGAAACTCACATATATGAATCAATGATGTATGATGGTAGTTTACAGTGAAACAGGTCAATTCAGAGATAACATCAAAGGATTACAGATCAGACTCCAGAGATTCAAGAAAGAGAATGGTTTAAGAAGTATATGTTGGTTCACCTTGTCCAAGTAGCGTATACACGTGGGTTCACAGAACAAAAGGAGCATATATGTATGCACACACTTCCACAGAAGGAAAAGCACGTATGGGATGGAAAATTAAGGATAATGAATACCAGGGGTTCCTACCATGTTATTGATCCATGGTAATGAGCATGGCAAAGAATCTTGATACCATCAAAGAATACCAGCAGCATAACTATGGTTTTGGTCTGAGGTATTAACAAAGGATATAAGTATATAAGGAGGAGGAGATCAAAGGGCTAGGTGTGCAAGGAATGAATATCTTATGAAGAGTTAGATCAAAAGAAAATATGCATGTTATGGGTTTCTGGTGCTTTTCTTGATCTGAACTAAGGATGCACCTAAGGGGTTGATAATGGATGAGATCTAATGATCGATCAGGATCATAAGACCTAAAATGAATTATCATTATGTGGTCTGATCATGGATAGTCTTGATCTAAAAGCTAACGCATGTTTTATTCTATAAATGTTTTGATCTGGGTATGACTGAAGTCTAGAATAGCTGTGAAGTTTTAAGTTAGTATTTACATATCTATACACGTTGATTCGGCACTTTGAAGTAGCTTAGACATTATGAAATATGATGTTTGAAGTTGCAATTGGTTTTGGTTGTTGATGCAGAGTTCTAGGTTCTGCTCTGTGCTCTGGTGAAAGTGATCTGATTGTTCACATTGATTGATTGTGATTTGCTTCAGTGTTGATGGGTTTTCATTGATTGGTTGTATTATAATGGTGATTGATTTTGAGCTTCAATGTTGTTGATGGGTCCAGTATGAAAATTGGATGAAACGTGGCCTTCATATTGTGTTTTTGTGAACCGGGAGTATACGATCTGAAAATTTATGAAACGTGGTCCCTAGAGGAAGAGAGAAGCTTGTAACCTTCTGGAGGCCAGCGCCTACGTACTAGTAAACATATCACCCAATACAAGAGCCAAGGGGTTGGAGCTCCCTTCCAGTAATAGTTGGATAATGAGTTAAGGTTGGAGCCTTCTGTAGGTCGGCGCCTACGTACTAGTAAACATATCAGTTAGTACAAGAGCTAGGGGGTTGTAGCTCCCTTCCAGTAGAAGTTGGAGAATGAGAGAAGGTTGTAGCCTTTTGTAGGTGGGTGCCTGCGTAGTGGTATGAGTTTACTCAAGTACAAGATTGTAAACTGGTTTTTCTTAAATTAAAAGAAGACAGAGACGACAATAGCAGGTGGTTTTTCTCCCACACTAGGTTTCCACCTTAAATCTTGGTGTTCATGTGTGTTGCTTATGTGTGATGGTTTATTCTGTTATTGCAGCACATGGTTACATATTTCAAATGGCATATTAAACATTAAATGGTGCATTAAACCAAAGTTTTGAACCATTGGAAATGTGCATGCATACTTCTGAATCAAATTCCAAAGGTATTGAAATATTAGGGCAAAATAATGTGATGGGGGGAGGGCAGATTTGAACCTGTGACCTTCCCTTCCTAATTCCAGCGTGTTGCCAATAGACCACCAAGGGCGCATTTGAAAGGAGGGCTATGCACATTTTCTTATGCCATAGTTTGATGTCGATGATGGGGGTGGTGGGAGCTAGCCCTGCGGGCCAGCCCCCACCCCATGCAACCTCAAGCACGCGTCCAAGGGCCAGCGCCAACACTAAGCACAATTAGCACCTAATCATGATTATAATTTAATTAAACCATTTATTAAGTTGGCAGAATTTATGGCGGAGCCACCAAATCTGGAACCGCCACCAAACTTCGCAGACTTAACTGGAGTCTCTCTAGATTTAGCAGGGGTTTTCTAGGAAAAATTGTTTGAGCCATAACTTACTCAATTTTCGACCAAATTGAGATCAAAAAGAAGTATTTTTGGCTAATTTGGACCTTCTGAACACATTGGTGTAGGTATCATGAGCCATAGAGCTTTGTAAACAACATATTTTCCACATTGAGTTAATATAGAGGCCCAAGCCATTCAAGCTGGACCAAGAAGATGTAGCCCAGGAGGGATGAACTCCTTCATCAAAACATTGTGTTAATGTGTCTCTTTGATTATTTGTTGCATTGTACATGTTTTTTGTTCATTATTCATTTTTGAAGCTATTTTTCTCATGAATGTCTTGTTTAACTTAAGGAAATTTACCTATTTGTAAGCACTAACAACTAAGGAAACCTCAGCTAAAAAAGCAAGAAGCAAGCACATGTTTATAAATATGTAATTGTTATTAGCAAAAAAAAACTAATCATACAAAAATAGATCAAGTTGGTATCAGAGCTTAAGGTTGAATTGCTTGATTGCTTGAGTTTGTGCAATTAGGATTTTAATGGTTACAAAATTGTGATGCCTACAAGATTAAAGTTGTAGAGAGGAGAATGGAAGTTATTGGTTGCAACTCCTTAGGTAATGCCTAGAAGAAGGAGAGCCACAAGGCCAAAATCTCCAACACCCAAAGTTCCAATTCCAATTGCACTTGAAACTCCTCAAGTTTTTCCTTCAATTGAGATTGAAGAGGTACAATCAGTACAAATTTCTGAGCCTGAATCCATAGCCATTATGTTTGGAGAAAGAGAGCCTGAAGGTCCCTCTTTAGAAGAGGAAGAATTTAAGAAATCTTTCTATACTTTGACTGAGATGGTTAAAGTCCTCTATGAAGAGAGGAACACCATAATGGTTGGAGAGAGTTCTAAACATCCACATAGAGAAGGAAGCTCAGAGGACAAAAAATATGAGAAGAAGGATTCCAAAGGGAATGGTGGAAATCCACCTCCATATCCACCATACTCATCATCTTCCTCATCATCTTCACCATCTCACACATCATTATCTTCCACTACCACCACTGCAACTGCCCATACTCATTCCAAAACCCCAAAAGGAAAAACTCCATTACTCAAAGTGGACATAAAATTTGAACTTCCCATGTACAATGGAGAAGTGAATGTGGAAAAGTTGGACAATTGGATTCGACAGTTGGAGGTATACTGTAGAATTCAAAACCTTCAAGAAAACGACATAAAGATCCTGTTGGCTTCACTGAGGCTAGAAGGAGCTGCACTAGTTTGGTAGGAAGCAAAGACTCAAGAGGAATGAGAATCCATGGTAAGATATCCATCACTTGGGTTGAATTTGTTTCTATAATTAAAAGATGGTTTTATCCTTTAGCTTATATGAAAAAATCCATTATGAGTTGGCAAGATTTTAGGCAGCTTAAAGGCCAAACAATCCTAGATTATACACAGGAGTTTAGGAAAAGGGTTTTGTTATTAGGAGTGAATTTTAATTCCCAAGTTACACTGCTGAAATATATTGGGGGTTTACATTCCTATCTTAAACACAATATTCTTATGTTTAATCCAAACAATTTAGATGAGGTATGTGTGCAAGCCATGCACCTTGAATCTAGAGGAAAGAACACTTATGAAGAGGATAGTAATAAAAATACACCTAAGGGTAAGGAGAAAGAGAAAGGAGGAAAACGGAAGGGAAAGAAGAATGCAAGTGTGAAGAAATAAGGTGAGAAAATCACATGCAAACATTGTTCCAAAGAGGGGCATGATGAAGCCCACTACTAGAAATTGCATCCAAAAATGAGACCAAATAAGTTCAACAATAAAGGGAAATAGAAAACCACTACTATCACTCAAGAAGATTTAGGTTCTGAATCAGGTGATGAAAATAAAATCATTGTCATGGGAATCAAAGGAAAACAAGATATTGCAAGCACTAGTTCACAAAACTGTAACACTACTACTACTCCAGATGAAAAGAGACGAATTGAGTTATTTCATGTTAAGGTCATATCTAAGCACACCAAGATTGACACACTCTTCGAAAGTGGGTCACAAGTGAATCTAATCTCTAAAGACTTAGTCAACAGATTGAATCTTGAAACTATACCTCACTATAAACCATACCCTTTGGGATGGATAACAAGAGACAAAAGTTTAGAAGTTACAAGAAAATGTTTGTTTAAGTTTGCAATCACTGCAAATTTTGTTGACGAAGTAGAGTTAGATGTGGTACCGCTTGATATTTCAGGTGTGGTGTTGGGTAGTCCATATTTGTATGACCAGAAAGCAGTCTTTTACCACCATGAAAACAAGTATCACTTTTTCAAGGATGGTGTGGAGTACATAGTGAGAGTCAATCGCAAAAAGCTGAACATTTCTTTGGTTAATGCAGGGGAGGAAAAAATACTAGTGAATTCAAGTAAAAGTTTAGTACTTCTCATGTTCAAGCCAAATTATGATATTGTTTATGAAAATGTTGTTGTATGTATTGCAAGTTTCAATTCTGATTAGGTTGGTTCAGTTCATTAGAATGATGAAGTATTTCAGGTTGTGAAAGAATCATCCTTCAAGGAGAAAGAAACTTCACATGAAATATCTTTGCAGCAAGAGGTTTCTCTTTGTGATGTTAGCATGCAAGGGTTGACAAAATTGCAAAGTGTAAAGACATAAATTCAATGCAAAAGTTTTTTGAACAATGGACTCATTCAATCATCCCTTACGCCATGTTGTGCACCAATGGTTATGGTGCCAAAGAGGAATGGTAAGTATTTCAAGAAAGAGAACAAAAGGAGTAGTTTTCGCCAAAGCAAAGTTGTAAAAATAGGTCAATGAAAGAATATAGATAACACCAAACAAGAATGGTTTGTATGGATTTTAATGTTGTATGTTCTTTGTAACACTTATATTACATACATGTATTTGAATAATGGAAAAAAAGAGTCCTTTCTTGAAGAAATTGTCCACTTGGGTGACATAAACATGTTGAGAAATTTTTCTTGTGCACATGTCATCTATGAAGGAAAATTGTTTGATGTTTTGAAGATATCAAAGTACAAGTTGGGTTTCACTTCTTTGATGCATTTGGGGCATGATATTGGAGGAGGTAAGTTGAAGGCAAGTCTCTCCAAGTTGTATGCCATTGTTGGTTGGTCAATGCCCAAGATCGTCATTTTGATAAGAGGTTTGTTGGGAGCAACCCAATGTTGGAGGATGTAGAAATTCTCACTGTAGATTAAACTGATTATGCAATGTACTAAAGCAAAATACTTGATCTACTTCTACAATTAAACTTGCGGAAGCTTAATCAATTTGAGAAAGATCAAACAGAACACATATAACAAAGAAGAAGAATCAATACACATGAAACACAGAAGAATACTCTAGGGAAAGCCTCAGCTAAAAACCCCGCTATCTATATTATCATACAAGGTGGAAATACATCAAAATTACACAAAGCCTTAGCTCTCACAGCTAGCCAGCTCTCAGTACAATCCTCCTGGATGCTCACAGGAAAACAAGGCTTCTCACAAACCTTCTCCTTTGCCCTCCAAGCCTCCTATTTCCTTGCGTTGTTTCTCCTAGGTGATCCTACTGTTACCAAGTGTAACACTAATCACTCACACTGATCTCACACCCTGTAAAATTGTGCAATCCTCAAGGAACCTTGTTCCTTCTGCATGGATGAGTTTCCTTTATAGGAAAACTCATGCAACTAATAGTACAATGTCCCTGTCTTTAATCTCAACTGGTTCTTTGCCTGAACTGACATGCATGACTTATTTATGAGAGAATCCCTAGTTATATGGAGTACAATAGTTGCATGCATGCATGCATTAACTGACTAAACTCACAATTAGTTCCTCAAACTATTTGGAACTAATTTAACTGGACTTAACTCAATTAACTGAGCTAACTAATTAAAACTCAAATACAACTCATCCTTATCTCCTTAAGTAAGGGATAACTTCCTTAATTTAAGGGATAACTATTGCATGACTTCATAAAGACTTCTAGCTTGAATTTCTCCAACTAATTAATCCATAATGAATTAATTAATTATTCTTCAAGCAGCTGGTGAGACAAATTCGAATTTTAATTCACAATTCTAATTCAAGGACAAATCAAAATTGGAATATTCTGAATGCTATTTTTAGCATTTCTAGTTTCTATTTTCAACAGAGGAGAGTTGTTGTTGACATTTCTTCTTTCGAAGCTCCTTGGCATGCATTGTCATGTGTGTGCAAATTCTTCCAATGGGGAGGAAAACAGCAAGAGGCATGTGTTTCTTCAAACTAAAAGATCAGTTCAATTCTTTTTTATGCTCTTTCAAACTTGAAAGGTTCATTTGAGTTTCAAGTTTATGCAAGCAACTTCACCATCTTATTTCATTCAGAATATTTCCATGGTGTAAAGATTAAGTTGCAACGATCCATGCACTTTCATTGGATGGATACTTGTCAAAAAATTTCACTTGGTTCAAAGCTACAAAAGAGGTATAAGCAGCAAGTTCATTGTTATGCCTTTTAGGCCTATTGGTTATGTAATTGTTGTATTCAAGTGTCATTATTTTTTACATGAAATTTATGTTCAGAAAATTTCATACTTTCAAGATGTACAATCGGGCTTGAATCATGTAAACCAAATAGTGAAATTTGTCTTCCATTTGCATTATATTTTGTTATGTCGACATGGTAAGAAGGATGTTACTTTTGATGGTGACATGGACAAAACCATGAGTTTCTATGAACGACTCAAAATGGTACAACAAATAGTGCAAGATCAGCTTGAAAGGAGAAAAGACAAGTACAAGTATAGAACGAGGTCCTCAAGGCAAGTGAATGTTGATTTCCTTAGAGAGGAGCTTAAGGAAACAAATTTGTCAAAAGCCAATTGGATCACACTTGGAAAGGTGAGGGAACTGTACCCTCATCTACTTGTCAGATAATAGTATCTTTTGGGGTTCAAAAGGCTTCTAGTGGGGAGGAATGATCAGGTGCTCAGTATTTGGCTCAAAATTCAAAGTTCTTAGATTGGCTCGGAAACTAGATGGTTGTGTCCATCTCGTTAAGACGATCGCAACGCAATTCATTTTGTCGAAAACGTAGTCCGGATAAAGGAGAAAAGGCCTGTTGTTTATTTTCCTAAATAGCTAAAAAAATTGCAGAATGGGACAAAATGATGACATGGCAGTCCAGTCGGCAGTCTATTCAGCAAGGGGAATCTTATTTAGTTTTCACCCAATGGGGTTATGACAAGTGTCACCTCCGGATTCGCTAGTGTGATTGTGTGAAAGGAAAATTGCCTAGTTAACTCCAAGGTGGAATTCGAATTTGTTTTTATTTAAATATTATTATATATTATATATAGTTATTATTTATATTATATAGCTTTTTTTAACTCTATATATATATATAAATTATTAAATCCACATTCAAATTAAACCAAAGTTTGCATGGAATATATGTTATATTAAATATTAAATGGTGCATTAAAAAAAAGTTTTGGACCATTGGAAATGCACATGCATACTTCCGCATCAAATTCCAAAGGAATCAAAATATTAAGGCAAAATAATGTGATGGGGGGAGGTTAGGTTTGAACTGTGACCTCCCCTTCCTAATTCCAGCGCGTTGCCAACAAACCACCAAGGGTGCGTTTGAAAGGAGGGTCGTGCACATTTTTTGATGTCGACGGCAGGGGTGGTGGGAGTCAGCCCCCACCCCATGCGACCTCAAGCATGCATCCAAGGGCCAGCGCCAGCACTAAGCACGATTAGTGCCTAATCATGATTAGCATTTAATTAAACTGTTTATTAAGTTGGTGGAATTTATGGCAATGCCACCAAATCTGGAACCGCCGCCAAACTTGGTGGACTTAACTAGAGTCTCTCCAGATTTAGCGAGGGTTTTCTAAGAAAATTTGTTTGAGCCATAACTTACTCAATTTTTGACCAAATTGAGATCAGAAAGAAGTTTTTTTTAGCTAATTTGTACCTTCTGAACACATTGGTGTAGGTATCAGGAGCCATAGAGTTTCGTAGACAGAATTTTTGCCACATTGAGCTAATACAGAGGCCCAAGCCATGGAAGCTAGACCAAGGAGATGTAGACCAAGAGGGGTGAACTCTTTCATCAAAACACTGTGTTAATGTGTCTCTTTGATGGTTTTCTGCATTGTACATGTTTTATGTTCATTATTCATTTTTGAAGCTATTTTTCTCATGAATGTCTTATTTAACTTAAGGAAATTTACCTGTTTGTAAGCACCAACAACTAAGGAAACCTCAGAACAAAAAGTAAGAAGCAAGCACATGTTTATAAATCTATAATCGTTATCAGCATAGCAAAACTAATCATACAAAAAGAAATCACTATCAGAAGTTTGATTTTGCCACAAGAGCCTAAATTTGTGATATCTTCTTGCCAGAAAATGCCCAATTTTCTAAGAAGAATCCTCCATGCCCTTCCTCAATCTTCCTTGATCAAGATAAGGAGATCATAACCATAATTTCCTACAATCTAGGTTATTATTATGATCAGTGGGTAGATTAACCCATTCTAGGTTTCCCATCCATCGTTTCCACAGATAGCAAACCATCTATTTTGTTTAATTTTAGTCAATTCCTGGCTGATAAAATCCATGAGCAGTTTCTTAAATTTCCAACAGAACAAGTGTTTAATTACACTTAAAATTTAGTTTCTATGTTTCTATATTATCAAGCAGAGAGGCTCAGTTTTTCCATGCAAAATCAAGGTGAAGAGGGAAACCAGCAACCTGTAATATTTTGGACATCTTTAGTGATGAAAGAACAGCAAGAATTTTCCTATAAACAATTCATTGAAGAGTTTGTTCACCCAATTATGAATATCCTAAACAGCTCAGCACAACCCAAAATCAGTGAAGACATCAAGAGGATTCTACATTTGACAAATCAATCCAGGACTAAAGACTGGTATTTATACCAGAATTATACAAAAATCGGAGCTTATGGATGTGAGTTAGCACCATACAAGCTCCCAAAATACCTCCCTATGAGGATTTTTTCCCTTGAACATATCAGACAAATGATAAATTTAGATGATAATCACTTTGTGGTGGAAAAGAATAAGTCCCAGTTTCAGATAAAGACATGGGTGGGCCCTTTCATATGCAATACCAAGTCAGTAGGAGAAGAAGCAGATAAAATCCTTAAAGAGATGAAATTCAATTTGAGTTTCACATGGTATTATGACCCTTGGGGTATCATTTCTAAGCTGAGAGTAGAAAACAAAACTACTCCATATATTCATACCCCAATGCCTAAGATAGAGAAATATGTGAACCAATCAAAATGGGCAGAGAATACATTACAAGAAGCTAAGGAGCAATTGTTTTCTACTTCAAACTTAAAGACTCCCACTCATCAAGAGAAAACAAGTAAAATACAGAGAGAAGAGGGAGCATCATCAACAACATGTAGTGAGGCCAAGGATTTCAGAATCAGTTATAGGAAAAGAGCTAAGATGACTCCTAGGAAAGATGTAGAAAAGGAGATAGAAGATCAAGCTACCATCATAATTGGAGAAACACCACCTACAAGCAGCAAGTTTGTTACATCTTCTACTGGACCTTCAATATCACATGGTCAAAAATAAACAGATCTAGCTTCGTAAGATGTCCAACGAGAAAATGAAAAAAAAAATTGACAAGTACTGAGAGATCAAACTTAAGAATGAAATTCTTAAGAACAACACTTACAATCAGTTTTGGAAGCAGACTTCCAGTTCATAGAGCAAATTATTATCAGTTTTTTTCATAGAGCAGGTTATTATCAGTTTTTGATACAAAACAAGGAAAGATGCAGATGGCCTTCCTTGAGGCCCAAACTCCACATCCAAAGACACCAGTAGATTACAAGAGCACATCATTTGAATTTAGCACCAAAGATATCCATCCCATTGATCAAATGGAGATGCATAAACAGACTAGTGAGATGATTTCCTCTACCTTAACTAATACTTCCATGTCATTGTCAAAGTTGCAGGTTTCATATGCAAACATTCAATCCCAGTTAAAAATGGAAAAGATATCTTCTTTAGCAAAGGACAATAGGATCAAATATTTGGAATATTTGGTAGTCAAGATAGGATATGATCCTAAGGATATAAATGTTGCAGAGGAGATCATCAAGAAGAAAAATCTTGACATTGCAGCATTGAGAAAGCAGTTGAAACTGCCAGCCACAAAGGATCCTTTAACTAAATATATTGAAGTAAATGAGACACAAAAGGCTAACATGATGAAGCTAATCCTAGAGAAGAATGTTCAAATCAGACAGATGGAGGCAGGAATGGAGAAAATGATCAAAGAGAAATAACATAGTAAAAGGGTAGCCATCGTCCCCCTAGATGATATACCCATCACTCAAGTCCCAGCTACGGGAACATCAACTGCAGCAACTTCTTTAACTTAAACTACAAGTGTTGAACAAGTGACAAAGACACTGGAAAATATGTCACTCCACTCAGAAGAAATTAATAAGTTGCATGGGCAGCTCAAAGCTCTGCAAGAACCAAAAGCCAGAACTGAAGCTTCTCATTTAGTTGAAGTACAAAAGTCACAAAGGGTGCTAGAGAGGTTAAAGAGGGTGGAGAAGGATACATCAATTGATCAAACCTTGGCCCAAGCCAAGGAAACCATTTGGATGGGTATTTTGGACCCCAATAATGAGATTTGGCCGTGCATCCAAATCATTTTTTAGCAGAAAGAACTGATACAGAAGGCCACTGAAACCATTGTTGAAGTAAGGGAAAAGTTGGGAGGCATGCCTACAAAAGCTTCCAACATCATCAAATTCCTGAATTCAAAGGATAAGTATGGGCTTAAAGATCCATGGATCTCTCATTTTCATAGTTTATACCCTACTTCTCATTAGTCCACAAATACCACATAAGATCATTTCCCCTTCCCTTATTCCTAATCACCCATACTCACTCCTTCCATACCTTCTCTAGGGGTACACAGCTTCAAAACTTAGCAAGCATGGACAAAGAAGATAGAGATTATGAGGAGGAGAAAAACAGTGGCAGTGACAGTTCAGGAGGTGAACCTCGGCATCAGAGAAAACCACACAAGGGGGGAAGGATTATCAGGGAAGAACCATCAAACCTCAGAGAGTTGCAGGCCTCTCATTTAGTGGTCACTTGTTTCAGGCACCCAGGGTGTTATGAGTTTTGCGAGCAGGTGGAGAGAGTTCAACACCATCCTGAGCTCACCTATCACATTAGGCTTCTTATGCATTTTACAAGGGTGAGGATGTTGAACATTCCTTATTTCTTATTCAGGAACATCGAGAAGATGGCTTACATTGTACAGAAAAAGCCATACCCCCAGCAGATGAATAGTCTCTATCACTATTCCCTGATCAAGATGATTGTGCTACATCATCTTAATCTCCTTAACATCTCCTGGGAGACATTCATTGCCAATGACATTTTCAGGGGTCCTCAAATTCCTCCACCAGTGTCTCAAGAATCAGGAAGACCTTCCAGCAGTGCTCAGGTAAAGAAAGAAGAGAAGGTCAAAGAGACTAAAGCCATTGAGGTGCCTGAGACCTACAAGACATACCAGAGGGGGGCAAGAAAATTGTTTGCAGTAGATAGGCAAGTGTTTGCTCCACTTGGTGTGGAAGGGACCTTGCCTTCTTCATCAACTCATAGGCAAATGCTTGCTCCACAGGGTGTGGAAGGGGCTTTGCCTTCTTCATCAACACAGCAGGTATAGCAGCTGCATAAAGGGAAGGAAAAGATGTTGGAGGAAAGTTTTGATGATGAGGAGGAGAGGGATTTTGATTTGATGGAAGATGATGAACCAGAACAGCCACACATCCATCATGGCATTGAGACAATTGACTTGGAAGCCCAAGATGAGGCAACAAACGAAAACAACACCATAAGGGAAAAAGATGCACAGATCCAAGCACTAATGGACAACTTGGCGAGAGCTAAGTATGTCATTTCATACTTTGAGAAAGAGAACAAGTAGCTAAGTGACAAACAAGTCCTCATGGAGCTAGAAATTCTGAAAGCAAAGAGGCAAAGTGACAAGGGAAAATCAGCAATGCAAAAGGAAGAAACACCAGTCACATTGACTACAATTGAGAAGGAAATTGAGGGGGATAGAGAAACTTGGTTTGAGAGAGTCAATTTGCACTTAGAAGAGTTGCTAACAAGGGCCAACAGGGACAACCAAATCATCAGGCATATGGCCTACCACTACAGGACCCGGAACAAAATTTGTAATATAAGGGTCAAGCAAATGAAAGCAAGGCTGAGACGGGCACTCAAAGGAAAAAAGGAGGAGGATAGGCTTAGGTTGCTTGCTGAAGCTTCCTTGGCTCATCAATATGCTTGATGGTGGTATTGGCCACAAATTTTGATCAAATTGGGAGGAATTTTTGCCTTTGACAAATTTTGGCAATTTTGACACAGGAAATCTGGCCCTATGTGGAGCTGCGCTTTTCCTAGGGACACCCAATGGACAAATGGTTTGCATTTTTGGATTCAGAGCAATGAGTACATGCACCCTATGCATTTTCTAAGCTTTTGGAGCAGAACTAGTCTTCCAAAAGGTCAAAAAACACTCCAAAAATTACCTTTCTGCCCCTTTTTGGAGACACAGAAGCAGTCTTGGGAGAATAAGCTTTTGAAGGATCAAATGAGCTTCAAATGAAGAAATTCAAGATGTTTGGGAAAGAATATTTGAAGATATTTACAATGAGCTATCATGATCTCAATTTGGATACCGAGAAGGCCTCCAAAATGAACCTGCAAAAAGCACTGCGCATAGGACAAAAATTGCACTGAATTGCCATTTCATTGTGCTTTGACTGTAATTTTGGATTTTCTCTCATGGAGGGTCTTTTCCTAATGTAAATGATGACTAGGCTTGTAAATATGATGGGTAATAAGTATTAGAAGGTAGATTCATTAGATTAAAAGTCATTTTGAGCACAAATGAATCAGTTTCCTCACTTTTAGAGGCAAGTTGTTAAGATGCCTAGATTCCAATTCCTTGTTTAGTGTTAATTAGATTAGCTCCTCATCTTATGGATTCGACTCCTGAGGATGGGAGGAGGTTGAATCAATGTATATATATTCTTCTTCTTTCTCATTGTAAAGGGTTGGACTCAACTGAATGCTTATGCTTTGATTGGATATCATTTTGTATTAGCAAGAGATTAAACAAAAATTGCAGCTATTTCTTTGGGATCCATGTGGTATGATGTTTAGTTTAGTTTCCTCTCTTGTGATCATATGTTAAAATGTTTTGTGTACTTCATTAATCATTTCATTGCTTCTAAGTGGATGTTTTCGAGTTGACAGGCAGAACCCATAACATTAATGCTCTGCTTTGGGAAAATATCACAGTTTATGTTTTCTTCAGTTTAGGAGGGATCCATGGTGATCACATGCTCTTCATATCTCCTCACCTGTCTTCAGTCACCTCACCCATCAAACCCTAGAGTGTTGAGCCCTGTGCCTACCTTTCGCCATTGAATACCCTGCAATTTTGTCCTAATTTCTTTCCCCTAACTGTTTGGCTCCTCCTTATCCAGCAAAACCATTCAAAATCAAATCCAACCTTGTGCTACTATACCTAGCCTAATATCATTTTCTTGATCCAATCATCTTGGCTTAGATCCGTACAGAGAGAGCCCTCTCCTGGCCTAGTAGGGCTAGCTACATGGCTAAGCGTGGTTTGTGGTTACCCTGGCATTGCCTTCCTTCAGCCTGAGGTTCAATCCAGGTGATAAAAAATTGGTCAAACCTTGGCCCAAGCCAAGGAAACCATTTGGATGGGTATTCTGGACTCTAATAATGAGATTTGGCCATGCATCCAAATCATTTTTGAGCAGAAAGAATTGATACAAAAGGCCACTGAAACCACTGTTGAAGTAAGGGAAAAGTTGGGAGACATGCCTACAAAAGCTTCCAACATCATCAAGTTCCTGAATTCAAAGGATAAGTATGAGCTTAAAGAGATAGGAATTAGTGAAAGGACTGCCACCATCTTGGAAGTCAAGAAGGTTTTGACTAAAAGAAATCTCATTAATCAATTAGAAGAGAAATGTGAAACACTGGAGTTAGGAGTAAACAGATTCTTCAATAGGATTGAAGCATTAATTTAGAAAGGATTTCCCAACATATATGTGATTAATGGCAAGCTAATTACCCAATAATATTATGTTATGAAGATGAAGGAATTAGCCAGAAGCGTATTAAATTCAGTGATATAAAAGGAAGCAAGACAGCTAGAGCATTCTTAGAGACAATGGGAAATGACTTCTTTATCCAGCATGAGGTAAAACATATCTTCACAGTAAATCCAACATTTTCAAAGTATACTGAGGTTGATGAGATTTACCGAAGGGTAATTAAGTTAACCATTCCAGATGGAAAAAGGTGGGAGTAACTATGTGATTTACTGGATTAAAAAGCAACTTGAATGCAGCTAGTGCAGCACAGTTATAAGCTAATTCAGCAACTGAATCCACCAAAACAGAGCCACCTCTTCATGCAATTGTCCTCCTTATCTATGATTTTGCAAAAGATCAATTTTATTGTTTAGGATAATGCTAATAATACATTGTCATTTGAGACAACGATTTTTGTAATTATTTTTATAAATACTTCACACTTTGAAGTATTAAGGATTGATTGTTGAATATAATTTTCTCTGCGAATTGTAATTTTCAAGTTGTTGGAAGCATCAATAATACAAGGACATTATTCACAGGATTCATGTGGTGTACGAATTGGTGATGTTTTTCTTTTGTTCATATGTTTAATCATTGTCTCTTTTCTCTGTCATTTCTGAAAATCTTAATTACATAGCAAAAATTGTGGTGAATAGTATATGTTATACAGAACACCCTATTCTGGTTGTTAGTAATTTATATGTTTTCTGCTGAAGTCAAATTAAGGAATCCTTCATTGCTCCTTAGTTTCTACTAAATATCACATTTCTTCTCTTTCATAATCCATTTAAAATTCTGAAAGATCCAACTAGTGGAACCTAGCTTGCCCTATGAAACTCCTTCAAAGTTTGATGCATATCCAATTAATCTTTAGACTCCATAGCCCAATGGAATTATAACAATTTAATCAACCAAACAATCCAATCAAAAACAATCAGTATAGTAATAACTAGCCTAAAATTTACACCAAACATAACTAAATTTCACAGAGAGATCCCTCTCTGAAGCTGGCAGGGCTAGATCCTAGCTTCCAAAGTGGTTTTGATGTTATCCTATGTGTTTACTCCTTCAACCTCAAAAATACAGAATGACAACATAGTGGCGACCATACTAGGGAAGAATACTTTTTAAATTGAAAAATAATTATTTCCCTGGTAGTCAATCAGTATTTCAGATAAATCAAAATTGTTATATCACAATGAAATACATGATCTGAGGTTGTAATCTTTGTATATATTTGAGTGTGTTATTAGTTTTAATTTTATTAGTTGTGTGATAAGTTTTCAATAGATCTGGCTCCTAAAAGAATTTTCACTAGAGCACACCCAGATCCCAACCCTGTTGAATTTTTAGATAATCTAGAGAAATTAGTGAGAAATAGAAGCCTTATAGAGAGACAGGGTAGTAATAGTCCTTTGTCTAGGTTCAATTCTCTTCCTGAGAACAGTCCTTTGTCTAGGTCTAACTCTCTTCCTGAGAAGTTTGAAACTATTCAAGACATAGAGTTTGATTTGCCTTTCCAGCATAGTTTGTTTAGGACAAAATCTGAGAGCTTTGTAGATCAGATTGTCATTGATGAAGCTTTACTGTGACCATATATACCCCAAACTCAGTCTCCTGAATTAGATCCTGATCTAGAATACCTACAACAATTTGATAAATTACAGGGTCTAGTCTCAGTTTTGGACCAAGCCATTAAAGAAGCTTATATTCAACAATCTGTTGAATTTTCAACTTTAACAATTGCAACAGCTTCTTTGTCCACCCAGTCTTCCCAGTCTGTTAATCTACAACCCCCTAGTCCTACTCATTCTATAGTCTCTACATTTTCACCCATAACAACTTAGACTGTTGTTCATACTATCCCTATAATTTGTTACTACAACTATACCTTCCACAGGTCCATCTTCCAATCAAATTCTCAGACCAGCTATGGCAGCTAGGTATGCACCTTTGGTGTTACCTGGCCAGCTAAATTCTATGCCTGCAGACTATCAATCCAAAATTATTAGTTCTCATACTGCTCAACAACACGTAGATAGAATGAATGATGTTTTGGATCTTCAAGAAGTAGATGAGGCTGATGTAAAGATGAGATTGTTTGCTCAATTTTAGGAGGTGATGTCAAAAAATGGTTTAGGACTTTACCTGCAGGAAGTATAGCTAACCTTGATGCATTCCATCAAAATTTCTTAGCTAGATGGGAAATCAAGAAAAATCCTCTTCAAATCTTGAATGAATACAAAAGACTTAAAAGGAAACCCAATGAAAATGTGGAGGAATATTGTGAACACTTTAACATTGTTTACAATGAAATTCCTATAGACATCAAACCCTCTCTTGGTCTAGCTTTAATTGATTTTCCTGATGGTTTTGATGTAGGCATGGAGTATCAACTTAGAGAGAGAGACCCTGCCACTTTAGAAGAAATGCAAGCCAATGCTATAAAGGTTGAAGCTAACATCTTAGCCAAGAAGGTCAAACTAAAATCTAAACGTTGGGTTACCATTAAAGAAGAGCCTTCCACTTCTACCTCTGATCACAAAATTGATAACCTAGTGAGGGTAGTGGAAAAGATGATGCAAAGAGTAAACATAAATGATCAAGCACAAATGAGAGAAAATCAAACTACTCCTCAAAATAGGAACCAAAACTTCAAAAGGAATATTCCCCAAATCAAACAACGAGAACAAAAGGGTCCAGACCAGCAAGTCCAGCCTCCTTTTCAGGAAAACTATACTGATGATGAGGGTAATATTATTGAAGATTTAGATGACAATCAAATAAATATGATGGGAATAAATGATGATGAAACTATTTTTCTCACTCAAGAGGAGCAAGAACTTTTCCTCCTAACTCAAACCGAACTTGACTCTGAGGAATCAGATGAATATAAACAAGGTTTTGAGAATGCCATTATGGAAGTCCATAGGCAGTATAACCTTAGGAGCAAAAAAGACTTCAGACACTCTCAACAATAAGAACTCTGAGAATCCTGCTAAGAAATCCTCTGACACTGATGCTAGGAAGACCACAGATAATTCTCCTAAGAAAACTGTTGATAATTCTGGCAAAAAGAAAGTAGAAACTCTTGTCAAAAATATAGTTGATAATGTTTCCACAACTACTCAAACTGATATCCCAACCACAAGTCAGTGAAAAGAACCTATATCAAAAGAAATTACTGATCAATCTGATTTTCCCAACCTGATTAAGATTCAAACATCATTCAACATTGAGAATGAATTAGCAAAACTAAAAATTCCCATTCCTCTAATAGATTTAATGAACAAGAATATGTACAGACCTCAAGTGATGAAAGCTCTAAACATAGGGGAAAATACAGACTCTATTAATTTGAATGATGACCAGCTTGAACTCTTATTTGGGCCAGAAGTTGAGGGAAAACCTCAGGAAGGGGGTGTTCCTCCATTCTATGTTAGCCTAAATATTCATGATAAGATCCTCCATAATGTTATGTTAGATTCAGGTGCTTCCCACAATTTAATGCCTAAAGTTGTTATGGAAAAGCTAGGACTTGACATTACCAGACCTTATAAAGATTTATATTCCTTTGATTCTAGCAAAGTAAGATGTCTAGGTCTCATCAAAGACCTGTGTGTTACTTTAGCTCAAATCCCAGCCAAAATTATGGTAATGGACATAGTGGTTGCAGATATACCCCCTAAGTATGGCATGTTGTTGTCACGCTCATGGGGAGAAAAGTTACAAGGGACCCTACAAATGGATATGACCTTTGCCACCATACCAGTTTTTGGTCAGCAAAGAAGATTATATAGGGAAAATTTTATGAAATTCATGGTGAGTAGTCAAGAGAAGCCTCACAACTATCCTCTTTACTCTGTCCACTCAGATTTAGACTCTTTCATTCTTTATAATGATGGAGACATCAACACTCAAGATACCAAAGCAGAAACTAATATTTCTAAAATAGATGCAAACCAAACACAAGTAGTAGAACAAAAAATTCTGCATCAACCTCTTTGGAACATGAGCTTTGATGGCTCTTGTAGCAAAGATGGTTCTAGAGCAAGAGTGCAGGTTGCAAACAAAGGAAACAATCATGCTAAAGGTCATTCATACAAGCTCAACTTTCAATGTACAAATAACATAGCCGAGTATGAAGCTCTTATATTAGGATTGCAATTGCTGAAAAAATTTGGTGCCAATAGAATCTACATTCAAGGGGATGTTGATTTAATCATAAAACAAATTAAAGGAGAGTATTTGGCCAAACACCCTAGATTGAGAGCATACAGAAATGTTGTGCTTGATTTTCTAGAGAGTTTTGTGGAATGTGACCTTTCTGCAATTCCTAGAAATCAAAATGTCCTTGCAAATAGTCTGGATTTTTTAGCGAGCTCTAGTAAAATGCCTTACCCTAATTGACAATATACAGTGGAAGTGAAACATCGACCAGTTGTACCATATAATAAGAAGTATTGACAAGTTTTGGGCAATGATAAGCAAATTGAAAGCTTTCCGCAGTCTAAGGATGAATATGAAGATGATAATATAGACTTAGAGTGTGAATTAGATAATCAAATACTTGTACATACTAATGTAGAAAGGTAGTTAGATAACTCAGATGTAAACATACATATAAAGGAAGTTGTAAATAAATTAGAATTGCTTGAGATAGATCTAGAGAAAGAAGAGTTTGAAACACTTCAGTTAAAGGATAACGTTTTACCTAGAGGTTTAATTCCACTGGAAGAATTATTTGATTTCAATGATGTAGCTAAGAAGACTAAGATTGACCCCATAGGGGCGGCAGTAGAAGAGTGCAACATAGGTAGTGAAAAAGATCCCAAAATGATAAAACTGTCCAAATTACTGCCAACTGCTGAAAAACAAAAATACATTGATTTGTTCAAAGAATTCAGTGAAGTTTTTGCCTGGAGCTATGAAGATCTAAAAACTTATGATACTGAGATTATACAACATAAAATTCCAATTACATAGGATCAGCAACCATTTAAGCAAAAACTTCGAAGAATAAATCCAGTACTTATGCCTCTAATTGAGAAAGAAATTAAAAGAATGTATTATTCTAAAATCATAGTCCCTATTAGGTACTCTAAATGGGTTTCAAATATAGTACTGAATAGGAAGAAAACAGGTGAAATCAGATTTTGCATAGATTTTAGAAACCTTAATAAAGTTTCCCTAAAGGACACCTACCCTTTACTAAAAATGGATCATATCTTACAGAATGTAGTTGGATCTTCTAGGATTTCATTATTAGATGGTTTCTCAGGCTACAATCAGGTTTTAGTTCACCTTGATGATCAAGATAAAACAACTTTTACTACTCCATGGGGTACCTTCATGTAGGTGAAGATGCCTTTTGGGTTAATGAATGTTGGAGCCACATTTCAAAGAGTAATGGATATTGACTTTGCTGATGAAATTGGCAGGTTTATTGTGATCTATATAGATGACATAACTATTTATTCTAAAACTGATGCAGAACATTTGTTACATCTGAGAAGAGTATTTGAGAAATGCAGATGGTTTGGAATTTCACTAAATCCTAAGAAAACACTTCTCGGTCATATCATCACTAAGGAAGGTATTAGAATTGATCCCAAAAGGATTGAAGCCATTTTGAAAATCAACCATCCTAGAAACATTAAGGAACCTCAATCATTTATTGGCAGGATAAACTTCCTAAGGAGATTCATCCCCAACCTTACAGAACTCTTCAGAAACATAACAAATATGCTGAAAATAGATTCGAAAATAAGACGGAACGTTGAGGCTAGGAAATCATTTTATCAAGTTAAACAAGCATTGACAAAATCGCCAATCCTAATTAGTCCATATTTCACCAAGGATTTTATAATATTTTCATTTGCATATAAACACACTGTTGTTAATGTTCTTTTACAGAAACAATGATGGATTTGAACTGCCCATTTATTTCTTCAGCAAGGCTTTAAGGGATGTTGCATTAAAATATAACATAATGGGAAAACAAGCCTTTGCATTAATAAAAACAATCAAATATTTCAAGGTGTATATCCTCCATTCTCACATGATTTCTTATGTACCAAATGCCATGGTCAAGGATATTTTAACCCAAAATGGACCATTTGTTAAAAGAGGCAAATGGATTGCCATCATTCTTGAGTATGACATAGAAATTAAGCCCACCAAGCTTATCAAAGGACAAGGATTAGCCAAATTGATGGTTGAGTCTAACTTTAATGCATTGGATATCAACTTTGTAGCTGCACTAGATGATCAAGAGGAGTAGGCGACTCCACAATTAGATGAGGCTTTTATGACCTCACCTTGATATGCAGACCTCATTTTGTTTTATTCAATTTACATGCTCCTCCTGGTTTAACTAAGACAAAGGCTAGATTTCTAAAATTAGAAGCAGTGAAATTTTGCATCATAGATAATGTTTTATATTGGAAATATGTTGGTGGTATTTTACTAAAGTGCCTATTGAAAGATGATGCAAAAAGAACAATGCAGGAATTCCATGAAGGTGATTGTGATGGACATCTATACTGGAAAACCACTACTAACAAGATCCTTAGAGTTGGTTTCTACTGGCCTACTCTTTTCCTTGATGTTCATAAGAAAGTAACCTCTTGCCACAAATGCCAAATATTTGAGGGAAAAATAAAGTTATTGCCTCTGCCTTTAAAACCCATATTTTTTGACAGTCCTTTCCAAAAATGGGGATTGGATTTCATTAGAGAAATCCATCCACCTTCCTCTGCCCAACACAAATGGATCCTCACAGCTATCGATTACTTCAATAAATGAATTGAGGCCACACCTTCCAGATTGGCCACTAATGTTGTCATTATCAAATTTCTGGAAACCAATATCTTGTCTAGATTTGGTTGTCCCAACAAGCTTATTACAGATAATGTTGCAGCTTTTAAATCCAAGAAAATGATAGACTTCTACACCAAGTATCTTATTACCTTGGGGCATTCGACTCCTTATTACCCACAGGGCAAGCTAAATCCTCAAATGAGTCTGGTAAACATTATTAGAAAGTTGTTGGAAGATAACAAAAAGTCATGGCACAACAAGTTAATAAATGCACTTTGGGCTGATAGACTTACAACAAAGAAATCAATTGGCATGTCACCATACCAATTGGTTTATGGGATGGATGTTGTTTTTCCATCTTCTTTAGGAGTTCCAGTTATGAAGATAATTCAGGAATTGCGGGGTGAGTCTAATGATATCCAGAGGAGGATTAATCAAACTATTCAATTGCAGCAATCCATGGAAGAAGTCTACAATAAAGCTCAGGTCATCCAGGAGAATATCAAAAATATTTTTGATAGAAGAAATAAAGAAGATGATTTCAACTTGGGTGACAAAATTTTAAAATGGGATTCAAGAAGAGAGGAAAAATGAAAGCATGGGAAATTTGACAATCTGTGGACAAGTGTTTGCTTGTTGGGGCCTGACCCAGGTTCAGAGTTGATTTAGCCAAACAAATCTCGATATTACTGGCTCTTTTGGAAACAGTCTCTGGAGCGCAGACTGTGGTCTCACCTGAAGTAGTATGGGAGGGTGCTAGAACCAGGTTTCTGCACCCTGGAGATGTCTGATGGGTTCAAGTGGTCCGCAGTTCAACCTTGCACGCACATCGCTACGTGCACTTTCCCATAGCTCGCAACCTGAGATATTGTCTTCGTGCAGCCCTACTCGGGGCCAAACGCTATTATTACCCAAGTTCTTACTAGTAGTCCGCTGTTAGTTGATTATTTTAGTGTACTTGCATGCTTTAAGTTATACCTAACAACATAAATCATTCATACAGGTGCGCACAGTAAATAACCAGTATATTTTCAATTTACATAAAACATGCATTAACCCAAGAAAAAATACACAGAACTATGATAAAACTTCTCTTTATTAATCAATTCTTCAGTTACAGTGTCGTCTCTGCCTTGCGCACTCAGCTGCAGGGGTCCGTGCACTCAGCTACAGAGCCTTCTTCTACTCTATGACCCAAGACACACTTAGTCACTTAGACTCTTTCTTCTCCCTACTACTCTGTTATCCTCTCTTTACACTTAGAGCCTCACTCTATTTATACGATCCCATGGTCCACAAACCATGGGCAGGCCGACATTACATTACAAGACTAGGGCAGACAACCCTGTGACTTTATCATACATTTCGTGCTCCGCGCCCGCAATTCACGAAGTCTTTACAACAATATCGGGTCAAAACTTGGGCTTTGATCCCCAAAACATGCCTTGGGGGGATTCCATGCCCAATAAGCCCCCAACACAAACATCATGACTCGCCCTCGAGTCACTCTGTCGACGCGGTGATCTTTGCACAGAGTCCCTCCAACTGTTCTCAAACTGTGCTGAGGTCAGCAGTGCACTGAGCTGCTGCTTGCTGGATCTACTGCATCCACTATTCTGAGACCTCTGTTTCTAGAGTGCTTCTCTGCATCTTTGCATGCATCCCATGTATGTGCACGATCTTTCCTTCGATGACTGTCGTGATAGTGAAAGCCTCATTGATCCAAGGCTGGACGTGCGCTTTTAGAATTTCCTCCTTATGTCTAGCTACATCCACCTGCTCCTTTAGTGCCTTAGCCTGCTGCATCCTCGCAAGCCGCTGGGTGAGGACCATTTTCTACGCAGTTCCTCATACACTGTCATAATGTTTTCAGAGTTCTTGCGCTTCTATTTCCAAGCGCTGGATGTTGGGGTCCTCCTGCAGAGTCATGAGAACCTCAAGTGCTTCTTCCAACATGCTGGTGTAGTCTAGCACTACACCTTCCATTTCCTCCAATCCCATTGTGATAGCGCTAGCGCGCTGTTCTCTGACCTCCGAGGGAGTTGATGGCTATGCCTTTAACCGCAGCGCGGCGATCTGAAGATTCAGCTCTAGCTGAACCTTGGTCGTTTCTTCCTTGGCCTCACAGACTCCTGTTGCTAACCTATGGATCCACACCTCCACTGGTAGATCTGCTAGGATGGCCAACTCCAGGACGCTTCAGCAAGCATTGTCTACCACTTGCACCAACTGTTGATTTTGCGACACCAATTTTTCGCACTGCAAGCTGAGTTGTTCCATGATTATCTTTTTCTCGCTAAGGACTTAGAGCGCGCAGCTCTACTGTTATCCCATCCTGTAACAGATATAGTGTATCACCTGGAAGGGAAGCCAGATTGATGCCAAGGCCTTTCATCATGCTAACTAAAAATCGATCGGCCTCATTCGATGTCACTAGAGCCCCTTCCAGCAACACTATTGTGTTTTCCATCTGTGCGCGCAACATCTGCTCTGCTGTTGAGGATCTTGCTGCGAGGTGGGTTGAAAGGGTACCCACCTGAGGGGGGCGCACCTGTAACTCCTGCAACTGCGCTCTAAGGGCCCCCAACATAGTCTGGTGCTCCTGCATGAAATCCTGAAGGGCCTCATTTGTGACATCGTGCACCATCTTGCTAATGTCATGCAGATTACCCTCGGTTGGGTGATTAGGTCAATGGCCAATTTTGAGGCCTTGACCTTCTTCCTTGACCCTGCTCATTTTGTTGTGTGTGGGCACAGTCCCTAGGTCCTCGCTTCCTTCTGTTGTTTCTGCTTCCTCTGCCTCCTACCCTTGCGAGGACGTTGCTTAGCCTTCGCCCGCCTTTGTGGTTGCTTCCTGTGCTGCTGCTACTTTTGCGGTCTTTTTCTGCTCGGCGGCTTCCTGTGTCGCTTCTCGCGCTGACCGTACCTCAGTTGTTGTTGTTTCCTTCCGCCTTTTCTCGGCCAATTGTGTGACGCGCAGCTTGGCATCATCCTTCTTCTTCTGTGCTGCCGACCTCTCAAGTTCCGCAATGTCTGGGGCGCGCCATTCCGGTGGCCATGCCTCCAAGACATTGAAAATGGAATCGTCAGTGGCTACAAAGGGTAGCTTTGTCCACTGCTTTGTTGGATCCTTTTGCGCCCTGATGTATATATTATGCATGTTTGCTTTGAATTATGCAAAACTCTACAGACTGTTGTACACCATGGGTGACAACCGCGGCTTCCGGTTGATCCACATTCAGATGTTCATCTCCATGAGCACCCAGAAGATCTTATTGTCGCGTATCCTTTTCGCATCCTTCGTGGCCCAGAGCGAAGCGTACTTCACGGCCTCTGGTAAATCTCTGTCAATTATGGGGAATTAATTATCCTTCGGCAATTCCCCCACTATGAGCACTATGGATAGCAACAACCACGCATAGTGGAAGGTTTTACCCTGCTCTTGGGGTTCGCGGCAATTTTCCAAAAATTTTGTGCAGAGGAAATTAGACCAATTAAATTGGACCCCCTCCACGCACTGCTCAGCCAGTGTGTGCACTGCTCGGCTAGTGCAACCATTGACGCCGGTAACTCGTCGGCGCGGCACTTCCACATAACTTTGCCTGCGAGGATTTAGGTAGTGTTGAGCCCTAAAACTACCTCTCTTCTACATACTTTCCTAGACCTTTTTCCCACCCCAGTGCCTCATGAGCTATCAAAGATCATTACATATTGATTCTAAGAGTGCATTTAAGTGGTTTTCTAACTATATTTTTGTGTTTTCTATTTGACTTAGATTTTGCTCATCAGCTACAGAATGCAGCCACTTTCTACAGCTAACTCGTGATTCCGCAGTTATTTTTATTGATCTATAGGTTACATGTGTCGGCAAGTAAAACAGGCACGTGAGCAGTTCAGGAATGATCTAGACATGGACCAAGTCCTATCTGTTTAGCCAAATTCGTAAAGGAAAGTCTTGGTCAAAGGATGGTCAAACAAGGAGTCCTACAGCAAACAGGTCTCTGTTTTCAGCACGTGAAAGGTCTGAGACAATTCCTAGATCCGTGGATCCCTCTTGACAGTTGTAGACCGTCTCCACGACGCAAATCCAACATCCACCTTTTGTAGATTGAATGATCATGGAAACCAAGACGCTAAGCTCATGGGTTTTGTCTTTTTACGTGTCCTCTGCTGAAGGTTTCTCACAGAAAAATAGTTATGTAATTTCCTCTATAAATAACGTGTTTCCAAACACATGTACTTAGTCTTGATATAGTCTTGTTGTTAGTTTTTATACTGTTGTTGTAGCATTAGTCCTGTTGTTGTAACGAGAGGATACTTCCTCTATTTTGCAATATAAAGACTCTGTTTCTTATGACTGTTTGAGCGTAATTTTGGGTTGACAACGTATTAACCAAAGGCCGTGTAGAGGGCCCCTGCTGGCTGAGGTTTTGTTTTTTATTTCTGTAAATTTTTCATGTATCGTTTTCTTATTTCCATTGTAAATATTTCATAGCTTGTTCACCTATATATATTTCATAATTCATTTATGGTGTTAATCTTTCATTCCTGTACATGATTTTCCAGCATTGCATACTTTTGCTAACACTGATCAGTGTGTTTCAGGATAGGTTATGCTCGAGCGTTTTCATATAATTTTTTCATCAAATAGTGACATGAGATTGGCCTCTCTGTTGACTTTGTTTTTTTTAGTTTTTCAATTTCAGTTATGCTTTGATTTTAGTCTTATTTACTTGTTGTTGTTAGCTAGTTTAGATATCAAATTCTTCATGTTATTTGACGTTATCTCCAGAGCCATGACTTAACCCCGAAAAGCTACTTGGCGAGCTATCGGATTATAAGTGAAGTGATTTGATTTTACTTTCATTTCTGCCATTAGATATCAAGTTCTTCATGTTATTTGACATTATCTCCGGAGACATGACTTAACCCCGAAAAGCTACTTGGCGAGCTATCGGATTATAAGTGAAGTGACTTGATTTTACTTTCATTTGCAAGTAGGTAATTTACATATCAATTCTTCATGTTATTTGACGTTATCTCTAGAGCCATGGCTTAACCCCGAAAAGTTACTTGGCGAGCTATCGGATTATAAGTGAAGTAAATTGATCTTACTTTCATTAGTCTGCAATTTTTGGTTTGTTTGAGTGTAATAGTTTAGATTTTATTTCTGTATTTAGATAGGCAGCAGAGACAAAGATTTCATGATTAGTATTTCATCATTTGTTTGATTTAAATAGCTGCACATTTACATTCCTGATCAAGTACTAATTTTATCACTAGCATGTTTTGAGATTCTTTGAAGTGCTAAGTTCTGGAAGTTATCATAAGGGACATAAAACCTTGTCTCAAATCTATATCTATACTTGCCTTCTAAAGTATTCTTAAAAATTAGGAATAGGATTTCCATTTGCATTAGGAGACAAACAAAGACAAAACCCCAAAACAAAATAAAATTGGAAATAATAAAAAGTAAGAAAGAGGTTGTCTTGCACATATAGTGCGCCACACTTCATCAGTTTATGACTCCCAGATTGATAATTAATGTAGCAATTTAGGACATACTAAATTGACTAAACATTTTTGGCATCGTTGCCGGGGAAGTGTAACTAGGTAGCCAATCTCTTACATAAAAAAGAAAAGGGAAAAAATGATAACTTCTCAAAGTATGCTCTCCTCTTGCACCTAGTGTGATCTGGAGGACCATAAAAGAAAGTTATTAGTTCAATAATTTCTTGAGTATGCTCTCTTCTTGCACCTATTGTGATCTGGAAGATCAAAAAGAGAATTATGAGCCCGACTAATATATATATATATATATATATATATATATATATATATATAGCAAGAGATTCTAGGGGAAGGTTTATAGCTAGGGCCAAAAGTTCGATTTTCACAACTCCAGCTACTTCAAGGCATAAACAAGATACACCTCCATCCCAGACTTATACTCCTAGCCTTAGGATTCCTAGAATTGAAGGGGCAGCAACTGAATTAGAAGATTCTTCCACACTATCTACTAAATCTGATCTAGGAGAAGAACCTTTCTTCACTTCTACAGGGGAATATATTGTAATCAAAGAAGTAGAATCACCTGAAGAATAAGGAAAGGGAGAAACTCTCTCTCGTCAGCCATTAATAGAAGAACCAGAAGACCTTGAGGAAACTATCATGACAGAAGAAGTAGTAGATGGATTTGGAGGAGGGGGTAGAGGTAGAGGAAGAGGAAATAATGGAGGTAACAATGGAGGAGGTAGAGGTAATATTGGGGGAAATAGGGAAGGAGATAACTCATTTGGATTCCCTATAGCCGATGAGGAAACCCACACAAAAATGAAAAACATTTCACCATCTGTCCTCCCAAACTTTTATGGGTTGCGAAGTGAGGATCTTGAAACATTTTTATTTGAGTTTGAAGTCTTGTGCTGAACCTATGACTATATGGAAGACTCTCAAAAACTCAAACTATTTCCTTCAACATTGAAAGGAGCTGCTTTGAAATGGTTCATGGGATTAGTCACTCAATCTATTAGGACTTGGAATGATATGAAACAAACATTTTTGGATAGATATCTGGATTATTGTATTCCCACCAATCATAAGGATGAGGTATTCAAAATTATGCAAAAAGAAGATGATAACTTGGAGGATTTATTGGAAAGATTTCAATACAACTTAAAGAGAGTGAAAATGAGTAATTTAGACGAGGAAACCTTGAAATCCCTTCTATTGAAAGCCATTAGAGATGAATGGATAGATATTTTAAACATGATGGGGAAAGGAGATATTTCTCAGCTTCCACTACATGACATAGCAGAACTATGTGTCCACATCTCAAGGGGAAAATCTAAAACTAGAAAAGGGCCTAGAGATCCTTCTCTTATTAGAGCAAACAAATCTGCAACTGGATCAGTAAGTAGGGCAAAGATTGGCAATATGCTTGATGAGTTCAAAACTGATATTCTAGGGAGCCTTAGTGAACAACTAGACACCCTTAAAATTCAAAACAAGCAGAAAGCAGAAGCCGATGCCTTAGCCATCTTTTGCCCAAAATGTAGGAAGAAACATGCTCTAAGGGAATGCCCCTTGGATGCCAAAGTTGTAGAAACATGTATGATTTGCTCAAAAAGTCATGAGACCAAGGATTGTCCTTCAATTCCTAGGCTCAAAGTTGTCTTTCAGGAAGATCCAAATTCAGTAGAATCCCTTTGTTTTGTTTCAAGAAGACCTTGGCAAGGGCAACAAAATCAAGGATTTAACAATCCTATGAATTTTCAGCTCCCACCAAATTGGAATTCTTGGCAACAACCTTGGCCCCAACCTCAAAATCCGTATCAATTATGGGCACAAGCGGTACAAAACCCTTATGGGAGATTTGCTCAATTTTTTCAATATCCTCCATCTTTTCAAAAAAAAAAAACAAAATCCACAACTTCCAAATCAAAACCCACAACTTTCATTTCCATTTGCACAACAAAAACCTTCTCAACAAAATCCAAATTCTCAGCTCTTGCTTCCATTTCAACAAAAGCCAAATCAACTACCAACCCAGCCATTACCGAATCCCAACAAAAAAAATCCTCAGAATGCTTACATGGTAGAAGGACAACAATTTCCTACCTATATGATTGTTCCTCTTAATGATGTTCAACTCAGATCTGGTAGAGTTTTAGAAAAACCTTCTATAGATGGTTAAGAGCAAGATGCCTCTGAGGAGGATTCTCTTAAAGTCAATAAAGGTTCTGAGGAAGCATCTCTTCAGAACCCAATCATTCAAAAAGAAAAAAGAAAAAGAATCAACCCCCACAGCTCCTATAGTTGAGAAACCTGCATCTTCATCCACACCTCCTTTCCCTGAAAGATTACAGATTGACAAAGGGGTGGAAAAACAAATCTTGTTGCCATTAGAGAGATTCTTATTCTAGCAAAAACAATAAAGGAGTTGAGTGTCAAAAGGCCAGGTAGGAAACCAAGAGATACAAAAAGAATCCACCTGGTAGGAAAAATTACAGATATCATGATGGGAAAGATTACCATGCAGAAATATGTGGATCTAGGTAGTCCAATTGTCAATGGGATAGAAATTCCAAATACTTTGACTGACTTAGGGGCTGCTATAAACATTATGAGTAGACAGACTATGGAACAACTTAAACTTCATAATCTTCTTTTTACACCCACCCTACTGCAACTTGTGGATAGATCAATAATTAAACCAGATGGTGTATTAGAAGATATTTCAGTCTCCTTAGATTCTTGGGAATATCCAGTAGATTTCATGATTTTGACTCCCAAGAGTAATCTAGGAGGGCACCCACTCATCTTAGGAAGACCTTGGCTATCCACAGTTGATGCTTTCATTAGTTGTAGATCTAGGGATATGTACATTTTTTATGGTAGTTCAACAAAGAAAATTCAATTTGTATCCTCCTGCAAAAGCAATTACAGAAGTAGGAGACAATGAATGGGTCAAGGATGAAGATATTATACAACCTGTCTTTACTATCTCTGAAGTTAGTGAAGATAGTCAAATTTTGAACACATTAGAAAATTTTGAAACATCTTCAGAATATGACCACACACAATTTCAGTTAGATTCTGATATTGAATATTTTTCATCAAGGCAAATGTCTCTTTACTCTATGGAAGAGTTTGGTAGTTCTACCGTTGAAATTTTTCCAGGTAAAACATTGAATATCAACAAAAATTTGGAAAAGTCACAACGGGAAGAGCTAACCAGAATCTTGCAAAAACACTCTGCTACATTTGCATGGGAGTATACTGATATGAAAAGTATTGACCCTAAGACTTGCATCCATCATATCTATATCGAGGAAAACAGTAGACCAATCAGACAACCTTAGAGAAGGATGAATCCAAATCTTAGGGAGATTGTGAAAGAAGAGCTCCAAAAACTACTCAATGTAAACTTCATTTACCCAATTTCAGATAGCCGATGGGTTTCTCCCTTGGTTATAGTACCCAAAAATAATGGTAAATGGAGGGTGTGCATTGATTACATGGAATTGAATAAAGCAACTTTGAAGGATCACTTTCCTTTGCCCTTTATCGATCAAGTATTAGATACATTAGCAGGCAAAAAGTACTTTTCATTTCTGGATGGTTTTAGTGGTTATAATCAAATTCAGGTAGCACCTGAGGATCAGGATAAGACCACATTTACCTGTCCATGGGGAACTTTTGCTTATCGAGTTCTTCCTTTTGGATTATGTAATGCACCCGCAACATTCCAAAGAGCAGTACTAGGAATTTTTTCTGATCTAATCCATGATTGTGTAGAGGTATATATGGATGATTTTACAGTTTATGGTAATTCATTTGAAGAGGCATTAGAAAATTTGGAAAAAGTCCTTATAAGATGTAAAGAAACAAACATTTCATTAAGCCACAAAAAATGCTTTATGATGTTTACTAAAGGTATTGTTTTAGGACATCATATTTCAGGGGATGGGATTAAAGTTGATAGATTAAAAGTTGAAATCATCTCCAAGTTACCTATTCCAAATTGTCAAAAAGATGTCAGAAGTTTTCTGGGATTTACTGGATATTATAGAAGATTTATAGAAAACTTCACCAAAATAGCATCTCCACTCTTTAAACTACTTACAAAAGACTATGAATTCAAATGGAGTCCTGATTGCCAATCAGCATTTGAAGCTTTGAAAACAAGAATATCTGAAGCGCCTATCTTAAGAGGACCAAATTGGAAACTTCATTTCCATATTTCTATAGATCCTTCAGATACAGCTCTAGGGGCTGTGTTGGGACAAAAAGATTTAGTTCCTTATGCCATTTACTACACCAATAAAAATTTAACTCCCACTGAGTTGAATCATACTGTGACTGAAAAAGAGTTCTTAGCTATTGTTCATGTAATCAATAAGTTCAGACATTATATAACAGGCTATGAAACTTTTATTCATACTGATCATTCTGCAATTAGATATCTAATGAACAAACCCATTACTAATGGTAGAGTTACAAGGTGGCTCCTACTTTTACAGGAATTCAATATTACTGTGTTAGATAGACCAGGGAAACAAAACACAGTAGCTGATTTCTTATCTAAATTCAGAATACTAAAGAAGATTCTCCTGTAGAGGACAAGTTTCCTGATGAATATTTATTTGCAGTAACTACTAAGATTCCTTGGTATGCAGATATAGATAACTATTTGGTTATAGGGAAACTAAATCCACATTTATTTCCTAGTGAAAGAAGAAAGATTATTCAGGAGAGTTCAAAATATTCATGGATTACTAACAAATTGTTTAAAACAGGGCTAGATCTTGTGATTAGAAGATGTGTTAGGGAAGACAAAATGCCTGATATTTTCAAAGCATGTCATGATGAACCATGCGGAAGACACTTTGCTGACAAAAGGACAGCCTATAAAATCTTTTCTTTAGGATATTATTGGTCATCCCTCTTCAAAGATGCAAAACAATATGTCAAAAGATGTGGCAGCTGCCAAAGAGGAGGGAAACCTACCCTCTTAAATGAGATGCCATTACAACCACAGGTACTCATCAAACCCTTTGAAAAATGGACTTTAGACATTATCGAACCTATTAATCCACCATCTAAACATAAAAAGTATATATTGGTATGTACTGATTATGTCACTAAATGGGTAGAAGCCAAAGCATTATTTTCTGGTACTGAGCATTCAGTTGTTAGTTTTCTTTATGAGGATATTTTTACTCACTTTGGTGTTCGAAGAGAAATTGTGACATATCAGGGAGGTCAATTCACATCCAAACTAGTGGAGAAGTTGATGGAAGAGTACAAGGTCAAGCACAGAAAATCTACTTCTTACCATCCGCAAGAAAATGGTCAAGTAGAGTCCACAAACAAAGTTATTGAAGGAATCATTACCAAGATTGTTCATCTACACATAAGAGATTGGGCAGAAAGGCTTCCTGAAGCCTTATGGGCCTACAGAACTACATGGAGGAACAAAACAGGACATTCTCCCTATGAACTTGTTTATGGGAAAGAAGTTTTGCTCCCCATTGAGTTCCAAGTAAGGACCTTCAAGATGGCAGTTCAATTTGGAATGGATCTATCAGAAGCTCAAAAGCATAGAATGGAGCAATTTAATAAACTAGATGAGATCAAACAAGAAGCAATCCTAAAAACTGATCTAGTTCAATATCAAAGAGCTAAGTGGCATGACAAATACATCAAGGAGAAAAAGTTTCAAGAAGGAGATTTGGCATTGCTATTTGATTCCAAGTTCAAAGATTTCAAAGGTAAATTTCAAACTCATTGGCTTGGGCCATATGAGATTGACAAAGTTTTTAGCAATGGAATGGTAAGAATCAAAACCATTGATGAGTATCAAACTCCTCTCATTGTGAATGGTCACAGATTGAAGATCTATCATAAGCCACTCTCAAAGGAGAAATTTGTCAAAATATTTCAAGATAATTCTGCAATAAGGCTGGTGAAGAAGAATCATTCTTCTCCACTAGCCTAGTCTTTGTTCTTTCCATTATTTCTTAAAAAATAATAATAATAATAATAAATTGTATAAGCCTAAAAACCAATCACTGATTGGCAATCTTATACAGAAAATACAGGGCAAAAATCAGAAACTTCTGACGCCCTATATTTTCCAAAAAAAAATCCCTCTCATTTCATTCATAGTTGTTCCATTTCATGTCATTTCACTTCACTTCATTTCATTCCATTTCACCATCACATTTCGCCAATAAAAGTCCTTTCATGTCCAGTTTTCATATATCATTCATTCAGTCATCATTCATTTCCATCCATCTCCATTCACTTCACCAAGTCATATGTTCACTATGTCAGTTTCCGCAGCCGAATTCTGATTCCGCAGCTGAATACTGATTCCGCAGCTGATTGTTGATTCCACAGCTAATACTCTATTACTCAGCAGTGACAGTCAGATGTTATCCAAATAATGATGGAAGCCAAATGCAAGTATGGAAGAGGAAGATATTTTGAAGATGTTAGCACCTAAAGCACCAACAAGAAGCAGCCAATCAAAGGTCAGCGAATAGAAGTGGTAAGATTCTAAGGTATGAGCAAAATTAATTTCAAATAGCATTTTAAAACACATAATCTATATAGTTGTGAAACCACCAGCTCCATTATGTGTAATGATTAGCATTAATAGCTTCATAACTCCTCCATAACCTTTGTATAATTCCACCACGAACTCCGCATCAATTTCTAACGGCCTCATGATCCGCCTCCGAATCTAACTCGTACTTAATTGTACGTCTGCATTCCACTTGTTGAACTGAGTAATTATGAAGACGTAATCTATTTGACCATGGCTCTTCTCTACCACACAAATCCACAGTCATTTTATCAATGTGCTAACGTCCACTCCGTAACCTTTTAATTCAAAATTCTGCCAGACTCACTCTGTTTCCATACTCTCCCATTGAAGTTGTGTTTGTTAGTTCTGGCCTGTTTATACAAGCCTCCACTCCGTGAACTCATTTTCACTACATGTTCTGTGTTCCTTCATTTTACAACTACTGGTTTTCTCCACAATCCTTCTCCATCTTCCGCTCACACAACCGTTCCACCTCCGTCAATCCATCACTTACAGTCCATCACTCACAGAGGTATTTTTAAGGCAGGAGGGAAGAATGGACCTTCTGGTAAGAACAGAGCCGGATGGGCCTAAATTCATTATCCACAGTTAAAAAGCATATTAAGGAAGGCATGGTGGCTACAATTTATGCAGAAGTTTAGAGGTCACAATAAAGAAGTCACGAAGATATTTGCAAGGTCTTTTAATGGTGTGGAAGTTGAGGTTGGAGATCTCAAATTTTCAGTCACAGAGGCATCCATTGCAGAAGCAACAGAGCTCCCACAGGAGGGAGAACGGTGGTTCAAAAACAAAGACTTTGATGAGAGGGCCTGGAGGATTATTTTGCGTAACCCAGGTATGGATATAACCATTTTCAAACGTGGAATCCTTGTTTCTGCTCTAGAGGAAAAGTGGACTAGTTTATTATTGATAATTCAGAAGTTTATTACATGTGAAGGAAGATTTGGGTCCATGTACATGTACCACATCAGGTTACTAATGAATTTTCTGGAAAATTAAACCATCAATTTGCCTTATTTCCTGTTGAGTAGCCTGAAAAAGATGTCCACAACTGTACAAAATAATCTGGATGACGTAGAGCCTCACCTTTACCATCACGGCGTTGTTAAAATTCTGATTGAAAAACAATTGAAGGAAAGAAAGGACACTTGGGAACAGTTCTTGATCAGAAACTTCTTTCAGGACCCACTTGAAACACTTGAAGGTAGCTCAGCAAGGAAAAGAAGGAGAAGGAAAACAAGTGTAAACATTCAGGATACTCCTACTAGCATAGCTAAAGAAACTAGTAAGGAATAAAAGCTGCCTGAAACTTTGACTGAGGCTAGGAAGCAAGTGAAACTAAAGGGGAGAAGAGATATTGAAGATGTCTATCAAACCCCAGAACCTTCCTCAGAAGAGGATCAAATACTTTCTGAAAGACTATTCTACCTTAAGTAAAAATCAGCTACAGCAAAGGGAAAAGGGAAAGAAAAACAGAGTGTAGAGAAAGGAGACACTAGCTCACAGAATCTATGGAGGAGCTCCAAACTTAAAAGTAAATTGAAGAAAGTGCAAACTAAAGGGGCCCACTTCATAGACTTAGGAGGAGAAACACCAGAATAGTCTCCAGCAATCCCTCCTGACTATAGCCCACAACATTCTCCTTTTTCTCAGCCAGATTTTGAGATCAGTCCTTCTCAACCAGATTTTGGGATCAGCCCCAGAAAGGCTACACTTGAAATAGATCCAACCCAGCAAGAAATGTATGATTTTATTGAATCATTGGAGAAAACTGCAATAGACCAAGGCACTTCATCTACTCAGCCTAATATAGCCCAGGAAGTTTTAATCCAATCACTAAAACAAGAAGTTTTTGAACTAGAAGTCCTAAATAGACACATCAAAAGGGAAAATGAAACATTGAAAGAACAGAGCAGGTTGGATAAAATTATCCATGACAACACCATGTTGCATCTTGGGTTGTGGCAGAAGAAAAATAGGAAATTGAAGAAAAAGAGCAGGAGGTTGAGCAGAGCCCTTATCAACCTCAAATACAGGTGCCTAATGAGGAAGCCCAGGATGACAGTGATACCAAGGAAGAAGAAAAGAAGGCTAGATGTATTAGCAGAGGTCTCAGAACAAATGAATTGAAGGGAGGATGGTCACAGTTTTGGTTGCATGAGGACATGCAACACCTTCACAGTGGGGGTATGTTGAGCCCTAAAACTACCTCTCTTCTACATACTTTCCTAGACCTTTTTCCCACCCCAGTGCCTCATAAGCTATCAAAGATCATTACATATTGATTCTAAGAGTGCATTTAAGTGGTTTTCTAACTATATTTTTGTGTTTTCTATTTGACTTAGATTTTGCTCATCAGCTGCGGAATGCAGCCACTTTCCGCAGCTGACTCGTGATTCCGCAGCTATTTTTATTGATCTATAGGTTACAGGTGTCGGCAAGTAAAACAAGGCATGTGAGAAGTTCAGCAATGATCTATACATGGACCAGGTCCTATCTGTTCAGCCAAATTCGTAAAGGAAAGCCTTGGTCAAAGGATGGTCAAACAAGGAGTCCTACAGCAAACAGGTCTCTGTTTTCAGCACATGAAAGGTCTGAGACCGCTCCTAGATCCATGGATCCCTCTTGATAGTTGTATACCATCTCCACGACGCAAATCCAACATCCACCTTTTGTAGATTGAATGATCATGGCAACCAAGACGCTAAGCTCACGGGTTCTGTCTTTTTACGTGTCCTCTGCTGAAGGTTTCTCACAGAAAAATAGTTATGTAATTTCCTCTATAAATAACGTGTTTGCAAACGCATGTACTTAGTCTTGATATAGTATTGTTGTTAGTTTTTATATTGTTGTTGTAGCCTTAGTCCTGTTGCTGTAACGAGAGGATACTTCCTCTGTTTTGCAATATAAAGACTATGTTTCTTATGATTGTTTGAGCGTAATTTTGGGTTGACAGCGTATTAACCAAAGGTCGTGCAGAGGGCCCCTACTAGCTGAGGTTTTTTTTTATTTCTGTAAAGTTTTCATGTATCATTTTCTTATTTCCATTGTAAATATTTCATAGCTTGTTCACCTATATATATTCCATAATTCATTTATGCGATTAATCTTCCATTCCTGTACATGATTTTCCAGCATTGCATACTTTTTCTAACACTGATCAGTGTGTTTCAGGATAGGTTATGCTCGAGCATTTTCATATAATTTTTGCATCAAATAGTGACATGAGATTGGCCTCTCTGCCGACTTTGTTTTTTTTAGTTTTTCAATTTCAGTTATGCTTTGATTTCATGAGTCTTATTTACTTGTTGTTGTTAGCTAGTTTAGATATAAAATTCTTCATGTTATTTGACGTTATCTCCAGAGCCATGGCTTAACCTCGAAAAGCTACTTGGCGAGCTATCAGATTATAAGTGGAGTGATTTGATTTTACTTTCATTTCTGCAATTAGATATCAAGTTCTTCATGTTATTTGACGTTATCTCCGGAGACATGGCTTAACCCCGAAAAGCTACTTGGCGAGTTATCGGATTATAAGTGAAGTGACTTGATTTTACTTTCATTTGCAAGTAGGTAATTTAGATATCAATTCTTCATGTTATTTGACATTATCTCCAAAGCCATGGCTTAACCCTGAAAAGTTACTTGGCGAGCTATCGGATTATAAGTGAAGTAAATTGATCTTACTTTCATTAGTCTGCAATTTTTGGTTTGTTTGAGTGCAATAGTTTAAATTGTATTTATGTATTTAGATAGGTAACAAAAACAGAGATTTCATGATCAGTATTTCATCATTTGTTTGATTTAAATAGTTGCACATTTACATTCCTGATCAAGTACTATTTTTATCACTAGCATGTTTTGAGATTCTTTGAAGTGCTAAGTTCTGGAAGTTATCATAAGGGACATAAAAACTTGTCTCAAATCTATATTTATACTTGCCTTCTAAAGTATTCTTAAAAATTAGGAATAGGATTTCCATTTGCATTAGGAGACAAACAAAGACAAAACCCCAAAACAAAATAAAATTGGAAATAATAAAAAGCAAGAAAGAGGTTGTCTTGCACATATAGTGCACCACACTTCATCAGTTTACGACTCCCGGATTGATAATTAATGTAGCAATTTAGGACATACTAAATTGACTAAATAGGTAGCTACGCGGACTGCTTTTTCCTTGATGTTGGAGATGGCGTAGCCCCTCTTCTTATTTTCCAGCTTATACTTCATTTTCATGGCCTCCGCGAGGACCAAGGCACTATCTTTTCCTTCCGATATGGTCGAGGGGTCCTTTCCTTTGTAGGGGAGCGAGGAAACGTGATGACTTAGGTCTGTCGTGATGGGGATAAGCTCCTCCAGCCATAGATAGCCATCATGCACCAGGTAGAGCAGCTGCCTGATGACAAAAATGGTCATTGGGGCATGGTAGAAATGCGGCACCCATAGTAGGTTAAGTAGCCTGGCCTTTCTACACCGCGCAACCACTTCTGTGGCTCCAGTGTTGTTACTACCCCTGTGATGTGCTGCTTCATGAGGTTCCCCGTCTCAAGGTGAGGGAACTTCTCACGGTCAGTGAGGTCCCAATCTTAAAATTTCATAGTCAGCACATGACCCAGGTGCGTGCCTTCAAATGTAATGTCATCTGGGAGGAGCGGGGTCTAGAGCGAACTCTTGGTCTCGTCCAGGTCCTTTGGCACTTTGGTCTTCCCTTTCCGCGGAGGAACATAGGTGGGTAGTTTAGTCACGGAGTGCTTAGGCTAAGTATCCACCTCCATGCCTTCATCTTCTTCCTCGGTGATAATAAGGGCCTGCAAATCTTCTTCTTCCTCATATGTTTCTATCATGACAACTTTCCCCTTTTCTTCCATCGATAGTTTGCTGCGCAGTGGGTTCCTCAGGGACGCGTATGGGGGCCATTGCTTGTTTATCCTTCTTGGGCCTTGGCATACGTGGTGATTTGGGGATTTCTACCACAACCTCGGTGCCTTCTAGAACATCCTCCATAATTAGGGCCTGTGCGGCCTCGCCGGCGATTACCTCTTCTATTCCCAAACTATCCTTAGTTGCTGTCATTGTATTTGGGTTGTAATCTGGCACTCACGAATTCAGGGGCTCAATCAACGCTAGGCTCACAATGCTCAGGGCTCTGCTCAATCGCTTAGTTCTCAAATGACCAAGTGTTGTTTGTTGGGCAGCCCTTTGTGTTTTATAGAGCTTTTTAAATTCGAATTCGACCATTCCCCCCAATTTCGGTTCATTAATGCTTTCTTGGCAGCAGATTTTCCCAAATATTTCCCATAAATCACGTCTTAAATGCCTGCCACCCACTCCATTTGGCCTCAAGTCGAGCATCCCATCATGAATAGTGACTTCAATGGTCACTTTCTGGCCAACTCGCGCAGCAGCGTGGCCCCCGTACACGGTCGCGGACCTTCTGACACTCTGCTTCTGTGCACATCTCCCATATCGCGTAGCTCCCGAGCAGAATAGTTTATAGTCCCGCACTCCCGTCCAACTGCTTGGAGCGCTAAGACTATCCTTCCCTTAACTAGTCAGGTGGTCGCACCACTCGTGTGGGGCTCCATCCTGTCCTCCATCACGATTCTCAGAGAATCCCCACCTTCTATTGTTGTGGTCAGTATCGCGTACTTCACCATTGGCAATGTGCTACCCTAGTCACTGCGCTTGGGGATATGCGGTCCAAGCCAAGGCATCAAACTAACCAATTCGTGGTGATAATTCTCAAACTTTTCAGTATGATCGTACGCACCTTTCCTTACCATCCTAGGTTTTTCGACAAGAAACTCTTCCTTTATCTCATCCTCCAACTTCTTGACCTCCACGTCCATCAAAGCACTTTTCTTCCTTAATCGTACCCTTTCTTTTTCAAGTTCGCAAAGTCAAACGTTTCCCTGTCGGATTTCTCCGTCAAGTCCCATGTGTTTTGTTTCTTATGGCTGTGTGATTCCTTCTTTCCGAGCTTCGTGAACCGTCGTGTCTACAGGTGCTTCTACGCGCGGACTAGGCTTTGCATGCTCCATAGGGATTACAGCGTCTGCTTCATACTTCAACTTTGGAAGTGCCTACGCGATCAGGGTTTTGCACATGGTCTTATAATCCCATAGAGTCGCTGGTACGCACAGATCCCAGTCAGTGCGTCTCCTATGGTGAACCGCGTTTAGTATTTCGCACACTTTGTCAAAGGCTTCCACGTGGATAATCGTTGGTGCGCTTGATCTTATCACAATTCGTCGTTCATGCCATCGTCTTTCCTGCTCCTGTTTCTTGGTCTCGTTTCCTATCATGAGGACGTTATGCGTTCGTGCAGGTTGCATACCATACACCTGTACCCATCTAGAGAGGTGGGTGCACAGGATATTTCATCCATCATACCCAGCTTTCATCCTCATCTGAGGCTTTCCAAACCATATGGGAATCATCCTTCTGCATTCCCACCAGTCCTCAAAATTCTGCTGGTGCATACCCCACCACCTTGCAGGCGTAGTGCGCAGTGCCCATTTCAGAGCGTCAAAATGTTGTTGTTCGGTACTTCTCTTTCAAATTTGTTCAAGAAATCATCTACCTCGGTCAGTCCGTCATACATAGGTAGATCTCTTGCCTCTATTGCTACATAGCGTAGTGACCTTATCATCATGTTTCAATTGAGCGTGGTTACCTCGTGTAACCAGTTCTACCATCTTTCTATCTCCTCATCTGAATCTGAGGTGTAGGAGCTTTCGCGCTCCCACGAAATCCTACCATCCGCTATTGGATTCACCCAATCATGCTCTCGCACGATTATCTTGTAGATACAGTCTATATCTTTGTCGTTGTCACAGTCGTGCACGGCTTTATGTAGTGCGATCCTTCTGTGGGGTCTAGAGGTACCACTATGTGTAGTGACTTTTTCTCAAAAATCATCTTGCGCTTCTTTAGATTTATCACTCCATTCATATCAGTGGCCCAATCTATTCCCAGTAGCATGGGATAGGGATTGTTTTCATCAACAATCTCTATCACTTTGAAATCTGCAAGCACGCTCACACCTTCGATATCTACCGTTATTCCCTGCAATCTTCCCATCGGTAGGATCTTTTGTTGGTTTTCCATTCGCAATTGAATAGGAGACCATTGCAACGCGGGCCTGCCCATGTGCTCCCATGTCTGCTTTGGCAGGACGTTTGCGTCCGATCCTAGATCCAAAATCACTTGATCCATTTCATATTCCCTGATTTGTGTAGTCAATCTCATCTCCCTTCCTGTTCGTGTTGCGTGCTTCCCGAGCTTCCGGACTACGCACGATTCTCTTGGTCTAGCACATCTAGTGATGAGTTCTTGCAGTCCCTTCACCGCTTTGCTGTCGCGCAGCAGCTTCATGCATGTCTCCAAAAAGGTAGTGAGCATTGATGGGTCCATCTCCAGTTCTAGTTTGTCTTTACTACCTGAAGTGGAGGCCTCCGTGAAGCTCTTCTTAGCTTCCATGAATGTCTCCTTCACGCACTCCAAATTGAACTCTAGTTCCTTTGTTGGAGCCTTGCGAACCCAGGCACTCTCTTCAGGTTGCTTGCCCTTGTCATCTCCTGTCGTGATACCACTTTGGAGCACGATGTTTACATTCGGGTCCTCCTCGCACGGCTCAGACCTCATCATTTGCAGGTTCTGAGTCGGGGGAGGTTGGAGTGTTCCTTTATCGCACAACCTCGCTATCAGTGTGGGGCAGTCCTCCGTCTCATGATCAAACTGGGTATAATATAAACATGATGCTCTCGTCGAATTTGTACAATCGCGGGCATAATGCCCTGGCCCTCCGCAATTGTAACAGATCAGCTGTCTGCGACCCCTTCCTAGTCCCATTCCACCTTGACCTCGTCCGCGCCCCTGAAATCTAGTGCGCGCCATCCCTGCATTTTGATCGAGGGCTCGTGTTTTGGTCTGAACTCTGTAGGTAGGAGTCTGATCCATCATCAGTTCATAACTTCTACAGGTACGCTCATCATGGCCTACTGACCTGCAGAAATTATAGAACAACTGTTGGGACATCTGCGTATACTTTTGTAATAGATGGCAATTATCTGTAGCATGCTTCCCTCCTATCTGACAAATCACGCACCATAATGCAGGTGTCATGCTCGGTCCTTCTTGTGCCTCTGGTCTCAATGGCATTGGCCCTCCTCCCACCAGGTAGTTCGTGAAGACTGGACAATGGTCCTTGTCATGTCCCTTGGCCTTTGCACTTTATGCACCAACCTCCTCGCGCGCTTCTGGGTGAGCTGTCCTATCTTATTTCAAGCTTTGCATCTCAAGACACAAGTTTTTCAACTGCATGTCGAACTGTTGGACTCCCAAGTTAGGATCTTGTATCGGGGTCTCATTCAATCTCATTACGATCTCCAAGGCCTTGGCCTGAGTTGACGGCTTCTGTTGTGACAGTGTGTTCCTTAAATGCGGCATTAGCGATACTACAAACCATGTGAGGTGTTGCCCATCCGTCAAGGTCATGTTGGCCTCACGAATCATACACTTCGGTCTCTAATCTAGCTCCCATGGGGTCTCACCTGGAAGCATCATGATTTCCTTAAAACCGATAATCGACTGTGTCTCTGATTTTAGCCTACTAAATTCCCTGTTTAGCACAGCCTAGATATCTACGATCCCTATGTTTGGATTGTCATTGGAATGCTTAATGTACCACATAAGTGCATGATCCTGCAAGGTGCTTACCAGTGTTTCCTTCTTTATATTATCATCTGTGACTCCTTGTGCTTCCCATACAGCCTTTACTATGAACCAAAATTGGTCTGGATCTTCATTCCCTACTCCTTTAAACACCGACAACTTTATTGCACTCTCCATATTGAACTATGGTGGTGGTGGAGGTGGTGTGGGCGAAGATGGGGGTGAAGATGGTGAAACTGGTGGTGGTGTAGGTAGGAGTGGTATGCGTGGAATTCATTGTCTTATCAGACTGATCATACTTCTTGGTGAAACTTTCGCGAGCTCCTCCTTGCTCTCTCGCAGAGGTGAAATCAAGGGACTAGTCTCTAATTCTTCACGACCTTCGTTTCTGTAGATCCTCCTGCCTCGCGTAGCCCCAAACATCAATTTATTCGCATAACCCACTTTTCACACAGTGGCATCTTAATCCAAGTGTTCAAATATTTAATGTACTTACCTCGCGGTCCTTTGAGGAAGCGTCGTTCCGCCTCGCTGTAGCTGACTGAAATATCTACCGTGAACTCGGTGATAAACCCTCCTAAAATTCGATCAATCCAATGGTCCACAGTGCACACGATCTTATCTTCTGATGCTTCCAGTCTGTGCACCAACTCTGGAGTCCACACAATAGGTTTGTTGAGCCTACACCTTCCTTAACTGTATTCTAGCTTCACGATCCACTCGTACAAATTAGAGGGGAAGGATGCAAAGAAAATTTCGTGGATTTCCGTATATAAGTAGCACTCTAACCACTCTTCCTTTGATACTCGCGGATACTTGTTTTCTTGTGCCACAAACTCATGAATTTTCTTGTCCAACCACTCTTCAATTTCTTTCTTTGTCGGATTCCAGTGACACGACATCAGACATCTCTTATGCAAATCCTGGTCTCCGCAACAGAACCATTTGTTGGCTTGTTGGGGCCTAACCCAGGTTCAGAGTTGATTTAGACAAACAAATCCCGGTACTACTGGCCCTTTTGGCAACAGTCCACGGAGTGCGGACTGAGGTCTCACTCGAAGTAGTATGGGAGGGTGCTAGAACCCAGTTTCTACACCCTGGAGATGTCTGATGGGTTCAAGTGGTCCACGGTTCGACCTTGTGTGCAAGTCGCTACATGCACTTTCCTGTACCTCCCAGCCTTAGATACTGTCTTCTTGCAGCAACCCTACTCGGGGGCTGAACGTTGTTATTACCCAAGTTCTTACTAGTAGTCCACTGTTAGTTGATTATTTTAGCCTACTTGTGTGCTTTAAGTTATACTTAACAACATAAATCATTCATACATGTGCGCGTAGTAAATAACCAGTATATTTGCAATTTACATAAAACATGCATTAACCCAAGAACAAATACACATAATTATGATAAAACTTCTCTTTATTAATCTCTTCTTTGGTTACAGACTTGACTCCATCTGCACACTCAGCTGCGGACTACTAGGCCTCTACGCACTCAGCTGCAAAGCCTTCTCCTACTCTACGACCCAAGACACACTTAGTCACTTAGATTCTTTCTTCTCCCTACTACTTTTCTATCCTCTCTTTTACACTTAGAGCCTCGCTCTATTTATACAATCCCATGGTCCACGGACCATGGGCAGGCCGACATTACATTACAAGACTAGGGCGGACAACCCTGTGACTTTATCATACATTTCGTGCTCCACGCCCACAATTCGCAGAGTCTTTACAACAATATCGGGTCAAAACTTGGGCTTTGAGCCCCAAAACATGCCTTGGGGGGATTCCATGCCCAACAACAAGACCTTATATCATTGATGCTTTCAAAGGACACAATGCATTTTTTCTCAAACATCTAGATGGAACAGAAATGCCTAGTGGACCTATGAATGGCAGACTACTGAAGAATTATTTCTCTTAGAAATAGAGGTTTTCTTACAACAAACCATTGCAAATATCATTGTTTTTATTATTTTGATTGGGTGACCTATTGACAGAAGTTGAAGCCCGCAGAGAAGACCCTAAGCTTCGGTTGATATGTTTCCATAATTACTCCAACAACAAAATAAATCAGGTGTAGATATTGCTGGAATGGAACACTCAAGGCTACTGATCAAATGTTCTTGGCACCTCACATGGAGAGTGTCGTCCCTAGTTGGATCCACTGTTAGGGTCATATAATTTATAGGATCTCAAGATGATTGAGTATTTTATCTCAGAAATCTTATATTGTAAATAATTGTCAATCTGCAAATGATTTCCAAAAGAAAATAGAATAAAAATGAAAAGAGGGTCTAAAAAAAAGAAAATAATACTAAAAGTGTGAAAATATAAATGCCACTACTGATAGATAGTTCTCTTCATGATTGATAAATAAAGGTTGTGTGCAGCTTGTTTAAAATGCCACAATGACTAGTTATTTGTTTAATCATACAGTATTATCATGGTTAAACATGTGTGAATTTCTGTAAATTAGACTAGAGAATAAAGATCTGCCAAACAGTTTAATCTTGGTAAATTAGTAATTAGGTAGAAAATGACATTGGTTCAACTGTTTAATTTGAATCAATAGGAGAAATAAGCGATAGAATTTAATTTGACTTTCCATAAAAGAAAATAATTATGGGTTCGCTAGTCTAAATGCACCCCTTTAGAAAAATAAAAAATGTTAGCTTGGTTAAAGGGTAGGTAGAAATAGTTGGTTTTATAAATGTAATTATGTGCCCTTTACCCTAAGTCTCAGTGACATTATAAAAGACAGGCACGATGGAATAATGTAAATTCATGACATTTTCTATATCCGAAGTATTATCCTAAGTTTCAAAAGCAAATATCAAAGGCGCATATGGACAAAAATATGTTTTGTCGTTTATGGTTAAAAGGGGGTCGTAGTCAAAGCATCAAGATTCTCCACTCTTCAAGATCGATACCACTCATTTATTTTCAGCACTTCCCCTCTTCATCCTAGCTTTACTGTAGGGGGGGTCTGAAAAGGCGATATTCTCTGTCGAGCCCCATCATTATGTGGCGTCCTCTCCGAATTTCACACCCCCACAGATTATACAAGTTATTGCCTCATGTCCCCTCCGAAAACCATCTTTCCCTCATCCTTTTACCGTGTCCCTACCCGACAGCTCTGCCACTTATGTCACGCCACGTCTCCTTACCGTTGTCCAATTAAATGAATTCCTGGCAAATTACCGTTGAACATTCAATTTTTCCTTCCCGAGTAACCATTCGACCTCAACATTCTCGCGCCACCCTCCAACGGAACCTGTCACTCCCCCTTTTTAAAAGCCCAGAATCATCTACATTGTCCCTTTCACTCACTCATTCTCTATAATCCACAGGTTTTTTGCAAAGAAACCAACTTCAAAGCATTTGTTGAACTAGATCAAAGTTGTCAGTGTTCTGTCTTACCCTCCCCTAACGGCTCACCACCTTAAATTTGTGCCTAGTAAGTTTTTCCTTCCACCACCATTAATCACTCAGTGATCTAAATATGTCTCCAAAGAGAAAGAACCAGGATAACCTTGTTAATCCATTAATCCCTCCATCTATAGACTTAGACCATATTCCATTAGCTGATATGGATTATAGGATCAGTGAGACACAGTGTGACTGTGAATTTTTGGAGCTTTATTGTTGGCTGGAGGACAAACATGTTGATAAATAGATGAAATTGGACTCTAGGAGTCCAATCTTCCTCACTATATTTTCCCTCTAACTTTCCATGCCCCTGAATTCACCAGGAAATGCCAAGCCTACTATGTTCCCAGCCAAAGAGCCATTATGACCCCATCTAGTGAGATCCTTTTTTCAATCACTGCCCAATCTATAAACCAAATGATGCTAGCTCCCCTTGTGGAAAACAGTGCCCCATTTTCCTTAGAAGCCCTCACCAAACTCTATCAGAAGCTTGATTTTGCCACAAGAGCCAAAAATTTTGATATCTTCTTACCAGAAAATGCCCAATTGCCTAATAAGAATCCTCCATACCCTTCCTCAATCTTCCCTGATCAAGCTAAAAAAATCATAACCATAATTTCGTACATTTTGGGTTATTATTCTGATCAGTGGGTAGATGAACCTATTATAGTTTCCTCTCCATCTTTTCCACAAATAGCAAACCAACTATTTTGTTTAATTTCAGTCAATTCCTGGCAAATAATATCCATGAGCATTTTCTTAAATTTCCAACAGAACAAGTGTTTAATTATACTTCAATTTTAGTTTATATGTTTCTATATTATCAAGCAGACAAGTTTAGTTTTTCCATGCAGAAGCTAGATGAAGAGGGAAACCAGCAGCCTGTAATATTTTAGACATCTTCAGTGATGAAAGAAGAGCAAGAATTTTCCTATAAACAGTTCATTGAAGAGTTTGTTCACCCAGCTATGAATATCCTACATAGCTCAGCACAACCCATAATCAGTGAAGACATCAAGAGGATTCTACATTTGACAGATCAGGACAGGACTGGAGACTGGTATTTATACCAGAATTATACAGAAATTAGAGTTTATGGATGCAAGTTAGCACCATACAAGCTCCCAAAATACCTCCATATGAGGATTTTTTCCCTTGAATATATCATACAAATGCTAAATTCAGATGATATTCACTTTGTGGTGGCAAAGAAGAAGTCTCAGTTTTGGATAAAGACACAGGTGGGCCCTTTCATATGCAATACCAGGTTATCAGGGGAAGAAGCAGATAAAATCATTAAAGAGATGAAATTCAGTTTGAGTTTCACATGGTCTTATGACCCTCAGGGTATCATTTCTAAGCTGGGAGTATAAAACAAAACTACTCCATATATTCCTACCCCAAGGCCCGAGATAGAGAAATATGTGAACCAATCAGAATGGGCAGATAATACATTACAAGAAGCTAAGGAGAAATTGTTTTCTACTTCAAACTTACAGACTCCCACTCCTCAAGAGAAAACAAGTAAAAGATAGGGAGAAGAGGGATCATCATCAACAACAGGTAGTGAGGCCAAGGATTTCAGAATTAGTTACAAGAAAATAGCTAAGATGACTCCTAGGACAGATGAAAAAAAGGAGATAAAAGATCAAGTTGCCATCATAATTGGAGAAACACCACCTACAAGCAGCAATTTTGTTAGATCTTCTATTGTACCTTCAATATCACATGGTAAAAAATAAACAAAGCTATCTTTGTAAGATGTGCAAGGAGAAAAGGAAAAAAAAATTGGCAGGTATCTAGAGATCAAACATAAGAATGAAATTCTTAAGAACAACACCTACAATCATTTTTGGAAGCAGACTTCCAATTCATGGAGCAGATTTTTATCATTTTCTGATATAGAACAAAATGTAGATGGCCTTCCTTGAGGCCCAAAATCCACATCCAAAGACACCAGCAGATTACAAGAGCACATCGTTTGAATTCAGCACCAAAGATATCCATCCCATTGATCAAATGGAGATGCATAAACAGACTGGTGAGATGATTTACTCTACCTTAACTAATACTACCATGTCATTGTCAAAGTTGCAGGTTTCATATGCAAACATTCGGTCCCAGTTAAAAATGGAAAAGGTATATTCTTTAGCAAAGGACAATAGAATCAAATCTTTGGAAGATTTGGTAGTCAATAGGATATGATCCTAAGGATATAAATTATGCAGAGGACATCATCAAGAAGACAAATCTTGGCATTGGAGCATTAAGAAAGCAGTTGAAACTGCCAGCCATAGAGGATCCTTTGACTAAAGATATTGAAGAAAATGAGACATAAAAGGCTGACATGATGAATCTAATCATAGATCAGAATGTTCAGATCAGATAGATGGAGGCAAAAATGGAGAAAATGATCAAAGAGAAAGAACAGAGTCAAAGGGTAGCCATAGTCCCCTTGGATGCTATACCCATCACTCAAGTCCCAGCTACAGGAACAACAACTGAAAAAACTTATTTAACTCAAACTACAAGTGTTGAACAGGTGACAAAGGCACTGGAAAATATGTCACTCCAGTCAAAAGAAATTAATAAGTTGCATGGGCATCTCAAAGCTCTGCAAGAACAGAAATCTAGAACTGAAGCTTCTCATTTAGTTGAAGTACAGAAGTCACAAAGGTTGCTAGAGAGGTTAAAGAGGGTGGAGAAGGATACATCAATTGGTCAAACCTTGGCCCAAGCCAAGGAAACCATTTGGATGGGTATTTTGGACTCTACGAATGAGATTTTTCCATGCATCCAAATCATTTTTGAATAGAAAGAACTGATACAAAAGGCCACTGAAACCATTTTTGAAGTAAGGGAAAAGTTGGGAGACATGCCTACAGAAGCTTCCAACATCATCAAATTCCTGAATTCAAAGAATAAGTATGAGCTTGAAGAGATAGGAATTAGTGATAGGACTGCCACCATCTTGGAAGTCAAGAAGGTTTTGACTAAAAGAAATCTCATTAATCAATTAGAAGAGAAATGTGAAACACTGGAGTTGGGAGTAAATAGATTCTTCAACAGGATTGAAGCATTAATTCAGAAAGGATTTCCTAGCATATATGTGATTAATGACAAGTTAATTACCCAAGAATATTATGTTATGAAGATGAAGGAAGTGGCCAGAAGCAGTATTAAATTCAGTGGTATAAAAGGCAGCATGACAGCTAGAGCATTCTTAGAGACAATGGGAAATGACTTCTTTATCCAGCATGAGGTAAAACATATCTTCACAGTAAAGCCAACATTTGCAAAGTATACTAAGGTTGATGAGATTTACTGAAGGGTAATTAAGTTAACCATTCCAGATGGAAAAAGGTGGGAGGAACTATGTGATTTACTGGATTAAAAAGCAACTCGAATGCAGTAAGAATATCAGCTAGCACATCAGCCAACGCAGCACAGTTATAGGTTGATTCAGCAACCGAATCCACCAAAACAGAGCCACCTCTTCATGCAGTTGTCCACCTTGCCTATGATTTTGCAAAAGATCGATTTTATTGTTTAGGATAATGCTAATAATACATTGTCATTTGAGACAGCGATTTTTGTAATTATTTTTATAAATACTTCATAGTTTGAAGTTTTAAGGGTTGATTGTTGAATATAATTTTCTCTGCGAATTGTAATTTTCAAGTTGCTAGAAGCATCAATAATACAATGACATTCTTCACAGGATTCATGTGGTGTACAAATTTGTGATGTTTTTCTTCTGTTCATATGCTTAATCATTGTCTCTTTTCTCTGTCATTTCTGAAAAGCTTAATTACATAACAGAAACTGTGATGAATAGGATATGTTATATAGAACACCCTATTATGGTTGTTAGTAATTTATATGTTTTCTACTGAAGTCAAATTAAGGAATCCTTCATTACTCCTTAGTTTCTACTGAATATCACATTTCTTCACCTTCATAATCCATTTAAAATTCTGAAAGATCAAACTAGTGCAACCTAGGTTGCCCTGTGAAACTCCTTCAAAGTTTGATGCATATCCAATTAATCTTTAGACTCCATAGCCCAATGGAATTATAACAATTTAATCAACCAAACAATCCAATAAAAAACAATTAGTACAGTAATAACTAGCCTAAAATTTACACCAAACATAGCTAAATTTCACAGAGAGATCCCTCTCTGAAGCTGGCAGGGCTAGATCCCAGCTTCAAAAGTGGTTTTGATGTTTTCATATGTGTTTACTCCTTCAACCTCAAAAATACAGAACGACAACAGAGCGTCCACATGAACACTTTGATTTTTGGCAGGGATTCTATTTTCCATGCATCGCTCCAGTGATCCCAATCACTATTTTATTTCTGATGTAAGGAGGCATTTCCTGATTTGACTGGAAAAACTCCTCCATCAGGATCCCAATGTAGAGAGTCCTTTGAGTCCAAGCTCAAAGGGGCAGTCCCTTTAAGATGCGAGATCAGTGACCTCCACTGAGGGACAAGGCCTTGGGGAAGATTGTGGACTCTCCAGTCCTCCCAATCTCCATCTCTCCAAATAGAGATGTCTTCCAGCATACTGATACCTTTTGAATTCATCCACCTTCTTAGGTCTTGAAGATTTTCTTGAAAATCTATAAGCTGATTTCCCATTATTCTGTCCTTCCAGATTTTGATGAGTCTATCATTCCCAGGGATCTTAGAGGACTTTTCTTTGATTAGGGGAAGGGTCTTTTTAATCAAACTCTAGATCTGGGAACATGGCCTTATTGGGAAACCTTTTTCTAATAATAGAATTCTATTATGGTTCATATATTTTTCTTCCAAGATTTGCTTCCACCAACAACTCTCTCCAGTTATAAATCTCCAAGTTATTTTTTCCCCCAGTGCCAAATTCATTATCCCAGGAAGTCTTATAGCCAGGCCACCTTTCTCATAGGGTTGTGTTACTTCATCCCATTTCACTAGATTGTGCTTATTTGTTTCTACTTTACCTCCTTGCCATAGGAACCCCCTAATTACTAGCTCGATTTTTTTATGTATGCTTTTCGGAGCTAGTATTGTTGTGTACTAATAAATTGGGAGTGTTAAGTAATGCTTTGATTAATACCACCCTTCCTACCATGTTTAGCCAGTTCATTCCCCATTTTTGCACCTTTTTTTTTCATTTTTTCTATGTACTTGTTCCATATCTCAGTATTCAGATTTTCTTTGGAGATAGGGAGGCCTGGATAATGAAAATGGCTCCATTTTTCTTGTAAATGAATTTCCAGAATTTCTAAAAAAAAATTGGAGAACGCGAAGAGGAGAGTTCCATCCGAAGATTATACATTTTTTATTATTTAGAAGTCCACTAGAGACTTCCATAAAATTGATCAGCACCTTTTTATTCTTCTTTCCATTATACAAGAGGCCCCTCCCATGACCAAGGTGTCATCTGCGAATAGAGAGTGGTTTATGCTTTTTACTTCAGGGGAGATTGAGAGACCTATGATAGACCGCTCTTGTCTACATTTCTCGAGATTTCAACTCAGAGAGTCCGCCATTATAATATATAGATAAGGAGAGAGGGGGCAACCCTGACGAAGCCCTCTTGAACTTTGGAAATATCCACTTGGTCTTCCATTGATCAATGGAGAAATCCAGGGACCTAATATACATGCCTTAATTATATCTATTTCCTTTTTTGAGAAACCAAATCTCTGAAGGACTGCCACAAGGAAGTCCAGATTGACCCTGTCAAAGGCATTTTCCATATCAATCTTTATAATCATATCTTTTTCCTTTTTAAGAAGGCTAGACTGTAGGGATTCTTAAACAATTAGGATATTGTCAAGTATTTGTCTTTTTGGTACAAATCCTCCTTGGTTTTCTGAGATAATTTCTGGGAGCACTACTTTTATTCTATTTTCCAGAATCTTTGTAATAATTTTGTAGGAGGAGTTACATAGGGAGATCGTCATGAACTTGCTAAAAGTGTTTGCATTTGATTCTTTTTGTTATAGCTCCAAATCTCACTCTTATGGTTTGTGATGCTGCACTTATGGCCTAGGGCAACCCCTCCTTCCAGACCTGGTCCAAAAATTTAAAAAACAGTGTTTTATTCCCTATACGCGACATTTCCCTGAGTTAAACGCGTGTACACGCGGGTCTGTCATACCCAACCCGCGTGTATCTATTAAAACACTTAAAAAAATAATAAATTCCTCTTTTTCGGGCGGAGATCGCGGGTTTTACCTGCTGGATCACCTGTTAGTGCCCGTGGCCCAACTGTTCCCAACCAACTCCTAACTAAAAAACTACTTTGGAGAGGGTATAAAAAGACATCAAAGGGAAGGCCAAGGGAGAGAGAAAGAAGAGCAAGATTATTATGCTAAGATTTTCCCCTTAGACCAGGTCTGAAGTCCTTGGTGCTTTCTGCACTTCCCCCATTTTGCATAGGGAACCCTTGTTTCCATGTGTATTGGTGATCATTCATCTTTGATATCATCATTGAGTAAGACTTGGAAGGAGCTCTTGTTGGAGGCTTGAGGCTGGAACGAATCCGGGAGGAAGCTTTGCTTGGAGCCTGCTAAAGGTGTTCAGGTGATATCTTTCCGTTATATGTACTTTATTTGCCTTTATATATAAAGAAACACGTCTTTGTTCCCGAAATAATCTTTCTTTATGCTTATGAGATTCTTGTTTTGAATTCTTATGCAAGTGGTTACTTAAAGATTTTTATAACTAACTTTATAGCATAAAGATGGTTTATACATAAGTATCTGTACGTGTACTGTTGTGTTCTTTGATTTGTTTGTCTTGCAGGTCAAAGGAAGAAGAAGGGAACTCCAAGAAGGGTTTGGACCCTAAAGGCCTTCTCGAACGTAGGACCTTAGGTACGTACCCTAAACATTAGAATTTTCTTAAAAGTAAAAATGATGGCTGTGTGTGTGTTTCTTTGAATAAGCAATTTTCAGTCTGGTAGAGTCTTAGCCCAAAGGACCCTAGGGGTATTTTCCCTTCAACCAGAATTGGCGACTCCACTGGGGACAACACTCTTGTTGTTCCTAGTTTGGGTAGTCTTCAAGCCAATCAAGGCTCAGCCCCTCTGTTTGTTGGCTCTGACTGTCTGATCTTTTCTTGAACCCCAAGATTTTCCAGTTTTTCAGTCTGTGTTTTTTTTATTTTTCTTGAAAGACTTCAGATACGCTCTTTTCCTGGATTACAGAAGCGTATATACGCAAGTTGCACTAAGTTAACCCGCGTATACGCAGGTTTCCTTAGTTACAGTAGCGTGTACACGCATTCTGCACTTAATTGCAGGCGCATATATTACATAAATTTCAAGATTTATAAATTTTCCTTTTGCTGAATGTTTGTCTGGTGGTTTGGGTCAGTGTCAAGCAGTCACTTTTCCAGTAACAGTTCTCTGTTTGACAGGGGGCATCTTGTTCTGAACTCTCTCTAGTCATAAGGAGTATTAGTATTGTTTTCGTTGATTGCAAGCGTCATTGATTTTTGACACACAAGATTTCTGTTTAAGAATCTTGATTGCTCTGTTTCGGCAGAGTAGGAAGATTGGGTTCAATCTTTGTGTCCATTTTTGCTTTGATGACACTTTTGTTTGCTTAACGGAATCATTTTTGTGACCATTTGCTCCTTCGTTTCGGGAAAGTTGTCTGTTACCATTTTCTTGAAACTTGTCTTTTGATCTTTTGGGACTTTCATTGCTGCTTTTGATTGTCAAAAGCGATTTCAAACACATTTATTTTTGTTGAGTTTTCATCATTTGAAAGGTGTCGATTCACAAAAGTGTTTGGTTGCCCATTTATCAATCATTGGTGTCAGTATTGTTGAGAGCTTTCCTTTGAAAAAGACTTTTTGGTTTGATTGAAAGAAAATCTTTTGAAAGTTGTTGAGTTTCGCTTTCTTAAACTTGCTTCTCATTTGATTTCCTTTTTTGCGAAGTGAAAGTGCTATGTTTTTATCTTAGAACTTGTTTTTATTGTTTGGACGAAATGATTGGTAACACATCATCTTCTATCTAAGCATTTTAGTGGCAAGACAAAATTTGGTAAAGCAGCAACTTTCCTTCTTTGTTTTTAGAAGTAGTCTTTAAATCTTGCATCCACATATAGTTCTTGCATTAGGATAGATTTGCATCTCTTTTTAGGCATATATAGTTTTGTTAGTTTTTGTGAGTGTGGAGTCTGAAAAGAAAAGAAAAATGTGTTTATATTAGAAGTACCTTCTGAACCTCATAGAAATTGCTCTTCATCGAAAACAAAAAGTGCATGTGCATGTAGCTAAGTTTTATTAATTTCTTTTGCGTCCATAAAAACACCACAAGTTTCATCTCCATTATCCTGTGACTTAAAGAACAGCCTAATAAAATCAAGCGCTTAATTAAAATCCACATGAACTTTTTGTTTTAGTTATTACACCAACAAGTCTAGGATTTTAGGGCCTTGGATTAGGCGAGTGGAGAGTTAACTCTCCAAGGCCACATAAAACGTCAAACATAAGAGTCTGATTAACGAGAGTAAATCCAATAGCGTTAGGAAGACCAGGAAAGCTCCGGATCTGGGAGTTAAGCACGAGGGTCTGTGAAGACAGGGAAGAGAGATACCCCCTCTCCTACTTGTCCGAACTTACCTCACGACTGTTCCGCCTGGCTTCTGCGACGAGTTGGTACCCATAGTTTCCTCTCCTAGGGATCTGCATAGGTGGCTGCGGAGGGGAATCCCGTGGCACCTGAGGTCGATGTTGTATCACTCTCGATAGTACTACTAGAGGGCACCCTTGCGAAGCTTGGGAGCTTGCACCGGCGCAGGCTGTTGTTAGGAGGTCAGCGTAACTTCCTCTGATACCTTCGCTGATAGGACTGGGCCCTCATCATCCCAGACTATCTTCGGAAGGCCCTTTGATTCACTTTCTCGTATTTTGGTGTCCGGTCCTAATCACCCGGAGCGGAAATACTTGGAAGTTGTTTGACTGGCTGTATCTTTAGGAACTTTATAGTGTGTGCTCTGTGCTCCTAGTCGGCTTAGCTTTTAATCTTTTGAGTCTTTAGTTAGATCATAACAAGAAATTCAAAGTGGTTGACCGGTCTCCAAGACGGTCTCGAAGACTTCGTGGTCTCTCGCCACCTAGTTTAGAGCCTTCTCCTAGAAGGCGCAGAGGGAATACTACCGGTGGGGTTCGTCCCACGCCGGTTGACGCATCGGGGATTGATCCTCCTCTCGGGGACATTAGCGGCCAAGCAAGGCCTGGTACTTCTGAGCAAGAGAGGGACACTCCAGTCCTTTCTCGAGTTCGCTTTCAAGCGGAGAATAACGTAGAGGTAGAAGAACTTTCAGAATCTCTAGTGATTCCAAATTCTCCACTACCATCTAGTTATCCGGACGTATTGCAATACGTTGGGACTCCGTTACATAGACCAGCGAGTCCAGGTTACGCTACGCGCTTACCATTTATGATCACTACTGGAAGCATGGCTTCTACGAGTGCTGTGACTATGCAAACCCCAACATCGGTGCAGGGGGGAGGAACCATTTCCATCCCCTCCACTTCCTTGTTCGGATCGTTTGCTAGCACATCTTTGGTGGGGTCTACCTCCATTCCGTCCACGAGTGGAAATGCCCAAACCAATGCTTTTAGTACTGGTTCCTTCCTTTTTGGCACCCAATCACAGGGTATTCCATCGGTTCCATTCAGTGCCGCTACGTCCATGATGGGCGGATCGGCTTCATTCCAGGGTTTTCCTTTTGGAAGTGGGCATATCCCACATTCCAACCCAACGGTAGGATCCATGCCTTTTTCTTCAATAGGACAAAGCAGCAATCCTTTCCAAGGTTGGAATAACCCTGGGGTTAGTAGCGCAGGAACTGCGAATCCATTTATCGGCCAACAAGGAAGTAGGCCGTATTCCACGGTTAGCATGTTTCAAAGTATTCCTCCCCTTGCTTCGGCTTGGAACCCATATCAGGGGTTATCAACTCCTTACCATTCTTTAGGAGGAAACTTTGCAGGCTATGGAGGTTATACGGCAGGAGTTAGTCAAACTCCGAATTTTGCTGGACCACAAGGCGTGCCTTTTGGTTCAGCCGGTTCTACTGGTCACTTCGGGCAGCCTGGTGCCTCCCAAATCCCAGGACAATCTTTTCAGAACTTAGGGAGTTCTGCCCAGTCTGGGTGGAATCCCCTAGGTCCTCCTAGGCTTCTGTTTCTGGCAACGTTAAACTTGCCAGATCTCACTAAGCTAACGAATGACCCTATCAGATACAATCCGGCCTGGCCTCCGGTCCCAACCAAACTCCCGTCAGATATACCAAAATTCGAAGGGAAGAGTGGTGAAGATCCGGGCGATCATGTAACCACATTCCATTTTTGGTGCTCATCCAACTCCCTCATCGAGGATTCGATTAGGTTGAGACTCTTTTAACGCACCTTGACTGGTAATGCGGCTAAATGGTACATAGAGTTGCCAGGGGGCAGCTTTACATCGTTCACAGACTTAGCCAATATCTTCTTGAATCACTTCCAGTTGCCTGTCCGCTATGATGCCGGAACTGAACTTCTGGCTACCTTTCGTCAGGATAAGGCAACCCACATTTTTGATCACATTCAGGAATGGAGACGGAGAAAGAGGCTCATCAAAGCCGAAATCCCTCCGGAGTACCGTCTAGAGTGGTTTTTGAAGTCTTTGCAACCCGAGATCTCCAAGGATGTCTCCATGTCTGGGGTCTATTCTGAGGAGCAAGCCATTTTCAGGGCCCAGCAGTTAGAACTGATTTACTCTCAGTCTGGGATCCTCCAAAAGTACTTGCCAGATGCTCCTGGATCTAAGGTTGATTTAGCTAAGCCAAAGCCAGGTCCGCACGCGGATGGTATCGTTGGGTCAGTAGACTCATCTATAGTGAACTTGTTGAATCAATTGCAGTAGTTGTCATTACAAACTGCTTCTAACAACCAAGTCACATTGTCTAATCCTCCCGCTTCCCAAAATTCTTCCATTAATGCCATCCAATCCGATAACCCCAAAGGAAATCAAAATTCCAATGGGAAAAAGAAAGGACGTGGTAAGAAGAAGAACTCAGATGGGAAGCCCGATGCAAATAAATCCGGCAACAACGCTGGTGGTGGTAAAAGTGAGTCGAGAAAGAAAGTTAAGTTCCCTTGCAAGTTATGCAATGGGGACCATCTAACTCATCTTTGCCCTAGAATTGAAGACGCTCAGCGCTTGTTAGGACAGCAAGGGACTTCTAGTTCGCAAGCTGTGTTAACTAACCCGTTTCCCCAAGGGCAGCAACTTCTTGCTGGCGCGAATTCGAATCCTGGGACCTCCTCAGGGGGCAACCAGGAAGGGGAAAAAGCATCAAATGTTTTTATGATGGGTTCAAACGTTAACGTGACTACTCGGTCACGTGATTATGGTGAAGCCGAAACATCTAAGGATAAAACGGTTCCCGGAAGTAATGACCTTCATATTGAGCGACCGCTTGTTGAGACTATACCTAGGATACCGAAAGGTTCCGCCAAAAGCGCGACGATTAACCCTAATGCTCGGGCCGCCCAAAATTACTCCATTGTGGAGGATTTGGCTCAAAGCCCGTGTGCTATGTCCGCTTTGGAAGTTCTCCAATCGTGTCCGTCTCAGAGAAGTGCTTTACTCTCCGCCATTGGAGCAGTCGATCCAGCTAACTCTTTAATGCTCTCTTTTGACATGTCAAATGTCAAAAAGAGACTCCCTCATCACATGGCTTTTCAGATAAAGTCTACATACCGGAAAATCAATATTTTTCGCACCGTTATAGATGAAGGAGCTTTCACATGTGTCATGTCGATGTCATGTTGGAAGGCTATTGGTTCACCTTCGGCTGTTCCTTCACCAACCGTCTTAACTGCATTTGATGGCCATTCTCACAAGCCGCATGGGATTATCCCGGCCTTTCCTATATGTGTTGGAGGGAAGGTCGTTAATATCGAAGTTGAAGTCGTAGATGCTAACCTAGACTATAATCTCCTGTTAGGAAGGAACTGGGTATACGAGATGGAAGCCGTCGTGTCGACTCTGTTTCGTGTCATTTGCTTTCCTCACGAGGGGAAAATCGTTAAGGTTGATCAATTGGACTATTCCCCAATCGATCCTCAAGCAAGCTCTGACTCTACTATTCCTTTGGTGGATAACCCTCGCCCACCGACTGAGAATTTAGGAGTAGGGATGTATTCCTCATTGATGGGTACGTTTGATCTTCCCTCTCCTTTTGCAAGAATTAATGCTATTTCATCATCTAAGGAGTCTCCTCGAGAAGAGTTCTTCCGAACTCATTATTTTTCTGACCCTTGGACCTTGCCTTCACCTACGACCACATTAGTTGAAGGACAAGTTAATGGAATGGCGTTTCCTATATCTGCAGCTGAGCTTAGATATCAGTCTATCATAGACTCTGCAGATAACCATTCTACTCCTTTTTCCGAAGAGGAATTAGATGGTCATGTGGCCCCCGCTTGGAGCTTTGATTCTAACTCTGCCTTGGACTGCTTAGATTCGTTTCTACCTTCTGAAGAAGCAATCCTCGAAGTAATGATAGGTATAGATCGACCTTGGGAAGACTTACACCATTGTTCATATTTTCTTCCTCCATTGCAGGAAGTAGAATCTAGATTCTCCGAGCTCGTTGGTAGTGATGTTTGTACGGTGTCGAACCCTTTGGCTCCAACACACGTACGTGCCGAAGGTAATATGTCAGTAATCTCAAAAACGATACCTATAAACATCTCTAAGGATCCTAACATCATTGAGAATATCTTCATCGGAATGGAGTGTTCCCCTGAAGAAATTCAAATTTACACCGACCTATTCAAGGAATATCGTGATGTATTTGCTTGGTCTTATGAGGAAATGCCCGGCATTGATCCTTCTATAGTCCAACATGAGATCAAGACGTACAAAAATGCAAAACCGATTCGTCAAAGGCTTCGGCTGGTTAATCCTAGGATAGCAGCGGCTATCAAAGCTGAGGTTGAGAAGCTGCTAAGGGCGGGTTTTATATACCCTGTTCCTCTTACGGATTGGGTTTCGAATCCAGTCCCTGTGGACAAAAAGAAAGGAACAATCCGCATATGCATCGATTTTAGGGACTTAAACAAGGCTTGTCCAAAAGACAATTACCCCACGCCATTCATTGATCAGATTATCGACGAGTGTGCGAGTAATGAGATTTTCTCCTTTATGGATGGTTTCTCAGGTTATAATCAAATCTCTATTCGTCCTGAGGATCAGCATAAGACTGCCTTCATATGTCCCTGGGGTACCTTTGCATATCGAAAGATGCCCTTTGGTCTTAAAAAGGCTGGAGCCACGTTTCAGCGGGCTATGTCCTACGCTTTCCACGACATCAAACATGTCATCGAAGCATACTTAGATGATCTCGCTGCTCGTTCTCGAAAGAGAACAGATCACCCTAGTCATTTTCGATTAGTCTTTGAGCGATGTCGTTTCTATAAAATCCGGTTGAATCCCAATAAGTGCGTCTTCGCGGTTACATCCGGTCAGTTGTTAGGGTTTATAGTGTCCAATGAAGGGATTCGGGTTGATCCCTTCAAGGTTGAGGCAATAGTTCAGTTGCCTCCCCCGTCCTCAATCCGTCAACTTCAAAGTCTTCAAGGGAAGGCCAATTTCTTGAGACGGTTTATAGCAAACTACGCCGAGATCACTAAAGGGTTCATGCGTTTGCTACGGAAAGGAGTTCCATTTGTGTGGGACGAATTTGCGCAGCCGTCATTTGATGCTTTGAAAAAGGCATTAGTCTCTGCCCCACTTTTGAGTCCACCGGATTATGGTAGAGACTTCCTTTTATATCTCGCTGCAGCAGAATCTACCATTGGTATGGTTCTAGTTCAGGAAGACGATGCTCTTGTCGAGCACGTGATTTATTATTTGAGCCGAGGCTTAATAGGCCCTGAACTCCGCTATTCTCCGGTTGAGAAGTTGGCCTTGGCAGCTGTCCATGCTGTCCAGAGGCTCCGTCATTATATTTTGCTACGCAAAACTTTTGTCCTAGCAGCGGTCAATCCATTCCAATTTGTCCTCAGTAGGCGAGTGATTGGGGGAAAATATAATACATGGATAGTCATTTTACAAGAATTCGACCTCGAGTTCTTGTCCGCCAAGTCTAAGAAATCTATGGTCTTCGCGGAGCTAATTTCTGAGCTTCCTTGTGGAGAGGATATTGTTTATGAGGAAAGTTTACCCGACGAACATATATTCCTCATCTCTTCACAAGACCCTTGGTATGGAGATATCATTGTTTATCTCCAGACTTCGAAGTTTCCCTCTACTTTCTCCAAGGATGAACGTCGCAAGTTACGTCACCTGGCTAAAAACTATGTTATCATTGGTGACACATTATACCGTCGAGGGGTTGATTCAATTCTTCGACGTTGTTTAACCTTAGAGGAAGCGGAGTCTATTCTTAATGATTGCCACAGTGGAGCTTGTGGTGGTCATCTATCCGGGCTTGCTACAGCCCAGCGCATCTTACGTGCCGGCTACTTTTGGCCTTCACTCTTTAAGGACTGTGTGGAAGCGGTCAAACGCTATCACCCGTGTCAAATTTTTACTCGCAAGATGCGCGCGCATCCAGCTCCCCTTTTTCCCGTTGTCACCGTTGGTCCCTTCACTAAGTGGGGTATTGATTTTACGACTTGTAATCCGCCTTCAGCGGCGAATCACAAGTACATTATCGTGGCTGTAGACTACTTCACGAAGTGGGCTGAGGCCATGCCTACTTATAAGAAGGACAGTGACACGGCAGCTTTGTTTCTTTTCAATCAGGTTATCTCAAGATTCGGTATCCCAAGAGAGATTGTCACTGACCATGGCAGTCATTTCCAAAATCAGCTAATGTCTGAATTGGCTTTTAAATTAGGTTTCCGTCAGGAGCATTCATCTCCTTACTATCCTCAGGCTAATGGACAGGTCGATGTGGTCAATAAAACTCTTAAGACGATACTCCAACGGACAATCGATAAAAGTCGGTCCAACTGGCACATTATGTTGTATCCGGCTCTTTGGGCATACCGAACCTCCATCAAAACGGCTACTGTTTTTACTCCTTTTCAGTTGGTTTACGGGATGGAATCTGTCTTTCCGGTCGAATGTGAAATTCCATCTCTGAAATTGGCTGTCGAGCTTCTTCCTGAGACTTCGAGTCTCGAGGAGTGCCTAGTTCACCTGGAACATCTCGATGAGCAACGTCGAGATGCCGCCACGATGAATGAGGCCCATAAGAAAAGGGTCAAAACTCAGTATGATAAGTCTGTCCGTCCTCGTGTCTTTTCTGAAGGTGACCTTGTCTTGGTCTATGACCAAGATAAGGACGCCTTGGGGGCAGGAAAATTCAAGCCTATGTGGTACGGTCCTTTCATTATCAAACGAGTCTTAGAAAAAGCATCGTATGAGTTAATTGATTTCGAAGGAAACAAGCTGGCGGAGCCCCGAAATGGGCTCTATTTAAAGAAGTATTTTGCTTAGTTTTACCAGGAAATGACTTCTTTGTATTTTATATTTGTACATATATTATCGAGCGTTTTCTGATATCAGCACTTTTTGGTCTGCCTTGGCAGGTGCTGATGGATGATTTGGTTTATTTTGGATTCGCCGATGGTGCTAGTCGGCACACTCGGAATCTTGCTTCCGTAGCTTGGGTACTTTATTACCCAACTGGTCAGTTGATGATATCGAGAGGCGTGTGTATCGGTCCTGCTTCGAACAATATGGCCGAGTATACAGCTGTTATCAATTTATTATCCGAGGCAATCTCTTATGGGATCGACTCGTTGGTAGTATATCTTGATTCTCAATTGATAGTGTCTCAGTTAAATAACATTTATCGGGTTAGAGATCCATTATTATATCGCCAATATTTAAGAGTGAGGTTGTTGCAAAGATCATTTATTTACATTAATTATTTGCACATTCCAAGATCTCAAAATTGGTTAGCTGATTCTATCGCTAATAAAGCATTAGACTGGCATATCAATCATTCATCATCATAAAATCATGCATCAAAAAGTCAAACTGTATATATATATATATATATATATATCGCAAAGCGTCTCGAGTGTACATATGTGTGTCCAAAAATATACAAAATTGGGACTCAAATGCCCATAATCATGTCAGACATATCTAATGCCTCGGCTCTGGATGAGCAGCTAAATAAGTAACTATAGCATTGGCCACGCGCCGAAAGACGCGAACCCAGTCACGTGGCATCCCAACCACGTGACGCTGCATATCTGGAGGAAGGTCCTCTATCTCGGCCATCGGTACTTGGCAGCTCAGTCTCGCCAAGTGTCGCTGGACGTTGTTGAGGGTCCTTTCCGCATCCGCAGCCGCCTCTTCGGCTCCTCGGCCACGCCGTCCATGCCGCGGGAATCCATCTGGTCGCACGGGCCCAATGTCTGGAACATGATCATCATATTAGTCATTTGAATCTCATCAAAAAAAATATTTTTCAAAATTTATCATTATATTTGAAAAATTCAAAAAAATTATATAATCATAAAAATCAAAAATCTTACCAATCTCGCCCCATGCTGCATCTGGTGGTAACACTAGATCAGGATCTCCTCGGAAATCCAGCCCAGCATAGGGGTAGTCATCTATGGCGATGATCTGTTGCTCCCACCAAGCAAAAAATTCATCGTCGAATGCATTCCTAGGCACTTCCCCACCCCCCAGACGTTTCATCAAGTCAGCCCACCGGCCCATGCGTGGATCACGTGGACTACTGATGGGAACTGCTACCCTGGGGTGGAGTGCGGGAACCTTCTCGAAGAAGAAAGTGCATAAAATGGTTCCGTACCCAAAGTTCTTGGTCTGTCCCCTCCTGATAGAAGCAAGCTGTTCCTTCATGTTGGCAAGTAGAGGAGTACACCAGTCAAACACCGTGGTGAGACAGTCCACTGCTACGCTCATGTTTACCCGTGATGCCTGATGTAGTGAGGATGATCCGTTCACTCAAGCTATGGTGAACAAGATTATCCGCAGTGACAAACTCGCCACGTGTGGGATAGAGATCTGGCTCCCGACCTTCCGATGACCTGGGCAGTAAATTTGAACATATTCGTCTACACTGAGACTATTCCGGGTCCTGCCCCGGGAGTGTACTACCTCTCCCCTTCAGGAAAGGCCCGTGATGAAATATATATCTTCCACTTCTACCCTGAGTGGCATCTGATCAATCACAAAAGCTTCCTCCTCGACATCCCAATAATCAATGAGTCTCTCGAGCAGACGCACGTTTGCTTTCATATTTGGCAACTTGAAGAATTTTAACAATCTGCATCCCCGTAGGGCGTCTAATGCCTCATCATTGTTCATAACTTCATTATCTACGGCTGAGTCCTCTCTTTCACGCCATGTGAGAGTCATCCTGGAAGAAAAAAATCATTTTCATCCGTTAGTTTTGTGTATAAAATTTATTTGCTGCGCACACGCGGGTTCTCTTGTATACAGTCGCGTGTAGGGCCGTCGTATACGCGAGTTCTATACAGCCAACCCGCGTGTACGCCGCAGAGCAATTTTTTGCAAAATTCTAACGGTGAAACATTAATTAAACTTCCTAAAAACTATCACAATTAATTGCAAGACAAGTTTAGTGCTTACCTGGAAGTTTTCGGCAAGTTTGAACAGTTGAATAAGTCACAGGGGAGTTTGCTCCTTTTGCTCCACAATTTTTGCTCTCCAAGTCAAACGGTGAAAATGGTAAGTCCAAAATTTCTTTTTATAAGTTTTGAAAATGCAAAATTTTTTCAAAATTTTATTTTGTTTGGTTTCATGTCACTTTTAACTTGGGAGCTTGGAATGTCGAGATTGGGTTGTTTTTCAGGACATTTTGGACATTTTTCGACGGTTCGAGACGGTTCCATGACTGCTGACCCGTCATGGCAGGTATCGTGTTCTCACTGGCATATAGGTTAGGGACACCATTTTTCTGTTGCATTATGCATACTAGCCTCCATTTGACCGATACATCTGCCATAGGGTCGACCCCATCGTGTTATGGTTCGTAAGCCATTTTCACTCGCCGATTCTTTAAATCATGACACGATGGTAGAGCCATCCCTTTACATGGGCATCGTAGTTAGCACCTCACTGACATTTGTTGCCCATGCTGCTTCATTTTGAGTAGGCTCGGGAGTCCTCTGTAGTCCCGCCATGACTTATGCGTTGAAGACTCATTCTTCTTTGCTTCTTCGCTTCGTTCTGGCCTTATACCCTAGAGGCTCCTATGTGTGTTGAGTTGTACTTCTGCATTGCTTGTTGACCATTTGCACCTTTTGGCCTATAGCCGGCTTCACTCGGACTCGTGTTTAAGCCAACTTTTGACCATGACGTCTGCAAAATCAACCTTGCATACCCTTGACTTCTGCAGCTTGACATACCCAGATCCGTGGAAGGAACTTACCTCTGAGTGTCACCGACCAGTTTTTCACCTCCCTGCATTGAGCATAGGAACGTTCCTTTCCCAGGAACTAGATCATCTGTTTCACCGACACTCGTTCTTTCCACTGTACCATAGCATTCTTTTATTCTTTTTCCGGCTTATCAGAAAAAGACAAAAAAAAATTAAATATTCCAAAAAAGAGCGGGAACAGGGACATTATTTCCATTTATTGTTGGCAGCTAGAGTCAGTCGTGTCGCCCTTGAACAAAGCACTCAAAACAAAGTCTCCTCCGCATGGGTGGGATTTAGTTTGACTTAGGTACGCCATAACCTTGTTATCGAGTCAGTTCTCCCCTGATTGGTTATCTCTTCCAATCATATGGAGGGTTCGTTCGTGCCTCCTGCATGACGAACTTATACAGATTCATCATATGCTGCCACATAGTCACATTGAGTCGTGCTTTTGTTCAAGGGAAGTTAGCCTGAGTCGGCCTTTCTGCGGTGTCTCTTGACTCATTTTTCAATTGGCCATCCCTGGTTGTCAGTGTCATGTCTATCATCACATCAGTTATATTGGTCCTTTACTCGTGCCGGTTTGAGAAGGTCCCTATTGACTTCTTGCTGGCGGGTCTTGTCCTTATCGACGACGACACCTTGCTCTGAGGACAGGCCTAGAGCCGCACCCTGGCCCTATTTTCATTATTGATAGGTCACCTTGTGCTCAGCATCGATCAGTATCATGGGTCTTTGACTGAGTGGTTTCCCTTGTGTTCGACATCAGCATACATTATCACACATTGGGATTCGTGCAGTACCTTGGTTTCCATTTGACCCTATTGGTGGATACCTCGCCTCTGTGTCGCCTTTCATTATTGGTTGGTTCAGAGGGTTTCTGCCGTGTGCTAGCCACATCTTGTGTACGCCGGAAACGTACTTCGGTTGGGTTACTACATCTTTTTCGTCCGATTCCTTCCACATTATTGGCCTACGGGTTACACTCGCGCTAGATTGATGGAGGATGCCTTAATGCCTTCCTTCTAGCGGATCTTTCCCTATCGACTCCGACTCATTGCTCTGGGGCAAAGATCTAGAGTCCATTTGGCAGTACCTTGGGGTTTGCAGTCATTAGTGGCAGATTCCTCGCTATCGATAGTGGGAAACCATCATTGTCTCCTGATTGATAGATTCTTACAGGTGTTCGACTTCAGGTCATCTATTCACACTTGTTAGATTGTACTGGGTACCTTGACGCTCATTATCATTATCGGTGAGTAGTCTCGCGTTTGTTAACGGTATACATCAATGACCAGTAATCAAATGATTTCTCACATGGTCGACTTCAGATCATTTATTCCCATGGTGTAGAAATGTACCACGGCGGTCGGTGAAGACCTCAGGTTGTATCAGCATTCATTGGTTCACTTGACAGTTGCTCCTGTTACTGCTAGTTGATACCACTCCACCTTATATGTTGCAGTCAGTCATGGCGACATTCTATATGCTGGCACCTGAGTTTGCAGTGTAGTACCATCCTGTTCCATCATGTTCAGTCGGTACCTTATGGGATCAGTCTTTGATATCAGTGATCCGTTGCATCTTTCAGCATCATTGATAGTCTTATATGTGATATTCAGACATGTACTTACTCATTATGATCAGATGATCCATTATGTATTTTCCAGTCATTTATATTTGTATACTTAGTGGATCCGCTTGTACTTGATATGCGGACATGCTTTACTTTTCCTGAGCATGGGTATGCCCGCCTCAGACAGTGTTTCTTTCTGATCTCCTTTCGGTGGCTTGGCAGGCTGAATTCTGGTGAAGTCCTCCTCGGTTTTTCAGCAGAGTTCCTTTCCTTGTACTTACTTAATATATTTCGGCCATCATGTTCCCCTTCTGACCTCATACATTAGGGGGCATCTGTTATAGCTCCAAATCTCACTCTTATGGTTTGTGATGCTGCACTTATGGCCTAGGGCAACCCCTCCTTCCAGACCTGGTCCAAAAATTTTAAAAACAGTGTTTTATTCCCTATACGTGACATTGCCCTGAGTTAAACGCGTGTACACGCGGGTCTGTCATACCCAACCCGCGTGTATCTATTAAAACACTTAAAAAAATAATAAATTCCTCTTTTTCGGGCGGAGATCGCGGGTTTTACCTGCTGGATCACCTGTTAGTGCCCGTGGCCCAACTGTTCCCAACCAACTCCTAACTTAAAAACTACTTTGGAGAGGGTATAAAAAGACATCAAAGGGAAGGCCAAGGGGAGAGAGAAAGAAGAGCAAGATTATTATGCTGAGATTTTCCCCTTAGACCAGGTCTGAAGTCCTTGGTGCTTTCTGCACTTCCCCCATTTTGCATAGGGAACCCTTGTTTCCATGTGTATTGGTGATCATTCATCTTTGATATCATCATTGAGTAAGACTTGGAAGGAGCTCTTGTTGGAGGCTTGAGGCTGGAACGAATCCGGGAGGAAGCTTTGCTTGGAGCCTGTTGAAGGTGTTCAGGTGATATCTTTCCGTTATATGTACTTTATTTGCCTTTATATATAAAGAAACACGTCTTTGTTCCCGAAATAATCTTTCTTTATGCTTATGAGATTCTTGTTTTGAATTCTTATGCAAGTGGTTACTTAAAGATTTTTATAACTAACTTTATAGCATAAAGATGGTTTATACATAAGTATCTGTACGTGTATTGTTGTGTTCTTTGATTTGTTTGTCTTGCAGGTCAAAGGAAGAAGAAGGGAACTCCAAGAAGGGTTTGGACCCTAAAGGCCTTCTCGAACGTAGGACCTTAGGTACGTACCCTAAACATTAGAATTTGCTTAAAAGTAAAAATGATGGCTATGTGTGTGTTTCTTTGAATAAGCAATTTTCAGTCTGGTAGAGTCTTAGCCCAAAGGACCCTAGGGGTATTTTCCCTTCAACCACTTTTGGAACTAGAGCAAGGAAGGAGGAATTTGTGAATCCTCCTATCTTCAATTTCCCACAAACATTTCTAATCATTCTTATCGTATCGTTTTTAATGATACTCCAATTATTTTTATAGAAGGAGATAGGGAACCCATCCGAGCCTGGAGCCTTATCTGGATGAGATCCCAAATAACAACAATCACTTCCTTTTCTTCAACTTCTTTTGTAAATTCACTATTTTATCCATCACTGATTTTTTTTATGGGTATGTTGTAGAAATTCTTCATACTCACTATTTGCTACTGAGGATGATAACAGATTTTTGTAATATCTGAAAGCCTCCTTCTTTATTTCCTCTTGTCCCCTCACTTCTTTGCCCTCATTATCCATAATTATGTCAATATGATTTTGTATTTCCTGATCCTGACAGTATTATGGAAGAAGGTTGTGTTCTTATCGCCTACTTTAAGCCATAAACTTATGGACTTTAGTCTCCACTCTTCTTCTTCCACTCTATTTTTCCTATACAATTCCCAATACGCTTGTTTTTCCTGCCATAGCCTCTCTTGTGTTTCCGCTTGCTTCTCTTTTTCAACTTGGATTCTCTCTATTTTTTCTCTTATTTCTAGCTTTTATTTTGTGTTTCTATTTGTTTGCTCCTTGCCCACTATTTCAGCTCTTTCCTCAATGATTTAAGTTTAGTTTCCTATACATAATTAGGAGATCCAATGATTTTATTTTCCCAAACATCTCCAATGATTTTTTTTACTTCTTCATTGTCGTTCCAAATGGAACTGAATCTAAAAGGAACAGGGCCAAAGTTCTCTAATAACCCAAGTGAAAGTTCCATCGGTTTGTGATCCAATGCAATGTTATGAATGATTTTGGATTTTATTCACTGAAGGAGGTGGCTATTGTGTCTTGGATTAGGAATCTGTCCAACCTTTCCTTTATATTATTTTTACCAATTCTTTTGTTACTCCATGTACACTTCCCATTGCTAGGAGGCATGTCCATTAATCTGCAAGTTTCCATGATATTTTCTACCATTTCCCTTGATGGATCAGCATTATATTTCCCACCAAACTTCTTCTCTGCATTCAGTACCAAGTTGAGATCCCCTCCTATTATTATGCCTCTATTTTGGACCTGCAATAGAAGATTGTTTAAGGTGTCCCAATAGACTTCCTTATCCCTGTAATGATTTGGGGCATAAATGTTAACAATGCAATATATCTCCTTTGACTTTTTGCTTTACAAGCCTATTTTCATCCAATGCAGCTCTTTTTTTTCTTGAATCAACTCCCACTTCTCTGTTTTCCATAATGTAAAAATCCCTCCTGAACCTCTTATTGTTGGGATTGATGTTCCTTGGTAGTTTTTCATTTTTTGAGTCATGGTTTCCATTTTCTTTTCATTTATCTTTGTCTCCTGGATCATAAAAATATCAGGATTCTCTGACACTATTAAGTCCTTCATTGCCTTGAATTTTGGCATACTTCCCATTCCTCTACAGTTCCAGGAGACTATATTCATTATCACTTGGAGTTGAGGGTAGAGGGACCTTTCCCTCTAATGGGTTGAGTGGTTTTCTCCCCTTTTTTTTTCTAAAAAGGTATCTAGTGGTTGTTGGGTGCCCAAAACCATATCCTTTGCCACTGCTTCATCTCTCATTTCTCGTTTGGATTTTCTGCTTGCCCATCTAGGAAGGTTGAGGGAGGATAGGAGATCTTTGGAGATGGCTCAAGTGATTATTCGATCGAAGGAGGAATGGAAGGGCTATGGGAGAGGATGGGAGAGAGAATAGAGGGGAAGGGGAGGAGAGGAGTAGAGGAAGGAATATCAGGATCCCCAAGAGAGCTAAAGGGGTTAGAAGCCAAAATATCCGAAGAGGGGGAGGGCATAGTAGAAGGAGGTAAAGATGAGGAAGGAGAGGGGGGAGTTTTAGGAGGAGAAGGAAAAGGAGCCAAGGAGGAGGGGGGGAAGTGGGGAAGGGTCAAGGATGGGAGGATGGAGACAGAAGAAGGATGGGATGAGGGTTTGGATGTTGACTTTTTCTTCTTGACCTGCTCCCATTTTGGTTCCTCGTTTTCTATTTCTTCTGATTCCTTATTTTTAGCACATCTATTAGAAAAATGACCATATTCATGACTTACCTTACATTTGAACGGAATTTGTTCATAATCTAGCTGTTGAATGTGAACCCAGCTATCCACTTTGATCTTGACTACTTCCGAAAGTCCTTTCCCCAGATCTACTTCCACACATATTCTTGCACAAGCATGCATGTTTTCCTTTGGCTCACTTTTTTCGATATATTTCCCCATTGCATTTCCTATTGCTTTAACAGATTCATCTCCCCATCAATGTAGAGGAAGATGGGGAAACCTCACCCATACTAGCACTGCATTTGGCACGTCCAACTCTGGATCGAAGTCCAGAGTCCATCTGTTGAGATAAAGCCCTCTTGAATCCATGAAATATGGTCTGTTTCTGAAGATTAAATCTTTGTCCTCTTTCAATTCGAAGTGGAAGGTAAAATAACCTCTTCCACAAAACCTGATGGAGATTTTCCCCATGATAGATGAGGCCTATTTTCTTTCCACCCATTTGAGAACCGAACGGGGAGGGCCAAAGTCCAATAAATTGACCAACCAATCCTCATTCAAAGAGGGACAGAGCTACGCGAATTTCAGGTATTTCATCAATCTTCTTAATAAACTTTGATATGGACGGCTTGGGACGAGACGATCCAAGGGAGGAGATCAGAGAGGTAAAGGTTTCCGCATTTTCTCCCAGCTGAGCTGAAGTTCGAGTAGTTGAGGCAGGAATCGATGCACCCACAGGAGGAGGCTTCGCATGGTCCATCACATCCCAGTCGAGGGCAGCAAGCCCTGGGAGCAGGAAGCCCTAGGATCCGAAGGGAGAAGGCGCACTCAGATATTGAAATCACCAAGGCGGGAGCATAGCGCTTGATCCAAACCCTAGTATTTACAAAATGCAAGAGTTAATATTGTTATGTAACAAGGCTACAAGAATAAAAGTGAATGATGCCAAGTTTTCTATATTTAGTTTGTGTGTGAATCAAAATCAATGTAATGAGTTTGAAATGTATTTTCCTTATAATCACTTGGACCTTAATGTTGGTATTAAATATTTGTGATTTACACTAAAGCCAATTTGTTATGGGAAGGTATATTGGTGGTGGTTGGTCTCTAAAATTGAAAAGGCAATTTCTCTATGGTGAAATTAGTGGCTATCAAGAGGGGGAAGATTGGTATTAGTTAAGATAGTCCTAGAAGCCATTCTTGTATATTAGTATACTCTTTTTCACATTCCAAGAGACATATTAGAGAAAAAGTGTAAGTTATTTTATAATTTTCTCTGGCAAATGAGCAGTGTATTTAAAGGGACACAGTGGATTAGGTGGAAAATTTTGGCAACTCCAAAGGCATTGGGGGTCGGGCTTAAAAACAATCATGTTTTTGTCTACTATGTGGAAAGTGTTTATAATTTTTCCTCGCAAAGAATAGTCTCTAGGCCAAGATCTTGGTTCAAAAGTATCTTATATAGAGAAAGCGCATAAAATTATCCATAACATGTCTAGTTAATGGAAGGTCATATCATTGGCCTTCACGGTAATAAGCTCTTGGCTTGGCATGTTTGGGATGGATCAAATATGAGGATTAGGGTTGACTCTATAATGGGATGCAATAGGGATATTTTTCTTCCTGTGACTCTCATTCAACATTTACATGTGATCAAAAGAATAACAATTTATTTACATATGGAAACAAGCTTCTGAAAATATGGTTGGTTGAACTTAGCTGATTTGGGATTGGATGGTGATTTTGTGAGGTAATGGAAGTTATTTGTACTAACCTTACAAAGGGCATGCATAAGACTTTGTGAGAATTCAAGTGAACTAATTTGGGGGATCAATAAGCAAGGATATTCATTTACTACAAAACTAGGTTACCATGTAGCTTTTACACATGGAGATGAGGCGATACATTAATGGTGAAAAGTTATGTGGAAGGTGAAGGCACCTCCTAAATCAAAGTTTATAATTGATCTGGAATTTATCCAAGACAAAGAATTAAAGGTATTACAGACTCATGTGCATGGATGTGCCTATGTTACTTTATGCAATGGATCGATAAGATTGCAAAATACATAGACACTGAGGCAGTTAGAGAAAACATAACAGCAAAACATGTAATACAACAAGTTTAATAAGGAGTTCACCTAATACTCCTGGGCTACGTCTCCTGGTCTAGCTTTCAGTGGTGGCCTCTCTATTATGTTTTCAAAGTAGAGTTTCTTTACAACAGTGAGCTCAATTTGAGTCTCACTCAACAGATATGAATCAGTAGGATTAGAGTACACAGACTCTCCTTATTGGTACTTGACCTCTATTGGTCACAGTAGTATGAGCCCAATCTGAAACTCATACATGACAGGCCTATGCCGAGGAGCTCGCTTGAACCTCTCAAGCTTTCTTTGGAGTGCACAGACTCTCTGACTCTCTCTGGCTCTCTCTGGCTTGATGTTGCCTTCAGGTCAGCTTGACTTCTTCTCTCTGTTCTTTGCTCTTAGCTTTCTACGTCTAACTAACTCCTCTCTATGTGTGTGTCCTCTTCTTCTGTCAGTTCATGGCTTTAAAGCCAGTCTGCTTTCTGTCGGTTCATTTCCGCTTCCCAGCGTTCTGGTTTTCCTGCCTCTATCCGTTTGAACTCCCCTGTTCTATGTCATCATCACTGTGTAATGCTTCACAAGGAGGTTGCCACCTATTCTACAACGAGTGAGTGTGTTAGGTTCCTTGGACACATTTTAACGACAGTTATTTCTGTTTGCTCCAAGATGGCTGCAAAACATGAATCTTCTGCCAACTCATCGTCCACGTCGGACTTCAAATCCCATGTAATCTTGCTTTATCTTTGTCAAATTCGGTCATTTATCGGGACGCGCCTCCACCGTTGATCTGGGCCCCCCAGATCCTACGGTCGTCATTCATATTAGGCAGGTAAGTAGCGTGACGTTTACCTGTCCGATGTGAGCGGTTTTCTCTCTCTTTCGCCAGACGCGTGTCACTCAATGTGTGGCATTGGGCAGAACTCAGCTGAAACTACTTACCGCCTCGAGGCCTTCCAATATCCTTCCAGTTTTGTGGAATCCACAAAACTGAATTAATTACTTTTCCGCATTTCATAGCCATTTCGGGTCCGGGCACTTCGGGGCTTTCCTTCACTGAGGGGGATGCCCTGCGATACGCGATTAGTGCTTTAGTGCTAATCATGTATCAGAAACCACCCCCATTTCTTGAATTAGCCTCTGGTTTTGCCAATTTGCGCCAGCACGCGTTACCATGGGCCAACAGTCTGCGCGCTCGACTGAGGGTCCTCGTTGCTCCGCGCTGATCACAATTGCAACTGTCATGAGGATTCCTTCTGATAGCGTGATCTTTCTAATACTTGAATCTGTTTGGCATAATTTGAACGAGTTTATGAAAACTTAGACAGTGTTTAGGATCTAATTCAGATCACGGCCTTCCCACTAAAAAAGCTTTTGGACCACCAAAAGATTATTTTTAAGCATCAATCAAGTGAGGGTATTGATTCCTCACTTGCCCAATTTCTATCCATTTCGCACTGCTTGGTTTTGAACCTTTGAGTCCAATCTTGAGGTACTCAACATCCCCTCTGCGCGTAGTTCTCACCTTCCTGTCCAGAACTGTATCTTCCTGCAATTCATTAAGATATTCAGGCAACAGATCATCAATAGAAGGCAATTGACTCTACTCTTCGGGATCTTCAATTAATGAAGGTTCAAATAATCTCAAGCTGTCTGCATTAACAACTGAGTAGATGTGCATGTAAGTTGGTAAATCAAGGCGAAAAGCATTCTCACCAATTTTCTCAAGTATCTTGAAAGGTCCATACCTTATTGGCTTCAGCTTCTTACCTTCACCTTGCATTCTGTCTTTGCTGATATACAGCCAGACTTGATCACCAACTTGGAAACTATGCTCCATCCAATGCTTGTCATGCCTTGCCTTGTACTTGGCTTGGTTCTTTTCTAGTTTTTCTTGTACTGCCTAGTGAATCTCTTGGATTTGTTCGATGAACTTGGTTGCCTTGTCCACATCACTGTGTCCATCAACCGCTATGTCTTTACCAAAGACAAAATCCAAGGGAGACCTTGGTGTGAAACCAAAACAGGTCTCAAAAGGAGATCTCTGTGTAGAAGAATGTTTAGCTCGGTTGTAAGCATGCTGCACATAACATAAGTGTTCATCCCAAAGCTTGGGATGCTTGCTACAATAGCCTCTGAGCAATTGGATCACTGTCCTGTTGACTACTTCTGTTTTGCCATCTGTTTGCGGATGAAAAGTTGTGCTCTTCTTCAGCCTGGTGTCCATCAATTCCCACAAACTTAACCAAAATTTCCCAACAAATCGGGTATCTCGATCAGATATAATGGAAGTGGGTAATCCAAAATGAACCCATACATGCTGAAAGAACAACTTTGCAGTTTGTTCAGCTGTAATCTGTTTGTTACAAGGTATTAAAATACACATTTTGCTGAACCTATCCACAACAACATATAAATAGTCATGACCTTTCCTAGATTTAGGAAGTTCTACAACAAAGTCCATGGAAACAATTTCCCAAGGATGAGAAGGAATTGGTAGTGGAGTGTACAAGCCTAGTTTTCTATTAGTGGGCTTGTTTTTAGCACACATGGTACACCCTCTTACATATCTAGAAACTATCTCATTCATTTTTGGCCAATAACAAAATCTTTGCAGTTGTGCAACTATTTTACTTACACCAAAGTGACCTGATATTAGAGAAGTGTGTGCCTCTCGAATTATCTTTACTCTTTCAATTTGTGGAATGCATAGCTTCCCAAAATGATACAAGAGCTGGTCCTTAACATGATAATCCAATTCTTCTACTTGTTTTCCATGACTTAAAGTTGCATATACATCTTTAAAATCTATATCTTGAGCATACTGTTCAATGTAGCTTTCATGCAATAATGAATTATGCTTAAGTATAGTGGACGCATTTATGATTGGTCTGGACAACATATCTACAACTTTATTGTGTATGCCCTTTTTATACCTAATGATTAGATGAAATTGTTGTAGAAAACCCATCCATCTATAATGTCTTGGTTGCTGCAACTTAGTTCAGGAGTGTAAATATTGAAGTGGTTGATGATCAGTATGTATAACTATCTCTTTGCCCATTAAGTAATGTTTCCACTTTTTCACACTCTGTACTAATGCATACAATTCTTTATCATATGTGGGATAGTTAACTACTGCAGAATTAAATGGCTCAGAATGATAACATATGGGTTTACCGTGTTGCATCAACACTGCTCCCATGGCATAGTCACTAGCATCCGTTTCAATCTCAAATGGTATTTGAAGATCGGGCAGTGCTAGTACTAGTGTTGTACTAATCTTTTCTTTCAAGGTGTCAAAGGCTTTCTATTGTTTTCCCCCCCACTAAAACACCTTGTTCAATCATGTTAAAACATGCAAGGGAGCTGCAGTTAAGGAAAACTTAGAAATAAACTTTCTCCAATACTGTGCTACTCCTAAGAAGCTTCTAACTTCTGTAGCAGATTTGGGTTTAGGCCAGTTTACAATGACTGCAACCTTAGAGGGATCTATCTTCAATTCACCACCCCCTACAATATGACCCAAATAATTCAAAGATGTTTTTCCAAATTCACATTTTGAGAGCTTAACATAAAGATTTTCTTTTTTGAAAACATCTAGAGTCTGCTTAACATGCTTTAAATGTTCTTCCCATGTTTTACTAAATATAAGAATGTCATCCAAATATACAATGACAAAATCATCAAGAAAAGGTTTGAGTACATCATTCATTACTCTCATGAAAGTAGCAGGAGCATTAGTTAAGCCAAAAGGCATAACCAACCACTCATACAATCCCTGCTTTGTTTTGAAAGCAGTCTTCCATGCATCTTGCTCTGCAACTCTGACCTGATGATAGCCACTATGCAAGTCCAATTTGGAAAAATAAACAGCTTCCTTTAATTGATCCAATAGATCATCTATGCGAGGAAGGGGATAACGATTTTTTATTGTTATCTTATTCAGTGCTCAGTAATCAATGCACATTCTCCATGAGCCATATTTCTTTCTCACCAAGACAATTGGAGAACCACATGGTGATGTGCTAGGTTTGATGAACTCCTTCTTGAGCATCTCTTGTACCTGCTTCTTGATTTTTACATTCTCTAAAGCGAACAACCTGTACATTCCGATGTTAGGCAATGGAGCATCTTGCTACAAGTTAATATCATGTACTATTTCCTTTTTGGGTGGAGGTTCTTGAAACATTATATCATATTCTGAAACAAATTTTTCTAAATCAGCTTGTTGTTTAGCATCACAGCGCTCAAATACATTGGTTTTATCATGTTTCTTTTCCTTTACAACCATCAGTAAAAATTGTTTGCATGAATTTACAATTCTTTTCATCTGCCCTGAGTTTATGAGAGTATAATTATTCTTGAGTTTATGATCTCTTACAATATATTTGAATCCATCTTTAACGAGTTGATACTTGTTCTTAGCTCTATAGAAAATATCTTTTCTGTCATACAAGTAAGGACTTCCTAAAACAATTCCACACATATCCAAAGGAACTATATCTAACTCAACCTCATCTACAAATGCTGACCCAAAAGAAAACCTAAGTTTACATTGTCTAGTCACTTGTAGCTGTGCTTTATCACATAACCAACCTAATGGATATGGCTTTTTGTGAGGTGTGGTTAGTAATCCCAAATTCTTTACAATTGCTTCAGAAATTAAATTTACTTGTGAGCCACTATCAAACAAAGTATCAATCTTTTGATGCTTGGAAATAACTCGAATATGAAAAAGCTCATGTCTTTTCCTCTCATTTTCTTCATTATCAATAGATTGTGCAGAATTACTAGTAGATGCTTAATAATTTCTACCTTTTATACCTATGGCTGCGATTATTGTTTCATCTCCTGAGTCTGACCCCAAATCCTTTTGAATAGCTGCAGCAGTCTTCTTCATCTTGCCCTTGAATTTCTTGGGTCTCAGCTCCGGATGCAGGATTCAGCAGTGTTCATCATCATGCCCATCCTTCTTACAGTGAGTGCATGAAGACTTGGTCTTTTGTATAGTATTGGCCTTCCTCTCTTTCCATTTATGTTTTCTCTTTCCTTGCTTTTTCTTGCAGTGGGTTTTGATGATCCCCCAACTTCTTGGTTCACATTCTTTCCTCTAGCCTCTAAATGGGTAGCCTGAACAGATACCTCATCTATGCTAGTGGGATTAAACATGAGAATAATGTGCCTTAAGTAGCTGCATAGACCACCTATATACTTCAGCAGAGTTTCAGGTGAGTCTAAAGAAATTCCTAGAATCAAAACTCTTTTCCTAAACTCTTGAGTGTAACTTTGTACACTTTTCCCTTTTAATTGGTGAAGAGTTTGCTAGCTCATCATGGCTTGCTGCATATAGGCTAGTGGATAGAATTGATTTTTAATTGCAGAAACAAATTCACTCCAGACAGAAAGAATTTTACCATGTTTCTTCATGTCAGCTTGTGTCCTGCCTTCCCACCATACCAAGGCAGTGGCTCCAAGGCGTAGGCTGGCCAACTAAATATTATTCTTGTTTGAATCTATGCTCTGCACTCTGCAATAAACATCAATCTGTCTAATCCAATTATCCGGCTTTTCTGCATTCAACTCTCCATCATATATCGGCAAATCAAATTTCACATCTAATTTAATCAAAGATGTTTTCTTTTTATTTTCAGGGCTACTAGGAGGTGTGGGAAGTTTTTCTTCTTTCCCTTTGCCTTTAGAGTGGTCATGGAGGAGAGATTCTTCTGCTCCTTTATCTTGTTTGGAGTTTGATGAATCTTCAGCTCTACCTCTCTTAAATTCTCTATACATTTCCTCCACCATGGCTTTCATGGTCAGGAAACCATCCATGAACTGGGAGTCTGATTCCAAGGGGTTTTCTTCTGACATTTTCCTCTTAGAGTGGATTGTTTCAATTTCAAGGTTAGCTTCAACCAACTCTCCTTATCCTAATTTAATATTTGATCTAGTTAGCATTCAACAACAAAATCCAGCACAAGCTTGTCTAACCTTAGTAACCTAGAGCTATCATACCACTTGATCTGGAATTTATCTAGGACAAAGAATTAAAGGTATTACAGACTCATGTGCATGGATGTGCCTATGTTACTTTATGCAATGGATTGATAAGATTGCAAAATACATAGACACTGAGGCAGTTAGAGAAAACATGTAATACAACAAGTTTAATAAGGAGTTCATCCAATACTCCTGGGATACGTCTCCTGGTCCAGCTCTCAGTGGTGGCCTCTCTATTATGTTTTCAAAGCAGAGTTTCTTTACAACAGTGAGCTCAATTTGAGTCTCACTCAACAGATATGAATCAGTAGGATTGGAGTACACAGACTCTCCTTACTGGTACTTGACCTCTATTGGTCACAGTAGTATGAGCCCAATCTGAAACTCATACATGACAGGCCTATGCCAAGGAGCTCGCTTGAACCTCTCAAGCTTTCTCTGGAGTGCACAGACTCTCTGACTCTCTCTGGCTCTCTCTAGCTCGATGTTGCCTTCAAGTTAGCTTGGCTTCTTCTCTCTGTTGTCTGCTCTTAGCTTTCTGCGTCTAACTAACTCCTCTGTGTGTGTGTGTCCTCTGCTTCTGTCAGTTCATGGCTTTAAAGCCAGTCTTCTTTCTATCGATTCGTTTCTGCTTCCCAACGTTCTAGTTTTCCTGCCTCTATACGTTCGAACTCCCCTGTTTTGTGTCATCATCATTGTGTAACGCTTCACAGGGAGGTGGCCACCTATTCTACAACGTGAATGTATCAGGTTCCTTGGACACATTTGAACGGTTTTTATTTCCATTTGCTCCAAGATGCCCGCAAAACACGAATCTTCTGCCAACTCATCATCCACGTTGGACTTCAAATCCCATGTAATCTTGCTTTATCTTTGTCAAATCTGGTCATTTATCGGGACGGGCCTCCACAGTTGATCTGGGCTCCCCAGATCCTACGGTCGTTGTTCATATCGGGCGGGTAAGTAGCGTGACGTTTACTCGTCTGATGTGAGTGGTTTTCTCTCTCTTCCACTGGACGTGTGTCACTCAATGTGTGGCATCGAGCGGAACTCGGCTAAAACTGCTTATCGCCTCGAGGCCTTCCGATATCCTGTCGGTTTTGTGGAATCCATGGAACCAAATTAATTGCTTTCCGCATTTCATAGCCATTTCAGGTCCGCGCACTTCGGGGCTTTCCCTCACTAAGGGGGGCACCCTGCGATACGCGATTAGCGCTAATCGCGTATCAGAAACCACCCCTGTTTCTTGAATTAGCCTCTGGTTTTGCCAATTTGCGCCAACGCATGTTACCATGGGCCAACGGTCTGCACGCTCGACCGAGGGTCCTCGTTGCTCTGCGCTGATCACAATTGCAATTGTCACGAGGATTCCTTCTGATAGTGTGATCTTTCTAAGACTTAAATCTATTTGGCATAATTTGAACAAGTTTATGAAAACTTAGAGAGTGTTTAGGATCCAATTCAGATCAATAATGTGATTAGCTTTATCTGACAAGGTCCAACTCTTCATATGCACCTAACTATTCATATTTATTCTCATTTAATATTAATATAGCTATATACAAAATACCATAATCACGAAGATTAAGTATGTATCATTCCCCACCTTAATTCGAACGAGTGTTTGTGAGTCCATGCAGTATTCTAAACTTTTCAAACTTTTATTTTCCAAGTTCTTTGTTGAAAGTGTCCATAATTTTCTCACCTGGGGAACAACACCTCAAATGAATACTCACGTCCTCTACCTAATATCAAATTAGATGGTACTTTGTGTTGATGTGCTTGGTTTGATCTTAGAAATATAAGTTTCTTGGCTAACTTAATTGTAGAAGTATTCTCAACCATAAGATGAGTAGGAATAACTTATTTCTCTTACAAATATTCAAGTATCTTCCTAAGCCACACAATCTCCTATGTTGCTTCTATAATTGTCGCATACTTTTCCTTTGTTGTGGAACTTGTTGGAACTAATTATCTGTGTGATCTCTAGGAGACATTTGTTGATCCAAGACTCATGAGATAGCCTAAAGTTGACACTGCATTTTTTTTTATCCCCATCAACATTTGAATTAGAATATTCAATCAAGTTGAAGTCATCCACCTTAGAATACTTGATTCCAAAGTCTTGAGTTTAGTTCAAATATATTAGAACTCTTTTTGAAACAGACCAATGTCCTTCACAAGGTTTTTGCGCAAAATTGGAAAGAATATCAACAAAAAATGAAATATATATTCTATTGGTGGTAAGGTAAATAATACTTCCCATAGGCCATTTATACTTAGTTGTGTCATCAAATTCATTCCCTTCTTATGATGTGAGGTTAAAATTCTGTTCCATTGCAGTAAACAAAGGGTTACACTCAACCATGCCAAATCTATTCAATAATTCTCTAATGTACTTATTTAGGGAGATGAATATGTACTTCTGAATTTTGAGCCACTTTAATTCCCAAGTAGTAATGAAGATGTTCCAGATCTATCATCTCAAATCCTTTCTCCAATTATTTCTTTATGGATGCAATATAGCTTTAATTGTTCTCTATTATCAACAAATCATCTACATATACTACAAGATATGCAACAATTTTGCAAATTTTCTTGACAAATAGAGTTGTATCATTAAGATTAAAGTTCTTGAAATACGATTTCAGAAGAAGTTTAGTTAGCTTTTCATATCAGACTTGCAGTGCTTGTTTCAGGCCATATAAATATTTGATGAGTTTACATACTTATGTTCTTATCCCTTCACAACAAAACCTTATAGCTGAGACATGAAAGCATTCTATTTCAAGTCTCCATTCAAGAAAGAAATATTCACGTCCATTTGATAAACTCTCCATCCATTTTGTGTTTCCAAGGAAAATATATTATAGATGGTAGCCCATTTTGTTGTCAGGGCAAAAGTATCCTCCTAATTAATGCCTTCCTATGCAATTTTTTTACTACAAGCCTTGATTTGTTGTTAAGTGAGCCATCTGAACTATACTTATTCTTGAAGACCCAATTGCAGCCAATTGGTTTGGTTATGAATAGAGAGTCCACCAACTTCCATGTCCCATTCTTGCTGAGAGCATCATACTCCTTTTTCATGTCTTCTTTCCATTCATCATGAGAAGTATCTTATTGAAAGGAAGTTAACTTGAATTAGTAGATGAATTCAATTCACAGTAAGATGAAACATTCATATCATCCACATTATCTGAATTTGAATTATCTACATAACCACCATTGCTTATGTTGGAACTTGTGGTTCCCATCTTTTTAACCTCCTTAGGATGAACACTTTCAAGTGTCTTAATGAACCACTTTGGTGGACCTTGATTAGATGGTCCAAGTTGCTCTACTCATTGATATGGTGTTGCATTTCCACCAAGGTTCATCCTTTTATTCATCTCAATTACATTACTGAAAATGTCTTGATCTAGTGAAGTAGCTAGAGCTTCTTCATGACGGGGAGATGGTGCTTCCAAAGGAGATTCTAGAGATTGATCCAAGATAGACCCTCCATTTAAGATGTGGAATATCATTATTTGTCTTTACATGAGTGAATCTATTGAGAAGATTGTCAATCAATTTAATTATGCTTTAAATTCCGTTCCAATAAATCCAATCCATGTTCATATACTTGTGAAGTGTATGACAAAATATATGCAAGAACTTAGCTTTTAACTCTATCAAAAATAAATTGGCATGAAGGAAAATTCTATGCTATGAAGGCAATTAAATATTGACATAAAAATAAGTTTTAATCTATGAAAGTGTATGAATCTAATCTAGGAAAGCAAGTAAATCTTAATCTATGAAAGCAAGTAAATTTAATCTATAAAAGCATATCAATCTAGTTTAGGAAAGTGAGTAAATTTAATCTCTGAAAGCATGGAAATTTAATCTAGGAAAGCATTGAAATTTATTCTATGGAAGCATGTAAATTTAACCAATGAAAACTCGTAAATCTTAATCTAGAAATGCATGTAAATGGCATGAAATGAAATTTGCAAGTGAAAATCAAAATTCCTAGTCTAGGAATGGAAATGATTTAAATGTGACTACTTTTTTTATTTTTTCAACCATTTGTTAAGGGTTGTAAGGAAACAAAGCAAGGATTAAAAATCAGGGCTATAGTGTTTTTAAAAATAACAACATTTAGAATTAAACTACTACAAATCAAAATAATGATATTGACTAAGTGTTCTATTGCTAATTTCCATATTCAGCTCCTATGCCTCGCTTATGTGCGAGTGCATATGAACATGTATATTATTTATTTGCTATTCTTTAGCACCGTTTATCTTTTAATCCCACGAACATATGACACTCACTTGATGGCCAATATTTTGCCATGTAATAATCCTCATATACCCCATCTTTGTGTTATGCCACGTGACTGGTTGACCAAGGATATTGATTTTTCCATTGTGATGACATAGTCACATCTTAGGTGTGCCAAATAGGTAAATCACCATCTTGGCATCCTTTGCCATCTATCCCTATGCTTGTTTTGGTTTAGTTACTTCTTGAAATGTGCTAACCTTTCAATCTGTTGTAGGTTCACAGAGAAGCTAGAAAATTTGTCAATTTCTGCAATGTTTACATATTAGCTTGCTTTTATAAAGAAAAACATCTAAAAATAGATATTAATGGAATTATTATTTTTATGTAACATTTGTAGCTCAAACGGAAAATATACATATGGAATGTGTCAAAGTTATGTAGAAAGGATGATTATGAAGGTTCCTATGAGATAAAGATAGTCAAAACTAAGGTATCAAGTTGATAAAAAGATGTTAATTTCTCAACCATGTAACACCCCCATCCACTCCATAGACCATCCTAAGGGTAGAAGAAGGTATTACTATCATCGACCCAACCTCCATAGTCCTATTATGGAAATGGTGTCTTAAAATTTCTTCATTTTTCAAATTTCTATAAACTTAAAATAAACATTGTCATTAATTCTGACTTGTCAAGATATTTTTGGAGATATAAAATTTATTGAAAACTAAATCCTAGATCAAAATATATGGTTGTTTAAAGTCGAGCCATTAAACTCTTGTTAAATCAACAATATGCTGCCATATGGCACCCATGTGGTTCCCATGTGGCAACCCTCCACCCCTCATTGGAGGTCCACATCATCATGGCCTTTCCACAGGTCCATATCCTTTCCCATGTGGCATTGCCACATCACCAGTTTATGGGTCCCCACCAGTCCACCCCCATAGCCTTGAAATCAACCTTTTTCTGTCATAATGAAGCACACTATGCAATCACATGGAAACAAACCCCGAGGCGAGACAAACTCAATTTAAAATTAATAGACACGAGAACATCCCATCTCACCCTCTTTAATATCGACCTGTTCCCTCTATGGTGGACTCCACAACATTCTAAGATCTCGAGATGACATCATTTTGACGCCATCCCATCCATGTGGCCTCCTCTGAGAGCACCATGTGTCACCTGTTTTTGGCCCCTTATCCCTTTGATATGGTCGATTTTGGCTACCATGTGGCACGCCACCATGGTGTCATGTCAGCCCATATCCACATCACCTTGCCACCTAACCTAGTTCCCAGTGGTCCCGCATTTGGTGCAAAACCATAATTTTGCGTGTAAATGTTTTGACTCCCTTTTTGGGTGGTCTCCAGACTTAGGCCTCCATTCTTAGTTTTCCACATTGATTGGACACAAGTGCCAGCTCGTAACCTTATGGCCCCATATGAGAATTCCTTCTGGAACTTGCTCGGGAAACCTTTGTCTCAGCCTTCGTTTATCACTGCAGCACTTGTGCTTACCTCCAAGTTTCCTCGAGGTGCAAGACCTAGAGATACGAGATGGGGATTCATTCACATTAGATACTAGGAAAAGGTCTTCGTCTAAGCTCATTTCATACATATACATGTGTACGCATTGTTATTAGCATGGTCGCCCTCAACACTTAGCCTTTTTTGTTATATATATATATATATATATATATATATATATATATATATATATATATATATATATATATATATATATATATATATATATATATATATATAGATATATATATATATATAGATAGATAGATATATATATATATATATATATATATATATATATATATATATATATATATATACACGCACACACACACACACACACATATATATATATATATAGATATATATAAACACTCACACACACACATATACATATAAATATAAGTGTGGCATCTTTAATGCTTATTTGGATCTAGTTATCTCTCCCAAGCTTTTTCATGCATACATATATTTATTCATACCGGGATTCCCTTCAATACTCATTCAACATGGCTATACCTCCCAAGCTTAATAAATAAATACATATATACATACATCTATGTATGTCTATGTGTGTGTGTGTATGAGTCTTTTCTGAGTACTCTCGGCTCTCAACCAGACCTATCCCTCCTAAGTTTTTATTATATTTATATATGTGTACATATATACTTATACCGCAAATGCCCCTCCCTTCGACACTTAAAACACTGCAACTACCCCTCTTGAGCTTAATGGCATTCAAACTCATCCCAACTCTTACATCCAAATATATAGAAAAACAAGGTTCCTGCAAACCATTCCACAGTACAGGGTCTGCCATTACAAATATATAGATACAATAATTTAACCAAACATACATAGAATTACATATCTCTTATGACCTAATAATTGAACTAAATTCAAGCTCATTAGTAGACATGGGAGTTAGTCATTACTCAAAAAACACACATAAATTCACCATTTCTCATTATCCTACAGGAATTAAGCCTTTCCACTTTAATTCCACACAAATGAAATTTGTTTGTAACATTCGTATATGCATTTCAATGACAAAACCAACAAACATTATATATATAATGAGAAGTCTGGCCCCAAGCCAAATTTAGAGCTTGAGGAGGAGTGCTCAAGGAGGTAACCAATACTGCCAGCTAAAATAGGGAATACAAAGATTACACCATCCCCACCCACCAGTTAATACAAGGAATATAATTATTGCACCATATCCACCCTCTAGTAAATAAAAGGAATCTAAAGGCTACACCACCTCCACCCTTATAATGATGCTCTCAGTGGCTCCACCCTAAACCGAGAGTCCAAAGCTCACTGAGAATAATCAGGAAACAACACTTTTAGTGACTCCATAGTAAATTGGGAGTCTAGAACTCACTAAATGATTTTTAAGCCTACAACTAAGCAAAAGAATGCATCTTGGACACTCTATAAACATGAATCCAAAGGAACAGGGTCTCCACCCAAACCAGGAGTCTAGAAAACCTCTCACTTTCACCTGATAGATGTCCACAATGCTCTTCCATTGCTCATAACTAAAAAGATGTTGCACTTTTCCATTCTACCAATGACCTTCTCTTCTCTTACAATTGTCCATCCAATGGTGAAATATGCTTCTCAAACTATTGTTCACAGATTGTCCTTTCTGTTGCCCACCAAAGGAATCATCTCACATTTCCCCCTTCTCTCCTACTAATCGCTCTTTTGCTCTATTCCCTGTGCCTCCTGCCACGCTGTGGGATCATTCTCCCCTGAGGAATCCTAGCACCACCGTCTCCATCATCATCATTATAATTGTCTGCTGGTAGTGTGTATTCATGCGTTCTCTTCCAATTGCAAAACCCTTGGCCAAGGGATTCGCTGGTACCCACTACTCAGGCCAACCTGCTATGTTTTAATATTTTTTTCCTTTAAATAATAGTAAAAGAAAATTCAAGTTGGTCATGCTTCCATTTAGTGACTAAGCTTCCCCTAATTTCCCAAGCAACCTCCTCCCCAAAGCTCTGAAATCTGTGTCCCATCTCTCAGCTAGATAATTATGCTCATTACAACAATTTTTACAAATATTTACAAGAGGGGATTAACCAAAAGGGGTTGTCACATGCCCATTAATGATCAAGGTGTTTCTCAATATTTTTTTCATTCTTATAAGATTTAAGAAAAACTACATCTTTGAGAAGAATAAACTTCTTGTTTACCTCATCATAAAAATGATATGCCTTGGTGATATTTGAGTATCCCAAGAAAATGCGTTTTTGACTCCTTGCATCAAGCTTGTTTCTATTCTCCTTATGAATCAAGGCATAACATATGGAACTAAAGTCCCTGAGATGCCTCATTAAAGGAATGCTTTCATACCACATTTCATAAGGAGTCTTATTTTCAAGATCATGAGATGGACACTTTTTTCACATATATTGCACATAGAACTTCATCGGCCCAAAACATCAACTTCGCATTTTTGAAAAACATCACATAATGAACCATATTTAAGAGAGTTTGGTTCTTTCTTTTAGTTACACCATTCTATTGAGGATTGTATGGAATTTTGGTTTGATGTTGACTCACATGTTGGCAAAGATATTTTTCAAATTCATCATATATATATTCTTCTTCATTATCAGTATGTGGAGTGTCGATATGTGATTATGCTTCATCTGAATGCACACAAAAAAAAAAATTTAAGTTTCAAAACCTCGAGGTTTATCATTCAACAAGTACATCCAACACATATTGATGTGATCATTAATGAAAGGCATGATATATTTATTTCCACACAAATCAAAAGGTATCAATCCAATTTTTCTACACACTCTAAAAGTGGAATCATGCAAGCGTTGTCTGCTATGTTTTCCAAAGATACAAGCATCACATTGCTTCAATTTCCCAGGATTAGGAAAACTAGAGACAACATTTTTTTTCAACAAATGAATATTTTCATAATTAATATGTCCAAATACAACATGCCATAGAAGAATAGATGGTAGTACAACTTTTGGTGAGAGATATACGCACAATTACATGCATGAGCAGACATCCATTTCAACGTCAACAATATTCCATCCCCTGATCTTGTCATAATTACCATGTTGTCAAATGTCTTCCTTATTTTAATTTTTCCATTAAAGATATGAATGGATTGGTCTTGTTTTCAAATGTGCATAAGAGATAGAAATTTTCTTCACAACTCTAGAAGACATAGAACATTATGTAGAAGAAAATCCAAGAATCCATGCAACTAAAGCATGAATGTGCCAATTCACAAAGGTTTGAGACTTCATTTATCTACAAAATCAACTATACCAGCTACACAGTCATTGAGATCTTTAAATAAGTCACTTTGGAAGGTCATGTGTCATGTTGCACTTGTGTCAAGTAGTCATGCATTAAGAAAATGAAGAGTGAAATAAATATTCAATTACTATTACAATGGGCAACAATATAATGACTAGATTCAATCATCTTATCTTTCCCTATATATAACGTTCCCACTTTGTTGCACATGGTGTTGTCATTGATTACAACAAGTGTAATTGATGTCAAAGGGGATGTCCAAGGCAGCAACAATATCATTCAGGAAACAAAGGAAGCAATATGACAATTGGATCTCTTGCATGCCTTTGTCAAAGAGAAGTGAAATAGGAATGAAGTTTCTTGAATTTTTGTCAAAGTTATGATGTCCTAACGACTCTATGGATAGTATGGTTGGATAGTCCTCTCCAAGACCTTTCCAACAGTATATCTCACTCTCAAAAAATCCTCCTCGATGAGAAGTTATGGCCATTTGAATATTAGTATTAGTTGAGGGCCTAAACTATTAGGCACAACCCAAAGTCATCAAATTTATTAAAGGTCACATATGTTGAGGGTGGATCCATCTATAGTAAGTTGATCAATGACTTCAGGCATGTGAACTTGCGCACTATTTAACAAGGTTAAACAACATGCATTTTTCGACTTAGCAGTGATCACAAGTATAAAAAATAGATGATGAATAGAGATGTGTGACATTTAACAACTCCCGCTGAACCAATAAGATATTGACACATGTGCAGCCCAATTAGTCAGAAGTGATAACATCAACAGATGATGTCAGAAGATGACGTGGTGCTCCAGGCTTTTCCATGTGGCAGGGACAAATGGAAGTTTTTAGTTGGTCAAATGGTCAGAAATTGGTGGCATGTGGTACCCCTCACGAGTTACCACGTGGCATATGACATCATGCTAACATAATCATCCAGACAACTAAGGATTGTTGAAATTCAATTGCAATATTGAATTTCTAATCATGATAATTACCTATGACAATTATATATGATTTATGTTTACCATTAACTTCATTTAATTAGGTCATCAAGCAATTATACATTCAATTATGCATATATAAATACAGTAGAGATGACAATGCGCAAAAAGACAAGAGACACCATGTTGGCTTGTTGGGGCCTGACCCAGGTTCGGAGTTAATTAGCCAAACAAATCCATGTACTACTGGCCCTTTTGGCAACAGTCAGCGGAGCAAGGACTGAGATCTCACCCAAAGTAGTATTGGGGGGGTGGTGCTGGAACCAGGTTCCCACGCCATTGAGATGTCTGAGGGGTTGATTTGGTCCAACTGCTAGTCCCTGCGCGCAGGTTGCTTCAAGCACTTCCTTGGCCTTCACGCCCTGATAGATTCGCCTTTGCACAACCCTAACCAGGGGCTATGGGGCTCTCACGTTGTTGGATCAGCGTTCTGCACTATTTCCTAAATCACACCCGAGATCTTACTTACCTTCTTACACCAGTTAGTTATCTTTGCCTAAGTAGAAGCCTTGTGTTATATTTATTTATACAGCACATACATATAAGTTCGCATAGCAAATAAATAGTAAACTTGCAAATTATACCCAATAATACATAAAGCAAGAAAAGATACACAGAAATATGGTAAACTTCTCTTTATTAATTCTTCCCACGGTTACAGACTCGACCTGCCCTGCGCACTCAACTGCACGGGTCCGCACACTCAGCTGCGGACTACTAGGCCTCTGCGCACTCAGCTGCAGAGCCTTCTCCTACTCTATGACCCAAAGACACACTTTACACTTCGACTCAAGCTCTTAAACTCATCATGCTTCTATTCTATTCATTCATTCGATATCTTCTACACTTAGAGCCTCGCTCTGTTTATATAATCCCATGGTCTGTGGACCATGGGTAGGTCTATCAAGCCAACATTACATTACAAAACAAGGGTGGACAACCTTGTGACTCTATTATGACTTCGTGCTCCGCGCCCACAAATCGCAGAGCCTTTAGAAAGGACTTGGTCAAAACTTGGGCTTTAAGCCCCAAAACATGCCTTGGGGGGATTTAACGCCCAATAGGCCCCCAACACAAACATCATGACTCGCCCTCGAGTCACTCTATCAGTGTGGAGATCTTCGCGCGGAGTCCCTCCAACTCTCCTCTAACAGCGACAAGGTCGACAGCACACTGAACGACTGCCTGCTAAATCTCATGTACCCATTATTCCGAGACCACGGTGTCGTAACTGCTTCCCTGGACCTGTTCCTACATCCCCTACATTTGTGCGAACTTGCCTTCAATTGTTGCTGTGATGGTGAAGGCCTCGTCGATCCAAGGTTGAACATGCACCTTCAGGACCGCTTCTTTGTATCATGTTGCGTCCACCTGATCTTTTAGTGCTTTGGCCTGTTGCATTTGTGCAAGCCTCTAAGTGAGGGTGACTGTCTACGTGATCCCTTTGACATTGTTGTATTGCTGTTGGAGCTCACCACCTCTGTCTCCAAGCTCTGGATGTTGGGGTCCTCCTGCAAATTCGTGAGGACCTCAAATGACACCTCCAACATTCTGCTGCAATCCCTTACTGCACTATCGATCTCTTCCGGCCCTGACGTAATAGCGTTGGCACGTTGTTCTCTTACTTCCGGAGGGGTGGACAGCTACGCCTTCAACCGCAGCTCTACGATCTGAAGGTTCAGCTCCAGCTGGACCTTAGCCATTTCTTCCCATGCCTTGCACACCCCTGCTGCTAGTCAGTGGATGCACGCCTCTACTGGTGTGTCTACTGGGATGGCCAACTCAGGGACCATCTGACAGGCTTCATCCAGTACCTATACCATATGCCTGTTCTGCGACACCACTTCGTCGCGTTGCAAGCTCAACTGCTCCATGTTGATCTTTTGTTCGCTCAGCACTTGCAGCACGCCGCTTTCCCTAGCCCGCAGTTCTGCAGTAATCCCATCCTGCAGAACGTATAGTGTCTCCCGCGGGAGTGCAGCAATGTTGATCTCGATACCTTTCAGTGCGCTAATTGTAGGCCTGTCAATCTCATTTTTTGTCACCAGTGCCCCTTTCGGCAGCACTATTGTACTTGTTGTCCGAGCGCACAACATCTGCTCTGTTGTAGTTGTCCCTACTGCGAGGTTGGTTGAAAGGGTACCATCCTGAGGAGTGTGCACCTGCAACTCTTGTAGCTGTGCTCTAAGGGCCCCCAACACAATCTGGTTCTCTTGCACAAAATTATGGACGGCCTTGGAGGTGACATCGCACATCGTCTCGCCGATGTTGTGCAAATCACCCTTAGTAAGGGTGATCAGGTCAATAGACAACTTTGATGCCTTGACCTTCTTGCACGGCCCCACCCACTCGCTCGAGCACTAGCACTTCAGTTGTGTTGACACGGTTTGTGGGTCTACGCCGCCCTCCTCTTCCTCTGTTTCATGCCCATGCAAAGACGACTTCTAGCCCTCGCGTGCCTTCTCGGCTGCCTCCTGTGTTTTTGCTACTGTTGCGACCTTTTTCTGTTCCGCTGCTGTCTATGCAGTGTCCCGCGTCTCCTACGCTTTGGTTGTCGCTACTTCTTGCTTTCTCTTCTCTACCAACTGTGCCAAGCATAGTTTGGCCTCCTCTTTCTTCCTCTGTGCCGCAGACTTCTCCATTGCTGTGATGTCTAGGGTGCACCACTCCAGCGGCCATGTCTCCAGTACATCAAAATTTACGTCATCCATGGCTACAAAGGGTAGCTCTCTCCATTGCTTGGTTGGGTCCTTGTGCGCTCTGATATATATGTTGTGGAGGTCCGCTTTAAATTTTGCAAAACTCTGCAAGCTGTGATAACCGAGGCTTGCAGTTAATCCCCATTATGATGTTCATTTCCATGAACACCCAGAATATCTTACTGTCGCGGATCCAATTCGCGTCCTTTGTGGCCCAGAGCGAAGCGTACTTCGTGGCCTCCAGCAAATCCCTGTCAACTGTGGGGAACTGACTGTCCTCTGGCAGTTCCCCTGCCACGAGCACTATGGATAGCAAAAGCCATGCATAGTGGAACGTTTTGCCTTGTTCCTAGGCCTCGCGGAAATTTTCCAGGAACTCCTTGCATAGGAACTCAGACCAGTTAAACTGGACCCCCTCCGCGCACTGCTCAGCAAGTGCCACCACCGGCGCAGGTACCTCGTCTGTGTGGCACTTGCACATAACTTTACTCACCAGTATTTGGGTCACCACTTTAACTACTTTGTTATTGATGTTGGATATGGTGTAGCCCCTTTTCTTCTTCTCTAGTTTATATTTCTTCTTCATGGCCTCCGCGATGGCCAAGTCACTGCTCTTCCCCTCCGAGATGTCTGCAGGGTCCTCTCCTTTGCATGGAAGCTGGGTAATGTGGTGAATTAAGTGGTCCATGATGGGGATGGGCTCCTCTAGCCACAAACACCCACCATGCACCAGGCAGAGCAGCTACCTGATGACAAATATTGTTATTGGGGCGCAGTGGAAATGCGGCACCCAGAGCAAGTTTAGTAACCCTGCTTTTTCCACTCCGCATAAGCACTTTCGTGACTCCAATTCGGTAACCCCCGCCATGGTGTTCTGCTTGGGCTTCATGAGCTATGCGGTCTCTAGGTGAGGGAACTTCTCATGGTCAGTGAGATCCCAATATTCAAATTTCAAGCTAGGCACCCATCCTAGGTGCGTGCCCTCAAAAATGATGTCGTCCGAGAGGAGCGGGGTTTGGAGAGAGCTCTTTCTCTCGTCGAGATCCTTGGGCACTTTTGCCTTCCCCTTCCGTGAGGGGATATATGCAAGAAGCTTTGTTGGATGGTGCACAGGCTCAGTTTCTTCCTCCATGCCTTCATCCTCGTCTTCTTCGATGATAAGGTCCTCCAGGTCTTCCTCCTCCTCGTCGGTTTCCAAGTTAACAACTTTTTCTTTCTCTTCCATCGTTAACCTAGTGCGCAGCGGTTTCGCGGGGATACACGCACATGAATCATTGAATGTTTGTCTTTCTTCGGCCTCAGTGTGCGCAGTGATTTAGGATTTTCGCCACAATCCTGGTGCCTTCAGGGGCATCCCCCATAGTTAGGGCCTGCGCGGCGTCTTCGGTGGTCATCTCTGCAATTTCCATAACTTCCTTAGATGTTGCCATCGTGTACATCTAGTAATCTATCACTTGCATAATCGGGGGCTCAATCAATGCTCGGCACAGGTCAAACAGGTCTCTGCTCAGAATACGCGGGGTATATAACAGCTCAATTCACAAATGACCAAGTGTTGTTCGTTGGGCAGCCCTTTGTAATTTATAGCGCCTTTTGAATTTGAATTTGATCGTTCCCCCAAATCTGGTTCATTAATGCTTCCTTGGTAGCAGATTTTCCCAAATCTTGCCCATAAATCGCATCTTAAATGCCTGCCGCCCGCTCCATTTGGTCTCAAGTTGAACATCACATCGTGAATAGTGACTCCAAAAGACACTTTCCGGCTAACCCACACAGCAGCGCAGCCCCCCTTGCATAGTCGCGAACCATGTGACACCTTACTCTTGCGTACAGCTCCAACATTGCACAGCTCCCGGGCAGAGTAGTTTATAGTTCTGCACCTCCTTTCAACTGCCTGGAGCATTAAGATTGTACTTCCCATGTCTAGTCAGGTGGTCACGCCACCTATATAGGGTTTCATCCAGTCATCCATCACTTTTCCTGGAAAATACCCACCTTTTATTGTTACTAGCGGCGTCGCGCACTTTATCATCTGCAGTGCGCCACCATGGTTGATTCGTGTAGTAATATGCGGTCCAAGCCAAGGCATCAAACTGATCAATTCGCGGCGATAGTCCCCAAATTTGTTAGTGTGATCGTGCGCACCCTGTTTTATCACCCTAGTCTTCTTATCGAGAAAATCTTCCTTTATCTTGTCCTCAAGCTTCTTGACTTCCGCTTCCACCAGAGCGCTTTTCACCCTTAATCGCACCCTTTCTTTCCTAAGTTCTTGGAGCCTAAGGTCACCCTGTCGGATTTCCTCGTCAGGTCCCAAGTATTCTGCTTTGTTCAGCTGTGCTACCCCTTCTTCCAAGGTTCCGCGAACCGTCGTATCTGTCGGTGCTGCCATGCACAGACTATGTATTTTATGCTCTATGGGGATTATAGCATTCGCACCATACTCCAGCCTCGAAGGCGCCTGCACCGTCAGTTTCTTGCACGTGGTCCTATAAGCCCACATAATCGTTGGTACGCACAGGTCCCAATCAGTCCACTACACATTGTGGACCTTGTTCAGTGCTTCGCATACTTCGTTAAATGCTTCTGCGTGGATAACCGTCTGCGCACTTGGTCTCTCCATACTCTGTGGTTCCAACCAGAGGGGTCGTTCACACCCTTGCCTTTCCCACACCTGCTTACTGACCGTGTCTCCTAGCACGAAGGTTGTGTGCATCCGCGCAGGTTTTGTACCATATGCCTGTATCCATCTGGACAGGTGGGCACGTAGACCCTTTCGTCCGGCAATCTTGTCTGTTAATCACATCCAAGGCTTCCCAAAACGTATGTGCATCATCCTCCTACATTCGCGCCAATCCCCAAAGCTTCCTTGGTGCGTACCCCACCACCTCGCAGGTGTAGCGCGCAGTACCCATTTCAAAGCTTCGAATCGTTACTATTCCAGCACCTCTCTTTCAAATCTATTTAGGAAGTCATCTACCTCACTTAACCTGTCGTACGTAGGTAGATCCCTTACCTCCGTTGATACGCAGCGCAACAATCTTGTCATCATGTTACAGTTCATCGTGGTTACCTCGTGTAACCGGTTCTGCCATCGTTCTATTTCCTCTTCCGAATCTGATGTGCAGGAGCTTCCGCGCTCCCATGAGATTTGTCCATCCACGGTTGGATTCACCTAGTCTTGTTCTCGCACGGTTATCTTGTAGATGCAGTCCAAATCGTCATTGTTGTCGTAGTCGCACACTGGCTCCGTGTAGCGTGATCCTTCCGCAGGGTCCAAAGTTACAACTACGTGTAGAGACTTTTTCTCAAAGATCATCTTGCACTTCTTCAAATTTATCACCCCATTCATGTCAATGGCCCAATCTATTCCTAATAGCGCAGGGTAGGGATTGTTGTCATCAACAATCTCTATCACTTCAAAATCTGCTAACGCACTTGCTCCTTCAATATCCACTGTGATGCCCTGCAATCTTCCCATAGGTAGGATCTTTTGCTGGTTCACCATTCGCAGTTGGATAGGAGACCATTGCAGCGTAGGTCTTCCCATGCACTCCCATGTTTGCTTCGGCAGAACATTCGCGTCTGATCCTAGGTCTAGAATCACTTGGTCCATCTCATATTCTCCAATCTGCGTGGTCAATCTCATTTCCCTTCCCATTCACATCGTGTTTTTTCCGAGCTTCCGGACTACGCGCAGTTATCTTAGCATGATCCCAACGCATCTATTTATGAGTTCCTACAGCCCCTTTACAACCTTGCTATCGTGCAACAGCTTCATGCATGTTTCCAGGAACGTTGTGAGCATCAATGGGTCCATTTTTGGCTCCGGTCTGTCTCTGCTTCTTGAAGTGGAGGCATCAGTGAAGCTCTTCCTGGCTTCCATGAAGGTTTCCTTAGCGCACTCCAAATAAAACTCTGGTTCTTTCGTTGGAGCCTTACGAACCCAAGTACTCTCTTCAGGTTGCTTACCTTTGTCATCCCTTGTCGTAATTCCACTTCAGAGCTCAATTTTCACATTAGGGTCTTCCTCGCGTAGCTCAGACCTCATCATTTGCAGGTTCCAATTTGGGGGAGGTTGGAGTGCTCCTTTATCGCACAATCTCACTATCAATGTGGGACAATCCTCCGTCTCATGATCAATCAATGTACAATACTAGCATGATGGCCACGTTGGATTTGTACAATCACAGGCATAATGTCTTGGCCCTCCGTAATTGTAACATATCAACTATCTGCAACCTCTTCCAGGTCCTCCTCCACCTCAGCCTCGTTCGCGCCCCTGAAATCCGGTTCACGCCATCCCTGCGTTCTAGTCAAGGGGCTGCGTTTCGGCCTGAACTCTATAGGTAGGAGTCCAATCCATCATTAGCTCATAACTTCTACAGGTGCACTCATCATGTCCTACTGATCTACAGAAATTACAAAACAACTGTTGTGAATTCTGCATGTACTTCTGCAATAAATGGCAGTTATTTGTAGCATGCTTTCCTCCTATTTGACAAATCGCGCACCACATTGCAGGCACTGCGCTAGGTCCTGCTTATGCCTCTGGTCTCAATGGCATTGGTCCTCCTCCTATGAGGTAATTTGCGAACACCGGGCAATGGTCCTTGTCATGTCCCTAGCCCTTACACTTTATGCACCATACCTCATCACGCACTTCTGGGCGAGCTGTCTTGTCTCGTTTCAAACTCTGCATCTCAAGGCACAAGTTTTTCAACTGCGCATGGATCTGCTGAACTTCTAGATTGGGATCCTGTATCAGGGTCTCATGCAGTCTCATCGTGATCTCCAAGGCCTCTGCCTAAGTTGTTAGCCTCTGTTGTGACAGCGCATTCCTTAAATGCGGCGTTAATGATGCTACAAACCATTCGCAGAATTGTCCATCCATCGGTGTCATGTTAGCTTCGCGAATTGTGCACTTCAATCTCTGATCCAACTCCTAAGGGGTCTCGCCTGGTAGCATTGTGATTACCTTGAACCCAATGATCGACTACACTTCTAACTTCAGCCTATTAATTTCTTTGTTTAGCGTTGTTTGGATATCCACGATCCCTGCATTTGGGTTGTCATTAGAATGCTTAATCTACCAGGTTAGCGCACGATCCTATAGAGCGTTGACCAACGTTGCCTTCTTTATATTGTCATCCGTGACTCTGTGCGCTTCCCATACAGCCTTTATCATGAACCAAAATTGGTCTGGATCTTCATTTCCTACTCCCTTGAACACTGGAAACTTTATCGCGCTTTCTATATTGACTTGCGGTGGTGGCAGAGGTGGTATGGGCGAAGATGGAGGTGAAGACAGTGAATCTGGAGGTGATGTGGGTGGGGGTGGTATGTGTGGAATCCTCTGCCTTATCAAATTGATTGCACTTCTTGGTGAGACCTTCGCGAGCTCTCCCTCATCCCCTCGTGGAGGTGAAATCAAGGGGCTAGTTTCTAGTTCTGCACTACCTTCGTTTCTGTAGATTCTCCCACTTCGTGTAGCCCCAAACATCAATTTATTCATATAACTCTCTTTTCACATAGTAGCATTTTAATCCAAGTGTTTAGAGACTTAACGTACTTACCTCGCAGTCCTTTGAGGAAGCGTCACTCTACCTCGTTATAGCTGACTGAAGTATCTACCGCGAACTCAGTGATGAATCCTCCTATAATTCAATCGAGCCAGTGATCAATAGCGTGCGCAATCTTATCCTCTGACGCTTCCAATCTACGCACCAATTCTGGAGTCCACACAATAGGTCTGTCGAGCTTGCACCTTCCTTGGCTATCTGCTAGCTTCGTGATCCACTCGTATAGCTCGGTAGGGAAAGATGCGAAGAAAATTTCGTGGATCTCTGTGTATAAGTAGCAGTCTAACCACTCTTCTTTTGATAGTCACGGATTCTTGTTCTCCTGCGCCACGAACTCATAAATATTCCTATCCAAGCAATCTTCAATTCCTTTCTTTGTTCGAATCCAGTGATACGACATTAGACATCTCTATGCAGATCCTGGTCCCGGCAACGGAACCATTTGTTGGCTTGTTGGGGCCTGACTCAAGTTCAGAGTTAATTAACAAAACAAATCCCTGTACTACTGGCCCTTTCGGCAACAATGCACAGAGCCTGGACTGAGGTATCACCCGAAGTAGTATGGGGGGTGCTGGAACCAGGTTTCCGCACCCTTGAGATGTCTGATGGGTTGATTTGGTCCAACTGCTAGTCCCTGCGTGCAAGTTGCTTCGCGCACTTCCTTGGCCTTCGCACCCTGATAGATTCGCCTTCGCGCAGCCCTAACCAGGGGCTGTGGGGCTCCCGCGCTACTGGAGCAGCGTTTTGCACTATTTCCTAAATCACACCCGAGATCTTACTTACCTTCTTACACCAGTTAGTTATCTTCGCGTAAGTAGAAGCCTTGTGTTATATTTATTTATATAGCACATACATATAAGTTCGCGCAGCAAATAAACAGTAAACTTGCAAATTATACCCAATAATACATAAAGTAGGAAAAGATACACAGAAATATGGTAAACTTCTCCTTATTAATTCTTCCCATGGTTACAGACTCAACCTGCCCTACGCACTCAGCTGCGGACTACTAGGCCTTTGCGCACTCAGTTGCAGAGCCTTCTCCTACTCTACGACCCAAAGACACACTTTACACTTCGACTCAAGCTCTTAAACTCATCATGCTTCTATTCTATTCATCCATTCGCTATCTTCTACACTTAGAACCTCGCTCTATTTATACAATCCCATGGTCCACAGACCATGGGTAGGTCTATCAAGCCGACATTACATTACAAAAACAGGGGCGGACAACCTTGTGACTCTATTATGACTTCGTGCTCCGCCCCCACAAATCACGGATCCTTTACAAAGGACTTGGTCAAAACTTGGGCTTTAATCCCCAAAACATGCCTTGGGGGGATTCCACACCCAACACACCAGATCCTTTCCTTGAATTTCAGTAGTCAGAAGATGTTCCATAATAGTCATTTTGGATTGTCGACGTTTCGAGTCTACATCAAGACCCATCATCAAGATCAATGTCGAAGAAGAGCAAAAGAAAGGTGGAATAATAAATAATGAGAAAGAATTACTTAGAAAATGTCGAGAGTAATATGCCTATATTAAAATATTTCTTTATTAAATTTATATAAATATGAATTTTTAATTTTCCTATAATATTTTAAAAATATATATTGAATACCTACTTTTATTATAATTCACATTTATATATTTAAATAGCCGAATATATTAATGTATTTAAATAACTCAATACATTACTATATTTGAAATGAAATTTAAATATATAATGTATCAAATGAAATGTAAATAGCTTAATATAAAAAGATTAAGCTTAGTAAATAGTATTTATTTAATTATTTACTTATAATATATTAATATATTTAAATACATACGATATATTAATGTTTTTTATTTAGTAGCTTAATATCAAAAGATTAAGCTTAGTAGATAGTATCTATTTAATTATTTATTTATAATATATTAATATATTTAAATACATACGATATGTTAATGTTTTTAATTTAATTAAATACATTGATATCTATTCTAGTAGCTTTAAATATATAATATATTTGAACGAAATTAATATATTTGACGTAAGTTAATCATGTTTGTTTAATTATCCATACCTTTAATTGAATGATGAATGTGATTAATCAAATTTATTAATATTAAACTGTATTAATATATTTAATAAAAATTAAATATATTAATAAATTTAAATTTAATTAAAAAATATATTTAATTTTTTTCTTATAAATTTTTTTGTCAACAAGGAAATTTCAAGTCATAAACAAACTAACAAGTATGACTTCCCAAGTGTCAAGTCAATCTTACATGAACAACAATAACCTTCAACAGTCATAAGAAATCTACCAGAAGTCTTATCTAGGAACTTCCATATGTCTATCCTTAATACTACCTCAGAAATTTCACTTAGCTTGTAGTATTGCCTCATAATAATCATACGCACTGCTTCAAGAGTGTCCTTTATTCTACCTTGCATATGTCGAAATTATGCCTTTAGCCTAGGTTTATTCCTCGTTCTAGTGTCACAAAAACTCGTCCTTTATCATAGAGAAATATGCATCAAGTAGCTCATAGAAGAATATTGCCTCATACCCGTACTAGGCCTCAAACCCGTACTTAGCCTCAGACCTGACCTTCTGCCTCCTACCCTTCGCTTAAGCCTTAGACATATGGTTGATTTGAGTATTTTTGTGGAGAAGAGCAACTAGACCCTATTTATAGTTGTTCTTCCATTTGAAGGGACATGTTCCTTGAGCAGGCCGACTTGATCCTTGGAGGGTCGACTTGACCATTTTTTTTCAAATATACATTTTTTTCTTTTCTAAGAGCATGAAACCCATGCTACAAACAAAATTATTTTTATGACCCAACCATATTAAATATGTTTTAATAAATTTACAAATGACCAAAATACATTAAACTGATACTAGTTACAAAATTCAACACTCCCTCTTAACTAGAGAGGTATTCATAATGACTATCAAGATGTTCTCAAGTTGAAAATTCTATAAGGAAGGATTATTAAGATTGAGATGACCACCATCATCAATATCATCATCAGAATCAACCACATTGTTGATGAGCACCAGTATTGCAGCAAGAATGCTGCAACTCCTGGGGCTACCAACGTTACTTTATCAACCCAGGGTTTGTACAATCTTGGAGGTGACAGTGTTGTATACACAAGTAGATGCAATGGGTCCACTCTTTTTCATTGCTAAGTTGGTGATAGACCACTATGGTTTCTCAAACTAGTCTTCTATTGATTTAGAAGAAGTTTGATTACCAATGAAGAAAGGGGAATTTTACCCTAATTGAGAGAATTGAAATATTGTCTACTGCAGTAATGAAACACTGAAATAAATGTTTTAAACACACCACTCATCTAATTATTTGTTAAGAGATCTTGCTTTAAAAGAATTCTAAGCTAACATGTGTGTAATCCTAACTATCCTAGGCATGCAATCTAAGATAATCAAACACTTTACTGTTGTGCATATGAATGAACACAATAACTCTTTTTTCTTTTTTGTCCTTTTTTTTGTGAAAATTTGAATGCTAAATCTTCTTGGTGGTATGGCAGGTGGGTTAGAGATGGTTGTGAAGGGTCAAATGGCCTAGCAGGCAAACAGGGGTCTTCTCCTAACTTTCTAGATGTATTTTCCTCAAATCGGCCTCAAAACGGGCCACTACAAGCCGTCCTACATGATGTCCTAATGCACCTACTGGGTGTCCTAATGCTCCTACAGGATCCCCTGTATTCCCAGAGGATCCGGCCGAAAGCATAAGGAGGGTTTGGAAGGTGGTATAAGGCTTATGGAAGGTGAATGATGGAAGAAATAAGGCAAGGGAGTGGCTAGGACTTCCTTGGAGCTCAAACCAAAGTTTGTGAGATGGTTGGATTTCAAACCTGGAAAATTGTTCTTATGGAATGATGAATTGGTTGATGGACTTAGTGGTTGTTGGTGATCATGGATGAATGAGGTTAGGCTGGGGCTGCTAACGTGAGATATTTGTGCACTATTGAAACTCATGCAATACGTACATCACTGGAATTTACCCATGGATCATGTCAAACAAGAAATATTTCCAATCAACATAAGAAAACATAATTCCATTATTTAGTTGCCTAGTTCATGCATGGAAATACTTGCAAAATATTGTGAAACACCATGAGATCTAATACAAAGATGGAGATATCAGAAATAACAACTAAAACCTATTCTTGAAAACTGAAAAGATGTTGGTCTAATTAGCAGAAAACCCTAAATTCCATAAGAAATCAGAATTCCTTCTTTTTGGGGCTGAATAGGAGTTTTTCCTCAAATCATGGTCCCTGAAGGGAGGAGTGAGGCCAAATCCACCTGCTATCAACCTTTTTGGTATTCCTTTATCTCTCTAAATCTACTGCTAAAGCTATGCACAAATGGAAGCAAACTAATCAAATTCACCACTACTTGCAATGAAACAATGCCAAAATCAATTCAACAATTAATCTATGAAATAACCTAAACATACAAGTACAATAAGAGGAACCTTTGTTGCTAGGGTTGGGCCCTAACCCAAGAGCTTCAGCCCTCTGAGTCAACTTAGTGTTGGATCAAGGAAATGCTCATTCTCATTATCATATCAAAAGTGTTGGGCGTGGAATCCCCCCAAGGCATGTTTTGGGGCTTAAAGCCCAAGTTTTGACCAAGTCCTTTGTAAAGGCTCCACGATTTGTGGGTGCAGAACGCAAAGTCATAATAGAGTGAAAGGGTTGTCCGCTATTGTTTTTGTAATGTAATGTCAGCTTGATAGACCTACCCATATTCCACGGACCATGGGATTGTATAAATAGAGCGAGGCTCTAAGTGTAGAAGATATCGAATGAATGAATAGAATACAAGCATGATGAGTTTAAGAGCTTGAGTTGAAGTGAAAAGTGTGTCTTTGGGTCGTAGAGTAGGAGAAGACTCTGCAGCTGAGTGTACAGAGGCCTAGCAGTCCGCAGCTGAGTGCGTAGGGCAAGTCGAGTCTGTAACCATGGGAAGAATTAATAAAGAGAAGTTTACCATATTTTTGTGTATCTTTTCCTGCTTTATGTATTATTAGATATAATTTGCAAGTTTACTATTTATTTGTTGCGTGAACTTATATGTATGTGTTGTATAAATAAATATAATACAGGGCTTCTTCTTACACGAAGATAACTAACTGGTGTAAGAAGGTAAGTAAGATCTCGAGTGTGATTTGGTAAATAGTGCAGAACGCTGCTCCAGCAGCATAGGATCCCCACAGCCCCTGGTTAGGGTTGCGTGAAGGCGAATCTATCAGGGCGCGAAGGCCAAGGAAGTGCGTGAAGCAACCTACGCACAGGGACTAGCAGTTGGACCAAATCAACCCCTCAGACATCTCAAGGGTGTGGAAACCTGGTCCGTGGATTGTTGCCGAGAGGGCCATTAGTATAGGGATTTGTTTGGCTAATTAACTCCGAACCTGGGTCAGGTCCCAAAAAGCCAACAAATTGTTCCATTGTCGAGACCAGGATCTACATAGAGATGTATGATGTCGTATCACTAAAATCCAACAAAGAAAGGAATTGAAGATTGGTTAGATAGGAATATTCATGAGTTCGTGGCACAGGAGAATAGGAATCCGCGACTATCAAAATAAGAGTGGTTACACTGCTACTTATACACAGAGATCCACGAAATTTTCTTCGCATCTTTCTCTACCAAGCTATACGAGTGGATTGCGAAACTAGCAGATAGCCAAGGAACGTGCAAGCTCAACAGACCTATTGTGTGGACTCCAGAATTGGTGTGCAGATTGGAAGCGTTGGAGGATAAGATCATGTGTGCTTTTGATCACTCGCTCGATCTAATTATAGGAGGATTCATCTCTGAGTTCGCGGTATATACTTCAGTCAGCTATAGTGAGGCAGAGCGACGCTTCCTCAAAGGACCACGAGGTAAGTATGTTAAGTCTTTAAACACTTGGATTAAAATGATACTATGTGAAAAGTGGGTGATGCGAATAAATTGATGTTTGGGGCTACACGAAGTGGGAGAATCTACAGAAATGAAGGTAGTGCGGAACTAGAAACTAGCCCCTTGATTTCATCTCCACGAGGGGGCGAGGAAGAGCTCGTGAAAGTCTCACCAAGAAGTGCGATCAATTTGATAAGGCAGAGGATTCCGCGCATACCACCCCCACCCACACCGCCACCAGTTTCACCGTCTTCACCCCCATCTTCGCCCATACCACCTCTGCCACCACCGCGAGTCAATATGGCGAGCGTGATAAAGCTGCCAGTGTTCAAGGGAGTAGGAAATGAAGATCCAAACGAGTTTTGGTTCGTAATAAAAGCTGTATGGGAAGCACAGGGAGTCATGGATAACAATATAAAGAAATCAACATTGGTCAACACTCTACAGGATTGCACGTTGACCTGGTACATTAAGCATCCCAATGAGAATCCGAATGTAGGGGTCGTGGATATCCAAATGACACTAAACAAGGCTGAAGTCAAAAGCATAGTCGATCATTGGGTTCAAGGAAATCACAATGCTACCAAGCAAGACTCCTTAGGAGTTGGATCAGAGACTGAAGTGCACAATTCGCGAAGCTAACATGACGCTAACGGATGGACAACGCTGCAAATGGTTTGTAGTATCGTTAACGCCGCATTTAAGGAATGTGATGTCACAACAGAGGCTAACAACTTAGGCAGAGGCCTTGGAGATCGCGATGAGACTGCATGAGACCCCGATACAAGGTCCCAACCTGGGAGTTCAACAAATCCACACGCAGTTGAAAAACTTGTGCCTTGAGATACAAAGTCTTAAATAAGATAGGACAGCTCACCTAGAAGTGCGCGACGAGGTATGGTGCGTAAAGTGCAAGGGTCAGGGACATGACAAGGATCATTGCCTGTTGTTCGCAAATTACCTTGTGGGAGGAGGACCAATGCCATTGAGACCAGAGGCACAAGCAGGACCTAGCGCAGCGCCTACGCTGTGGTGCACGATTTGTCAAATAGGAGGAAAGCATGCTACAGATAACTTCCATTTATTGCAGAAGTACATGCACAATTCACAGCAGTGGTTCTGTAATTTCTATAGATTAGTAGTACATGATGAGTGCACCTGTATAATTTATGAGATGATGATGGATCGGACTTCTACCTACAGAGTTCAAACCGAAATGTGGCCCCTTGACCAGAACGCAGGGATGACGTGGACCGAATTTCAGGGGCGCGGACGAGGTTGAGGTGGAGGACCTGGAAGAGGTTGCAGACAGCTGATATGTTACAATTGCAGAGGGCCAGGCCATTATTCCCGCGATTTTATGAATCCAACGCAGCCATCATGCTTGTATTGTACATTGTTTTATCATGAGACGAAGGATTGTCCCACACTGATAGTGAGGTTGTGCGATAAAGGAGCACTCCAACCTCCCCCGACTCAGAACTTGCAAATGATGAGGTCTGAGCTGTGCAAGGAAAACCCTAATGTGAATATTATGCTCTGAAGTGGAATTACGACAGGGGACGACAAAGGCAAGCGGCCTGAAGAGAGTACTTGGGTTAGCAAGGCTCCTGTTGGCCCTCAGTTTTGGTCTATTTTTGCTTAAGGAAACTTACTTAATCCTTATATTTTCCATCCATTTTCCATCACATCCATCTCATTTTGATGTATTTTATGCATATTCAGGTGTTTAATTTTAATTTTGCAATTTCTAGAAGTTTTTATGAAAATTGAGTTTCAAGTGCAATTTTGGACTGAATCAGAAATTCCCGTAATAGCTATGTGGATGACATATTTGCAGGACACTTGGGCTCGAGCTAGATGCATGAATGGAAATCTTGGGAACTAAGACTAAGCTAACTCCACTTGGTTCGGTCAAAACAAGCTTTATTAGGCCCGGTCAAGGCTGGTCAAACATGACTAGTCACCAGAAAATCCCTAGGAAATAGAGCAGTTTTAGATTTTATGGGGTTGACCATATTTCTTGGGATGAATTGGATGAGTTTGACTTAGATAGGTGGATATGACTAGATATGAGTGTTAGAGATAATATAGATCAATTTGTTTCACAAAACCTCTATTTAAATCCAAGACTTTGATGGCTTATTAATGTAATTTTATGTAACTTTTGTATAATTTTATGCTGAGACACTTTGGAGTTTGAAGCTAATTTGAAGAACCTATCTCATTTCAATTTTTTGTTCATGCTTGGTTGATTTACTGAAGTTGTTGTAGCTGAGATTTCTTCAAGTGTGCAAGGCAAGGGTGGAGGGCCCCCACACCAAGCTAAGTACACTTCTTGGTTCAATTTTCATAGTTTTCATAGATTAGTTATTGTTTCAAATGTATTTAGATGTGTGATGATTGTTGAATGAATATTGGTTTAATTCTAATATACATATGAAGGGACACACAGGAATTTAAGTTAAATTCCCCTTCTATTTGATCTTGAACTAAAACTGAATTTAATTCTCCATTTCTTATTTGAATTTATTTCTGCATTTCTGGTTTGAAGCAATGGTGATTGTGATATAGTAGGATTGTGAAGAAGGACAATCTGGACCTTCTTAGTTAGGAGCCTCTTCTTTTACATATTCTGCATCATAAACCATTGTTAATTAGTGCTCTTAGATTTATCTTCATGAAAGTAGTATTGCAGGGAAGGACAACCTGGTTCTCCTAAGTTAGGAGCCTCTTCCCTCATATATTACATAAATGAATTAGAAATTGTTAAAATAGGTTTATATTTGTAATATGTACTTCTTTAAATCTTCAAATTTTATTTTCTAAACTTGATTATATCTGATGTCCATATACTGTGGATTTGCCTCCAAGTTTTACAAACCCGGATTGATAATTAAATACTTGTGTTAATTTATGTTAATAAATTAGCCCAACATTTTGGTGTCGTTGCCGGGAAGGCAATTATCAGCATAGTCAAATAGAAGATAAACAAAAACACTAAAATTTAGCTAGTATACATTTCTCTTAGTTATGTTTCTTTATGCCTAGAAATAGAGATCCTAAAAGTAGATTCCCAAAACAAACCCCTCAATAAAAACATAAAAAAAAAAAAAACAAACAAACAAACAAACAAACAAACTACAAAATCCATTGGCAAGACAAGATCTAAAAAATGATGTTAAAGAAATCATCTAGAGAAGGAGGGTGTGCCACCACAAAACTATTCTCAAGTCCTTGTCCTCAATTTAGAATGCTCACTAGGGTTGAATCTTTATGTCAAAGGATAGAAGAGCAACAAAACATCCATGAAGATGATCCACAGGAAGAGAATCTAGAACTTTCTTCTAGCTATCTTTATGAGGAGGTGAATGAGTCATGGATCACAAGCAATGAAGATCAAACATTAGAGCCAGAAATTGAAGAATTTCTAGCAAGGATATCACACGATCCCTTGTGCATACAAGATTTTGAACAAATACCACAAGAAGATTTTTGTGCTATGACAATTAATGAGAACCAAGCAGACAAAGATCATATTAAAGCTTGGTTTCAACTAGTCATTAGGTCACAACACTACTCCATTCTTCAACATTCTTTTTCATCAAATCCTTATGATCAGATAAATCTTCATGTCCAAACATTCATTAAAGTATATTTTTCAAATTTGGATATGAGTTTACTTATGATCTTGTTACGAAAATGGATGCACTGGAAATTCTCTTATACTTGAGAGAATGAATTATTTTTCTAAAATAGAATAGAATAAATAAACAAGTCAAATGAATTCACAATAAGACTTCCATAATAAATTTGTTTCAAACTATTTCTTCAAATCATTGTTCAATATTCATTTGAAAGGACTACATGGCAAATGCAGTAAGAACAAGCCTATTTTGGGTAACAGTATATGATCATTTTGAAATCATGGTATTTTTTACATATCTCTTTAAATCTAGTTTTTGGAATCCATTTTGAAGTTTTCAATATATATCACAAATAAAAATGTGATCAAAATCAAAACTAGGACTCAAGTGAAATGTTGAGGACAGAGTTAGTACAGCCTATATTTGAGGTGTCTAATGGAAACATTTTTATCTGGAATTCATAGGGAAGATATATCTTGTAATATAGTTTCCAAATCAATTTGAATCACTTCAATCAGTTATCATATGAAAAAGTTATTCTTGAAATACTAACTGCTTGTCGAAAAATCTGCATGGTGACAATTCTAGGCCTTGACTAATCATTGGCATATTTGACATACTAAATCATATTCTTTTCAAAACCTATTTATATTGGAGATATATATTCAATTCTAATTTAAGACACAATTTGAATCATCCCATTTGGAGATGAAATGAGGAAGTTATGCCACATTTAGTGACTGCATGTCTTCAAAGCAGCGTAGTAAAACTCTGCCTCCTAGGTCTGTTCATCACCAATTTTGTGATATCAAGCCTAAGAATTTTTAAAACCCGTTTCTACTATAAATACAAAAATGAATCTAATTTAATATCCAAGTTGAATCACATTGATCTGATCTTTATCGAAGAAGTTACACTTCAAATAGTGACTGTTGGTCTAGTTAAAAATTAACAAGCAGCTCTATCAAACATGGCACTCCTTATAATTTTTACCATATCACTTTAAATCCTTTTGAAAAGTTGTTTATACAGGAGGTATCCATATGAATTCACTTCAACTTGGCTTTGGAATCACTCTAATTGGATATAAAACAAATATTTTGTAAACAAAATACCGCTAGGAGGTCTAGGCTGGCCATCATTCCTCAAGGGGTAAATAAATGCATTTTGTTTGTATATCATCTTTGGACTTGTTTTCTAAGAAATGCTTATAATGATTTACATATTTATTGGAAGAAGAGAGACTATACGCCTCTCTTCCTCCATCATCTAATGTTGTATTTCAGGCAAGTGCTATGTTTTTACAGGTCATAGGAAGAATGAAGGAGTGAACTCCATGGATGAAGTAATTTTCAAAGTCAAAGTCATATTCTAGAATGTGAAAACAAATTTTCAAGTCAAAGTAAAGTGAAAATTCACTTGATGTTGAGTTCATTCAATGAAACTCAAACTCTTGAAGCTTGCTCTTAAATGTTGACCACCAACATCAACAAACCCTACAACATGATCGAGATCAAGGCAAAAAGGACATGAAGCTAATCATCAAAAGAATCAGTCAAGTTCTGTACCATGTCAAGTTACATCAATCTCCAAAGAAGCCTTTCATAAGCGATATTGTTCATGATTTCATCCATCATCCATACAGTATGATAAACTATGCGATCATGCATGTTGAAGTCCAGACTTATTATCCATCCATTTACTACTAAATCATGACTTCAATATACCCTATTTTCATAAGCTTTTCATACTTCCCTACTCCATTACACCCCACCTCCATCCAGAAAAGAAAGAAAAAAATGAAAAAGATCAAAACTAATAAAGGAGTTTGGTTGTGAAAATCCACGAAAGTGGCACAATACAAACTCAAATTCATATAGGAAAACCAACTTGTTTGGCCAATATGAATTCTCTATTTTGTTTTACCATTTCTTCAGTTTGAGTTTGCAAGAATCAACCTCCAATATAAACAATACTTGCGGACAAGTCTTCCCATCATCAAGGGGGAAGGTCGCAAAAGAAACTTAGTTGTGCAGCTGAATTGACGATGGAACTTGTATTGTTGGCAGTTGGGACCTGAAATATTTTTGAAATCAATTGCAGAGGGACCTGAAATGTTAGCAAAAACATGTATATATTGCATAAAAATGTACATGACAGAAGGGACCTGAGTTATTATGAATCAATTGCAGAGGGACCTGAACGACATCAACAATCAATGGACCAGAATCAATGAAGGATGCTAGAACAGGAAGCATAAATAAGCTCTATGTTTCTATCTATCTACGATATTCGAACAAGACAATTTCATCCAATATTGTTAAAGAACAACAGCATTCATCCAATACTATCAGGGAAGTACAAGTATAGTAAGTGCACAATTTTGCTCTTGTAAATTCAATTTTTTGTAGAAATTTTTAGACTTTGTTAAAATTGAGTTAATACCTGAATGCATATTCATTACATTACCTTCATCCTATATCCATTATTTTATGCCCATTATCCTATATTCTACATTTACATTTATCCTATACCTATTTTCCATATTCATTCCATAACCCTTATATTCTACATTCCCTTCATATATTTCATATTCACTTCATAACTTTAATAACCCTAAGTATTTTTCCATAAAGCAAAAGGGATCAAAGTGAGGATTTAAAAAGTTGAACCTGCACAAACAAAGCAAACATTAGTCCTATGGAAACAATTTTAAACATGACCTAAAAAATGGTCGTTTTAAAATTAAAGAGATATATTGCAATACATATGGAATAAGTGCAAATCAAAATGATAACCTTATCATAAGCACATAAGAAGAAAAGCTATTATTATGTGCATGGTGTAAAGGCAAGTATATGGTAATACGATGAGGTGTATGGTTCATATAATGGAAATAAAATGAAAATTGAATAATGATGAATGCAAACAGCTGTAGGTGAAAAACAAAACCATGATTCATGCAACCAACATGGAAATCAAAACAAATAATATTACAGTAGTCAAAGGTATGGTGAGTCTGTATGCAGGACATCCACGAATGGATTGGAGGACGGCTACAAATGAATCAAACGTAAGCCAAGCTGAGCTAGAATCATAATAAAAAAAATTGAATTCAAATGCAGAAATAATTTCGATTTAGTATGCAATTTGATGGTATATGCACGGCATCTGGTAAAAGGACAGCAACCAAATAGCAAAACGGTCAAACACATTTTTAAAACAACAAAGAAAATCTTGTACGTTTAACAAGTGAGAGCTCCGCCATTTTTAAACAACAGACTTCATAACCCTGAATTTTCTTTGCCATCACAGCCATTGAGAGGTTCAGGAAAATGGTAGATGCCATTGGCCAGCAGTTGAGGGAAGTAAAATGTTTTAATAGAGCTACAGCTACGCAGAACCATAACACTCTCTCAGCGATTGAAGCCTTAAAAAGGCCTGTACACTGTGGATCCAGAGAATGTAGCCACAGGGAGGACGTAACCATGGTAGCTACAGGTACGCGGGATAGAAGATGACTTGGAGAGGTAAAAAAAACAGAGTCAAACTACATTTAAAAACTCTCTGTAATGTTATTTTCCACAATTAAAATGCAAACCCAGCTCAGTGATTGAGCCTTTCACCGTGTGAAAAGAAGCTGGAGTAGCGAAAGAAATAGGAGAAAACGTTGTGGAAAAATAGGAAGGATAGGCATCGGTTTTAACATGAGTTGAAAACCAAAATTTCTGTTCACCGAGTGGATTAAAGCACTCCAACAAACTCCAAGAATTGCGCAGAAGAGGCAGGTAAGGATTGATCCCGGATTTTTACGAGTGTTGAATGGATTTTATGGTTAGTAAATCTCGGGATAGTTTTGATAAGTGTCATAAAACTCCAGTTAGAAAATTGGGTCTTTGCCACCAGTCAGCACGCTAAGGCGTTGCAACAAAGGTTGAGGAAATATCGGTATTTTTCGCTGAAATATGGACTGTTTGTTATTTATTTAAAAATCTATGCCACCAGTCAGCAAATAAGAGCGCTTAACAGTGGAAAATGTTATGAAACACAGGAGAGGAATCACGGCACTTCATCAGGTAAATCGATTTCAATCCTCCATGAAATCACCAAGTTTGTTAATAAAACAGAGTGTTCAATACACAGTGAGTTTAAATGCACAGGCAGTGGGCTTAATTGCACAATCAATAAAACTGTGACATAGCTGGAGATAAACATTTTGTTAACTGTAGGAGGTAGCAAAACGAAATGAACTCAGTTGTGCATGAAAAATCTTCCACGGGAATTCAAAACAGAGTCTGCTCATAAATTTTGATTGCATGAAATGAGGAATTTTGTGTAGTTTTGTAAAACGTATAGCCAGCCAAGTTTACAACTACACTTGTTCATTTTTATTTATCAAACAGTGTGACAGGAGTTTCAGTTTGATTTCATAATGGAAATGATCAACGAAAACAGTGTACAGGGTTTATAATGTGAAAAGCAATTCATTGATTATAAGCAATGAAGTGTTGTATATTGGTTATAGCATGGCTTCAATTCAACAATCAGAAAATGAAGAAGCGACTCTAGTTTGATGTCATAGGAATATGTTAAGAAAAATAAAAATTGAAAGGAGGAATTATGATATGATTATTTTTTTTGTATATTTCTTTTCCAAAACAGAGTTCAATTTCTTTCTTACAGAAGTGTGTATAAAGATGGATATTTGGTTTGCATGAACAGAGCAGAGTGTTGACAAACAGGGACAATATTGCTGCAAAGACAGAGACAAAGGATTTTTTTTAAATTTTGATGAAACAAAGGATAAAATGTAAGAAAAAGATTAATAAAAACATGTTTATTATGTTTTTATAATCTTTCTATATCAAAATTTTGTGTTTGCGGAAGCAGTAAGTTCATATTTCTGAGGATTGGTTTCATCTCTTTGTCAAGGGCATCAGAAAAGAGGTAAGAAGGATACTGGAGAAACATTTGAAGAGAAAATTTGATTTCAAATTGAATGGTCATTCAATCTCAGAAATGCATTTCAATTTTGAGAAGCTAGTATTTTTCATTGCTTTTTCTGGGCAAACGAAACTGAAATTTGAAAAATGGAAACATAGGTTTTCTTCAGAACGAGCCTAATTAGGCTCCACATCGGAGACATTCTTGTTCCCATCACTCCATAATACATAGCCCAAGCCATAATATTTCCACTGATAGGTAAAGAATGTCATCTACAAGAAAAGAGAAGAAGTACATGAAAGCATAGATATCCTTTTACAAGTAGCTCAAGAAAAAGATTCATCTTCAAAGGGACAGATCCACAGGTACATCAACAGATCAGTCAGCATAGAGAAGTAAAAGGTCAAAAGGAAGAAGCAAGCATGAGGACATGCTTGAAGATTAGCAAGGGGGAGATGTTGGCCCTCAGTTTTGGTCTATTTTTGCTTAAGGAAACTTACTTAATCCTTATATTTTCCATCCATTTTCCATCACATCCATCTCATTTTGATGTATTTTATGCATATTCAGGTGTTTAATTTTAATTTTGCAATTTCTAGAAGTTTTTATGAAAATTGAGTTTCAAGTGCAATTTTGGACTGAATCAGAAATTCCCGTAATAGCTATGTGGATGACATATTTGCAGGACACTTGGGCTCGAGCTGGATGCATGAATGGAAATCTTGGGAACTAGGACTAAGCTAAATCCACTTGGTTCGGTCAAAACAAGCTTTATTAGGCCCGGTCAAGGCTAGTCAAACATGACTAGTCACTAGAAAATCCCTAGGAAATAGCGCAGTTTTGAGATTTTATGGGATTGACCATATTTCTTGGGATAAATTGGATGAGTTCGACTTAGATAGGTGGATATGAGTAGATATGAGTGTTAGAAATAATATAGATCAATTTGTTTCACAAAACCTCTATTTAAAGCCAAGACTTTGATGGCTTATTAATGTAATTTTATGTAACTTTTGTATAATTTTATGCTGAGACACTTTGGAGTTTGAAGCTAATTTGAAGAACCTGTCTCATTTCAATTTGTTATTCATGCTTGGTTGATTTACTGAAGTTGTTGTAGTTGAGATTTCTTCAAGTGTGCAAGGCAAGGGTGGAGGGCCCCCACACCAAGCTAAGTACACTTCTTGGTTCAATTTTCATAGTTTTCATAGATTAGTTCTTGTTTCAAATGTATTTAGATGTGTGATGATTTCTAAATGAATATTGGTTTAATTCTAATCTACATATGGAGGGACACACAGGAATTTAAGTTAAATTCCCCTTCTATTTGATCTTGAACTAAAACTGAATTTCATTCTCCATTTCTTATTTGAAGTTATTTCTGCATTTTTGGTTTGAAGCAATGGTGATTGTGATATAGTAGGATTGTGAAGAAAGACAATCTGGACCTCCTTAGTTAGGAGCCTCTTATTTTACATCTTCTACATCATAAACCATTATTAATTAGTGCTCTTAGATTTATCTTCAGTCCAACAAAGAAAGGAATTGAAGATTGGTTAGATAGGAATATTCATGAGTTCGTGGCACAGGAGAACAGGAATCTACGACTATCAAAAGAAGAGTGGTTAGACTTCTACTTAGACACAGAGATCCATGAAATTTTCTTCGCATCTTTCCCTACCAAGCTATACGAGTAGATCATGAAGCTAGCAGATAGCCAAGGAAGGTGCAAGCTCGATAGACCTATTGCGTGGACTCCAGAATTGGTGCACAGAATGGAAGCATTGGAGGATAAGATCGTGCATGCTTTTGATCACTCACTCGATTTAATTATAGGAGGATTCATCTCTGATTTCGCGGTATATACTTCAGTCAGCTATAGTGAGGCAGAGCGACGCTTCCTCAAAGGACCACGAGGTAAGTATGTTAAGTCTTTGAACACTTGGATTAAAATGATACTATGTGAAAAGTGGGTGATGCGAATAAATTGATGTTTGGGGCTACGCGAAGTGGGAGAATCTACAGAAATGAAGGTAGTGCGGAACTAGAAACTAGCCCCTTGATTTCACCTCCGCGAGGGGGTGAGGAAGAGCTCACGAAAGTCTCACCAAGAAGTGCGATCAATTTCATAAGGCAGAGGATTCCGCGCATACCACCCCCACCCACACCGCCGCCAGTTTCACCGTCTTCACCCCCATCTTTTCCCATACCACCTCCACCACCACCACGAGTCAATATGGCGAACGCGATAAAGCTGCCAGTGTTCAAGGGAGTAGGAAATGAAGATCCAAACCAATTTTGGTTTGTAATAAAAGCTATATGGGAAGCATAGGGAGTCATGGATGACAATATAAAGAAATCAACATTGGTCAACACTCTACAAGATCGCACGCTGACCTGGTACATTAAGAATCCCAATGAGAATCCGAATGCGGGGGTCGTGGATATCCAAACGACACTAAACAAGGCTAAAGTCAGAAGCATAGTCGATCATTGGGTTCAAGGAAATCACACTGCTACCATGCAAGACTACTTAGGAGTTGGATCAGAGACTGAAGTGCCCAATTCGCGAAGCTAACATGACGCTGACAGATGGACAACACTGTGAATGGTTTGTAGCATCATTAACGCCGCATTTAAGGAACGTGATGTCACAATAGAGGCTAACAACTTAGGAAGAGGCCTTGGAGATCACGATGAGACTACATGAGACCCCGATACAGGGTCCCAACCTGGGAGTTCAGCAGATCCACACGCAGTTGAAAAACTTGTGCCTTGAGATGCAGAGTCTTAAATAAGATAGGACAGCTCGCCCAGAAGTGCACGACGAGGTATGGTGCGTAAAGTGAAAGGGTCAGGGACATGACAAGGATCATTGCCCGTTGTTCGCAAATTACCTTGCAGGAGGAGGACCAATGCCATTGAGACCAGAGGCACAAGCAAGACCTAGCGCAGCGCCTGCGTTGTGGTGCACGATTTGTCAAATAGGAGGAAAGCATGCTATCGATAACTTCCATTTATTGCAGAAGTACATGCACAATTCACAGCAGTTGTTCTGTAATTTTTGTAGATTAGTAGGACATGATGAGCGCACCTGTAGAAGTTATGAGCTGATAATGGATCAAACTCCTACCTACAGAGTTCAGGCCAAAACACGGCCCCTTGACCAGAACGTAGGGAAGACGCAAACCAAATTTCAGGGGCGCGGACGAGGTTGAGGTGGAGGAGGGCCTGGAAGAGGTTGTAGACAGCTGATATGTTACAATTGCAGAGGGCCAAGACATTATGCCCGCGATTGTATGAATCCAATGTAGCCATCATGCTTGTATTGTACATTGTTTTATCATGAGACGAAGGATTGTCCCACACTGATAGTGAGGTTGTGCGATAAAGGAGCACTCCAACCTCCCCCGACTCAGAACTTGCAAATGATGAGGTTTGAGCCATGCAAGGAAGACCCTAATGTGAATATTGTGCTCCGAATTGGAATTACGACAGGAGACGACAAAGGCCAGCGGCCTGAAGAGAGTACTTGGGTTTGCAAGACTCCAATGAAGGAACCAGAGTTTTATTTGGAGCGCACTAAGGAAACCTTCATGGAAGCCAAGAAGATCTTTGTTGATGCCTCCACTTCAGGAAGTAAAGACAAACCAGAGTCGGAAATGGACCCATCGATGCTCATAATGTTCCTGGAAACATGCATGAAGCTACTGCAGGACAGAAAGGCTATAAAGGGCCTGCAGGAATTCATAAATAGATCCTATGGGACCGTGCCAAGAGAACCGTGGATAGTCCGGAAGCTCGGAAAGCACACGACGCGAACAGGAAGGGAAATGAGATTGACCGCGTAGATTGGGGAATATGAGATGGACCAAGTAATTCTGGACCTAGGATCAGACATGAACGTTCCTCCGAAGCAAACATGGGAGCACATGGGAAGGCCTACATTGCAATGGTCTCCTATCCAACTGCGAATGGCGAACCAGAAAAAGATCCTACCTATGGGAATATTGCAGGGAATCATAGTGGATATCGAAGGAGCAAGCGCGCTAGCAGATTTCGAAGTGATAGAGATTGTTGATGACAACAATCCCTACCCCGCGCTATTAGGAATAGATTGGGCCACTTACATGAATTGGGTGATAAATCTAAATAAGCACAAGATGGTTTTTGAGAAAAAGTCTCTGCACGTAGTTGTACCGTTGGACCCTGCAGAAGGATCGCACTACACAGAGCTAGTGCATGACTATGAAAGCGACGACGACTTGGATTGCATCTACAAGATAATTGCACGAGAGAAAGACTGGGTAAATCCAAGTGCGAATGGACAAATCTCATGGGCGCGCGAAATCTCCTGCACATCGGATTTAGACGAGGAAATAGAACGATGGCAAAACCAGTTACATGAGGTAACCATGTTGAACTGTAACATGATGACGAGATCGTTGCACTGCATATCAACGGAGGTAAGGGATTTGCCTACGTACGATGGGTTAAGTGAGGTAGATGACTTCCTAAATAGATTTGAAAGAGAGGTGTCGGAATAACAACTTTTCGAGGCTTTGAAATGGGTATTGTGCGCTACGCCCGTGAGGTGGTGGGGTACGCACCAAGGAAGCTTCAGGGACTGGCGCGAATGTAGGAGGATGATGTGCATATGATTTGGGAAGCCTTAGATGCGATTAAAAGACAAGTATGATGGATGGGATGATCCACGCACGCACCTCGCCAAATGGACAGAGGTCTATGGGGAAGAGCCACAACCTGAGTGGGTGCACCTGTTTTGTCATACCCTTGATATTATACCCATGAACTAGTATATAGAGACGGAGCTTCGCCATGGAACGAGTGAATGGGATATCTTGCGCGAAGGATTCCTATTAACCTTCATGTTTGAGGATCGTTGGTGGGATACTGTTGATGATGTGTTACAAGCAGTAAAAGCAGTTATCTTTAAAATACCACAGGAGCCAATAGAAGTGATTCAGCCTGAATGGGCGACCCAGCTGAGCTACGCGCTGGAGTGTTACAACGTGAATACTGAAGAAGACGACGAAGATCCGCGAGAAGTTAACATTCCAGAAATTGAAGGCTATTGCAAGGTTCAAGGGCCATTAATTGAGGACCCTGACATAACTGCGCTAGTAAAGACAAAGCAGGTAAACATTGGTACGGATGCTGAACCTAAGTATGCAACGCTCGGCGACTACTGGGATGACTCGACGGTGGATAAGGTCGCTGAGTTACTCCGCGAGTACCAGGACTTATTCCCGACCAAGATCACGGACTTAAAGGGAATCGTTGGCAATTTAGGGATGATGAAGATCACCTTAAAACCTGATGCGAAGCCAGTTAAGCAGAGGCCTTACCACTTGAATCCAAAGTACAAGGAAAAGGTCCGCGTAGAACTAGACAAAATGCTCGCAGCTAGAATCATTGAGCCAGTGGAAGAATCCGACTGGGTAAGCCCTATGGTAGTGCAGGAAAAGAAGCAGAAGGGCGAGATAAGAATATGTGTGGACCTCAGGAAATTGAATGATGCATGTGTGCACGACCCATTCCCAACTCCATTCACAGATGAAGTATTGGAAAATGTCAGTGGGCAAGAAGCATATTATTTTACTGATGGGTTCTTGGGGTACCACAAGATCAAATTCGCGCCGGAAGACAGGAGAAATGCCACCTTCGCGACTGAGTGGGGCTGCTTTCAATACACAGTTATGTCATTTGGGTTGAAGAACATGTCAGCCATCTTTTCATTGCATAGTTGTTGCAGCCTTCAAAGAATATATCCACAAATTCCTGGAGGTCTATTTGGATGATTGGACTATATTTGGAATTGTTAAGCACCATTTAGCGAGCTTACGCTTGATGTTGGATACTTTCCGATGACACCAAATAGCGATGAACCTTAAGAAGTGTACGTTTCTCGTTCCCTTTGGAAACCTGTTGGGATATGTGGTCCTCAAACAAGGACTGATGGTAAACCCCGTGAAGATTATAGTAATTCTAAATTTGGAAGCACCACGAAGTGTTAAACAGTTGCGCGCTACCCTGGGACATACGGGGTACTACAGGAAGTTCATCAAAAGCTATGCCCAGATCACGCGCCAATGGAGAAACTGTTGAAAAAGGATGTCATGTTCTGCTGGAATGATGATTGCATGAAGAGCCTGGATGTACTAAAAGAGAAATTGGCCTCTGTGCCAATCCTGGTCTTCCCAAAATGGGATGTGGAGTTTCATGTCCATGTCGAGAGGGCTTGGATCACCCTATCGCGTTCACAAGTTGCAGGTTGTCTAAAGCAGAAAAGAACTATTCCACAACTGAATGCGAGGGGTTGGCTATGGTGTATGTGCTCCAAAAATACCGGCACTATTTGCTAGGGGGACACTTCAAGATGTATACAGACCATTCTGCACTAAAATACTTGGTCAATAAGCCTGTGTTGGGGGGGGCGCATATGCAGGTGGCTCTTATTATTCCAAGAATATGACTTTGAGGTCATTGTGAAGCCTGGACGTTTGAACGCGGGACCGGATCACTTGTCGCGCATTGAGACGGGGGAGGAACCTACTAGTTTGGAGGAAGGATTACCTGACGCACAGCTCTTTGTTGTGCACGTAGCGGACAGACACTTTGAGGATATAATCCACTTTCTGACGATGGGGACTGCGCCGAAAGAATTTGTGCGCACGGCTGATTTTTCTGTCATCGTGGGGCACCTATATAAGATGAGTAATGACGAGATACTGTGAAGGTATGTACCTAAATTCGAACGAAGTCAAATCCTCATAGAAGCACATGGGGGCACTGCAGGAGGGCACTATGCAGGGCGAGCGACTGCGCAAAAGATTCTCCGTGCAGGTTTGTGGTGGCCAACCCTTCATTAGGATTCAAAAGCACATTGTAAGGCTTGTGATATATGTCAAAGAACAGGTAAACCATCATGGAGGGATGAGATGCCTTTGAATCCACAAATGACGTTGCAGCCCTTCGAAAAGTGGGCAATTGACTTTGTAGGACCTATCAAACAATTTGGAAAGATGGGTGTGAGATAAATTATCACCCGACAAAGTACTTGACTCATTGGGCAGAAGCGCAACAAGTCAAAGACTGCACAACCGCCACGGCTAAGAAGTTTTTGTTCGAACACGTATTGACTCGATTTGGATGTCCAAAAATCTTGATGAGCGATTGCGGTACACATTTCCTGAATGAAGAAATCAGCACGTTAACAAAAGGGTTTCAGGTGTATCATCAGAAAAGCACACCGTATCACCCACAAGCCAATGGGACAGTGGAAGCATTCAACAAAATACTGGAGACTGCACTGACCAAAGTATGCAACGCGTAGTGGAGTGATTGGGACCTGCGTGTACCTGCAGTACTATGGGCTTATAGGACAACGTGCAAGAAACTGACGAGACAGACACCTTTCCAATTGGTTTATGGCGTGGAAGTTATCATGCCAATGGAGTATATTGTGCCTAGTCTACGCATAGCAGCGCTCATAGGTATGACGGACCGCGAAGCCCTGGAAGAGAGGCTCGTGCAGTTGGAAGAACTTAAAGAGGAATGGTTCCTGGCTGGCTTCCATTAGCAGGTACAAAAGCAGCACGAGAAGGCCTAGCACGATCGCCATATTAAGTTGTGCACCTTCAAGGTAAATGATTTAGTGTTACTGTATGATAGTAAGTTTGATAAATTCCCAGGAAATTTCAGAATGCATTTAGCTAGGACCATACGTTGTTAAGGAGGTCACATACAGAGGTGGAGTACAGCTTGTAAAGCTAAATGGGGAACCTTTCCCATGCAAAGTGAATGGTGGTTGATTAAAGCCCTACACAGGTGGCCCGGTTATCTGACTAGCCGGCATAAGCACAGTCTTCACACTCCAAGTAGCTGGACGAAGGCATTGGACTATAAAAAGATGCAGGCGACGCAGGAATAGGTCCATGGAAGCAGTTCCAACACCGCGGTCTCGAAACAACGGGTACAGGAGATCCAGCAGGTAGTCGCTCATTGCGCTGCCAACCTTGCCGTTGTTCGAGCAGAGTTGGAGGGACTTCACGTGAAGATCTCCGCACCGACAGAGTGACTCGAGGGTCAGTCACGATGTTTGTGTTGGGGGCCTGTTGGGATTGGAATCCCCCCAAGGCATTTTTTGGGGCTTAAAGCCCAAGTTTTGACCAAATTCTTTATAAAGGCTCTGCGATTTGTGGGCGTGGAGCGCGAAGTCATAATAAAGTCACAGGGTTGTCCGCCCTTGTTTTTGTAATGTAATGTCAGCTTGATACACCTACCCATGGTCCGCGGACCATGGGATTGTATAAATAGAGCGAGGCTCTAAGTGTAGAAGATAGTGAATGAATGAATAGAATAGAAGCATGATGAGTTTAAGAGCTTGAGTCAAAGTGTAAAGTGTGTCTTTGGGTCGTAGAGTAGGAGAAGGCTCTGCCGCTGAGTGCACAAAGGCCTAGTAGCCCACAGCTGAGTGCGCAAACCCCTGCAACTGAGTGCACAGGGCAAGTCGAGTCTGTAACCGTGGGAAGAATTAATAAGGAGAAGTTTACCATATTTCTATGTATCTTTTCCTACTTTATGTATTATTGGGTATAGTTTGCAATTTTACTATTTATTTGTTGCACGAACTTATATGTATGTGCTATATAAATAAATATAACACAAGGCTTCTACTTACGCGAAGATAACTAACTAGTGTAAGAAGGTAAGTAAGATCTCGGGTGTGATTTAGGAAATAGTGCAGAACATTGCTCCAGCAGCGCAGGAGCCCCACAGCCCCTGGTTAGGGTTACATGAAGGCGAATCTATCAGGGCGCGAAGGCCGAGGAAGTGCACGAAGCAACCTACGTGCAAGGACTAGCAATTGGACCAAATCAACCCCTTAGACATCTCAAGGGTGCGGAAACCTAGTTCCAGCACCCCCCCATACTACTTCGGGTGAGACCTCAGTCCGTGCCCCGCGGACTATTGCTGAAAGGGCCAGTAGTACAGGGATTTTTTTGACTAATTAACTCCAAACCTGGGTCAGGCCCCAACAAGCCAACAAAAAGTTACATAACAGTGTTTTGCCACAATCCTTTAACTTGAAAATGCTTAGTGCTCTTACATAAAAAAATATGAATCCTAATGAGGCTCTAGGCCTCCTTATTTATACAACTGAATTCTCCAACAACTTCCTTAAATCTAGGGAGTTTTGGCTCCCAAACTCAAGATGAACTGGTTCTTAACTGTCATTGGCTTGGTTGCCCATGATCTCCATGACTCGGCTGCTTGCAACTCTGAGCTAATGTGATTTGATTGAGGGATATTCGAATGAGTGAGGATTTAATGAGGAAGATCCATCTTCTATAATCTATCCTTCTTGTCTCATTCGAATTCCTGCACCTTAATTAGCCCAAATTTCCATGATTTTCTCCCAAAAACCTGTAATCAATGCACATTAGACCACTAGACATAACATCTTTCTTTTACTCATCTCATTAAGCAAAATATAATTAAAACATGTAAGGAATTATGAGAATAGTTGATTTTAGTAAGCTTAGAGGTGCATTAAGGTCCATGTAGTTACCCAATTATGAGGCTCATCATCACCCCCCTACTGAAAGTGTTGCTCATCCTCTGAGCAACTTAATCTATGTCCACGTCCTTCATTGCTATGGTGGTCTCCCTGACATCCCATGCTTCTATTGTAGTTTCATCGTCCTATGAATAAAATCCTGCCTTCCTCTCTATATCTTCCCACTGATTTCTTTCTTCTTCTTCTCTCCTCCCTTCCAAAATTCTTAGCAGTAGTGTTGGACTAAGTCTCAAGCCAATGTAGTTGACTTTGAGTCTTTGTAGAACCTGATTATACATGGGTGTTCTATTTAGTGCCTCTCTCATTCTCTGAGGAGAATGGTATTCTCTGATTTTTAGGCTGTAAGGCAAGGTGTTCCACCTCCTTTGGCAAGCTTGCATGTTGTCATCTCCTAGCAATCTGAACATGTCTTCAAAGTGTGTGACTACTTGTTCTTGTGCAGCAAGGTACCTAGGTGCAAGCTTAGGATCATTTGAAATGAGGTTGTGGGTGCTGATGATAGCCATTGGATTAGATTGTTCAGCTCTGATCATGAGGGGTTCTGTCTCTTCTCTTTCCATTACCTTTTTCATTTCTGTATCTCTTGCCTCCTCATGATTCATCCAGGATGTTAAGGCCATCAATTGCAAGTCTCCTAGTTTTGAATTTGGGTCCCACACATTCAAATCTGTTAAGGCCAAGTTGTGTAGGTAAAAGTCAGACATTTTTTCTCTATCTTCCAAGGTGCTTTGATCACAGAGATCAATGAATTGTCTATAGTCCTGGAAGGGCATAGTGCCTCTCTGTGCTAAAGTATTGATTTGGAATTGTAGCCATTGTTCCTTGAGATACAAGGCATAAGACTTTGCTGGCATCCTGCACTGGATTGCCTCCAAGGATAAATTGGCCATAGTTGCCAACTAGATTTCCCTTTCTTGTAGTTGTCCTCTTAGCCATGCATTCTCTGCTTCTAACTAAGATTTCATCATTGCCTCTCTATCCCTTATGCTGCTCATCTCTTTGCCCATCTCTTTCAATTTTTCCTCCATGTGGCCTACATCCTCCACTCCTTTTGATTTGGAAATTTTCATCCACCTGTGTGTCCTTGCCCTCTCTCTTTCAAGCTCAAAGAATAAGGGAATGGCAAACTTTTGTGGGATTACCCTACCTCCTTCAATGAATCTGTAGTAGGAGCTGAGGTTGGGCTATGGACTAGGTTCCCTCAGTTCTTGGTCTTCTTCCTTTGTTTCTTGTGGAGTGATACCTTCTTGGTCCCTTTTCTGTACATCCTGTAGGTTTGACAGGGTTTCCTGTAGGATGGCCTCTGCTTCCTGTAGGTCTGCTTGTGTCTCCTATAGGAGACCTTTTCCCTTTGATGAGGCTGACCTTGTGACAGGCCTCCTGTCGCGCGGAATGAGTCGATCTTGCGGACAAGATAGACCTTCCTAGAATCTAAAGAAGACCTAACGACAAGCAAACCAACCAGACACTATCTTTCTCTAAATATGCTTCAATAAACAATAGCAAACAAAGGTTTCTAGGGCCTACCTTTGGTCCAACGCAAGCTTGTGGATGCCCTCGCTCTTTCGATCCAAATGAGCTCCTCTTCGCGAATCTGCAAACACAAACAAGGCAAACAAATTAAATAGCACCTGAAAAACCAATTGAAAAACTAATTGCATGAAACATATTTAACATGAAAGTCAAGGAGTCCATGAAACAAATAACATAAGATACTTGTTGAGAAAAATGAGTTTGATTGTATTAATTCAAGAGAAGAAGAACCTTACAACCTTTGCCTTGACGTTGTACAAGCTCCTCCCAAGGTCCAACAAGATGTCTCCTCTACTTTGACAAGTTTCACTCACTCTCCAATAGAACCAAGAGGTATGTGATCTCTCCTCTCAAGCTCAACCAAAGAGTCTCAATTTCACCAGCATTTACCCTCAAAATGTTCAGCTTCTAACCTCCCTAGTCCTCACCCCAATGCCTGTATTTATAGTGCAATGGAGGGAAGTTACTAGGTCCTCCTTCAAAGGGATAAAGCCCTCCTTCAAAGGGATAGCTCCTTTAGTCAAGGGATTAGCTCCTTCTCTTTTGGGATGCATGAACCACCTCAGAGCGAACAATCCACGTCAAAATTCCTTCTAGAAAACTCTAGAATTAACCCAAAGTGAGTTTTTTAAGATAAAAATTGTGCCTTTTGACTTTCACAGGGGTCCGCACCTGCACCATTAGGAACAGAGTGGGCAGGTACGCAGCTTTTGTACACAAAAGGTGCGGGACCGCAGGTGACCATGGGAGAAAGCGCGGAACCAGAGTTACATTGATTTCTAATGTCCTTCTCCCACTTCCAAAGCTTGATTTGAAGAGCTGAGGTTCTAGACTTGCTTAGGAGGACAGTACAAGTGATGATAGACCCATACTGACTGCAAATAATCATGGTGACGATATTTTTGTGTAACAGATTGCCCCCTAAAGTTCAAAGTCTGTAGTAGATGAGGATTTCATTTATCATATAGGAAGAGTGAAGTACTTTATCATTTCGAGAATTATCTTGTGGAGAGCCCGGTCGGAACCTGTAAAAACATTCAATGCAAGATATATATATGTGATCATATCATCGCTAAGGTAGACATTCCCATACTCAGATCAAAACTAACTAGAAATCTACCTATTGCTCTGATATAGGAATGATCTTGTGAAACATCATAATTATAGACTCGTGTGAACACAGTATGGACGCAGCCATCTTTTATGAATAGTCCACAACATAATGAGTACAAAATTCCTCGCAGCCTGGATGGTGGAAACTAGATCCAGGGTCTTCATTTCTACTTCCCGAAACAGTACGATTCTATCCATGCGAATAAATGTGTTGATGTCGAACATGGTAGAAACCACTTGATTACCAGTCAATGATGTAAACTGTTAACAAGTGTGAGAGAAACCACCAGTGATGTCAATGGCTCTCAAAGTACCCAGTACAATCCATGAGATGTGAGTAAACGTGTTGATATCGAACGTATCATGGAATCCTTTGATCGAAAGTCAATGATGTAAACTGTCGTCAAAGGCGAGAAACCTGCCATTGAGGCATGCAGATCCCAAGGTATTGACGATCTCTAGATCATCTTTCTAGATAATGAGCTAAAGTCGATAGAAAGTGATCCGTTGCAGGCAAGCCCACAACACGAAATCATAGATCAAGTTGAAGAAATTTTGTTGCAAGGACTAACTCAGGGATGGTCAAGATGGATGACAGATATTTTGCAAATGAATGGCTTATTGGCAGTGACCTCTTGAACACATAACGACACGACAGATGGCTTGGTGACAATTGACCCAAAGTTAATACCCAGAAACCGGCTGAAGACTTTCAATGTGGTTTGATCAACTGTTAGGCAAAGGATTTCCCAACCCAGGTGAATAAAAGTGTCGTGTTCAAGAGGGGTTACAAAGTATGACAAACAGACTCATTTTTCTCTCTTTTCCCCCACCATTTCTGGCAAGTACCTCTTTATTTTTGACAAGCTTGAGGAGGATAACATTTGCTTGATTATAAGCTCATCCTTCGGATGAGTCCAACTTAGTTTAATTTCGAACCCTAAGAAGGAGTGGTTCGTTCCTGTTTGTAATTGAACAGGTCCTTTACTGTGAAATTTTAACGAGTCCAGTATAGGAGAAACTCAGTGTTTTTCAATTTTAGAGAGTCTGAAAAAACTTAAGAAAACTCCAGGGTTGACCTTTTTCGTAACTTTGTGTCTCTCAAGTCCGAAAAAGTATAAAATAATACTTGAGAGAACCGCTTGATCTTTTACGACCAAGGAGTACTTTTCGTTATTAGTGTCACTGACCCGAAAAAGTAAAAAAGAGATCAACGACACGTCGTTTCATAACCAATATCGAATTTGAAACGACAAAAATCCAAAAAATCTTTTCATGTTTTTACGGTCGGAAAAGAGTTGTAAGTGGACCGTCTTTTAATTTCGTTTTAATGAGTGTAAAAGAAACACTCGGCAATCTTTTCATGTTTTAGGAGTCAGAAAAGGGCTTAAAGATGACTCTACTTGTTTTTTCGTTGAAAATGATAGATTTCGCCTGAATAATCCTGTATTCTGCACAAAGACACAAACATTACTCATACCTGTTTGAAATGGATAAAAGCATTGCAAAATACCTTTTGAAAGTGAAACATAAACAAATTTGCGATTTATTTACTCAAAAAACTTATAAAAAGGGCCTTTGTCAATTCATTTTTACCGTTTGAGTTTGGGTGAGAAAATAGTGCTTTTGCTTAGAAAACTTCCCGTGAAGATTGTGGAAAATCCAACCGTCGGAATCGAGCGCCGTCTTCTCCAGGTAATCCACATCACCTTACTCTTCATTTTCAACCATCTAGTTTTTTTATTTAGCCCCTCATTTTGTTTTTTAGGAGAGTTTTTAGGCGCAAAACCTGTGCGCGGGGGTCCGCAGGTTTACCAGTGCGGACCCGCGAACCCCGACTTTTTCTCCATTGGGAAAAAGCTCGGGGTTCGCACCTTCTGTGTAGACAAAGTGCGGACCCACGCACTGTGTCTAACGTGGAGGGTGCGTACCCCGCAGCAAGGGTTTTGAACCCAAAATTTCTCAAAAATGGACCAATCAAAAAGTTTTCTAGCAATCTAATTAATCTTTATTCTTGATGCAGAGAATATATCATGCTAGATTGGCAAGAACGGGAGCATGAGGACGTGGATGCCACCGCATGGAATCATCAGCCTTCACTTGACGCTTTGAGGGCATGCGGACTGCACAAGTTCTGGACCATTCCTGGCATGAGGGCTCAGGTAGATTTCTTACAGTGGCTGGTTGACAGGTGGAGTGTACAGGACCAGTGTTTTTTCATTGGCAGACACCAGCTCGAAATCGAGCTGGAGGACATTTATTTCTTGACTGGTTTGCCTAAGAGATGCGAGGACTTGACTCTATTCAGGACTAGGCCAGGTGGCCAGTCTATCGATAGCCTCCGGCTAGAGTACTGCCACATCCAAGCTAAAGACAAAGGGATAGACATAAAGACCATATCTCGTCCTGAGCTCATGGTGATTACGTTTACTGTCACCAGACTTTGCGGAGCTGCCGCATTACATGTTTCCACCGGATCCCAGATGCGTATGGCAGTTGATTGCTTTCAGGGCACCATCTTCAACTGGTGCAATGTTGTGCTGGCCAATGTGAAAGGCCAACTGACCAGGGCCAAGAACGGACGACTAAAGACCTTTGGTTATGGGGCTTTGGTCATGAGTTTTGGCCTGGAGAGGGTTCCTATGCTGATCCCATAGCATCTTACTGTTGGAGCTGGGCTTCCTCGAGAGCCCAAACTGATGCGATGGGTCGCAGTCATGGCCCGTCACCCGGACGAGAGGACAGAGGTTGCTCGGTTCAAACCTGAGTATTTCCAATGGTTGGAAAACCAGGTTTTTTGCATTCAGGATTTCCCTTATGCTGGGATAGATTTCCGTGGTGACCCAGACATGGTTCTTCCACCGGGAGAGCAGTGGGACGAGTCAGGTAAAATCCTTTTCAACTTTCCCTATTTAAATTTTTTTTATATTTTTCATCGTCCCAAAACTGATAGTAAAAATTTCAAATGCAGATGTGGGTCCACAGCGACCAGCCGCTCTCTAGCCTTTCGAGAGGAGGCAACCAGTTGCACCCGCGCCAGCCCCACAGGACGAATCAGCAGAGGTTTTGGTCGAGTTGGAGAGTCATCTTGAGCGCTTGACAGGAGATATTCCTGAGACTACTATCGATGACATTCCTCGTCGACTTCAGCGCTATGTGATTGGAGTCCCGGGACCTTTTAGGAGGTTCCTTTGCAAGGTGGCTCGGGGAGTGGTTTCTTATAGAGATCATCACCAGTGATGGGATGATCACCTTTTGTGGGCACATGTTACATTTTTGTTTTTTGTACTTATCATTTTTGCCAATCATAAGGTGTTTTTCAACCTATGATCGAAGACGATGTATTTTTTGACACACTCCTATTTATATATATCACTCTTACCGGCTGTTCTTGTAAATCATGTTATGGAATGGTTTTGAATTTACATGTATGATTATTGCAAATGTCTATTTAACATTCGAGAAGCAATTGCATCTGCTAATGTATTCAAAGACATTGGAATATGTTGATATTCAATGTAATCAAACTCATGTTCCAAGAGACGCACTCTCAAAAATAATCTTAATAACACTGAATTTCTAATGGCATACACTCTATTAAGCTATAATACAACGAGTTCAGAATCTAACCTCACTATCAAACTCCGAATCCCAAATGAAATAGATTCAGATAATAACTCAATCACTGCACTATACTCGGCAATGTTGTTTGTTGTTTGACCGAGGTTTACCCCATGCATAGAAACTAACTCATCAGAGGGTGAATAGATAACCCAAGCTACGAAAGAAATGTTCCGTGTACTACGACAAGCACCATCAGCAAATCCAATGTATGTTTGAAGAGGCATCGACATCTACAATATCAAGAGTAAAACCAAGATAAGCAGGAATAATGACGAAAAACACTCTCTAAGCTAAGCACACTTTTTCAACTAAAACACACTTGCTAGAAAGAAAAACTAACCTAACTAAAAATCTCCATACCCCATTCTTTTAAGCATAGTACCTCTTCAAGTAAAGGCCATTTCTGGGTTTACCCAAAGAGTCCCCATCAAAGTTTACCAATTCATAAGCCCCTTTGGCTAGCTTTCGCTTGACAACATAGGGCCCATGCCACATAGGAACGAATTTTCCAGCACCTAACTTATCGTTAGCTTGATCATACAATAACACTAGGTCTCCTTCCGAAAAATTTCGAGGGGTCACATTTCGATCATACTGAGCTTTCATACGTTTTGCGTGAGTCTCGATCGCCAATGCAGCATCACATCGATTCTCATCTAATTGAGCTAAGTATAACAAACTCTTTTCCTCTTCGGAAGTAGCTGGAAGTAACTCGATGGCCATTTGTAGTGACGGGATTTCGCATTCAATGGGTAGCACAGCTTCCAAACCATAAACTAGTTGGAAAGGAGTGAACCCTGTTGATGTTTTCACTGAGGTTCGGTACGCCCAAAGCACTGAAAATAGCATGTTGTTCCAATTCGACCGATGAATGCCAATGATTCGTCGGATCATGATAACTAAAACTTTGTTGATGGACTCAACCAGACCGTTAGCTTGTGGATAATAAGGAGTTGAGCTATCGTGACGCAAGCCAAGCTGGCCTGTAAGTTCTGTCATCATAACGTTTTGAAAATGGCGCCCATGATCAGTGATTATCGCTTGCGGGACACCAAACCTAGCAATTATATGATTGAACACGAAAATTGCAGCTGTCTTGCCGTCTGCTTCGAATGTAGGCATCGCCTCGGCCCACTTAGTAAAATAATCTACCGCTAGGATGATATACGCATGCCCCCCGGCCGAGTGAGGGTTACATGTAATAAAATCGATACCCCATTTAGCAAAAGGACCAACGGAAATTATAGGGTGGAGAGGAGCAGGTGGAGCACGCATCTTTTGATCAAACACTTGACAGTTGTGGCATTTTCGGACCGCAGTAATACAATCTTTAAACAAGGACGGCCAGAACTAGCCAGCGCGCAATATCTTTTGGGCTGTGGCATACCCAGACATATGACCACCACATGCCCCAGAGTGACAGTCATTTAGAACCCTTTCAGCCTCTTCGTGAGTTAAGCAATGTCGAAAAATAGAGTCCGCCCCACGACGATAAAGAGTATCTCCAATAATTTTGAATTGTTGGGAGTGCAATCGAATTTTCCAACGTTCCGATCTTGAAATTTCTGTCCGAAAGGATTGGGTCTGGAGATAGACGATGATATCCCCATACCACGGATCTAAAGTGCTGATTAGAAATAAAGATTCGTCCGCAATGTGCTCCTCTACCACAGTTTTTGTGTCAGCACGTGGGAAGTCACACATTAACTCTGCAAAAACTAAAGATTTCTTAGACTTGGATTTCCCAAATTCCAAATCGAACTCCTGCAGGATAACGATCCATTTAGAGTACTTGCCCCCTAGCAATTGTTTGGTCAAGATGTAGATCATAGGGTTGCAATCTGAAATGACTGTAGTTTTACGTAGTAAAATGTAGTGACGAAAACGTTGGACAGCTTGAATGGCCACCAATGCCAATTTCTCCACATGTGAGTATTTTAGCTCAGTCGGATTTAACGTGCGACTAAGGTAATATATCACATGTTCCATTCCGAATTCATCTTCCTGAACTAAAACCATTCCGATGGTGGAATGAGAGGCGGCGAGGTACAAAAAGTAATCCTGGTTGTCGCTGGGAGGATGCAACAACGGTGCATGGGTTAACGCGTGTTTGAGTGCATCAAAAGACTTCTGAGCTATCTCATCCCAAGAAAATTGAGTATTTTGTTTCAACAACCGTGTAAAACCCTTTGTAACCTCGGCGTAGTTAGGAATGAATCATCGTAAAAAGTTTGCTTTCCCCTGCAAACTTTGGAGTTAGCGAAGACTCGAAGGAGGAGGCAAATTGATAATAGCTTCGACCTTCGAGGGATCAACGCGAATGCCGGTTTTCGAAACTAGAAATCCCAGCAATCGACCCATTTCTATACAGAAGACACATTTGTGTGGGTTCAACCGAATACGATAATGCCTACACCTCATAAAGATTGCTCGTAAGTGGACGAGGTGATCAGATCGATGTAGTGAATGAGCAGGCAAGTCATCGAGATAAGGTTGCACAATGTGCTTGATGTCATGAAACGCATAAGACATCGCCCTCTGAAAAGTTGTGCTGGCATTCTTAAGCCCAAAAGGTAATTTGCAATAAGCAAATGTCCCCCATGGAAAAATAAAAGCCATTTTTGGTTGATCGACAGGTAGAATGTTGATATGATTGTATCCGGAAAAACCGTCCATAAAGGAAAATATCTCGCTGCCGGCACAATCATCAATGATTTGATCGATATAGGGAGTTGGGTAATTGTCCTTTGGACAGGCTCGATTAATGTCCCTATAATCGATGCATATTCTTATTGTTCCCTGTTTTTTGTTAACCGGAACAATATTCGATACCCAATCCGTTAACAGGATTGGATAAATGAAACCTGCTTTCAACAGTTTTTCAACTTCTGCTTTAATTGCAGCAGCTTTTCGTGGGTGAATCTGACACAAACGTTGCCGGACGGGTTTAGCGTTCGGGTAAGTTTTGATCTCATGAATAACAATTGTGGGATCAATCCCCGGCATTTCCTCATAGGACCAGGCAAACACGTCGCGGAATTCTTTAAATAGGGCCTTATATAATTGAATTTCGTCATCTGTACACGAGGCACCTATATGAATGTTCTCAACAATTCCAGGCTTAACCGAAATGTCAATGGGAATAGTTCGAGAGATGTTTCCCAAATTTAACTCTGAATCGGGATGTTTCATTGGATTCTGAGGTTCCTTGACATATTCGGTCGTAAAGATTGATGAGAAATTATTTTCAAAACAATCATCCTCAGGTAAAAACGAAGATCTGTGATGGAGATCTTCCCATGGTAAATCATCTACACATAGGATTTCACGAACTTGCTCATCAGAGTGAACAAGTTCAGAAAACGTAGTTAAATCCGAGGTTGGTGTGAAAAGTGATTCCTCACGGACCACATTCATTAAGTCATTTTCGGTTGAACACGGGTCGGAAAAAGACTGCACAGCTTCATAGGCCATTTCATATGGACTCAAAGGCATGGAATTACCAAATGAGTCTATGTCAGATTCAGAAGGAACGATCCAAGGATCGTCATAAAAAATAGTGTCTGATGTAATCATATGAATAGTTGCAAATGAAGATGATGCGTTGATTGGAGGAAAAGGAAAAGTTCCCAGTAAACCGGCATCTTTAACTAATCCTACTCCAACATCCTTATATGGGATAGTCGTTTTACCAACATGCTGAATACTCTCTGAAGAGGCTGGGTCGGATGAAAAGTAAGCCAGCTGGTCTATTGTTACGATCTTTCCATTATGTGGAAATTTTATGACTCTAAAGACCGATGAAACGACCGTTGTCATAGCGTAAGACCAACTTCGACCCAAGAGAAGGTTGTAGTCTAGAGGGGCATCAACCACCTCCACATCTAGACTAACGGTTTTTCCTTCAACCCCTATAGGCAAATCCTGTAGAATGCCAAAAGGGTGAAACCCACGGCCATCAAAGGCCTTAAGAATCGTCGGGGATTGATTTAGTGAAGGAGAACCAAGTGATCTCCAACACTGTATCGACATAATACACGTTGAGGCTCCCTCATCAATTACAGTCTGATGAATAGGCCTGTTTTTTACTATCACTGGAATTTGGAAAGCCATTTGGTGAGGCAAACGTGGTGTACTATTTTCTAGATCAAAGATTATTAGGTTCGGGTCCTGAACATCAACAGCTCCTATAGCCGACAAAAGTAATTTGCGTTGTGCTGGACATGACTGCAGCACTTCCAAAGTCGATATTGCTGAGGGTGAAACAGCTAAATCCTCAACAATGTTATAATTCTGAGCCACTCTCGCATGTGGATTGAAAGCTGACCTTCGAAGTACACCCTTGGCAAGCAGTTTAATTACTAAGTCTGGATTAGGTTTCTCGATCTGTAGTGGATCGGAACCGGGAGCTGAGGTTGATGGATTAGAATGAGAAGATTCTGCTTCTTTGCCATCAACAGGACTTTTATTGCCATAATCTTGCGATCGAGTCGCAATCCTTACATGGGACATCATCAATATGGGTTCTTCATTGGCACTCGAGGAAGAACCTATCATCTTGCTATCTTGATTTGGAAATGGGTCCTTCAAAACAGTAGGAGTTTGGGAACCTTTGACAATTTTCGCAACCTCTGCTCAATGAGGGCAGTCTCTTGTGAAATGTTCTTCGTCACAAATGAGACACGGATAACGAGGTTTGCGCTTTTCATCATTGGATTTCGCCTTTTCAGGTTTCTCCTTGGAACCTTTGTCCGTTTTATTCTTCTTCTTTCCTTTCTTCTTCCCGCCGAATTTTGATTTAGTTGTAGATGATTCTACAACGTGAACATCGGCGGAAACCTCTGCAGAAGAATCTCCTGTCGGGGAATCAGGCAAGGTTATGATAGGAGAAGAATTCTTGGAAGACTTCTTCTTACTTTTAGTGTTAACCGTACCGATCATACCGTCAGCGGCATGAGATCCTGAAGGAGCTGCAGTGATTTGATTTGACTTGGGAAGATCGGGGATCTTTTCGTGTAACGTACCTGACTGAGTATAGACCAAGTCAAGGTACTGTGCTTGAGCAATGACTTGCTCCTCAGTAACAACTACAGCTTTAGCAACATCTTCAGTGATCCTTGGCAACAAAGATTTTACAAACCACTCAGCCAAGATTTGATCTAGAATGAATACCTTCACTAAACGTCGTCGACGTCTCCACTCATGAATATGATCTGAAATATACGTGGATGTCGATTGTTTTAGCGAAGTTAACAATTCCGTGCCATTGTCATATCGGACTGGCAACTGGAAATGAGTTAAAAACGAGGTAGCTAACTGACTAAAATTATAAAAAGTGCCTCGCGGTAACTCAATGTACCACTTGGTCGCGAGACCAATCAGAGTGCGCTGGAAAAGTCTAAGACAGATCGAATCATCTGTGATGGAGTTAGACGCACACCAGAGGTGGTAAGTCATCACATGGTTTGACGGGTCCTCTCCAGATTTACCTTCGAACTTGGGAATGTCACTGGGCAACTTATTTGGCATTGGCGGCCAAAACGGAAGATAATTAATCGGATCATTCGTTAGGCGCGACAAGTCTGGTAAGTCCAAAGTTGCGATAAATGGTAACTGCCGATTAGGATCCCTAAAACTCTGGGTCATGAGACCAGCCCCAGGAGGAGGATATCCAGGATAACTAGGAATAGGAATCGCGTTCGGGATATTGTATCCTCCCGGAAAACCAGGATTAACCGTACCGTACTGGGGTTGTTGAGGTTGTTGATAAGTGTACCCAGGATACGGTTGATACTGATAAACTGGCTGCTGGACAGCAGAACCGAATTGGTACTGTCCCTGGTACGGTTGATAGGTGAATTGAGGTTGACTGGTGACAACCGTACTTAAACCAGGTTGTCCTACAGGCATCTGAACCGTAGTTTGAATGGTGGATCCAGATGGTGGTAAAGATGTCTGAGGAGTAGATACAGAAACAGTAGAAACCAGAGCTGTCGATACTCCAGAAGTAAGTGGGGTAGATGGAACAGATGTTGTGGTAGTTGCAGCAGTCGTTTGAGATGGAGTACGAGGCGTAGTAGGCCTAGACTGTGAAACTACCGAAGGTACAGAAGTTTGAATGTTAGATTGGACTGGTTGCTGGGGTCAACCAGAAACTAAGGGTTGTCCAGTTTGAGATGACAACTGTACACCTGGCTGCAACACCTGTTGAGTTTGCGATGGATCCCACACTATGTTCGTTCCGGGGTATTGACCCATGATAGGTTGAGAATATTGAGGACCATAACCAGGTTGAGGGTGGGTTGGATAGTTGAAAGGTACATTTCCCATCCCTTGAACATAAGATTGACCTTGGGGTGGTTGGAAACCTTGGTTCGAGTACTGACCTTGGGGTAGATATCCCTGAGGCATGTACTGATACTGGGGTTGACCTTGAGGTATAAATTGATACTAGGGTTGACCTTGGAGTACATATTGAGTCTGGGGTTGACCTTGAGGAACGTATTGTAACGTAGGCACATACTGTCCTTGAGGTTTCCCCCCAGATGCAAATTGTGTACCTTAAGGTTGTCCCCCAGGTGTTAAATGAGGCTGCCCCCCAAGCGGTAACTGGCCACCTTGAGGTTGAGAATTGGGAATAGAACCTGACATCATAAGAATGTCTTCTACGCTCAATGGCTTTGCACCATTGCTTCCAGTGAATAACCCTTGTTCAATGGGTTGAGGAGATGCTCTCGAAAAAGTACCAGAAAGTGACTGATACCCAACGGGAACAGAAGGACCGCTGTACAAAAAAGATTCAGGCGATTGAGTAAACATGGACGACTGACCTGACATATTTACGGGAGTATAAAAGCCTCTAGGATGATAAGGAGTATGAGGTGGTGAAAAACTTAACACTGAATTTTCCAAATAATTATTCAAAGAAAGATACCAAGTAGTACTTCTAGGTGGACTGTAAAAAATTGATTCACGCTCCCTTAGATCAATAACAGGGTGATTTTCCGGGATAGGGATGCCTACTTCTTCTTCTGGAGCAAGTTCTTCAATAGCTATCAAACCAGAAGGAAGATTTTCGGTGATTACTCTTTCTACCCTAGGTGAATTAGGACCACTAGAAGTTGGAGAGACAAACCCCGATGTTGGAATAACAGGCTCGGATATCTCAGGTTCTTCGCCTATATCACTAGTAGATGAAAAGTTACCAGCAAGTTCAGAAACCGAAATAGCTTCAGGATTATAACCTGTTTCTAGAGTTTGGTAATCAGGATGTACAACCAACGAAGACTCTCCCTCTTCAGGTGACCCAACTTTACTGCCACTAGGAGTTACAAGGACTTTCAAGCCTTCAAGATGGCTCGGGACTTCTTCAGGAGGTTGGCCTTGAAGTCTACGGGACTTCCTCAGTAAATCAGCCACGGTTACAAACTTAGGAGACTGGCCCCGAAGTCTACGGGACTATCTTGGTAATTCAGCCACAGTTAAAAAATTTTAACTACTTCACACGCAAACAAAGTAAAATCTCAATGAAAAACACCTAAAGCCTCCAAAGAACCAAAGAAATTTGAATCACACGCCTAAAGAATCTAGAGATCAAACACACACAAACAGTAACTTTCCGAACCGAAAACACTAGTTGGTGATGAAATCCAACGTCGCAGAATTCAGTACAGAAATGGCGGTTGGAACAATTACCCCGGAAACCTGCTTAATGAATAGACTGGACCAAGTTCCTCCACTTAACTGTCTCGAGTGAAGTGAAACCCCCAGAAAATCCAAGTGAGTCTAGCCGACGTCTACTCCAGGTACAGTGGGATCTTCCCACCACTGTCACCTTAGGAAGAATCCTAAAGAATATGGTCACTAAGGCTACCAACTGAGACAAATACACCTGGGGGAACAGTCTACGATTCGATACACATGCAAGGGCAGAGTAGCAAGCTCAATCCCCTTGAAGGCTCCTTGACATAATCCAAAGTTTACCAACAAGTGACCCCAGGCTCCTCGACAATGGTTAATCCGAGGTTTACCGTTTTAATACGTGAATATCTGGCGTCGTTCCCAATGAGGAAGGATTGATTCCCACACTAGTTCGGACACGATCTCGTGCTTCTCCTTTAACAGGAGCTTTCCCAGAGCATAAATGCAACAATTGGATTTCTTCCTACCACAAGATACAGCTACTTGTTTGTTTTTACTGTCTTGGAGAGTTAATTACTCTCCTACTCCAAGACACTAGCCTAAGCTAAGTTGTTGTATCAGAGCCCTAGAAATAAAATATTACTAGGTGAATTTTACTTTAAGCATTAATTTTGGTGGTTGTTGTTTAAGTCAAGAGGTGGCGGAGATGAAACTCGTGGTGTAAAGACTCGACTTGAAATCACTAAAAAGATGCACCTAGGATGATTTAAACAATCTTTTCTCTTCGATGAACTTCTAAACTTAAGAAAGAGTTTGAGAAATGCAATTATTTTGTAAACACAAATCTTTCCCAATTAAACAAATTAACAGAAGAGTTTTTCCTTTCCAGAGCACTCAAAACGAGACAACAAGCTATTTCACACAAATTTCCCTTTTCTTTTCAAAGCAAAAAATCACTACAAAAGACAAACTTTTCCAAAAGAGATTTTGTTTTTTTATATTTTGTAAAAAAGACACTCAAAACTAATGAAAATGACTAACTTTAAGAGCTATAAACTATAAAAAGATACTTGAAGTTAAAGCCTTCTAAAAGTCTTTTTGAGGATGTTTTACTTAGCTAAATGTGAGCTAAGGACTAATGTATGCAGAATCACAATTAGTCAAAAAACAACCAATCTTTCGTTTTCTTTTTGTAAAAATGAAAATTCCAAACTTTCAACTACAAGCTTTTCGAAATTTTGAAATGAGAAAACTCAAAGCGAATTCCTCAACAAGGGGAGATTTCATAAATGGTCAGACTCACAAGAAGACCAGTAGACACCAAAGTAATCTGAGGTCTCTAGGGCTTCTAAGCTCAGAGCCACTACATAACCAAAACGAAAAACAAACCCAACAAGCAAAATTCCTAGGAATTCCACCTAAAACCCTAATGCTAATGAAATTAAACCAAGGAAAGTTTTCGACAAGGAACAAGCAGGTACGGGCAATGGCTAAAACTTATGAAAAAATCCTAAACTGATAAAAAAGAGGAAAATTTTAAATTTTTCAAATTTTTGACAGGGTACGTAGGCAACCTGTTTACACAGGTGCGTCTACGCTCTGTGCACAAAGCAAAAGTGCGTACAAGTACGCACTGTGCTTAACTCAGAGGGTGCGTACCTCTCCCAAAACTATGAAAAATGAAGACTAACTCAAAATTAACTAAATACACCCAATCCCACAGTCATCAAGTCAAAAACAGAAACAGAAAATACAGTTTCTCAAGTCAAAGTATAGACAAAGAAAACAATCAAGTCCCCAGTGGAGTCGCCATTCTGTCGCGCGGAATGAGTCGATCTTGCGGACAAGATAGACCTTCCTAGAATCTAAAGAAGACCTAACGACAAGCAAACCAACCAGACACTATCTTTCTCTAAATATGCTTCAATAAACAATAGCAAACAAAGGTTTCTAGGGCCTACCTTTGGTCCAACGCAAGCTTGTGGATGCCCTCGCTCTTTCGATCCAAATGAGCTCCTCTTCGCGAATCTGCAAACACAAACAAGGCAAACAAATTAAATAGCACTTGAAAAACCAATTGAAAAACTAATTGCATGAAACATATTTAACATGAAAGTCAAGGAGTCCATGAAACAAATAACATAAGATACTTGTTGAGAAAAATGAGTTTGATTGTATTAATTCAAAAGAAGAAGAACCTTACAACCTTTGCCTTGACGCTGTACAAGCTCCTCCCAGGGTCCAACAAGATGTCTCCTCTACTTTGACAAGTTTCACTCACTCTCCAATAGAACCAAGAGGTATGTGATCTCTCCTCTCAAGCTCAACCAAAGAGTCTCAATTTCACCAGCATTTACCCTCAAAATGTTTAGCTTCTAACCTCCCTAGTCCTCACCCCAATGCCTGTATTTATAGTGCAATGGAGGGAAGTTACTAGGTCCTCCTTCAAAGGGATAAAGCCCTCCTTCAAAGGGATAGCTCCTTTAGTCAAGGGATTAGCTCCTTCTCTTTTGGGATGCATGAACCACCTCAGAGCGAACAATCCACGTCAAAGTTCCTTCTAGAAAACTCTAGAATTAACCCAAAGTGAGTTTTTTAAGATAAAAATTGTGCCTTTTGACTTTCACAGGGGTCCGCACCTGCACCGTTAGGAACAGAGCGGGCAAGTACGTAGCTTTTGTACACAGAAGGTGCGGGACCGCAGGTGACCATGGGAGAAAGTGCGGAACCAGAGTTACATTGATTTCTAATGTCCTTCTCCCACTTCCAAAGCTTGATTTGAAGAGATGAGGTTCTAGACTTGCTTAGGAGGACAGTACAAGTGATGATAGACCCATACTGACTGCAAATAATCATGGTGACGATATTTTTGTGTAACACCTCCTAACATAAGTGATGGGAGATTTGGGAGAGGCTTGTCCTGATGATCCTTCTCCTTGATTTTTCTCTAGAGGAGCTGCCTTTTCTTGTTGCTTTGGTGAGTCTTCAATGACAATAGGAGTTTTTGTGGGGGTTTGAGGTCTTCCCTACCTAATCCTTGTGCTCTTTCTTGTTCTGAAGTATAATGGGGTTTGTCTTTGCCTCTTCCCTTTTGACTTGATAGGTGTACTTAGGGCAGTAAGAGTAGTTGTTGCCTCTTTCTCAGTGGGTTTTGGAGATACCCTTGGTGATTCTTCCCCTTCTTTGCCTTGAACTATAGGCCTCTGTTCTTCCTTATGTTATGTTTCCTCTTTTCCATTCTCCTTCTCATTCTTATCTTTCTCTTTCTCTTCTTCCTCTAGTTCCTCACTCTGCTCATTTGTCTCTTCTTTTGTTTCTTCTTTTGTCTCTTCTTCATTCTCCTCCTCCTTTTCTTCCTCTTTTCCCTCTTCTGTTTCCTCTTCATTTTCTTCTTTTGTTTCTTCTTCCCTCTCACTAGCAGTGGGGATTTTGTCATATTCAAGAGCTTGAATTTCCCCTCCTTCCTACATGTCTCTGAAGGTTTTCCATGTAATAGGGAGTCTTAGGTTTTGTAGAGCATCTTCTAGGATGAGTTTGATCAACCCATGATGGGCTAGTTGTTGATGTTTTCCCTCCTACACTTTGATGCTCATGTCTATCATTGATTGAAGAAGAAAGTAGGGTATACTTAATCTGTTTTGAGGAGGTGTGTCTGCTCCAAATCTCAGTTCTTGGAGGATTCTAAAGTGGTATCCATACACCACATTGTATCTCCCTTCACATGATATGTATTTAATGAGGTGGTAACTAACTTCATTCCAAGGCTATGGCATGCTTCCTCTTCTGACCCTATTTTCGTCTTCCACTGGCTCCTCCCCTTCCAAAAATAATTTCTTCTTTGCAAGGATGTTGTTACCCTTATCTTCTTTTCTCCAAGGTAACCCTAAATGGAGTGTAGTGATTCTATTTATAATTTCAGGGGTTATTTCTACTGATAGGCCTTTCACCACAGCAGTGGCATGGGTCCTAGTGAGGGGTATGAGTGAGAGAGCAAAGTCTTTGGCCACCTCATAATTGTATCCTCTCATCCTCTCAAAGAACCCCATCCATTGGTGCCTTGTGAAAATTTCTACTACAGGAGGATGCTGGTGAACCCTTACTATGTTTGTGGGTTCTCTCTTGTTAAAACCTTCAGTCATCTTTCCCTAGTAATTGTGGAGGCTTGGATGGATATAATTCAAGAATTCTTGTGGGTGAGAGAGGTTGGAGAGTTAACTTTGCAATACAATTCTCCTAGACTGCAATTTCCTTAATCAAATGAAGATTTTTCTTATGTTTAACTAAAAAACATGGAAGGTATAGCTCCTACCTTACTTGTTACGTTCTGTTGACGACAACCTTTGATTTATCCTCCCTTTAGTTCCCACTGATAATCCTGTAGATTGATTTCTCTCTATCCTGTAGGTTTTCCCGTAGGATCCTGTAGGTCTCCTGTGCTACAAAATGTTAACTGATTCATGTAGGTGTTGCTTCAAGAAGGCCTAGAGCAACCTCTTTTCGATGAATTCTCAAGATTTCTAATGCTCTCTTTGCATGGGAATCTGTGTTTTATTTCCTTATATGGATGATCATGTGGGATGGTGTGCTGGTTGTCTAAGTACGAGCACCTCCTTTTGGACCATTGGTCCCACTATCAGTCCATCATTCCACCTTACCTCGTAATCATCTCCCATTTTGTTCCTCTGTAACTTAACCATTTTTGGCCTTATCTCCCTTTTCTTCTGATTTGACTGTTGCCATGTGTGGAGTGGTCTAATTGTTTTCTCCTTGTCGACTAGCCGAAGGTGACCAAGTTAACTGGCCACCTTTTCTTATAAAACCAACTCTTACATAATCCTACAATTTTTATCATATCGTACTAATAAGAGAGAATGAGTAAGATGACGTACCTGTGGGTAAGATGATTTTATGATGATGCATGCTGGAGAATGATGTCTCTGTGTTGTGTATTTGTTGCATATCCTTCTTTGTATTAGCCTCTTTTGATGATGGTTTCTTTTGATGTGCAGGTGTTGGAGAGTGATGTCGGTGATCTCGCTGTTGCTGCTGAGCTCTAGAGGAGCTTCCTCAACCTTGGAATCTTTGTGCTGAAGATGGATGCAACCCTGGTAAGTTTCCTTTGTGGGATAGACTGCTACAAGATTTCCTACAGGATGTCTTGTAGTTGTCTCTCCCCTAAACTTTCATACTTTTTCTCACTGCTGGAGCTTGAGGGTTGTTGACATGAGTAGAGAAGGGTTGTAGTGAATGGTAGGTGAGAATTGAGGTCTTTAGGTATTGCCCCTTTGTCCTCCTTCTCTCCCTCTTCTATTTGTTTGCTTCTTTTTTTTTAACTGGATATATATATATATATATATATATATATATATATTGAATTGACTTATTGGATGGATGCAGGGGTAACATGGTGATGGAAGGCATGGCGATGATGTGGTGGAGTGAATGTTTTTTTCTTAGACATAGGCTTGTCATCCCCTTGCTCTAAGATCACTTTTCTTGGGATTTCAAGGCCACTGTAATTCCTACAGGAAACTCCTATAGGTTTACAGGGAATCCTGTAGAAAACACAGAGCCTGTGTAAACTGAGCTAGAGGAGTTCATAAATGGAAGAATGGATGAAATAATGAAGAATATGAGATGGAGGGATTGAAATATGGATTTTGTAGGTCCTTCTATTCCTCTCAAGTTGAGCTTATTCTCCTTTTTCTAACCTGCAAACAACATTTCCAAAACAAAAAAATTACCTTTTCTCTTTTTTTTCATCTTTTCTCTTTTTTTCTTTTTTAGAAAACAACTAGTCTGCCTCCAAGGAGGTTTTCATCCTAGTTGCCTACCCTGGGTGCCTCAAAAGAGGTTTTCACCCAAAGATATTTATATTTTTTCTTTTTTCAACACCATTAGGCCGCCTCAAGAGGTTTTCAACCCAACGGTGGGACTCAGGTGCCTCATGGAGGTTTTCACCTAAGTCTCTTTATTTTTTCTTCTTCTTTTTTCTTTTTTCTTTTCTTTTTTAGGGACTTGATGTGGTGGAAGTTGAGACTTTCTCCACCACCATCATTGTCTTGTTGATGCCATTGATGAATTCTTTCTTTGACAAGGGCTTCTTGTAGACCTTCAATCTATACCCATTGACAAGTAAAGGGATAGCCTCTGCATCAATGGTTCTTATATGTACTGAACCATTATCATGACATTTTTCTATGACATAAGGCCCTAACCATCTAGTCCTCAACTTGCCTTTAAAATCCTTGTACCTGGAATAATACAACAAAGCCCAATCACCTTCTTGAAATTTCTTGTCCTTTATATTCTTGTCATGCCAACTTTTTTCTTTGAACTTGAGTCACCTCCGTGTACAAGAGGGCCTACATCCTAAATTCATCTAACCCATTCAGCTGGAGCAATCTTTCTTGTTGTGCCCTGGTGAGATCTAGATCCATTTGTGCTACCATTCTTAAGGTGTTGTATTCAAATTCAATGGACAGCAGGGCTTTCTTCCCATAGACCAGCTCATAAGGAATGAATCTAGTGGTGGTCTTCCAAGTGGTATTGTAGGCCCAATTGGCCTCAACTAATATATCTACCCAATCCTTTCTATTGTTTCTAATCACCTTGGTCAGAATGCCTTCCAGCGCTCTATTGGTTACCTCCACTTGCTCATTAGCTTGTGGGTGGTAAGAAGTGGATGTTCTATGCTTGATCTTGTGTTGGCTTAACAAATTTTCAATCATGTGAGATGTAAATTGACTGCACTAATCAATGGCCAATTCTCTAGGGTATCCAAACTTATAAAATACATTTTCCCTTAAGAATTCAACCACTTTTTCTTTTGTTGCTGCTTTGATGGCCTTGGCTTCAGCCCACTTGGTTAAATATTCACTGCACACAATGATGTATTGCTTTTGCTTGGATGGAGGGTCAATGGATCCAATGAAATTCATGCCCCACTTGTCAAATGGCTCGAAAGTCACTTGAGGTTGCAAAGGCATTTCATAGCTTGGGGTAGGTTTCCTCGTCCTTTGGCACCGATCACACTGACTAGTATACCTCCTCACATCTTGGTGAAGAGTGGGCCAGTAATAACCAACTTGTAGTACCTTGAATGTTGTTCTTTTGGCTACAAAGTGACCTCCACAAGGCCCATTATGACAGGTCAGAAGTATGTCAAAGACTTCCTCCTCCCTGACACATCTTCTTAGAATTTGATCCGGCCTAGTTTGAAGAGGTTGCTCCCAATCCAATTGAATGGGGAGTTCTTCCTTACAATCTTTCTCTTTTCCTTGGAGGACAAATTTGGTGGAAACTGTGTAGACACCAAGTAATTTGCTATGTCAGAAAACAATGGAGAGAGAACTGAAATGGCGAATAAGTGTTCATTTGGTAACTGATCATCAACCATTCCTTCCTCCCCTGCAAGCAAAGTCAATCTGGATTAAAAAATCTACAACAACAATCTCTTTGCCAAGCTTATCAATAATAGTTAAATCAAATTTTTGCAATAAAAGTAACCATCTAATAATACGTGCATTTACATCAGGTTTATTCATCATGTATTTAATTGCAGCATGGTCAGTATGTACAAATGTCTGGTAACCAGTAATGTAATGTCTAAATTTATTCAATGAATGCACAATAGCTAGGAGCTCTTTTTCAGTCACTATGTAGTTCAGCTCAGCTTTTGACAGATTCTTACTGATGAAGTAAATGGCATAAGGTAGCTTGACATCTAGCTAGCCTAGAGCTACTCCTACGGCTTTGTGAAAGGCATCGGCATGTATATGGAAAGGAAGAGCCCAATTTGGGCCTCAGAGAATAGGTGCAGTAGTCAACTTGTCCTTTAGGGTGTCCAAGGCTTCTTGACAGCTTTCTGACCATACAAATTCGAAGTCCTTGGCCAATAACCCAAATAAGGGAGAAGTTAACTTGTTGAAGTCTTTTATAAATATCCTATAGTATCTGGCTAAACCTAGAAAACTTTTGACATCTCATTGTTTTTGCGGAGCTGGGACCCTTTCGATGATGGTTATCTTATTTGAGTCTACCTACAATCCTTTCTGGGATATTGAGTGACCTAGAACAGTCCCTTCAGTCATCAAGAACTCACATTTTTCGGGACTAAGGGATAGGTCATTTCAATGCATTTGTTCAGCACCTTACCCAAATTGGAGAGAGCCTCTTAGAAATCACACCCATAGGGTGTAAATTCATCCATATAAATTTCCACTGCATCATGGACTAGCTCGGCAAAGATACTCAGGACCACCCTTTGGAAAGTGGCAGGGGCATTGCATAGGCCAAAAGGATGGACCCTGTAAGTGAAAGTACCCCAAGGACAAGTGAAGGTGGTTTTATCTTGGTCCTCTGGGCTAATTTGGATTTGATTGTATCTGTTGAACCCATCTAAGAAAGAGAAGAATTTTTTCCCTTCCAAGCCATCTAACACTTGGTCAATGAAAGGTAGAGGGAAATGGTCCTTCTTTGTTTCTTTGTTTAATTCTTTGTAATCAACACAAATCCTCCACTTCCCATTTTTCTTTGGAACCAACACCAAAGGAGAAACCCACTCACTGTCCGAGATAGGGTAAATGAATCGTGCATCCAACAGCTTTTGCAATTCTTCTCACTATATCTTTGAGAGCTGGATTCATTCTCCTTTGGGGTTGTCAGACTGGTTTGCAACCTTCTTTGATATAAATGTCGTGAGTACACACTGAGGGGTGCACTCCATTTCTTTGTAACTCCAAGTAAAGGCATCCAAATGTTCCCTTAGTATGTTGCACAACTCTTCTTCTTGGTGTACAGAAAGAGAGAGGTTGATTTTCAAAGTTCTTTCAGGGTCAAATTCTATTGTCTTGACATGAATATGGTTTGAATTGGCTAAGCATAGATCAATATGATGGTTGCTCTTGGTTTCCTTTACGCTTCCTCTAAGAACAAGGTGTTGGGAGTTGGATTTTGGAGAATGTGTTCAATCAAATCAATCTTCATTAGGTTGTCCTCCTCCCATGGTAGTTTCTAGGGTATAGAGTTGGGTTGAGTAAAATTCATCTTCTTCCTTCTCTTCTAGCCATAAAGGTAAATCATGTTCTAAAGATCGCTGAGCAGGAGGGTACAAGATCAACTGCTTGGATAGATGCTCATTTTTTATAGTCATGTTTCCAACCCTGCAGCTGATGTAGGCATTGGCAGTGGCTAACCAAGGCCTCCCAAGTATGAGAGGATAGCCATTAATCTTGGCCTTAGGCTGAAGAACTAGGAAGTTGGCAAGGTACTCCCAGGAGTCAATGGAGACCATCACATCTTCAAAAATCCCCTTAGGGGCCACTGTGGAATAGTCTGCAAGCTACAAGACCGTTGTGGTCTTTCTTAATGAACCCTGGAAATTTAGCTTAAGCACGGTGTCCTTAGTCATTACATTAATGGCATCCCCAAGATCAATCAATATGTGTGGGACAATGGTGTCATTGATGTGCACATCTACTACAAGGCTTCAAGGGTCTAAATACTTTGGGCAAATTACCTACCCCAACATTAAGTCAGACAGTTGTCCAATGACATTAATGGTAGGGGTGTCTCTCTTTAGCCTCCCTAGATGTTTGAAACACTTCTCCTTAATCAATTTTTTCTAAATAGGTACATCCTTAATGGCTTGGAGAAGTGGAATTTTGACACATAGATTTTTCAGTTCACCCAGAAGTTCATTCTCCTCTGCGGTAGGCTGGACTAGCTGAGTTAATCCTTTAGGAAAGGGTGGTGGATTCACTCTAGGTATACTTTCCTCTCTTTCCTCCTCACTCTCACTTGGTGGAGATGGAGGTTGGATGTCCGAGAGTACTCTACCAGACATCAAATTGATTTCCTGAATTTCCACAGCATAAGTAGGGTAGGATGTCCATCCATTGTATACCTGTTGTGCCTGTCTGTTGTTCGGGTTCAGATTTGGCTAGGTAGGAATTTGAGGTTGTTTAGGTTGAGCAGGGTGTAAAAGCTATGGTTGAGTAGCAGGTGAAGGCAATAAAGCTGGAGCATTGTTGTATGGGGCCCTCCACCCCTGGGGTGGTGCATTCCATTGAGGCTGTGGAGGAGTATATGGTTGAAATGGCTAGTTGGTCAGTTGAGAATGGTACTGAGGTACAAAAGACCAAGGAGAAGGTGTACACCAGGATGGATGAGTAGGGGGGCCCAAGAGGGAATGGATATGTTTTGGTTATGTTGAAATATGGCAGCAAGAATATTCCAATTTAATTTGTCCTTGAATTAAATTGTGAATTAAAATCGAATTTAGTCTTAACTGCTACTTGGAAATAATTAATTAATTTATTTTAAATTAATTAGTTGGAGAAATTCAAGTTAGAAGTCTTTTTGAAGTTATGCAAGAGTTATCCCTTAAATTAATGAGATAAGATTGAGTTATATTTGAGTTGTAATTAGTTAACTCAGTTTATTGAGTTAAGTCCAGTTAAATTAGTTCCAAACTGGTTGAGGAACTAATAGTGAGTTAACAGCCAGTTGATGCATGCATGCACTCAACTAATGCTACTCCAGTTAACTGAAGATTCCCTCATCAGAAACTCATGCATGTCTATTCTGAGAAAGACCCATTTGAGATTAAAGTCAAGGATAGTGTAATATCAGTTGCATGTGTTTTCTCAAAGAGAAAACTCATGCATGCAGTCAAGGGTCATCCTTGAAGATTGCACAGTTTTGGAGGCTTGATCATCCACTTGGTAGGAGATCATCCACTTGGTAACAGGAGAATCATCCCAGAGGAACAGCACAAGGAAATAGGAGCTTGGAGGGCAGAGAGGAAGGCTAGAGAGAAGCCAAGATTGCCTGTGAGCATCTGTGAGGATTGTATTGAGAGCTGGCTAGCTGTGAGAGCTAAGGCTTTGTATAATTCCTATGTATTTCCACCTGTATGATAATACAGATAGTGGGGTTTTTAGCTGAGGCTTTCCCCAAAGTATTTTCATGTGTATTGTGCGATTGATTCTTCTTCTTCTGGTTATATTTTTCAGCTCGATCTTTAAGATTCCGCAAATTGATAGTAGAAGTAGGTTATAGTATTCTGCTTTGGTTTATATTGCATTATTGGGTTAACCTACATAGATTTTATACATGGTATCAGAGTTGGATTTGCAGAAATTTTCTACATGGTATCGGATCTGTGAACAATATGCTGAGAAGAGAATTCGAAGTTTGAAGTTCGGGGTTGTAGGTGCAAATCAAATTCATACCATACTTCAAGGTTGGCCAATGGCGTTCTATGGCTTGAGACTCGAGTATGCCTTGGAAGGTAGCTCGAATTACATAGCATGGAAAGATAGAATGGAGGTTGTATTAGAAGAAAATGGCTTGAAGGAATTCATTGATCAAGAAATCCCAAAGCCAACTTCAACTAATGCACAAGATTTGGCTGAGTGGAAGAAGTGTGTGGTGAAGGTGAGATGGATCATCCTTGAGGGAGTTCGAGACCATATTGTCTCGAGTCTCCATGGGAAGGATACTCCATTTTCAATGTGGAAGACATTGAAGGACCTCTACCGGAATAGTAGCGACCAGAGGAAATTGGCGCTCAAGGATAAGCTTCCTAGAATCAAGATGGAGAATAGCAATACTATTTCCACATATCTGAACAAGCACACCACCTGCAGAGATGAGCTTGGTAGTGTGGGAATAACTACTGTTGATGATGATATGATGAGCCTTTCTCTCCTTGCCTTCCAAAGAGTTGGAATAGCTACCAGGACTCTGTGAATGGAAGGGAGAAACTGTCGCATTGGGAACGAATGTGGTCAGATCTTATGTAGGAGGACATCAAGAGGAGCACACGAGATGGTTCTTCATCCAAGGATGATGATGAAAGAAATCTAGCCGTAGCAAGTAAGGCAAGGAAAGGGAAGAGGAAGGCTTCCCATTCCAAATCGAATTCTTCTCATGGAGGGAAGAAGGGTGACATGTCTAAAGTAAGATGCTTTAAATGTCACAAGATGGGACATTATGTGACTAATTTCCCATCAAATAAGTCCAAGAAGGGATCCTCGGAAGGATCGGAAGGTGAGGCATTAGCCTCTCAGTTCGAAATGGACTTTACCCTCATTGCATGCATGGTGTCATCGATGATGGGTTGTGTCTGGTATCTTGACAGTGGAGCCTCATTCCACATGACCAGTGATAAAAAATTATTCAGTGCCTTGGAGGAGAAAGACCTCAAGATGTGCATAGAGATGGGTGACGACGGAAGGTATAGTGTTTCAGTGGGCACGGTTGCTTTTTAGAGGGAGCATGGAGCTCCTCTCACCTTGACAGATGTGATGTATGTGCCTAGACTAAAGAAGAACTTGGTATCAGTCGCGATGTTGGAGGAAAAAGGCTACGATGTTGTCTTTAGTAAAGGAAATGGGTTCCTAAGACACATAGCCACGGGTCAAACCAAGAGGATAAGGATTCGGGTGAAGAATCTCTATAAACTAGAGGTAGATGATTGTGCAGCATTGAGTACAAAAGTAGAATTGGTGCAAAGCCAAGACATTAGCGAGTTGTGGCACAGGAAATTGGGCCATTTGCATCATGGGGCTTTGAAGATAATGCAGTAGATATCTACAGGACTTCCCAAAGGTAAACTTGAGCATGTTGACACATGCAAAGGTTGTGCCTTGGGAAAGTACACCAAGTATTCCTTTCATGATCGAGACAGTCGAGCAGAGGCTATCTTAGAGTGAGTTCATACTGATGTGTGTGGACCATTCTCAACGGAATCCACAGCGAATCAAAGGTATTATGTGATTTTCATAGATGACTATTCTCGTAAATGCTGGATTTATTTCATGTAGAAGAAGGACCAAACTTTCACAAAGTTTTGTGAGTTCAAAGCTTTGGTCGAGAAAGGTTCAAGGAAGAAGATCAAGGCCTTGAGAAGTGACAATGGTGGAGAATATGTCTCTCAAGAGTTTAAGGACTTCTGTGCAGCAGAAGGAATTAAACGAGACTTGACGGCACCTCATAACGCACAGCATAATGGGGTGGTCGAGAGGAAGAACAGAACTATTATAGGGGTAGCACGGGCAATGATGCATGACCAAGGCCTACCACTTCACTTGTGGGCTGAGGCATGCAACACAGCGGTCTATTTGTAGAATAGAAGCCCGCATCGCATACTTGGGATGAAGACACCAGAGGAAGCTTTCTCTGGTAAGAGACTAGATGTGGGTCACTTCAGGATCTTTGGCTCGTCGGTATATTTTCGTGCGACCAAGGATGCACGGAAGAAGCTTGAGCCGACAACAGAGTTGGGGATATGTGTGGGGTACACTGATACACCTCACAACTATCGGGTGTACTTGCCTACCAGTCGGAGGACAGTGGTTCGTAGAGATCTCAAGTTTGATGAGCAGAAGGCCATGCGAGTTTCCCTTGAGAGGGAGCTCCAACTACAGGCTATGGAGGAATTGTTGGTTCCTAAGGAGGAGGAGCCTCAGATTGATGCGGAGCAACCACATGCATAGGCTCCAGGAGTGGAGACATCCACTCAAGCAAAGTCTTCCAGAGATGGATGGAAGCGCACAATAGAAGTTGACAGATTGTTGGAGGATGTGAGAGAGAATGTGGGAGCACCATCTTCTCAGCGCAGACAAAGGAGGTCACCTGAGAGATACACTGGATACATGGCCCTTGCTGGGGAATGTGTTGAGACTAAGCCATCTTCCTTTGAGGAAGCAGTGTAGCAGCCGATTTGGGTTGATGCTATGGTGGAGGAGTATGACTCCATAGTTCGTAACAGTGTTTGGTGTGATCCCGAGACCAGAGAACAAGTCAGTTGTGAGTTCCCATTGGCTTTACAAGGTAAAGCAAGCTACTGATAGTATTGTGTATCATCATCTCAGAGACTATGTAGCGAGGAGGATCATATTGCTACTGTATATTTCGACAGAGGAGAAAGATGCTGACATTTTGACAAAGGCATTGTCAAAGTGTAAATTCGAGTTCCATAGAGACAGGATCGGGTTGGCAGATAATCCCTTTCTTGTTGAGAAGGAGTGTTGAAATATGGCAACAAGAATATTCCAATTTAATTTGTCCTTGAATTAAATTGTGAATTAAAATCGAATTTAGTCTTAATAGCTACTTGGAAATAATTAATTTATTCATTTTAAATTAATTAGTTGGAGAAATCCAAGTTAGAAGTATTTCTGAAGTCATGCAAGACTTATCCTTAAATTAAGGAGATAAGATTGAGTTATATTTGAGTTGTAATTAGTTAACTCAGTTTATTGAGTTAAGTCTAGTTAAATTAGTTCCAAACTGGTTGAGGAACTAATAGTGAGTTAACAGTCAGTTGATGCATGCATGCACTCAACTAATGCTACTCCAGTTAACTAAAGATTCCCTCATCAAAAACTCATGCATGCCTATTCTGAGAAAGACCCGATTGATATTAAAGTCAAGGAGAATGTACTATCAGTTGCATTTGTTTTCTCAAAGAGAAAACTCATGCATGCAGTCAAGGATCATCCTTGAAGATTGCGAAGTTTTTTAGGCTTAATCATCCACTTGGTAGGAGATCATCCACTTGTTAACAAGAGAATCATCCTAGAGGAACAGCGCAAGGAAATAGGAGCTTGGAGGGAAGAGAGGAAGGTTGGAGAGAAGCCAAGATTTCCTGTGAGCATCTGTGAGGATTGTGCTAAGAGCTGGCTAGCTGTGAGAGTTAAGGCTTTGTATAATTCCTATGTATTTCCACCTGTATGATAATATAGATAGTGGGGTTTTTAGCTGAGGATTTCCCCAAAGTATTTTCATGTGTATTGTGCGATTGATTCTTCTTCTTCTGGTTATATTTTTCAGCTCGATCTTTAAGATTCCGCAAATTGATAGTAGAAGTAGGTTATAGTATTCTGCTTTGGTTTATATTGCATTATCGAGTTAACCTAGACAGATTTTCTACAAGTTAGGGTTATAATATGCATAGGATGACCCTGGCATGCCCTTTTGGTATGGTCGAGGCCCATGATGCCTCCTTTGGTTTATGTAGCAGAGCTATTCAGTCACCCCTTCAGTCCCTGATACACAACTTTTAGTCCAGGTAGAGAAGGGCACTTGTTTGTGGAGTGGTTTTCTTCACAGACCGAGCAAATTTCTATAAGGTTTAATGGACATTCATTCCTAGGGTGCCTTGCGCATCTGCAGCAGAAGATGGCTAATGCTCTCTATGATTCCTCTTATTTTCTCTTGATGTGCATAGTGTCTATCTGTAGGGCAAGGGTTTGCAGCATTTCACTCTTGAAATATTCCAACAGGTTTCCAATTTCACCTTTTATGGATGTGTTGGAAAAGGAGGAGTTGGCCATTGGTTGACTACCCTTACCCTTTTTCCTAACTACCCTAGAATGGTTCTTAAAGACAGTCTTGATATCTTCATAGGGTAGCTGGTATATTTCCCCTCCTGCTAGCAGGTTTAGGGTATCCAGAAGATCTTCCCTGACCCCCCTGAGTAGGACTAGCTTCAGTGACTCAGGATCAAGTGTGCACATGGCCCTTTTGTAGCTAAGCTGGAATATTTCCTCATAATCTTCTAAGGACTCATCATGCCCTAAGGTCATTCTAAAAATTTCCTCTTTAGTGTCTTTGGACCTACAGTAGTCCTGATACTTGTTGTTGAAGGCTTGCTGCATCTGAGCCCAGGTGGTGATGTTATCCCCAGGTAAACCCATGAACCAGCGCAGAGCTGCATCCTTGAGAATGTATGGGGATAATTTCAATTTCTGATCATCAGTGGTGTAATCATAATTTCTGCATATGACAGTGAACTCAAACAATAAAGTATCTGGATCTTCCGAGGTCAAGCCATGGAAGTGAGGAAGAGCAGAGGGGCTTATGTTTTTCATCTTGGCATCCCCATTGGTTTCTCTGATGGGAAAATCACCCTCAATTATTTCTATATCTCCTCTATCATTTCTATTTTTAGCCATTAGGTCAGTTGGAATGGGTTCTCCTTATTCTTCTCCCCCTGTAGGCTCTTCAAAAATATCTGGTTGCTCGCCTAAGGGGTCCTCCAATTCACAGCCATCGAAGAAGAGGTAAGGTTGGCTCTTTGAAGTGGTGGGGTATTTGGCAGAAATTTTCCTAAGTTATCCCTACTCCTACGAGGCATGAAAGAAGGGTTTTTGTTTTGTTTTATTTTTCAAGCTTTAAGACTAATTGCAGAATTGAAATAACAAACTGAATGGAACTAACTATTGAATGAAACCTTACTTGCAGAATGGAAAGGAAAGCAAACCAACTTACAGTTACTTTTGCAAAAAAAAAAAATGAAGCTAATAGCAGAACGGAAGAGATAAGAAACGGAAGAAATAAAGCAGAAATCACATCTACTCAGACACGTCCCCAGCAATGGCGCCAAAAAGTGATGAGCACCAGTATTGCAGCAAGAATGTTGCAACTCCTGGGGCTACCAACTTTACTTTATCAACTCAGGGTTCATACAAACTTGGAGGTGACAGTGTTGTATACACAAGCAGATGTAATGGGTCCACTCTTTGTCATTGCTGAGCTAGCGATAGACCACTATGGTTTCTCAAACCAACCTTCTATTGATTTAGAAGAAGTTTGATTACCAATGAAGAAAGGGGAATTTTACCCTAATTGAGAGAATTGAAATATTGTCTACTGTAGTAATGAAAGACTGAAATAAATGCTTTAAACACACCACTCATCTAACTATTTGTTAAGATATCTTGCTTCAGAAGAATTCTAAGCTAACATGTGTGTAATCCTAACTATCCTAGGCATGTAATCTGAGATAATCAAACACTTTACTACTGTGCATATGAATGAACACAATAACTCTTTTTTCCTTTTTGTCCCTTTTTTGTGAAAATGTGAATGCTAAATCTTCTTGGTGGTATGGAAGGTGGGTTAGAGATGGTTGTGAAGGGTCAGATGGCTTAGGAGGCAAACAGGGGTCTTCTCCTAACTTTCTAGATGCATTTTCCTCAAATCAGCCTCAAAACAGGCCACTACAGGTCGTCCTACAGGATGTCCTAATGCACCTATAGGATGTCTTAATGCTCCTACAGGATCCCCTGTATTCCTACAGGATCTAGATGAAAGCATAAGGAGGGGTTTGGAAGGTGGTATAAGCCTTAGGGAAGGTGAATGATAGAAGAAATAAGGTAAGGGAGTGGCTAGGACTTCCTCAAAGCTCAAACCAAAGTTTGTGAGATGGTTGGATTTGCTCAACAGACCTGCAAAGTTGTTCCAATGGAATGATGAATTGGTTGATGGAATTAGTGGCTATTGGTGATCATGGATGAATGAGGTTAGGTTGCGGCTGTTGACATGAGATCTTCCTTCAAACTCCTGCAATACATACATCACTGGCATTTACCCATGGATCATGTCAAACAAAAAAGATTTCCAATCAACATAAGAAAACAAAATTTTGTTATTTAGTTGCCTAGTTCATGCATGGAAATACTTGTAGAATATTGTGAAACACCATGAGATTTAATACAAAGCTGGAGATATCAGAAATAACAACTGAAACCTATTCTTGAAAACTGAAAAGATGCTGGTCTAATTAGCAGAAAACCCTAAATTCCATAAGAAATCAGAATTCTATCTTTTTGGGGCTGAATAGGAGTTTTTCCTCAAACCGTTGTCCCTAAAGGGAGGAGTGAGGCCAAATCCACCTGCTATCAGCCTTTTGGTATTCCTTTATCTCTCTAAATCTACTGCTAAAGCTATGCACAAATGGAAGCAAACTAATCAAATTCACCACTACTTGCAATGAAACAATGCCAAAATCAATTCAACAATTAATCTATGAAATAACCTAAGCATACAAGTACAATAAAAGGAACCTATGCTACTATGGTTGGGCCCTAACCCAAGAGCTTCATCCCTCTACTTCAACTCAGTGTTAGATCAAGGAAATGCTCATTCTCATTATCATATCAAAAGTTACATAACAGTGTTTTGCCACAATCCTTTAACTCGAAAATGCTTAGTGCTCTTACATAAAAAATCTGAATCCTAATGAGGCTCTAGGCCTCCTTATTTATACAACTAAAGTCTCCAAAAACTTCCTTAAATATAGGGAGGCTTGGCTCCCAAAATCAAGATGAACTGGTTCTTAACTGTCACTGGCTCGGCTACCCATGATATCCATGACTCGGCTACTTGCAACTCCGAGCTAGTGTGATTTTATTGAGGGATATTCAAATGAGTGAGGATTTAATGAGGAAGATCCATCTCCTATAATCTCTCCTTCTTGTCTCATTCGAGTTCCTACAACTTAATTAGCCCAAATTGCCATGATTTTCTCCCAAAAACCTGTAATCAATGCACATTAGACCACTAGACATAACATCTTACTTTTACTCATCTCATTAATCAAAATATAATTAAAACATGTAAGGAATTATGAGAAGAGTTGATTTTAGTAAGCTTGGAGGTGTATTAAGGTCCATATAGTTACCCAATGATGAGGCTCATCAATTGTCGTAACCCATCCAGTACCCCTAACATATGGCACATATGCATCATCTAATAAACAATCTCACTTTAGAAAGAGATCAGAGCATGATGCCAAAACAAGCTCACTCTAGAAAGAGATCAGAGCACGATGATGGGAGGCTTTAATTAGTCTCTAGGATCATTCTCCCTAGTCTCGGTCAAAGTTACATAGGGAAAACATCCCTAATAAGGTCATTATACAATGACACAAGGAGAATGACTATCCTCTACCAGACAATTTTCCTATATAGGTCAAAGTGAAACAAGGATTACATTCGTAATTAGGTCACTATACAATGAAACAAGAAGATGTTTGTTCATTGAACCATTCTTTTGAATTGCAGTCAAAGTGACATAAGCACTACAACCCTAATCGAGTCACTATACAATGACATAGGAATAATTTCAATCCACTGGACCATTCTTCCTAATCAGGACTATGTACTTGACACGGGGGTAATCTCCCTGATCAAGTAAAAGTACATGATACAAGAAGAATGTCACTCCATGATGTTATCCAATATTTCAAACCATTCTCCCTAATTCTATTCAACGTACTTTACATAGGTATAACCTCCCTAATTCTGAAACTACATGACACAAGGAGAAACCATATCCATGATGCAATCACCAGTCCTTCTCAATCAGAGACGCATTCTCCACAAGCCCAATCTTGTCCCAGAACTATGTAAACTTTCCTCTAGAATGAGATTTTGGTAGAATATAGTTTATTAGCTCATCAATGGAGATATTTTGCACCTTTTATCACCATGTATGTCAACCTACAATTCAACAAGTAGTCTCTAAAGCCATACTTCTTCTCAACTTGCAAATCCAGCTGTAATATACTCGACCTCTGCCATGCTACTTCATGCTCATTCAAGAAATTATAATAGAGCCCCAAGTAAAAATATATATATTAGCTTCACATGATCCATCATCATAGATGCTTTTAGGTCACCCTAACTACATGCTCCCTCTCACACTGATAGTCCATCATCCTGGAATGTGAGGTCAACTTTCTTTGAGGTCATAACAAGGCTTTCTGGTTGCTCCCTCTAGAGGCAATAACTGCTCCCTTTGACACATGATTCCTTCAGTTTTCATCATAAATAAATCATATAGGATCATCCTTAATCCATTCAACCAAGCCCAAAGTCTTCTTCAATCATGAGGCTTCTTTTCGTGCTCTTCAAAAACCTAAGGCAACTTTTACAACTTAGGCAAACTTCTTGACATGATCCTCTTCCTCTTTTTGGGAGAACCTTCTCAAACCTTGCTTCCATGCTACTATTTGTTGCATGTTATATTTTGGCTTCCCTTTGGCACAATTAAGGCATACTTCGAACAACTCGCTCCCTTTATCTTGGTACAATATCCTTCTGGAAAATCCTCTTGATTTGCTTTATTCTTCCACTTCTTCCTTCTGTTGCTAAAGTCTAGAAAGTCTTTTCCATTTATCTGCAATCTTCTCTGAGAGTGTTAGGGTCCCACCCTAACCCCCTTATTTATGTCTTGGGATCACGTCATAGTCAAAGAGTCAATAAAGCCCATATATTTTGTAAGTGGTTAACCCGAAATTAATGACGGGACCACAGTTAGTTGCAAATGGGCCGTAGCCGTAGTATTAGATAGATGGTATTAATAAAACTCACGGTATTGACCCGTGGTATTGCATGTATGAGTCATATATAAAGGATAGAGACTCCCTGCGAGGAGCATCGAGTCTTATTTTGTAATCGAGCTCTGCTCTATTGGAGGTTGCCCCCTCGAAGAGGCATGTGAACATTGCTCTTTGAATAATAAAATCATTGCTATTCTGTGTTCTGGGTATCTTTTCTTCGCATATTCTGTGTTCTGGGTATCTTTTCTTCGCATATTCTGTATCTGGGTATTATTTTGCAGGTTAAGAGCATAACAAGTGGTATCAGAGCACTTTCCAGGGCTCGGTGGGATCTCCAATTTTTAGCAAAATTTTTTTGGCTAGAGATGTGTTCCGGCGTCTTTAAACCACGGGATCTGTCATTAAGCGCATAAACCTGCGGATTTGGGGAGGCATGCACGCAGGAAATACAAGAGGTGGTCACGTCTGTTGGACTCCCTTGTAACCCCTGTGGGTACCCCTTCGAATAGTAGCGCATTAGACAGAACCGCGCACGGACTGTCTTCCACGTACCCTCTGGGTATAGGAAGCCCCCTAGGCTCCTTGAAACCTCGCCATAGATAAACCTTTGGCCGTCTTGGACTACAGTACACCGAGAACAGCACTCGGAGAGATTACTCGCCCGTACGATAGGGTAGTCGGGTTGTACGGCTAAGGGTACGATCAATCCTCCTTAGTTAGAGCCCTGAAACATTGGGCCGAGTACTACTGTCAAACCCTTATGTATATTGCGATCTGTAGCACCTGACACTCCTTTAGACCATAGTTCCCTTTTATATTGGGGATCACACATCATCTATTCCAAATCCGCGTGTGCAAAGACGTGCCACAGCAGCAGACATCAGTCCCGCAGCTCCATCAGATCCGCAGCAGCAGTTGTTCCACCATTCAGATCTCTCAGATCCACCAGATCGAAGTTGTGTGAAGGGTTCCTGTGCCGAGGTATAATTTTCGTAGGACTTTTGGCAGCATTGACATTTTGAGGATTTGGCGATTGCATTATTGATGAAGAAGGAGTAAAACTCCGTTAGGAGTTATCCAAAAAAAAAAAAAGAGTCTGAGAGCTTCCGAAGCGCTTATTTGTGATCTAGCCCATCAGCATCAGGACGACGAGCTGAGCACGATGGTACCATTCAATTTATTAGAAAAAAAATTTGGCGGTCCCAATTTTTCATCCAGTTGGTGTATGGTAGAAACTAGAGCTCAAGCAATGGCCAATGAAAGGCTAGACAAACTTGAAGCAGATATGAACGAACTCAAAAATATGATTAACGGACTAACTATCCAGGTACGGCAAGCACTCGATAAGGGCAAGGAGCCAGCCCTCGAGGAACCGTATAATGGCCATGAACACCATGAGGGTGAGTCTAGCCACTCTCCTCACGTCTGGCACACCCATTCACCACCCAGTCAACGACCCCCCAAGTTGGATATGTAGAAATTTGACGGTTCTCACACGTCCGCATGGCTAGCACAAATGGACCAGTATTTCAAATTGAATCGACTCCAAGATGATTGGACTAAGCTTATGGTGGGGACCATGTACTTGGACAATGAATGATGGCAATGGGCGGAATGGCATCAACGTCGCAATGGACCTTTTCAGAGTTGGGCCCACTTTACCAAAGCTCTTCGAGATCGCTATGAACAGGGAGACTCCTTTTTGGGACGTCTCACTAAGCTCCGACAGACGGGGATAGTGGATGAATATATCACCGCTTTTGAAGCCTTAGCCTTCCGCACTCAGAGTCTCTCAGATGAGTTCTACACGGAATGTTTTATCAGTGGTCTTAAAGAAGCCATCAAAGCTCAAGTTCTACTCCACCACCCTCCCACGTGGACGGAGGCTTGCCAGGTAGCTCGTAAGGTGGAACGTGCCATAACAGCCCAATACAGCCGCCCCAATTTCCCCACTAAAGGTCATCCCCCACAAGCTCACAACACGACTCAGACACTTAAGGTCCAAAAGGTGTCACCTCAGGAAATGGCCGAAAGAAGGAAGCAAGGACTATGTTACTACTGTGATGAAAAATATTCCCCTGGTCATAAATGCAAGGAGCCCAAGCTTTTTCAAATAGATTCCACCGACTACAGCTCAACTGAGGAAGATCCACCACTTGAGGAACCTGAGGCGATAGAAGAAGACAACCAAAAAGAGATTGTATCTGACGAACCAGTTATTTCGCTAAATGCGTTGGCAGGAATTTCTTCACCTCAAACTCTCAAAATCAGGGGTTTTCTTAAACATCACCCAGTAGTAGTCTTGATTGATAGTGGAAGTACACATAATTTCATCCATCAAAAAGTCACCGACGCAGTGCATTATTTTGTACACTCAATCTCTAACTTCCAAGTCCAAATCGCGGATGGGGGCACAATGAAATGTGAAGGCCACTGCAAAAATGTCAAACTTCAAATGGGGGATTATCAGTTGAAAACACACATGTTTGCCATCCACATGGGTGGATGAGACATTGTCCTCGGCGCTGAATGGCTTCACACTCTTGGGCCAATCACAATGGATTTCCAGGAGTTATATATGAGTTTTAAGCAAAACAACTCCACATATACCCTCCGTGGCCTCCAGGCAGGAGCCCCCTCGATCATCAGCTCGCATAGGATGGAAAATTTGTTAAAAAAGGGCAATCATGGCATGGTAGCTCAATTCAATGCCATTCAGGTCGTTGAAACCCAGTCCCTGCAAATTCATCCTGAGATGCAACAAATTTTAAATAAACATCGACAGGTCTTTGACAAGCCTAAGGAGCTTCCACCATCGCGAGGGGAACATGATCATAGCATCACATTGGTTTCAGGGGCCCAACCCCCAAACGTGCGGCCATACAGATATCCATTCACCCAAAAGAATGAAATAGAAAAGATAATCAAGGAACTTTTGGAAGCAGGTGTCATTCGTCCCAGCGTTAGTCCTTATTCATCCCCAGTGGTCATGGTGCTCAAGAAAGATGAAGAGTGGCGGATGTGTCCCGACTTCAGGGCCCTCAATAAGTTGACAGTCAAAGATAAATTTCCCATCCCGGTGGTTGACGATTTGCTGGACGAACTCAATGGGGCACAATTCTTCACTAAGTTGGATCTTCGCTCATGCTACCACCAAATTCACATGAAGGAAGTCGACATTCCCAAGACGGCGTTCCGAACTCATGAAGGCCATTATGAGTTCCTGGTCATGCCATTTGGTCTTTGTAATGCCCCTTCTACTTTTCAGAGCCTTATGAATCACCTTCTTAAACCATATCTCAGGAAATTTGTCCTGGTCTTTTTCGATGACATCCTCATCTATAGTGGCACTTGGGCTGCACATCTTCACCATGTAGATCTACTCTTGCAACTGCTCCGCCAACATAAATTATTTGTCAAATTGTCCAAGTGTTCGTTTGGCATGGAAGAAGTTGAGTATTTGGGCCACATTGTGGGGCGGGAAGGTGTCAAGGTGGACCCCAAAAAGATCCAGGCAATGCAAGAATGGCCTCAACCTAAGACCTTGAAGAGCTTGAGAGGATTTTTGGGACTCACCGGCTATTATCGTAAATTTGTCCGCAACTATGGCCACATAGCGAAGCCCCTCACTCAACTCCTAAAGAAAAATTCCTTCTTCTGGAATGAGGAAGCCCAACAGGCATTTACAGCCCTCAAAAATGCCATGTGTTCCACTCCAGTCTTAGCACTACCTGACTTCAACAAATCTTTTGTCATTGAATGTGATGCTTCAGGGACAGGTATTGGGGCAGTCTTAATACAGGAAGGGCGACCCTTGGCCTTCACAAGCCAACAACTAAGTGGGAAGAATCTGGGCCAATCTACCTATGAAAAAGAAATGATGGCCATCTTACATGCAGTCGACACCTGGCGCCCTTACTTATTGGGGCGACATTTCCAAATCCGCACAGATTATCACAGTCTTAAATATTTTTTGGAGCAACGCCTATCTTCCCCACAACAAAATAAATGGCTAGCTAAAATGCTGGGATATGATTATGAGATCATTTACAAGAAAGGGAAAGACAATAGGGTAGCAAATGCATTATCTCGCCAATTTGAGGAAGAAAGTACTCTGCTAGCAATTTCCCTACCCATTCCAGAATGGATTGAAGAAGCTCGCAGAGAATGGTTTTCACATCCAGGGCTATCCCAACTCATTTCTCAATTGCAGGTCGATCCAAATTCCATCAAGGGCTACTCCTGGCAGGATGATATTCTTCGCTATCGGGACAGAGTAGTAATATCACCAACATCAACCCTCAAAAGTCACATATTGGCCGAATTGCACTCATCTCCCATTGCAGGACATTCAGGCTTTCAGAAAACTTATGCTCGCACCAAAAGATCATTTTTTTGGACCGGCATAAAAAAGGACATCCTTACTTTTGTCGCAGAATGTGATGTCTGTCAACGCCACAAAGGAGAAACCGTCAACACACCCGGCACATTACAACCATTGCCCATTCCGACATCAATTTGGACGGAGGTTTCCATGGATTTCATTACAGGTCTTCCCAAATCAGGGAACAAGTCAGTCATCATGGTGGTGGTGGACCTTTTGTCAAAGTATGCTCATTTTTATGCCCTACCCCACCCGTTTACACCAACTTTGGTTGCGCAAACTTTCATGGATCAGATATTCAAACTACATGGCATGCCCACTTCTATTGTGTCTGATTGCGACCCGATCTTCACCAGTAATTTTTGGCAAAAACTCTTCAGGATACAGGGCACTCAACTCAAACTCAACACTTCCTATCATCCGCAATCGGATGATCAAACCAAAGCCGTCAACAAATGTCTAGAAACCTACCTCAGGTGTTTCAGTTCAGAAAAGAAACACCTTTGGGTACAGTGGTTACCGCTGGCGGAATGGTGGTATAACACCAACTATCATGCCAGTACTAAAATGACTCCTTATGAAGCAGTATATGGTCAACTGCCGCCTTCCCCTATTTCTTATCTCCAGGGATGCTCCAAAGTACAAGCAGTGGATCAACTCCTACAACACCGCGCCACCATGCTCGCCCATCTTAGAGAGAATCTTCATCAAGCTCAGAACTGCATGAAGCAACAGGTAGACCAGCATCGCTCAGAGCGCCAGTTTCAAGAAGGGGACCAAGTCTTTTTGAAGCTGCAACCATATAAGCAAACATCACTCAAAGACAAGGGTTTTCAGAAGCTATCTCCAAAATTCTACGGACCCTACCAAGTACTTCAGCGCATTGGAGAAGTGGCTTACAAGTTGGCTTTGCCACCTACTACAAAAATCCATCCAGTTTTCCATGTATCATGCCTTAAGAAAGTAATTGGGAACAATTGCAGAGTTCAAACCAGTCTACCTGAACTGGACGACGAAGGGTCAATCTGGCTTCAACCCGAACAGGTCCTCGCCACAAGAGACAAGCACCTGCGCGGCCGCATGATTAAGGAAGTCCTCGTCAAATGGAAAGACACCTCACCGGAAGATGCAACTTGGGAACCAGCTACTATTCTTTAGCAGTTTCCGCAGCTTCAGCCTTGAGGACAAGGCTAGTCTTAAGGGGGAGGGCATGTTAGGGTCCCACCCTAACCCCCTTATTTATGTCTTGGGATCACGTCATAGTCAAAGAGTCAATAAAGCCCATATATTTTGTAAGTGGTTAACCCGAAATTAATGACGGGACCACAGTTAGTTGCAAATAGGCCGTAGCCGTAGTATTAGATAGATGGTATTAATAAAACTCACGGTATTGACCCGTGGTATTGCATGTATGAGTCATATATAAAGGATAGAGACTCCCTGCGAGGAGCATCGTGTCTTATTTTGTAATCGAGCTCTGCTCTATTGGAGGTTTCCCCCTCGAAGAGGCATGTGAACATTGCTCTTTGAATAATAAAATCATTGCTATTCTGTGTTCTGGGTATCTTTTCTTCGCATATTCTGTGTTCTAGGTATCTTTTCTTCGCATATTCTGTATCTGGGTATTATTTTGCAGGTTAAGAGCATAACAGAGAGGATATGAAAGAATGATTACAACCAAGCAAAGGATACATAGACAAGAAAATAACTTAAAATTAAAGACAATAAAAATAGTCTTAATCAAACAGAAAAGTTATATAATAATTATCTTTTGAGAAAATCCATTTCCCTCTTACTCTTGGATTTCTTGCATTTATCTTGCAACTTCATAATCCTTGTCCTTAGCGTCAACATGATGTCATATCCTTCTTTCAAAAGCTAGAGTTTCTTCTTTATAGTAGAAACTATCATTCCTATGGTACAAACCTTAGACTTTTCTTATTCAAACCCTTTCTAGGGTTTGTAGACCAACACATTGATTGTAGCTTGATAAGATTTTTCCCTTCATCTTCTTCTCAACTTGCTAGGTTTTTTTAAACCTTATACTCTCAATCTACAAGTGCCCAAATGCCAAGACCCTAGATTCTAGACGCCATCAAGTAATCAATAGTTAACCTTGAATTCATCAAGCCAGGTAACCTGGCTTCTTAGAATCATTGCATTTTATCAAGGTAGATATCAATACCCAAGCACATATAACATAGACACTTTAGAAGTTTAGTTCCTCTTAGTAAATTAACATCTTTTAGTCCAAAATATTTGGCTTGTAATGATGAGGCAACATTAGATCTCACAAGCCAGACTTCAAATTGTATTGATCAAAAGGTTTATGCCACAAAAGTTCGGAATTCCATAATTCTATTTAACAAGTTCAAGAAACATCTTTCAATTATTTGTCCTATTGCTGATAGAATTTGTCTTGTCAAGAGAGAGGAACACAACCTCTTATATAGTGATTCCATGGTTTTAAAAAAAAATGCATATAGGTCACAGATTTCAATGTTATTTATCTTTGCCATATCATCTCATCAAAGAAAATTTTCCTTCTTATATGACCTTGATCCTATACAAACCATGTCACAACCGAGATTTAAAAGAATTACAACTACTTTGAAATAATGTGTGTGTGTGTGCCACACTTCAAGTTGTATTGTAATTTGGATCTCAAGCCTAACCAATCCAATAATTTCTTCAAGTTGTTTACTTCAAAAAGACATTAGGTTGGCTCTCTGTATAGAAAAAAACATCATGGTCACATCATAGACTTGTGCCACAAAAAAGAGGTCTTCGTAGATAAACAGGTTTGTATACTTGTCACAACAATACCATTGTAATTCGGATACCAAGAATGTAGCTAACTTGTGTTTCAGAGAGGTAATACAACTTGGACTCTTTTAGAAAGGGGCTTCCTATCATCATATACTTGCTCGGATCTCATATTTGCATAACAATATTACCACAAATAACTTAGGATGACAATACTTACCTCAGAAAGTTCGAATGAATATTACCAAAAGGGGACTCTATACCATAGAGAGCTCAAATGTCTCCTTACTTAACAAGAATAAACTCGGTCTTGTCACCATTGATTTTTTATTTGAGCACAAAACTATGCTCAAAAACTTGACTTATTAAATTTCTCTTTCTTGAACTATGCTCATATTTTCCTTTAGATTTGTTTAGAGAAAAGACTCAAATTACCCACAGATCTTAGACCTACTAGATAGGTTTGGGACTACTTTTTCATAATTCAAACTTCAACTTTGAGCCTTTCTTTGGACTTTTGATTATTCTAGGAGCTTGGACCTGTATGAAGAGGCTAGAATGAAATACCTTCAACTCTGGTATAATAGAGATACCACAACTTCAAATTAGATGTCATTCACCATAGAGAGAACTCAGATTACTTCACAGAGGTAACTTGAATCACAAAGAGGAGGACCTCATCACATGAATAATTTGTACTTCATCTCAGACTACTCTTCGAAACTAACTCTGAAACCATGTTGAAATTCAATTGCAATGTTGGATTTATATTCATGATAATTACTTGTGACAGTTATATATGATTTCCTTTTAGCATTCACTTCCTTCAATTAGGTCATCAAGCAATTATACATTCAATTATGCACGTATAAAGACAATAGAGATCACAATGCATAAAAATAAAAGAGGCATTAGAAATTAGGTCAGTGGCCAGGGCAAAACCCACAAGGGGAAAACCCAACGATCCTTTCCTTATAGATTTTTTGTCAACAAGAGAAATCCAAATCATAAACAGACTAACTAGTATGACTTCCTAAGTGTTAAGTCAACCCTACAAGAATAATAATAACCTTCAACTGTCATAAGAAATCTGCCAGAAGTCTTATCTAGGATATGCCATATGCCTGTCCTTAATACCGCCTCAGAAATTTCACTTAGCTTGTAGTATTGCCTCAGAAACATCATATGAACTGCTTCAGGAGTGTCCTTTATTCTGCCTGTGGCCCAGCCTCAGTCCTCATTCTAGTATCATAGAAAAAATCATCCTTTATCATAGATAAATATGCCTCAGGTAGCTCATATTCTAGAAGAATAGTGCCTCAGACTTGTACTTAGCCTTAGACCCAAACTTCTGCCTCAAACCCTTCGCTTAAGCATTAGAGATATGGTTGATCTAAATTTTCTTGTGGAGAAGAGAAACTAGGCCCTATTTATAGTTATTTGTCCATGCGAAGGGACATGTCCCTTGAGCAGGTTGACTTGATCCGTGGAGGGTCGAATTGACCATTTGGGGTTTGACCAAAAAGATACTTAAATTTTGATTTTTCTTTTCTTTTTCAAATATACAAATGTTTATTAGGCTTTGAGCACAAAACCATGCTACAAATAAAATTCTTTTTATGACCCAAGCATACTAAATATGCTTTAATAAATTTACAAATGATTGAAATACATTATGAAGATAGATACTGGTTACAAAATTCAACATGGAGCCCCAGGATAGGGTCAGATGGAAATGTCATATTGTCAAAAAGGTTGATTACTAAAGTCATATGGCGTGGTCATATTATGTAAAAGATGGACTGCTAAAGTCACATGGTTCGGTCACATTGTCGAAATCATGGAAGGGCTAAAGCCCTAGGTTTTACAGGCAACATCATATTGATAGGAGGTCACATTGTGCACTAGTAAGCCCTGAGGCTAGCTCTTGAAGCCCCGAGTTCATGATAATGCATATAAATATACATGTGTCATGACTCCAAAAAAACACAATTTGAATAACGATATCTTGATGATATATCCCGAGGTCAAGCTCTGCAATGATGGGATGTTTTATAGTTTGAGTCTTTGAACATTCATTTATATACAATGTGTTTGGTGATTAAGCCTGAGGTCGAGCTCTATAAAAGTGGCACATTTGTTTGCAATGACTAGTGATGGTTTGAGTCTTCAAATGTTTGTTTACATACTTTGTGTTTTGTGATTGAGTTTGAGGTTGAGCTTCGTAGTAGTGGAACATTTGTTTTGTTATGCAATGACCAATGATGGTTCTAGTCTTCAGACGTTCGTTTACATACATTGTGTTTAGTGATTGAACCCGAGGTCGAGCTCTATAGTAGTAGAACATTTTTTCTCATACAAAGTGTTGATACCCCTTTTGGTCTCATGTGTTGCTAAGTTTGGATATGTAAATATGGTTTGATGATAGTCATGACTAAGCACTTAGTTTGGTTGCTTATATGTTATAGTTTGTTCAGTCATGGTCGTGGGTTCAAGTCCGGTTAGACTTGGACAAGTTTTTTGTATAAGGCTCATTGGCATGCCTAAATTATCCATTCTATTGAACAATTAGACTTTTGGTAGATCCCATAAAAATTTTATTTTGTAGAATTCACCCTAATTCTACCATTTTATAGAAATATTAATTTGTGTATTGTTTTATATAAATATATATGGCTTTTGGAGGTTTATAGGCTTGTTTTAAGGCCAAATTAGATTCTGGAAGAAGCATGATGATCAAGGTTCAGTGGAGGATAGTCCCAGAGGCATGAAAAGTTTCGATGATGTATTCTTGATGTTCATAATTGATGTTATGTGTTTTGGGAGATTATGAGTTTGTTGCAATTGATGTTGGGTATATGGCAAGAACAGGTTCCAAGAAGTGTTTTATGTGACTAGATTAATGAGCAGGTTGAAACAGGGCATCGAAAAGATATGACAGGTTGATGATGACAGTAACATGATCAATTTTAAATACCCACATTGAAGAATAGTTGGATCCAATATGAAAAATCATGAAACATGGTCCACGTATAGTTGAATGCCTCCACTGAGGTTGGTGCCTACAGCAAGTCGAAGCTTGCTCATCTCTAAGGTTGGTGCCTCAATAAGGTTGTAGCCTATAACGAGTAGTCGCTTTCACTTTTCGAGGTTGGTGCCTCAATCAAGTTGTAGCCTATTACAAGTAGTTTCTTTCATATCTTGGGGGTGGGTGCCTCCAATAGGTCAGTGCCTGCAAAATATATTTAATGAATTAAAGAAGAAGAAGATTTATGATTTTCTCCCATAAGGGTTTCCATGTAAAATCTTGTGTCCTCTTGTGCTGATGGATTCTTGATGCATTGTTATATTTATTGATGTGTTGCATATGATTATGGTACAATGCTACATAATTTCTTATTTATAAAATGTGTTGAAATGATAAAATTGTCACCCCTTTGATTCAACCCCCCCCCCCCCCCACCCTCTCAATGTGATATTTGGTCTAACAAAATTGTCTTCTTTATTATCTTTCCTATATTTGATCTTCTTCGTGTTGGCATTATGATACAGGTATTGTCCTTGATGGCAACTCACTCAGATGAAAGTTCACAGTGCAGCAGGTCAATAGCAAAGGATTACATATTAGACTCCAAAGAATGAAGAAAGAGATGTATATGCTAGTTCACTTTGTCCAAGGTGCATATACACACGGTTTAACAGAACAAAAGTAACGTATAAAGTATACACCCACTTTCATGGGAGGAAAAGCGCGTACATGTTGGAAAACCAAGTTTTGGTCCAAGGTATTTGATCCAAGGTATTTTGGTCCAAGGTAATTGGTCCAAGGCATTTGGTCCAAGGTATTGACCCTAGGTATTGGGTCCAAGGTATTGGTCCTAAGTGGTTTTGGTCCAAGGTATTGAGAAAGGCATAAGAGTATATAAGGAGGAGAAGATCATTAGGCCAAGGTGTGCAAGCAATGAGATTCTAAGGAATACTTCTATATGAAGTATATATTATGTTGCAGGATTATGTTTGGGACTAGATCTGAAATATTCATGTGCACCTTGAGTTTAACATTGGATTAGGAATCATGAGACTTGAAATGACTTATTCTTGAATGATCTGATATTGGTTGAGACCAGATCTGATGTTTTGCGCTTGTTCTATTTGTTATCTATCATGATCTGGGTTTGTCTGAAGTCTAGAATTGCAGCAAAGTTCTGAGTCAAAATTTGTAGATATGTACACAGGTTCGTCTCGGCCAAAGGGTGTGTACACGTAGGTTCGACTCTTTCAAGTAGCGTATACAAAAAGAAAATCTTCTTTTCAGATCTGACTGATCTATTTGATCAAATTCTGTTGTTTTACTAATGTCTGTCAATGAAGTCTTCTTAGATCTAAACGTAGAACTGTTGTATAAGGAAATTGAGTATGATTGATTGATTTATTGAGAAGGAAGTGTGATCCTTATTGCCATCTATTTTGAACTCTGTAATATGACAGTAGATCTTCAGAATGTCACTGATCGGTACAGTCTGTGGTTCAGACTTTTATGATTCAGTATCTTTAGAGATATATGTAGGTTGGGTTAAAGGAAGTAGCATATACACACAGGTTGGGTTCAACCAAGTAGCATATACTCTCTAATGCATGATTTTTGAGGTTACAGATGGTTCTGGATGATGATGCAGGGTTCTGGGTTCAGCACAATGTTCTGGTGTCAGTGATCTAATTGTTCATATTAACTGAATATTGGTTGATGCAGTTTAAGTTTAAAAGGCTTTGATGGGTCCAGTGTGAAAATTTGATGAAACGTGGCCTTTAGCTTATGGTGTTGTGATCCAGGAGTATCCAGTCTGAAAATTCATGAAACGTGGTCCCTAGTGGAAGAGTGGAGTTTTTGTAGGCTGGCACCTATGTACTAGTAAACTTATTGGCTAGTACAAGAGATAGGGGGTTGTAGCTCCCTTCCAGTAGAAGCTGGAAAATGAGAGAAGGTTGTAACCTTTTGTAGGTAGAAGCCTGCGTACTGGTATGAGTCTGCACTAGTACAAGATTGTAAACAGATTTTCTTATTATTAAAAGAAGACAGAGACAACAACAGCAGGTGGTTTTTACCCACATTGGGTTTCCACCTTAAATCTTGGTGTTTGTGTGTGATGATTTATTCTACTTTTATTGCACTATCTAATAAATCTCTGATATACTGGTTTAAGCTCAACACATGATAAACTGTCTAAATCACAAGTTCTCTGCATATACGTTGGTTTCTTTAAGCACAGTCACGTGTACATGCTAGTTCACTTCACTGAAGTAGCGTATATAAATCTATTTGGGAAATAAAATTATTGATATGATAATACTGATTCACCCCCATCTCAGTATTATTTCCAACAATTGGTATCAGAGCAGGTCCTTCAGAAGAAGCTTGATCGCTTGAAGGGAGATCCATCAACATGAATAATCAAGAAAGCATGGGATCCATCAGACCGCCAATCTTCGATGGAAGAAACTTTGTTTATTGGAAAATAAGAACCACAGCCTATCTAAAATCGCTTGGAACAGATGTCTGGGAAATTGTGGAAGGAGGATATACATTTCCAACAACAATTCTTATAAATACGGCAGGTAAAAAGCAATATGAAACTAGTGCCAAAGCTGTCAATACTTTATTGGGAGGTCTATTATAATTAGAGTTTGTCAAAGTCAAGTAGCTCAAATCAGCCAAAGAAATATGGGACAAAATCGTTCTGAGCTACGAAGGAGACTCTTAGGTAAAACGTGCTAAGCTTCAAACTCTCAAAATTCAATATGAAACTCTTAAGATGCATAGTGATAGCTAGTTACTTCCTACGTATAGATGAGGTTGTCAATTGTATGAAGAATCTGGGTGAAGAAATTAAGGAAGTTACCTTAGATGAGAAAGTTTTGAGATCCTTGTCTGCTAAATTTGAATCCAAAGTATCTGCCATAGAAGAAAAACAGGATCTGCAGAATATCACTATGACGCAGCTTCACGGAATCTTAATTTCCTTTGAGATGAGAAAAGGAGGACCATTAGATATGAGAGAAGCCGCATTTAAAGCTTCAGCAAAAGGAAAGGAAGAACACAATGAATCGGGACATATTTTAGAAGAAGAAGATGAGGTAAACTTTGTCAAAAAACTTCAACGGGGTTCTGGAAGGTTTAGAGGTAAGTTACCCTTCAAATGCTTTTCTTGTGGCAAAGTCAGTCATTATGCTGCCAAATGTCCTCATAAAGATAAATTTGAAAAAGGAAAGGAATATGCAAAAGGGAATAGAAAACAAGTTGTGAATAAAAGGAGTTACTATACTCATGAAGATAGCGATGGTTTATCTAATAGTGATGAAGATGAAATTGGACAAGATTACAGACTTCTCATGGCTTATGACGATGATAATTTTTGGGATGCTTTAGAAGAGGAAGATCTTCATGAAGAAATATCTGAACTCAAAATCTGTTTGGAAGAAAAGAATATGATTATAGATACCTTGACATACCAACTTGTTGAAAAAGAAAAACACAATGAAAAACTTGAATGTGAAATTGTGGGTCTAAGAAAGGATCTTGAGAAAACGAAATCTCTCAATCTTAGATTTGCTAAAGGATCAGAAACTTTAAATGAAATTATCAAAGTTCAGCATTCTCCTCTGATAAAGACAGGTATTGGATATACTGAAGAAGCATCTCAATCACAGAAGTCGTCAACCTCCACCAAAAGCTATCTTGATGTAGCAAAGACCAGTGAACAATATGACAATCGTCAACAAAAGCATAAAGCAGATCACTAGGTAAATCAGACTCAATTTACTCCAAGGATGAATAGAAGCCACAACCAAACTCAGGTAAATCATACTCAATTTGCTCCAAAGATGAATATCAATAGAAACTACAATCACCAAGTCAATAGATTCGATAGTCGTAGGAACTTCTTTAATGGGAAATGTTTTTCATGTCATAATTTTGGACACAAAGCTGCTCAATGTGTTGCTTACAAAACCATCATGACTAGAGAAGCACGAAATCAAAGGAATGTAACAGGGATCAAGAAAAGTTCCTATAATAACTTTTCTCTTCTTGAAAATGAAATAGAATTCTCAATTTGTAACAACTTTGGTCATGAAGAATCTGAATGCAGGAGCAAATTTCGGCAAACATCTCAAAAGGAGAAAACTCCATTAAATTCCAAGATATGGAGAAGGAAAGAATATCAAACATAAATATGTGGTATAGCCTTGTATGCAGAAGGACAAGAAAATCAGTGGTATATCAATAGTGGATGCTCAAAACACATGACAGGTGACAAAGAAAAACTTCACTCATATAATGCCTTAGAAAAGGAAAAGAATGTCTCATTTGGAAATGACACTCCTGCTATCATAAAAGGTAAAGGCTCTGTTTTCTTGAAAGAAAAGGTTAAAGCTGGAAATGTTATGTATGTAGACGGTTTAAAGCATAACTTGTTGAGTGTCAGTCAAATGTGTGATCAAGGAAATGAAGTGGTGTTTCGATCAAATGGATGTGTTGTTCGTGAGCTTGATACAAGAGAGACTGTGATCAAAGGTACAAGAACTTCAAACAACTTATACATACTCAAGGGAGGACAAAAACAGTGCTATCTAAGAAAAAATGATGAAAACTGGTTGTGGCATAGAAGATTGGGACATATAAGCTTTTCTCAAATAAAGAAAGCATGTAGATTCAAGCCTATTCGTGATCTTCCATATATCAGCGTCCCAGAAAATACGATATGAAAACCATGTCAAATCGGCAAGCAAACTAGAGTTCACTTCATGGAAAAAGAAGGGTCGGCTAGTAAGCCTCTTGAACTTGTCCATACTGATTTATGTGGACCATCAAGGAAAAAGTCACCTCGTGGAGAAGAATACTTTATTTTGTTCATTGATGATTCTTCTAGAATGTGTTGGATAGGTCTTCTAAAGCATAAAGATGAAGCTTTTGAAAAGTTCCAAGCCTTCAAAGCTTTGGCTGAAAATGAATCAGATCGAAAAATCAAATGCCTCAAATCTAATCGAGGAGGGGAATTTACCTTGGATGAATTCTTTGACTTTTGTGAACAACATCGAATAAAAAGGCAATTCTCCACTGCAAGGACTCCTCAGCAAAATGCTATGGTAGAAAGAATGAACAGAACAATTCAACAAATGGCTCAAGCTATGCTTGATGAATCTGGAACTCTTGCAACCTTTTGGGGTGAAGTTGTATTCGTTGCCGTAACTATTCTCAACCAAGCACATGTTCAGGTAAAAAGCACTCAAACTCCACACGAACTTTGGTATGGTAAGACTCATACTGTAAAATACTTTAAAGTCTTTGGAAGCAAATGTTATATCAAAAGGACTGATGAAAAACTTGGTAAGTTTGAACCCAGATCAAATGAAGGTATTCTTCTTGGTTATTCTTCCAGAAGTAAAGGATATAAATGTTATAATAAAAGACTTGGAAAAATTATTGAAAGCATTGATGTTGTAGTTGATGAAGCATGCAAAAATCCAAATAGATAGAATCAACAGAAGATTATGACAACGAAGAAGATGGAGATTATTTTCCCACATCAAATCAAAATCATATTGAAGAAGAAACCAATGAAGCACCAGAAGAAGAGATAATGGTAGAAGAAAAGACTCCGTCCAGGTATGTTCAGAAAAATAATCCAGAAACTCAAATTTTGGGGGAAAAAGAGGCAGGTGTACAGACAAGAAGAACTATTACAGGGACCTCAAGCTATCTAGCATTACCATCCTCCACCGAACCTCAAAATGTAAAAGAAGCATGCAAAGATGAATGTTGGGTCAAGGCCATGGATGAAGAACTTGAGCAAATTGAAAAAAAATGATACTTGGGAATTAGTTCCTAGACCTCATGATAAAAATATTATAGGAACTAAATGGATATTCAAAAACAAGCTAAATGAAAATGGAGAAGTCATTAGAAACAAGGCCAGACTTGTTTGTAAAGGGTATGCTCAACAAGAAGGTATATATTTTGAAGAAACTTTTGCACTTGTTGCCAGACTTGAAGCCATAAGGATGTTTCTTGCTCTTTCTAGCTTTCAGAAATTCAAAGTATACCAAATGGATGTAAAATCAGCCTTCCTAAATGGAGATTTAGAAGAAGAAGTTTATATTGAACATCCAGAAGGATTCATTCTTGGAAATGATGCAAAACTTGTATGCAAACTCAAAAAGGCCCTCTATGGTCTGAAACAGGCTCCAAGGGCCTAGTATTACCGCCTTGACAAATATCTACACCAACAAGGTTTTACAAAAGGTTCAGCAGATAGCAATCTATATACAAAGATTGAAACTAATAAATTGCTAATTATTATTGTTTATGTTGATGATATCATTTTTGGTAGCAATGAAGAATCCATGATTCAAAATTTTTCTTCAGTAATGTAGCAAGAATGTGAAATGTCCTTGCTTGGTGAACTTACCTATTTTCTCAGTCTACAAGTTCAAAAAAATAAAGATGGTATTTTTCTTTCAAAAACCAAATATCTCAAATAGATCTTGAAAAGGTACGGAATGGAAGATTCTAAACTTGTATGTACCCCAATGGTAACAGGATGCAGTCTCAGATCAAATGATGAATCTGTAGCAGTACATCAGCCAACTTACAGATCCATGATTGGCAATCTGCTTTATCTAACAGGTACCTGACCTAACATCATGCATGCAGTAGGAATAGTTGGAAGATTCCAAGCAAATCCAAAGGAATCACACCTTTAGGCAGTCAAAAGAATTTTCAAATATCTTCAAGGAACTCGGGACTTTGGTTTATGGTATCCTATAGATGCAGATCTTACTCTTCATGCATATACAGATGCATATTGGGCAGGAAGTGTTGATGACAAAAAAAACACTAGTGGTGGTGCATTCTATATGGGTTCCAAGTTAGTGTCTTGGTTCAGCAAGAAACAAAGTTCAATTGCTTTATCCACAATTGAAGCAGAATATGTGGCTGCTGCATCTTGCTGCACACAACTACTTTGGATGATGCAAACCTTGCAAGACATTCAGATCACATATACTCCACCCATCTCCATTTTATGTGATAATACAAGTGCCATCAGTATTTCAAAGAATCCAGTCATGCACTCCAAGACCAAGCACATACCCATCAAATACCATTTTCTACGTGAACAAGTGCTTGAACAAAAGGTCAAATTGGAGTATGTTCCCTCCAAAGAACAGGTTGTTGATATATGCACTAAACCACTGCCCAGAGAAGCATTTGAATATCTCAGACAAAAGCTGGGAGTAGTTGCTGCATCATCCTGCTATTAAAACTAATTTTTCAGAGAAAGGTTGTTATATGTGTGTTTCATGAAGTATAGTCACGTACACACGCGGGTTTCTGTGGGTCAAGGAGCGTATTTTTTTCAGAAAAGAAAAACAGTGGGGCAGGTTTCGATATGGGTTCTTTGTCTGATGTTGATGATTATGGTCTATTGATATGCTCTGTTCATTACTTTTTATTTAACTGATAAAGATGCCTTGATCATTGACTTGTTAACAATGCACGAGTAGCACAGGTTCAGGCGGAGCATTAGCCTTCACTCGCATTCTGCATTGTTGGCATTAGGGTTGCTGAGTCCAGCTATGGCTTCAGATATTTATACTTTTTGTTGCTTAAGTCATGTAAAAGTATAGGGTGTGATATGTCTTCTCATACATTTGAGTGAGTCCTATTGGACAAATGATGTAATTTGTATCCCCACTTTGCATGGGATGGATGATGTAATTATATTTATGTTATGTATAAACAATTGGTATATCCCCACTTGGTTGGGTGGATGAGTCAAATTTGCTATATCCCCGCTTGGTTGGGAGATGGATGTATGTATGCATCATTGGTGATAGGAAGGTAATACTCACATAGTTGAGTTATAGAGTCATGTTATTCTTTTGGATAATATTTTTGCAGACTCTGCTTGTGCTCAGGGGGAGCATGGATGGTTTCAGTGCATCTCAGTATGTACAAAGGGGAGCTCAATTAGAGAATTCAGCATGTACTCAGGGGGATCATGAACAACATAGGGGAGAGAATATCTTGGTCCGCCCTTTTCCCTTGATGTCAAAGGGGGAGAGTGTCTTGGTGTTGTTGTTGCCATCAAGTCCAAAGGGGGATATTGTTCGCATTATGATACAGGTATTGTCCTTGATGGAAACTCACTCAAATGAAAGTTCACAGTGCAGCAAGTCAACAGCAAAGGATTACAGATTAGACTCCAAAGAATGAAGAAAGAGAGGTATATGCTGGTTCACTTTGTCCAAGGTGCATATACATGCGTTTTAACATAACAAAAGTAGCATATAACGTATACACGCACTTTCACAGGAGGAAAAGCGCGTACATGTTGGAAAACCAAGTTTTGGTCCAAGGTAATTGGTCCGAGACATTTGGTCCAAGGTATTAACCCTAGGTATTGGGACCAAGGTATTGGTCCTAAGTAGTTTTGGTCCAAGGTATTAAGAAAGGCCTAAGAGTATATAAGGACGAGAGGATCATTAGGCCAAGGTGTGCAAGCAATGAGATTCTAAGGAATTCTTCTATCTGAAGTATATATTATGTTGCAGGATTATGTTTGGGATTGGATCTGAAATATTCATGTGCACCTTGAGTTCAACATTGGATCAGGAATCATGAGACTTGAAATGACTTATTCTTGAATGATCTGATATTGGTTGAGACTAGATCTGATGTTTTGCGCCTATTCTATTTGTTATCTATCATGATCTGGGTTTGTCTGAAGTCTGGAATTGCAACAAAGTTCTGAGTCAAAATTTGCAGATTTGTATGCAAGTTCGTCTCGGCCAAAGGGCGTGTACATGCAGGTTCGACTCTTTCAAGTAGCGTATACAAAAAGAAAAGCTTCTTTTCAGATCTGATTGATCTATCTGATCAAATTTTGTTGTTTTACTGTTGTCTGCCAATGAAGTCTTCTTATATCTGAACGTAGAACTGTTGTATAAGGAAATTGATTCTAATTGATTGATTGATTGAGAAGGAAGGGTGATCCTTGTTGCTATTTATTTTGAACTCTGTAATATGACAGTAGATCTTCAGAATTTCACTGATTGGTACAGTCTGTGGTTCAGAAGTTTATGATTCAGTATCTTTAGAGATATACGCAAGTTGTGTTAAAGGAAGCAGCGTATACACACAGGTTGGGTTCAACCAAGTAGCGTATACTCTCTACTGCATGATTTTTGAGGTTACATCTGGTTCTGGATGATGATTCAGGGTTCTGGGTTCGGCATAGTGTTCTGGTGTCAATGATCTGATTGTTCATATTAACTGAATATTGGTTGATGCAGTTTAAGTTTAAAAGGCTTTGATGGGTCCAGTGTGAAAATTTGATGAAACGTGGCCTTTAGCTTATGGTGTTGTGATCCAAGTGTATCTAGTCTGAAAATTCATGAAATGTGGTCCCTGGTGGAAGAGTGGAGTTTTCTGTAGGCTGGCACATATGTACTAGTAAACATATTGGCTAGTATAAGAGCTAGAGGGTTGTAGCTCCCTTCCAGTAGAAGCTAGAAAACGAGAAAAGGTTGTAACCTTCTGTAGGCAGAGGCCTGTGTACAGGTATGAGTCTGCACCAGTACAGTATTGTAAACAGATTTTCTTATTATTAAAATAAGACAGAAATGACAGCAGCAGGTGGTTTTTACCCACATTGGATTTCCACCTTAAATCTTGGTGTTCATGTGTGTTGCTTATGTGTGATGCTTTATTCTGCTTTTACTGCACTGTCTAATAAATCTCTGATATACTGGTTTAAGCTCAACACATGATAAACTATCTAAATCACAAGTTCTCTACATATACGCTGGTTTATTTAAGCACAGTCGTGTGTACACGCTAGTTCACTTCACTGAAGTAGCATATATAAATCTGTTTGGGAAATAAAATTATTGATATGATAATACTGATTCACCCCCCTCTCAGTATTATTTCCAACACTTCGAAGGTATTTTGCATGTCTTTTCCTCGTGTCCATTCCTAACCAAAAGGACACAATGAAGACCATATCTCTCACCTTGATTGTGCCTACCCCCATACCTCTGAAGTTTTTTCCTCCACAACATCTTTTACTACCATATCCTCTAGAAGAATCATGTGATTTATTCTTACCTTTCCGAGTAAGCTACATGATCTCTCCGACGAGTCGAGTTGTCCTCTTCTTTCCAAAAGTTTCCTCACATTCTGCAACTTTCTCCATGAAAGAGCTAAATGTGATAGACTTCACTTGACCACTAGCTTGTAGGGGTTAAAGGTAGTGTGAATGTGTAGGTTAGAAGGCCTTGATGAAGGTTGTGCAAGGAATATTTATCTTCACTCCAATGGAATTTATGTCATGCATGATGTCTTTGATCTCAGAAGCTAAAGCCATGAGAACATCATTTTTCAACTCTAGTTTGAAGATCTTCACCAACAATTATATGAGTTCTGATTTTGTGTAACTAGCTCCTGAGACCAACTGAATTTTTAGTGCATCAAACCCCTGGATGCTCCCTTGATATGGACAAGGGTGCATCTAGGAGGCTCTAGTCGCTCCCATAGCAAGGCATGGGTGCATTTGGGGACTTTTCTCCTCAATCTTGTGCCTGCGACTCCAGGATTTGTGCCACTTTTTCAGGTCCAGAGCCCAAGTCACTGCACAGAACTCCGTGACACTTTCAGAACTGAAATATAACAACAAAATAATGATACAAATGCAAATACTTTAACAAGGACTTGACTAGACCCCTACTAGCCATGACAGGCATTTCATCAAACATGTCACAAATATGTAATCTATAGGTTTAAACAACATATCTAAGCATGGGGGTCTCATACTTATCTAAGAATCACTAAGAAGCATTGTTCCCTTATATCATTAGCTACATTATCATCTATTAGTTCATAGACACATTGTTGAGAATTGATATTTCCTTTCTAATAATTCCTAAGTAAAATGCTTTTATTCTAAATCTAATCTAACGACATGCAATTGTATTCTAATAAACAGAAATATCTCATTCTAAACTAACCTGGGATGTAATCTTTCCGTTATGCGATCTACAATGATTTCAAATAACAGTTGATAATATAGATCATTCAACTACTATAAGAAAAGAATTCAATAAAGATAAACCATTTCGTATAAAAAGTTAGACGAGACAGTTGTGAAAAACATATCGCATAATAAGCTACTCATATATTAAGCATAAATAAATAGCTATCACCCTACAAAAGTGCCAAATGATAACTCAAGCATTCACACATTCATATATAAATAATTGAACATGAATATCCATTTAACATAGGCAAAAATAGTTAAGAGATAAAAGTACCATTTATAACTAGTTCTACTCATGAGCTTCAAGCAATAATGATTTATCTCTTCTTAATCCAACATCCACTAAGAGTACAAAAGTGCAAAATCAGTAGTAGATATTAAACGCAAATATCAATAAATCCTGTTCCATTCATTCATCAAAACCTCCTCGGAGGGTGCAAAAGTGCATGTTCTGAGGACAAGTTTTTGACAAATTTCAAGACCCTTCTCTAAATGCATGAGAAGGGTTTAAATACTACTAGCTAAATCTAAAAATAATTTATTACAAAAATGTAGGATGCGGTTTAAATGACCGTCCTCATTTTAGGAAAAAATAAAGCAAAATTAAAACTAAAACTGAATCTAAAACTAAAACTAATAACTGACAATTTGTGTATCTGTTCCTTGTAATTGCAATCATTCAACATTTGCTTGAGGAGAGTTGGCTGGCCGACTTCCGACTTTAATTGTCCTGCAAAAACAGAATCGGCAAGAGTTGGCGCCATCTTCTCGGCAGAATTAATGACACATTTGAAAGTCATGCACTGGCTGTGTGGTTTTACCAAATACGTCCAGTAAGAGTCCCAATTCAACTTAGTTAATCTTTTGATTGACTCTGCCCTTTCTTGAGCCTTCTGTCTCCAATTTGTCTGTAGGCGCTGTGCATATATACATACCACTTAACGATATCTCTAATAATTACCACTGATTTTACAGTTCAAGTTTTACTTTTCGCCTTTAGCACTTTTTCCTACAAATTTTCGGGCTTACAGACTGAGAGATTAGAGGCTTTCCATCTCAAGGGGTTTCGCAATAGGCGCTAATCGCGCATCAGAAACTGCCTCCGTTTCTCGATCCAAGCTTCCCTAGTGCGATTTTCGCCTCTTGTGCACTTTTTGTTAGAGGATATAAAGCTTGAATTTTGTGAAAATAATGACTCCGTGAGTTCATGGTTGTGAGATTTAAATTCTCTATTTCTGATATCAACCTTATCCAGTACCCATTTAACCATGTCCGTGTATGGAAGAATTTTGGGTTTCGCCGCTATCTTGTGCAAGAACGAACATGCAAGATCTATAATAGATGCCTTAGAAGACTCGTGTGAGCCTGCAGTAGCCGTAACCTCCATTACCTTGGGATCTTCTTCCTCAAGTAGACTGTACATGCCTTCCCAAGTAGTAATACCAGCATCTTTGTTACAGGTGGTGTCTGTGTATAATGGCGTCATTTCTTTGTCTTCAGAACTCGGAGCTTTACCCTACTTTCCCATGATATTCTAAACACTACTATGTATACTTCTTTGCTTTTCGCTCCTGCAGTTTACAAATGAGGTGAGAATAATGATAGGAAAAAGGTGATGGGAAATATTTAAATGCGAAAAACATATAAAATATACCACCTTACGTGAAATGGCTCTTCAATCATATTAAAACCATATTTCATTAATGATTGCTAAATAACTCATTATTAACATTAACGCGCATAACCGAGCCTCGGGTTATGGAAAAAACTTTTTCAAACAACGAGCCCTGAAGATCTGCGATAAGGCGATTTTGCGATTTGCTTCGCAATATCGCAGATCGCAATATCACAAATCCGTTGCGTGTGGTAATCATCCGCCAATGTGTTTTCTACGAAATGTGATTCGTGAGATGCGCCATCGCATATCGACGATTTAAGGCATTTCAGCATAAGTGATGTTTGAGGCATGCAATTCGATGAGAGTCTTTTGATGCATGATTTCGCATCACGATTTTGCACTTTTTTGAATTCCGCTTGTAAGAAGGCATCCATTACCCTTTTTGCGATGCGACGCGTTTTAAGGAGTGATTTTATTCTATCTTATCATAAAACTTAAGTCTTTTTAGATTTTTTGAGGGTATTCTCCTAAGTTTATGATAGTAAGTTTTATTGAAAAAGGAAATACAAGCATTAATCGATTTTTTAAATTTTTGAATAAGGGTCCCCACTTATTTAGTATTAGTGATAAAACTAAATAAGAAGGGGGGTTGTTGCTGGCCACAACAATTGGCGATTCACTTGGAAGAACCAATTATCTCTGCTTTTCTTTTGAATTTTCTAAACTTCCAAAACAGAAATTTTTCTAGAAAATCAAACTTTATTATAGAAAGATAAAATACATTATGCTTTTAGCTGTCTATGATAGTTTGTTTCTTCTATGTTAACTTTGGTTATTTACTTCCTAGAGCTAGTCATTGTATCTACATCAGTCACTACTTGGTTTATAAAGATAAAAACAAAGCCTTCTCTGTAAATCAGTTTTAAATTTGCTCATTTGTCGTAGGTAGAGCCACTGCTGCCAGCAGGCATTTATAGCCTCGACAGGGTTACCTGTTACCCAGCAATGATCCTATATCCCACTTGGAGAAATATACAATTTTCAAAGAGAAATCCATATCTACACTTATTGCTTTCATTTTATTTTAATCCTTAAAGAACAATGCCTTGGTTTGGTAGCCAAATTATGACAATGCCACTCACTTGATTTATAGCTTTGCTAAACAAGCTGGCTCATGATGAGACCCCTTGAGTCATTGCCCTGTTGTGGTATGTAGTTTTGGCAAAGTCAGCAAGCTATAATATCTATGATCATGATAAGTCGGCTCGTGATGAGACCTCTTATTCTTTAAGTTAAAGTGTATCTCTGGATTATTCCTTGAAGCTCGTAATTCCCTATGTGGGGAGGAAGTCATTGTTTCCTTAAGAATAGCTCTGGACGACAATGGTAGAGTTTTTGGAAAGAGATTTTCTACAGAGAATCTTTGTTTTGTTATTGATACCTTTCATTTGACTGATATATAAAACAAATTCTGACTAAAGTTCGCTTTTTATCAAAATTTACAAGGTTGAAACTAGTATCATATTCAGGCTTATAGCCTTTGACTATATCTTTGAATAATAATGACCAATTTTCTAAATCATTTCTATTTATACAAGCGAAAAAACAAAAACTAAAAGAAATACTTGTCTTTTTCGTGAATTCCATATGTAACCATTTACAACTAGTTTTATTATCAAAATAAAAGAAAAACTAATCTACAAAAATAGAAGAATGATCTCCTATGGAAATTATTTTTTGAGGATTTGCCCATTAACAGGTAAAGACTCTCTTTTTCCTGTTAAATCCTGTAACATAAAAGTAGATGGGCCTATGATTTCTGCAATTTGGAAAGGGCCAAGCCACATTCGTTGAAATTTCGTATGTTTTCCCTTTTCCTCATGAGCCTTGTCCCATTTTAAAACTATATCCCCTATCTGAAAGTCTTTTCTGGACATCATGTTTGAGTCAAAAGAAGCTTTTACTAATGCTTGGTGATGCGCATGAGTTATTTTAGCCTGTTCTCATTGCTCTTCTAGCTTAAGGATTTGCAGCTGCCTTAGTTGTAAGGAAGAAGTTGGTGCTTCATCAATATATTGAACTAAGGCCAAAGAGGGAATCACTAGATGAGTTGGAAGGACCACTTCTTTCCCATAAACTAAATTAAAGGGAGAAGTGCCAATGGAGGCTTTTTGCGTTATTCGATCTGCCCATAAATCATATAATAAAGACTTGTGCCAATTCTTGTGAGTTTGATCAATGGTTCACTTGATAATTCCGATTAAGTTTTTATTCGTAGATTCACCTAACCCATTCCCCTGTGGATAATAATTGGCAGAGTATTTAAGTTTAAAACCTCTTTTGAGTGTAAATTCAGTCATAGCATTGCCAGAAAAATACGATGCATTATCAAACATTAAAGCAGAGGGTAAACCAAACCTGGTGATTATGAACTAATCTATGAAATCAATGATGTGTTCGGCATTGGCTGTCTTGAGAGGAACTGCTTCTACCCATTTAGTAAAATAATATGTAGCTGTAAGGATATATCTATGCTGTTTAGAAGAGTGAGGAACGATCTCACCTATTATATCCAATCCCCATTGATCAAAAGGTTGTTTAATGTTGACTAGTTGCAAAGGCAGCGATGGTTTCTTTTGTCTCCCAACAGCAGTTTGACAAACTTGACATTTCCTCATGTAGATGTGCGCGTCTTTGAATAGTGTGGGCCAGTAATAGCCTGCACGCAAGATTTTATGTGCTGTAGCATCTCCAGCATAATGTCCACCTGCTGGTCCATCATGGAGTTTCTACAACACCTTTTTGGCTTCAGATTTCTCAAGACATCTAAGGAGAACAAAATCATAATTTATCCTAAACAGTACATCGTTTACAAGCTGATATTGCTTAGCCTTCAAAATTAAAGCTCTTTTCTTTGTATAATCGAGGTTTGAAGGAGCATATTCGTTCTTTAGATAAAATATGATATCAGCATATAATGATTCAATATCGTTTAGGCTTACCTTGTACATTTGAATCTCTGCAGATGGTATTTCGGAAATAAGCGATGCTCCAACCAACATTTTGCAAAAGCCTTGACCTTTTACAATACTTGTTGGTTTAATTTCAACGTCATATTAATGCGGTAACCCAATTGGCTCATTTCTCACCCACGTCTTTTTGTACTAAGAGATTTCTTACCGCTGGAAACGGTACTATGATTTTTGTATGGGTTTTAAGCAGAAAGGGTTTGAAATATTTTATTGCTTTGAAAACAGCATAAGCTTGTTTCTCTACGTCTAAATAATTTAACTCAGCCCCCTGTAGATTTGAACTAAAAAAAGAAATTGGGGCTTCTACCTTGTCTTGATTTGCTTGAGTGAGTATCGCGGCATATGATCTATCATAGGCAAATGTATATAAAATGAAAGGATCGGAAAAATTTGGAGTTGCTAAAGATGGAGTGTTAACAATCGCTTGTTTGATCAGATTGAATGCTTCATATTTGTCTTGGCCCCATTTGAAGATTGAGTTCTTTTTAATCATTGCTTGTAAAGGAGATACGATTCTTGAAAAATCTGGAACAAATCTCTTTACAAAATTAATCTGGCCAAGGAAAGATTGCATAGCTTTTTTGTTGTGAGGCAAAGGTATTTTGGAAATCTCCTTGATTCTGTCAGGATCAATATGGATTCCAGATTTTGACACTATGAATCCAAGAAGTTTTCCTTCATTTTAATTTATTAACCAGAGAACCCACAGTAATAACCATTTTTTATCAACGTTTCAAATCCCAACAGGGATCCATCATCAGGGCATTCTTGAATGATGATAGTAGAAGAGCTTGAGGGTATTAAATAGTTTTTAATAGTTTGAAGTGGGAAGATTAAATGAATGTCGGCTGTTTTAATCATTTTTATTTATTTATTTTTTATTTATTTTATTTTTTTTTATAAGAATTTTACTTTAATTAGTTTTAATAATATTATTATTAATGTGAATGTATTAATAATGATTAATAACTAATAACTAATAAATAATAAATAATGATATTTAATGAATACAAATTAATAATAATATTACTGTTAATGTATTAATAATAATTGATAGTTAATGTTAATGTATTAATAATAATTGATAATTAATAATTAATAATAATATTTAATGTTAATGTATTAATAATAATTGATAATTAATAACTAATAAACAATAATAGTCGTAATGTTAATGTTTTTAATAATACTTGATAATTAATAACTAATAATAAATGATTAATTGATAATTAATGACTAATAAATAATAATATTAATGTTAATAATTGATAATTAATAACTAATAATTAATAATAATATTAATGTATTAATAGTAATTAATAATATAAATGTTAATGTATAATATTTAATAATTATTAATTATTAATTATTAACTAATAATTATTAATACTATTAATGTTAAAGTATTAATAATAATTAATCACTAATAATTATTAATAATATTAATGTTAATGTGTTAATAAAAATTAATAACTAATATTTATTAATAATATTAATTTCAATGTGTTTAATAATAATTAGTAACTAATAATATTAATTTAATGTATTAATAATGATTAATAATTAATAGTAATATTAATGTATTAATAATAATTAATACATTAATAATAATATTAATGTTATAATTTATACCTAAAATAAAGCAACTAACTAGTAATTGCAAAAAAGGACTTTTTTGGGTTAAGTGAAATTCCATGCCTTTGACAATGTTGGAAGATCTGTTTTAAATCTCTAAGATGATTGCCTCGCTTCTTGGAATATACAATTATATCATCCAGGTAGATTACTACTAATTTGTTTACTAATCCCTTAAATGCGATGTCCATGGCTCTTTGAAATGTGGCGCCAGCATTGATTAGACCAAAAGGCATCTTTTGATATGCATAAGTGCCCCATTTGGTTCTGAATGTGGTTTTTAATTTATCATCTTGATGGACCAAAACTTGGTTGTAGCTGGAGAAACCATCCAAGAAGGACATTAATTCTGATGCTGCAACTGCCTGCAATATTTTCTCCATAGGAGGCAAAGGAAAATTATCTTTTTGGCAGGCTTTGTTAAGATTTCGAAAGTCAATGCAAATTCTAATGTCTCCATTCTTTTTTCTAATGGGAACCATGTTGGAAACCCATTTAGAATGTTGAACGGGAAAAATGATTTTGGCTTTCAATAACTTATTGAGCTCAGATTTGATCTGGTTTTCTAGATTAGGATGGATCTTTCTCAGCTTTTGTTGGACAGGTTTTTCATCGTTTATCATTGGGATAGTATGTTGGATGATGGAAGTGTCGTAAGTCTTAAGTTCATCATAGTTCCAAGCAAAGACACTTTTGTATTGTTTTAAGAGACGAACATACGCTAATTTTTCTTCAGGAGCTAGGCCAAGGCCTAGGTTGATATTCTGTGGCTTGGTATCAGTTCCTAGATTTACTAATTCATAGTTCAGAGTTGAACTTTGAAGTTTTGAATTGGTAGATCTCTTGAATCGATCTTTCAAATCATATAGGTCTTCCAATTTGACCACTGACTTTTGCATAACATTATTAGTGCTATCTTGTAGCAATTGTCTGTCATGTTGGTCCTCATCTATAATCTGATTAGTGTAAGATCCCTCTGAGGTGAGGAAGCTTACAATATCAGGATCATCGTTGAATATTCTCCAATTGGTAATGTTATCAGGAATCGAGGGTCTAAAGATTAATTCGATTGAAAATCTATCAGGGCTAAAGTCTTTTGAGGGAATGAACTTGGAAGCTACGTTTGCCAAGAGGTTGGCGCTAGCATTCTGGAGTCTGGGAATTGATGAAATATTGAATGCTATAAAACGTTCAGTGAGATCTTGAACTAAAGATTGGTAATGCTTTAAATGACCTGATAGACAATGTATAGTATTCCGTACCTGTCTTATTACAATTTCAGAGTCTTCGAAGACTTGTAGATATTTGATGTCTAATCCGATTGCTTTGTATAATCCTTGGACTAAAGCCTCGTATTCTGCAGTATTATTGGTGCAATCGAACTCGAGTCTACAAGTTAGCATAGTTTTGTTTCCTTCTGGACTGACTAATACGCATCCTACTCCTGCTCCTTCGTTAGACTTAGAACCGTCAAAAAATAACTTCCAAAATAAAGATTTATTTACAGGACTATCTATAAAATTAATACATTTAGAACTATTTGTTTGAGAAAAAATTTCTACTTGAGATAAAACAGAATGTTCTAAGTAAGGTGAAGTGTGAGCATTAAAATTTCCTAAGAAAGAATCAACAAAATAGTTGGCCCATTGTCAACACCATTGGTGGTCCTACCTACCTTCTTGCTAAGTTCTTGGCGTTAAAGCTTAAGCCCTTGGTTGGTCGTACGGAGTCCTTCGTAAAGGACTCTGCTTCCTTCATTAAGGAGCTCGAGGACATCAAGCTTGACCCTGGGGACATTCTTGTTAGTTTTGATGTTGTTTCCCACTTCACTTGCATCCCTATTAGTGAGGCCATGGAGGTGATCAACCGCCTAACAGATCCTGACACTGCTAAGTTGGTTGAAATCTGTGTCACTTCTACATTTTTCTGTTTTGAGGGAGAGTTCTTCGAGAAAACCTGTGGGGTTGCCATGGGCTCACCTCTTTCCCCTATCGTGGCTAATCTTTTCATGGAAGATTTTGAGTCCAAGGCTCTAAACTCTTCCCGGCCCTTGCCTAAGCTTTGGAGAAGATATGTGGATGACACCAATGTTATCTGGTCTCACGGCCAAGAAGAATTGGATCTCTTCTTCAATCATCTCAATAATCAATCCTCTGCCATTAAGTTCACTATGGAGCAGGAGGTCGATGGTTGCCTTCCATTCCTCGATATTCTTATTTCTAAGAATAGTGATGGTTCCCTCGACCACCAAGTTTTTCGGAAGAAAACACATACTGAGCAGTATCTTCATGCCAGTTCCCATCATTTCCCGGCTCAAAAGATGGGTGTTCTCAATACCCTTGCTACTCGGGCTCTAAGGATCTCGGATAAGAAGAGTTTTGAGAAAGAAAAATCCCATCTCCTTGATGTCTTTGTTGAGAATGGTTATAGTAGATTCATGGGTCAGAGGGCTTTCCTTAAAGCTTCCAAAAATTCGTTGTCTCAACGAAAACCAAAGGAGCGAGTTCCTGGTGTCCATCTTCCATATGTTCAGGGGACTACTGATAAGATTGGTAGGATTCTCAGGACGCATAGTGTACCTGTGACCTTTAGGCCCTTGAACACTATTCGCATGTCCCTCCGATCAGCAAAAGATCCTATCGACCCTAAAGATATGAAAGGTGTGTACTTGATCCCCTGTTCCTGTGGGACCCCCTACATTAGGGAAACTGGTCGCTCCATTAATCAGAGGATTAGTGAGCATGCAGCAGACCTTAAGCATAGGCGAACTAAGTCTTCCGCTTTAGCTGAGCATGCTGAGAAAACCAATCATCATGTTTGTATTGAGGAAGCTAGTGTTATTGCTAAGGTTTTGCACTTCCATCATCGGAAATTTAGGGAGGCGCTGGAGATTGAAAAGAGGCCGAATAATCTCAATAGAGATGGTGGCTGGAAAATCAGTGGGTGTTGGGTCCCAGCACTCTCGACCTAGTCGCTTTTCTTCTTTTTTTTTCTTTTTTTTATTAATTTATTAACTTTTATTTATTAATTTTTATTTTATTTATTTATTTATTTATTTAAGTTGACTTTTATAACAAAATATTTTTCATTCATACCTTCTCTTTCTTTTATTTATCTTTATAATCCTGTTTTTAATTCCTCTAATACTAATTTAACTTACTATTTTTAATTATTTATTTAACATAAAACTTTTATTTATTTATTAATAATTTTTAACTAACTATTATCATTAAATTGATTTTTTTTATTTTATTGCTCCCCCTAGGGTAATGTTTTTTTTTTTCCTTAAATATAATTTTTAATTATTTATTTTAACTAACTATTATCATGAATTATTTTAATTACTAATTTAACATAACATTTCAATTATTTAACTAACTATCATCATAAAATTATTTATTAATAATTTTTACTAAATTAATAATTATTTATTAATAATTTTATTCATAAAATTATTTTTATTTATTTTATTTTAGGGATTGGTCCCCCTAGGGTAATTTTCTCCCTTAAATATAATTTTTAGGTATTTATTTTAACTAACTATTATCATGAATTAATTTTTTACATATTATTTTAATTATTTATTAATATTTTTAACTAACTATTATCTTAATATTATTTTTATTTATTTTATTTTAAGGGATTGGTCCCCCTAGGGTAACTTTTTCCTTAAATTATTAAAAAAAAGGGTTTTGATCCCGGTACCTAGTCCAAGTAGTTGTTGATCTTTTTAGCCGTTGGAGGCTCTGCTCTGTCTATTTAACTTGCTAAGCTGGATCTGTTTCTTCAACTTGTCCTGACGATGAACCACACTGGTTGGTTCGAAACGCGTCGACAAATGATGTTTCATGTGATCTTTGCCGAAAAATCTTTTGTAAAGTTATATTATTGTTGTATGCTACCGGTTCATTTTCTCCTTCCAATTCTATTACTATGTATTTATGATGTCTTTCTCGCTCAACCTTTATCTGATTTGGTTTACCATTGTACGGGAGCCACATGTGCGACCAATCGGTTGCAAAGTATCCATGTAGTTCAGACCAATCTCGGCTAAGAATTAATCCATAAAATTTTGGAATATCTACAACTAAAATGTCAATAACTTGACATACCTTTGGATTAGATGAGAGCCTTATGGTAACTTGATTTAATTCGCTGATCACTTCAACTTGTGACCGATCCGGCTGAACTATGCGCACAACAAATTTTTGAGGTTGAACGTTCAACTTTGCACATATCGATTTAGGTAAGATATTAGATGAAACTCCAGAATCCACTAAACAATTATGCAAATTTTTGTTGAAAACTTCATAAGTAAGAAGAAATGGGGGAGTATGAGATCTTGACCTTCCTCCAATTAGAGCGATGTTGTTAAGATCAACTTTATTAGCCACATTAGTTGGAGGTCTTCCCATCTCATGGGAAGCTTGAGAAATTACAGCCGCGGGTAGAGGTGCAACTGGTACTACATGTAATTCTTACAAAAGTACCTTTTGCTGATGTTTTAACTTGCTCAATTCATAAAAAGTTATGTTAGCCCTAGTGTTTTTCATGTCTTCTATGACATTATACTCCATTTCATCTGAAACAATCAATGTTTTAGATGGAGTTGGTGAATCTGTTTGGACTGGGCTTGTTTGAGTTGCTTTGGATGTCATTTTCTTGGCTGCGACTTTATCCTTAGTTATTGAGCTTGCGCTCTTTGGCTTAGGAGTAGTTTGAGGAGAATCGAGTTGATTTTTACTTCGAGTACTAACCGGCAATGCCTCTTGATCCTCTTCATCTGGTAGGATGAAATCCCACATGCCTTGTACTTCTACAACTTCTTCATTGGTAGGCTCTTCGTTAGCAATTTCCTCTTCTTCTTCTTCTGATTCAGCATTTGTAATAGCATTCGGAGGCTTTGAATCAGTCGAAGGATTTCTTCTATAAGGCTTGTATGGCTTTTTAGAAAAAGTTTCTGCTACTTGTTTCTTAATGTCAACCATTTCGTTATGTTAGCATTATGACACAGGTGTGGCGCTATGGCATAAGTGTTGTCCTTGATGGCAACTCACTCAAGTGGCAAATGACAGTTCAGGCTCTCAAAATGATAGAAAATGAGATACCCGCAGGTACGCCGAACAAAAGCTGCGGACCTGTAGGTGCTCCGAACAAGAGGTGCGGACATACCCGCAGGTTCTCTGATCAAAAGGTGCGGAGCTAAAGTTCACAGACTTTCATGCAGAGAAAAGCGCACGCACGTGGGAAAAGTTACGGGTGATCCATGGTATTTAGTCCGACATTTTTTATCCTATGGTTTTGGTCCGTGGTTTTGTTTCTAAAGTATTGAACCCTGGTTTTGGATCCCTTGTATTGTGTTTCTATGGTTTTGGTCCATGGTTTGAGTAAGGGCTTGTCTATAAAAAGGAAAGGAGATCATTTGGTTGAGCACTCATGTGTTGAATATCTTAAGGTGAGCAATATCTGAAATTCTTGTGATCAGTTGGTGAATGATAACTGGATCTGAAACCTAAGCATTATAAGGCAGATCTACTGATGGGTTGAGATCTCCTTGGCACATGATCATATCTGTAAATCTGATAGTCTGGGGTATACTTGAAGTCTGAAAAACTATCTATACCCGCAGGACCGCAGGTGCGACACGGTGCAGGTGTGGAGAACTACAGGGCAGACAAGGAGAAGGTGCGGAGACACGCAGGCCAGTAAAGGAGAGAGTGCGGAGACTCGCAGGTCTGTCAAGCAGAAGGTGCGGAGGTTCGCAGGTTTTGCACACCGCAGATGCAAAGTTCGCAGGACTGACACAGTGTGGGCGCAGTGACTCGCAGATTCGACACAGAGAAGCCGCGGATGTACGCAGGTTTCTGTTGGTGAAGTTGCGGACCTTTCTTGAAATATGTTTTAACTGCTTCCTTCTGTTATTGATGTGTTCTGGGTTTTTGAATTGGTGTCTAGTTACTGGTACTGTGTTCTGAGAAGTTATTGATTCCGTAGTTGCACAACGAAGTTGATTAATTGCATATCTATTTGATGTTTGATTGATGTACATGGATCCAGCCTGAAAATTCATGAAACGTGGTCCTTGAGAGAAAAGAGAAGGTTGTAGCCTTCTGCAGGTTGAAGCCTGTGTACTGGTATAAGACTGCACCAGTACAGAAGCATTGTAAAAAGAAGTTTCTAATTGAAAGAAGATAGAGACATATTGCAGCAGGTGGTTTTCACCCACATTGGGTTTCCACCTTATATCTTGTGTTCTTTGGTGTGATTGGTTGCTCTATTTTTCTTGTTCCTGTTTACTATTATATGGTTCTGACTCACAGATTAATGATCCACATCTGAAGAATATATTAAATTATAAGTCTGGAAATGTATACACAAGTTTCATTGGTCAGAACTGCAAATATTTGTATAAATTGAAAAGAGTTTGATAATACTGATTCACCCCCTCTCAGTATTATTTCCAACAATTGGTATCAAAGCAGGTCCTTCAGAAGAAGCTTGATCGCTTGAAGGAAGATCTATCATCATGAGCAACTACGAAAGAGAAGCATCGATCAGGCCACCAATTTTTGATGGGACCAACTTCATCTATTGGAAGGTAAGAGTCACAACCTATCTTCAATCTCTTGGTACAGAAGTCTGGGATATCATAGATACAGGGTACACTTTTCCATTAGCAACTCCTACAGATCCGACTGGTAAGAAGCAATATGAAACAAATGCAAAGGCTGTCAACACTCTATTAGGATGTCTATCTCAATTAGAATTCGTCAAGATTATGCAGTATAAAACCGCAAAAGAAATATGGGACAAGATCGTTCTGAGCTATGAAGGAGATGAACAGGTAAAATGAGCAAAACTTCAAACCCTCATAATTCAGTATGAAAATCTCAGAATGCACAATGATGAAAGTGTGGCTAACTATTTCCTTCGTATAGATGAGATTGTTAATTGTATGAAAAACTTGGGTGAAGAAATAAAAGAGGTTGTTGTGGTTGAAAAGGTTCTAAGATATTTTTCCTCTAAGTTTGAATCAAAAGTTTCTGCAATAGAAGAAAAACAGAATCTATAGAACCTTACCATGTCACAGCTGCACGGAATTCTAATTGCTTACGAAATGAGGAAAGGAGGACCATCAGACAGGAGAGAAGATGCATTCAAGGCTTCAGGCAAAGGAGATTACTATGGGTCAAAAGAAGAGGAAGAATCAAATTTTGTCAAGAACCTCCAACGGGGAACTGGAAGATTCAAAGGTAAGTTACCTTTCAAATGCTTTGCTTGTAGAAGAGTCGGTCACTATGCTGCCAAGTGTCCTGATAAAGATAAGCTTGACAAAGGTAAGGAACCAATCAGATGGAACAGAAAATAGAATGCAAATAAGAAAAGCTATTACACTCATGAAGATAGTGATGGACTTTCAAATAGTGATGAAGATGAACAAGGTAATAATTATAAACTTTTAATGGCTTTTGAAGATGATGATTTTCTGGATGCTATAGATGAAGAAGGTCTTTATGAAGAGATTTCTAGACTCAAAGTCTATTTAGAGGAGAAGAATAGGATTATAGATACTCTAACATTCCAAATTGATGAAAAGGATAAACACAATGAAGAGTTGGAATGTGAAATTGTGGGTCTTAGAAAAGAGATTGAGAAAACAAAAGCTCTTAATCTTAGATTTGTTAAAGGATCTGAAACTTTAGATGAGATTATCAAAGTGCAGCGTTCTCCACTAATCAAGACAGGTCTGGGATATAATGAAGAAGCATCTCAAGCACAGAAGCCATCCACCTCCAAAAGTTATCTTGATGCAGCAAGGAGGAGTGAACAAATTAACAACCGACAGTAAAGGCACAATGGAGATCACTAGGTAAATCAGGGACAATTTACCTCAAGAATGAACAAAGACTACCAGGTAAATCAGGGGCAATCTACTTTAAGGATGAATAGAAGCTATAACTAGCCACAGGTAAAACGTTCTCAATTTGCCTCAAGAATGGATGTCGATAGAAACTACAATCATTTGGTTGGTAGATTTGATAATCGCAGGAGTTTTTTCAATGGCCAATGTTTCTCTTGTCACAACTTTGGTCACAAAGCAGCTCAATGTGTTGCCTATAAGACAATCATGACTAGAGAAGCTCAAAAACAAAGAAGTATGACTGGGATCATGAAAAGGACCTACAATAACTTTTATGCTCTTGAAAATGAAACAGAATGTTCTATTTGTAACAACTTCAGTCATGAATATTCTGAATGCAGGAGCAAGTTTCGGCAGACAACTCAGAAGGAGCAAGCCTCAAGTGCCAAAACATGGAGAATAAAAGAACCGCAACCAGAAAGATGTGGTATAGCCTTATATGCGGAAGGGCAGGAAAATCAATGGTACATCGATAGTGGATGTTCAAAGCATATGACGGGCGATAAAGAAAAACTTCAGTCATATTGTGCCTTAGAGAAGGAGAAGAAGGTATCATTTGGAAATGACACCCCTGCGTTCATAAAAGGTAAAGGTTCGGTTCAATTGAAAGAAAAGGTCAAAGCTGGAAATGTTATGTATGTTGATGGCTTAAAACATAATCTATTGAGTGTCAGTCAGATGTGCGATCAAGGAACGGAGGTAATATTTCGATCAAATGGATGTAGTGTTCATGATCTTGATACAGGAAAAACAGTGATCAAAAGCATAAGGACTCCAAATAATTTGTACATATTCAAAGAAGGACAACATCAATGCTATCTAAGCAAGAACAATGAACACTGGTTATGGCACAGAAGATTGGGGCATCTTAGCTTCTCACAGATAAGGAAAGCATGCAAATACCAGGCAGTTCGTGGTCTTCCAAACATCAGAATTCTAGACAATACAATATGCAAATCGTGTCAGTTTGGTAAGCAAACCAGAACTAACTTCCCTGAGAAGGAAGGATCAGCTAGCAGGCCACTTGAACTTGTCCATACTAATGTATGTGGTCCATCTAGGAAAAGGTCACCTCGAGGAGAAGAATACTTTATATTATTCATTGACGACTTTTCCAGGATGTGTTGGATAGGACTTATGAAGCACAAAGACGAAGCCTTTGAAAATTTCAAATCATTCAAAGCCTTGGTGGAGAATGAATCAGATCACAAAATCAAATGCCTCAGGTATGATAGAGGTGGGGAGTTTACCTCAAATGAATTTTTCGATTTTTGTGAAGAACATGGAATAAGAAGGGAATTCTCTACAGCTAGGACTCCTCAGCAAAATGGAGTAGTGGAAAGGATGAACAGAACGGTTCAACAAATGGCTCGTGCTATGCTTGATGAGTCTGGAATTCCCACAACCTTCTGGGGTGAAGCCGCATTTGTTGTAGTTGTTATTCTCAATAAGACAAATATCCGGGTGAACAGCACTCAAACTCCTCATGAGCTCTGGTATGGTGAAACTCCTTCAGTAAAACATTTCAAAATCTTTGGAAGCAAATGCTATATTAAAAATAATGATGAAAATCTTGGCAAGTTTGAACCTAGAGCAGATGAAGGCATTCTCCTTGGTTATTCTCCTCACAGAAAAGCATACAAATGTTACAATAAAAGGCTTGGAAGAATTGTTGACAGCATTGATGTAGTGGTGGATGAAGAAGAAAACACTCCCAGGCAGGTAAGATCTGAAAACTTCGAAGATGATGAGGACTATCCATCAACATCAAATCAGATTCATGACGAAGAAGAAACCCATGAGGCACCAAAGGAACAGATAAGGATAGAAGAAAAGACTCCATCCAGGTATGTTCAAAAGAATCATCCAGAATCTCAAATTTTGGGGCAAAAGGAGGCAGGTATACAAACAAGAAGAACAATTGCAGAAGCTTCAAGCTATTTGGCATTACTCTCCTCCACTGAACCACAAAATTTAAGAGAGGCATGCAAAGATGAATGCTGGGTCAAGGCAATGGATGAAGAACTTAAGTAGATCGAAAAGAATAACACTTGGGAGTTGGTTCCTAGACCAAAAGATAAGAATGTCATAGGGACAAAATGGATCTTCAAAAACAAGTTGAATGAAAATGGGGAAGTGATTAGAAACAAGGCCAGACTTGTTTGTAAAGGGTATGCTCAACAAGAAGGCATAGACTTTGAAGAAACATTTGCACCAGTTGCCAGACTTGAGGCTATAAGGATGTTTCTTGCTCTATCTAGTTTTCAAAAGTTCAAAGTATTTCAAAGGGACGTGAAGTCTGCTTTCCTGAATGGAGACTTGGATGAATAGGTATATATTGAACAACCAAATGGGTTTATTCTTGGAAATGATCCAAATCTTGTTTGCAAACTCAAAAAGGCTCTCTATGGCCTTAAACAGGCTCCTAGGGCATGGTATTATCGGTTGGATAAGTACCTCCATCAACAAGGCTTTATAAAAGGATCAACGGATAGCAATCTATATATAAAGATTGACAATGAGAAATTGCTAATATTTGTGTATGTTGATGATATCATCTTTGGCAGCAATGAAGAAGGCATGAGTCAAAATTTTGCCTTGGTGATGCAAAAGGAGTTTGAAATGTCCATGCTTGGTGAGCTCACATATTTCCTTGGGTTGCAAGTCCAACAAAACAAAGACGGAATCTTTCTATCAAAAACCAAGTATCTCAAGCAGATCTTGAAGAAATATGGGATGGAGGATTCGAAACCAGTATGTACCCCTATGGTGACAGGATGCAGCCTCAGCGCGAATGATGAATCAGCAATTGTACATCAACCAACCTATAGATCCATGGTTGGCAGTCTACTCTATCTAACAGGTACTCGACCGGACATCATGCATGTTGTAGGGATAGTTGGAAGGTTTCATGCAAATCCAAAGGAAACTCATCTTCAGACAGTCAAGAGAATTTTCAAGTATCTTCAAGGGACTCAAAACTATGGTTTATGGTATCCTAGAGATACTGATCTCACACTTCATGCATATACAGATGCAGATTGGGCAGGTAACGTGGATGACAGGAAAAGCACTAGTGGTGGTGCATTCTTCATGGGTCCTAGATTAGTATCATGGTTCAACAAGAAACAAAGTTCCATTGCATTATCTACAGCTGAAGCAGAGTATGTAGTTGTTGCATCTTGCTGCACACAACTCCTTTGGATGATGCAAACATTGCAAGATCTTCAAATCACTTATACTCCACCTATCTCCATATTCTGTGATAATACAAGTGCAATCAGTATTTCAAAGAATCTTGTCATGCATTCAAAGACCAAGCACATACCAATCAAGTATCATTTTCTTCGGGAACAAGTGCTTGAACAAAAGGTCAAGTTGGAGTATGTTCCTTCTAAGGAACAAGTTGCGGATATTCTCACCAAACCACTGCCAAGGGAGACCTTTGAATACCTCAGACAAAAGCTGGGGGTAGTTGATGCATCACCTTGCTGTTGAATCTTATCTGTTTCAGGAATTGTTGGTTGTACATGAGTTTCATATGGAGTATACGCGTACATTCGCTGGTTTATGGATCTGTCAGAGACCAGCTGGCACAGGTTCAGGGGGAGCATATATTCTTCTAATAATGCATTGTTGGCATTATGGTAGAAGATCTTGGAGGAGCAAGTACAGAAGAAGAACATGGATGTTGATCTGAATAATGTTGCTAATGTTTTGTCTCTATATTTCTTTTGTCAAGATCATGTAACGGCCTATTTTGGTTTCCCCACTATGCCTGGGATGAATGATATAATGTTCTTGGTTGTCATATGTAAATTTCTGGATGATCCCCACTTGGTTGGGTGATGGATGTATGTATAGAGTCTTTTGGTGATAGGAAGGTCATTTATGATGTATGGTGGATTATGGTTCTTCTTGAAGAACATTTCTTTTGCAGATCTGGCCTACAGTCAGGGGGAGCACAATCAGCACAGCAGAGCAGAGTTTTCAGCATGTTCTCAGGGGGAGCATAACCCTTTGCCCTTGATGTCAAAGGGGAGAATGACTTTGAGGATCTTGGGGTTTCCATCAAGTCCAAAGGGGGAGATTGTTGACATTATGACACAGGTGTGGCGCTATGGCATAAGTGTTGTCCTTGATGGAAACTCACTCAAGTGGCAAATCACAGTTCAGGCTCTCAAATTGATATAAAATGAGATACCTGCAGGTACGCCGAACAAAAGCTGCGGACCCGCAGGTGCTCCGAACAAGAGGTGCGGACATACCCACAGGTTCTCCGATCAAAAGGTGCGGACCTAAAGTTCACAGACTTTCATGCAAAGAAAAGTGCATGCACATGGGAAAAGTTACGGGTGATCCATGGTATTTAGTCTGACGTTTTTGATCCTATGGTTTTGGTCCGTGGTTTTGTTTCTAAAGTATTGAACCCCGGTTTTGGATCCCTTGTATTGGGTTTCTATGGTTTTGGTCCATGGTTTGAGTAAGGGCTTGTCTATAAAAAGGAAAGGAGATCATTTGGCTGAGCACTCATGTGTTGAATATCTTAAGGTGAGCAAGATCTGAAATTCTTGTGATCAGTTGGTGAGTGATAACTAGATCTGAAACCTGAGCATTATAAGGCGGATCTACTGATGGGTCGAGATCTCCTTGGCACATGATCAGATCTGTAAATCTGATAGTCTGGGGTATACTTGAAGTCTGAAAAACTATCTATAACCGCAGGTGCAACACGGTGCAGGTGCGGAGAACCACAAGGCAGACAAGGAGAAGGTGCGGAGACACGCAGGCCAGTCAAGGAGAGAGTACGGAGACTCGCAGGTCTGTCAAGCAGAAGGTGCGGAGTTTCTCAGGTTTTGCGCACCGCATATGCAAAGTTCGCAGGACTGACACAATGTGGGCACGGTGACTCGCAGATTCGACACAGAGAAGCCGCGGATGTACGCAAGTTTCTGTTGGTGAAGTTGCAGACCTTTCTTGAAATATGTTTTAGCGGCTTCCTTCTGTTACTGCTGTGTTCTGGGTTTTTGAATTGGTGTCTAGTTACTGGTACTGTGTTCTGAGAAGTTATTGATTCTGTAGTTGCACAAGGAAGTTGATTAATTGCAGATCTATTTGATGTTTTATTGATGTACATGGATCCAGTCTGAAAATTCATGAAACGTGGTCCTTGAGAGAAAAGAGAAGGTTGTAGCCTTCTGCAGGTTGAATCCTGCGTACTGGTATAAGACTGCACCAGTACAGAAGCATTGTAAAAAGAAGGTTCTAATCGAAAGAAGATAGAGACATATTGCAGCAGGTGGTTTTCACCCACATTGGGTTTCCACCTTATATCTTGTGTTCTTTGGTGTGATTGGTTGCTCTATTTTTCTTGTTCCCGTTTACTATTATATGGTTCTAACTCACAGATTAATGATCCACATCTGAAGAATATATTAAATTATAAGTCTGGAAGGTATACACAAGTTTCATTGGTCAGAACTGCAAATATTTGTATAAATTGAAAAGAGTTTGATAATACTGATTCACCCCCCCTCTCAATATTATTTCCAACACGTTAGACATGGTTTTCAAAACTTTCTGCAATCCTTCTAAATTGAACGGATCTTTCGATTGTTTTTTCTTGGGATCTTCCTTAAAAGTAACCTTCTTCGATTTTCGTTCATCTACAGCGTTTTTCTTTTCTAAGGCTATGATACGTTTCTCTACTGCTATTGCTTCCTTCATATTGTCAGCTAAAGTTGTTTTATTAGCTCTATCAACGAAGATTGCTATGTTTGATGGTAAAGCATATATGTACCATTCACTTCGCACTTCTTCGTTGGGCTTAGAATTAGTAGGAATTTTGTTCAACAGTTTATTAAAACGTGAGTTAAAATCTTTGATAGGTTCTTTTGACTCAGCCCTAAGGTTAGACAGGTCATTGATCAATGTCGCGGTAGACCTGTCATCACCGAACTTAGTCAAGAATTGTTCTTGGAAGATATCCCAACTAGTGATAGATCTAGATGGTAATGAGAAATACCATGATCCAGCTGCTCCTTGCAAAGTGTAAGGAAATAATCGGATGACAGCGTCTTCATTAGTAACTCCATTGAGATTTATAGATAACATGAAGTTGTTTATGTGTTCTTCTACTAGCATGCCTGCTTCAGGATTAAATTTAGGCAGCCATTTTTCAGGATGGGCCGGTATTTGACTCAAGGGTGCAGGCATTAAGACTGCCCCTGGGTTATTCCATGGCATTTGGGCCATTGCTGAACTACTAATAGAGGAAAGCACAGAAGATGATCCCTCCAGTTGGAAAGATGAGGATATTACAGTTCCAGATGATTGAGAAGGAGATGTCGAAGTTTCAGTGGACTGGTGGATGATGATTTGAAGTGGAGGAGTGGATGGTTGACTTCGCGGTGGAGAGGTTGAGATGGATGATGATGATGAAAGAGTCTCGCTATCAGACCCTTTAGGTGATTTCCTTGCTCTCTTCCTTGTAGGTAGAGGTAACTCAGTTGGCTCAATACCAAACTTTTCGCTCTTTAATCTGGTAAGAGGATGAGCAGGGTTATATTGCGAAGTCACACTGCCTTGAGATTTATCAGATCTTTGAGGTGATATTGAAAATCGTTGAAGTTTATGAATCAAAGATTCAACTTCAGGAGGTTCAATAGTAGATTTCTCTGAAATGTCAGGGTTTGTGGCAGTGGTTGTTGTTCTTTCGACTTCTTGCTCAAGATTTAAAGATTCTAAGTGCGATGGAGAAGTCGGGGGAGATGGTGAGGGTGATTTACTCTCAAAATGGTATTTAGATTTAGACTTACTTGCCATTCACAGTTCGAGAGCCCTCCTTCTAGCGCCAAATATGTTGAAGCCCCGAAAATCGGGTCTACAACAAGGGGGATACCCACCCGGTCCGGACCTTGGTTAGCAGCTCCTTTTCCGTTTGGTATAGTGGGTCCGACTGGGGATATGGGACCAGTTTCCCAATATATGTGTGTGTGTGTTGAGAATTGATATTTCCTTTCTAATAATTCCTAAGTAAAATGCTTTTATTCTAAATCTAATCTAACGACATGCAATTGTATTCTAATAAACAGAAATATCTAATTCTAAACTAACCTGGGATGTAATCTTTCTGTTATGCGATCTACAATGATTTCAAATAACAGTTGATAATATAGATCATTCAACTACTATAAGAAAAGAATTCAATAAAGATAAACCATTTCGTATAAAAAGTTAGACAAGACAGTTGTGAAAAACATATCGCATAATAAGCTACTCATATATTAAGCATAAATAAATAGCTATCACCGTACAAAAGTGCCAAATGATAACTCAAGCATTCACGCATTCATATATAAATAACTGAACATGAATATCACTTTAACACATAGGCAGAAATAGTTAAGAGATAAAAGTACCATTTATAACTAGTTCTACTCATGAGCTTCAAGCAATAATGATTTATCTCTTCTTAATCCAACATCCACTAAGAGTACAAAAGTGCAACATCAGTAGTAGATATTAAATGCAGATATCAATAAATCATGTTCCATTCATTCATCAAAACCTCCTCGGAGGGTGAAAAAGTGCATGTTTTGAGGACAAGTTTTTGACAAATTTCAGGACCCTTCTCTAAATGCATGAGAAGGGTTTAAATACTACTAACTAAATCTAAAAATAATTTATTACAAAAATGTAGGATGCGGTTTAAATGACTGTCCTCATTTCAGGCAAAAAAAAAGAAAAATTAAAACTAAAGCTGAATCTAAAACTAAAACTAATAACTGACTATCTGTGTATTTGTTCCTTGTAATTGCAAGCGTTCAGCATTTGCTTGAGGAGAGTTGGCTGGCCGACTTCCGACTTTAATTGTCCTGTAAAAACGGAATCGGCAAGAGTTGGCGCCATCTTCTCGGCAGAATTAATTGTTAGGTAAACTTGACTCAGGATAGAGTCAAAGTTGACCAAGTTAAACAGTGATGGTTTTGGGGCACATGGTATTGTGCACCCATAGTATTCTGCTCGTGGTATTATATGTAATGGAGCTTATAAAAGGCTGGAAGCACTTCATTGTAATGCAAGACCTAGAGGTGAGCGATGAAGGCTCACTTGGTCGGATTGGCCAGGGTTTTGGCCAATGCTAATAAGATCTTATCAGGTTGGGTTTTTCCTCGGATTTGGGGTTTTCCCGGATAAACATTTTTGTTTATGTGTTTATGGTTGTTGCTGGCTATTTTTATATTTATTCCTCTCAGTAATTATTTATGTTATGCAGTAAATTTCTTAACAACTGGTATCAGAGCCAGATATTGGCTTCAAAGGGATTCTTTGATGTCAGGGGTTTATAGTGCCTGATGAGATCAATGCAGCCAACTGGTATCAGAGCCAGATATTGGCTTCAAAGGGATTCTTTTATGCCAGGGGTTTATAGTGCTTGATGAGATCAATGCAACCTTTCTTTTACAGATTTGGGTCTGAAAATAATGGTGGAACAATCTTACGCAGAAGAACCTCAAGGAGAATGTGCGCAAGATAGTGCCGGCTAGGGATCGCAGTGCATTTGCGATATTTACCGGTGCTGGAATCTACGAGGGCTCGTAGTTGGAGCGGTTTGATAGAAGTTTTTGAGCACATCAAATTGAGAGAGGATGGATCAGAATTATTGCATGTAAATGGGCATACCACTGTAAGACCTGGTAAGGCATGTGTACCCCTCGGTGATCACCGGTAAAGTCTGGGTTAGACCTAGGTGATAGGGGGGATGTCGGATTAACAATACCCCAGGTAAAAACTCTAAGGGGGGTAAGAGCTAGAGTGAGCGGGATTGTCTCACTTAGCAGGTTTGGCTGGAGTTAGTCAAGGAACCCCAAGTCAAGTTTAAGCGGGGAATTGTTAGGTAAACTTGACTCAGGATAGAGTCAAAGTTGACCAGGTTAAACAGTGATGGTTTTGGGGCACATGGTATTGTGCACCCATAGTATTCTGCTCATGGTATTATATGTAATGGAGTTTATAAAAGGCTAGAAGCACTTCATTGTAATGCAATACCTGGAGGTGAGCGGTGAAGGCTCACTTGGTCGGATTGGCCAGGGTTTTGGCCAATGCTAATAAGATCTTATCAGGTTGGGTTTTTCCTTGGATTTGGGGTTTTCCCAGATAAACATTTGTGTTTATGTGTTTATGGTTGTTGCTGGCTATTTTTATATTTATTCCTCTTAGTAATTATTTATGTTATGCAGTAAATTTCTTAACATTAATGACACATTTGGGAGTCACGCACTGGCTGTGTGGTTTTACCAAATATGTCCAGTAAGAGTCCCAATTCAACTTAGTTAATCTTTTGATTAACTCTGCCCTTTCTTGAGCCTTCTGTCTCCAGTTTGTCTGTAGACGTTGTGCATATATACATACCACTTGAGGATATCTCTGATAAATACCACTGGTTTTAGAGTTCAAGTTTTGCTTTTCGCCTTTAGCACTTTTTCCTACAAATTTCCAGGCTTACAGGCGACTGAGTGATTAGAGGCTTTCCATCTCGAGGGGTTTTTCCCAGGCGCTAATCGTGCATTCAAAACTGCCTCTGTTTCTCGATCCGGGCTTCCCTGGTGTGATTTTCGCCTCTTGCGCGCTTTTTGTTAGAGGATATAAAGCTTGAATTTTGTGAAAATAACGACTCCGTGAGTTCGTGGTTGTGAGCTTTAAATTCTCTATTTGTGATATCAGCCTTATCCAGTACCCATTTAACCATGTCCGTGTATGGAAGAATTTTGGGTTTCGCCGCTATCCTGTGCAAGAACGAACATGCAAGATCTGTAATAGATGCCTCAGAAGACCCGTGTGAGCCTGCAGTAGTCGTAACCTCCATTACCTTGGGATCTTCTTCCTCAAGTAGACTGTACATGCCTTCCCAAGTAGTAATACCAGCATCTTTGTTACAGGTGGTGTTTGTGTATAACGGCGTCATTTCTTTGTCTTCAAAACTCGGAGCTTTACCCTTCTTTCCCATGATATTTTGAACACTGCTATGTATACTTCTTTGCTTTTCGCTCCTGCAGTTTACAAATGAGGTGAGAATAATGATAGGAAAAAGGTGACGGGAAAGCTTTAAATGCGGAAAACATATAAAATACACCACCTTACGTGAAATGGCCCTTCGATCATATTAAAACCATATTTCATTAATGATTGCCAAATAACTCATTGATTAACATTAACGCGCATAACGGGGCCTCGGGTTATGGAAAAAACTTTTTCAAACAACGAGCCTTGAAGATCTGCAATAGGGCGATTTTGCGATTTGCTTCGCAATATCGCATATCGCAGTATCGCAGATCGCAATATCGCAAATCCGTTGCATGTGGTAATCATCCGTCAATGTGTTTCCTGCGAAATGCGATTCACGATGTTAGAGTCGGTCTTGAGCCCTCCATCAGCGATCAAAACTCTTTGCATTTGCATAGGTAGGTGTCTCATCAGTGTCAATTTTTGCATCCCATTAGGCATGCCATAACCCTGATGGAGGAGCTGGTATATTTTACCCCTCTTGGCATTGCTGGATCAGGTCATTTCAGTCATTAAGCTCTTTCAAGCTTGTCTTGTCTTGTCTTGAGGTCAATTTCCTAGGTCTAGGGTTTTGGTCAAATATGTTTACAAGGTCATGTTTTTGAAGGTCAATAAGTGCTCAGCAAGCCAGAGGGATGATTGTAAAGATGTTTATTTGAGATTTTTATCTTGTACAGTTAATTTTCACCTTGGATTTAAAAACTCTGTTTTTAAAGCCAAGGTCATTTTTCAAATGTTTGTAAAAAGTGATGAAATTTCAAAAGACTTCAGCGGACAGCATGTAACCCTGGTCCCCTTGCCAAGATCCCTCAGATGATCTACCTGCAAAAGGAATTAAGCAAAAGCACTAAATGAGTCAATTTCAGGACAAAGGAAACCAAAAAAGTCAGTTTTATAAAGTGTCAAAGAGAAACATTAGAAAATGGGTTTGAGCATGAAATTTATTCAAATGGAATTTATAAAGACCCAATCTCCCTCCTTTTACTCTCATTGTGCATCCAAAACACTTGCAAGAGAGATTGGGCGAGCTTCCAAGTGAATTTGAGCGAAACTGGTTGAAATTGGGAGCAGGACAGGCGCGCGACCCGTCAGGCCAGGCGCGCGACCCGTCAGAAGGCTTCCCGCAGTTCAAATTTTCAACGGGCGCGACCCGTCAGGCGCGCGCGACCCGTTGGGCGAGGTGCGCGACCCGTCAAGCAACCTCCCTCCAAACTCATTTCAAATTTGCTTAAGCACCCTCTAAATCATCAAATCGCTTGAGGTAGGTTCTCTAAACTTGGAAATGGTTGCTGGTTATGTTGAAGGACATCATGAGTGTGTTTTTAATGATCAAATTGTGCAAGAGAAAACGCTCCATATGGCTGTATAGTAAATTTGTAAAAAGATGCTAGGGTTTATTGTTGTTTCATTGTTTTTCCCCTTGTAATTATTCTCTTCATTCCCATTTCATTTTCCCTATATTTCCATGTCAATTTCCCTTTTAAATTTGTAAAGAAAATAAACCCTACCCCTTTTCCCTTTAAAAATAAAAAATCACATCCTAACCCTATCTCTCCTTATGCCCATGTAAACATATGAGTTTGATGATGTATATGCAATGATGTTTGCAGTGTATTTCCCTAAATTCCCTGTTGTATACATGTATTCCCATTTTCCTTGTAAAAATGTCCCTACCCTAACAGTTCCCTCATGTTCCTTGTCCCCTTGAAACAGCATATAAATCAACTTTTTACAGGCAGAAACAGCAGCACAGTTTGTCCACTTTGCTCCTTAAACAATGTCAGAAACCGAAACTTATGAGCAAAGTGATGACCAGTCATCAGCTTCAGAGATTGAGGTACAGAGGAGGCCTCATAAGGGTGGAAAGGGTGGACATCATAGGCGAGAGGAGCCCACCTCTTTAGCAGAGTTACAGGCTTGTCCTATGGCAGTCACATGTTTCCAGTATATGTCTTGTTATGAGTTTTGTGAGAGGATCTCTCGGATTCAGCAACACAGAAAGTTGGCTCGCCTATTTGTTTTACACTTGCATGATGGACATGTCAACCTTGCAGGGGTGAACTTTACATTGACACTCGAGGTGATCTCACATGCCACAGGGATACCTAATGTTGGGGAGGTGTGGAATAAGCGCAAGGTGTTGGATAGTGTTCACTTTGAGCCTTTTGTCCGGCCACCATTCATGAGACATTTGGCAGGTGCCTTTCCATTCAGGTTTCTCAAGAGCGAGTATGCTCCCATGATGAGGCTCATCATGCACTATTTTACCTGTGAGGGCAGATTTTCACAGGTATATTCATACCATATTCGCCTCTTGATGCACTTTACCCGAGTGAGGATGATGAACATCCCTGCTTTCTTCTATCAGAACATTCAGAGGATGGTGCCCATGTTACAGAGGAAGAGCCCGGCACAGCAGTATAGGAGCCTGTACCATTATGGTTTGATTCAGCTTGTAGTATTGCATCAGTTGGCTCAGCAGGGCATCTCATGGGAGGATTTCATCTCTCGTGAGCTTTTCACAGCACCATCACCGCCACATCCTGAGGTTATTCATGAGGAGGGAGGACCATCACAGCAGCATGACATCCCTGTCACTAGACATGTCAGCTCCTCACCTCTGGTTACCTATCAGAAAGGTCCGAGGGCCTTATTTGCAGCAGCTCGACGAGTACTATCTCCACAGCAGGTGGAAGGGGTCTCGCCTTCTTCATCGGCTCAAGGAGTGTTATCTCCACATCAGGTGGAAGGGGCCTCTCTTTCTTCACCAGCACAGGTACCAGGGAGGGGCAAATAGCCCATGATTGATGAGGGGCCATCAGGAGTTCCAGATATTGAGCTTGTTGATCTTGAGGCCAGTTCTCCTAGCCGAGAGGCAAAGGAGATCATTCAGCATCTCAGAGCTGAAAATGATGCCTTGCAGAGGAGATTAGAGGAGGCACAATGGACCATCACATACCTCGAGCAGCGCAACAAACAGTTGGAAGATGAGCAAGTACTTGATGAGTTGTGGAGAATTCGTAGTGACCGAACCTTGAACCGAAGAAGACCCGGTGATCCATTGCCCACTGACCGAGAGTCCATGCTCATCCGGGTAAATGCACACTTGGAGAGGCTGTTGGCTAAGGCCAACCAAGAGAAGAAATTGCTGAGGAACATGAAGAACCATTACTGGGCAAGAATGCATGTGTGCAAGGCAAAGATGAAGATGTTTCAAAGGCGGTTGACCGAGGCACTAAAACGGAGAAAGAAGCCTAATCCCCTCCGTATCTTGGCTGAGGCTTCACTCAAGGATCAAGGCACTAAATAGCCTAGCCACAGCACAAATCCCAAGAAATTTTGAGAATTTTGGGTGAATTTTGGCATTTTCAGGCAATTTGCAGGTTTTTCCCATTAACGGGTCTCACCCCCCGCGCAACCCTTCATCATGGCAACTCCATTTGACAAAAACTCAGCATTTCCAGATTTTTCAGGAAAAGTTACACATTCTCATGGATGGACTTGAGATTTGGTGAAGTTTTGGGCCTCCAGAAAGTCAAAAAACTAGCAAAAATTGACTTTCTGCCACTTTTTTGAACTGCAGAAAGCAGTCTTGGGAGATTTCATTTGTGACAGGGAAAATGAACTCCAAATTCAAAAATTCCAGTTGGGTTGGAAAGTAGACTCATAGACCTTTCCAACAAGCCTACTCTTGCTCAATTTGGCCACCTGCAAGTGCCCCAAAAGTGGTGCCAAAGGCGCGCGACCCGTCAGGCAGGGGCGCGCGACCCGTCAGGCAGTTTTTTCAAAAATGCACTGTACAGCTCAGAAAACGCAGATTTGACTCAGTTTGACTTTTTGGGGTGAATTATGATTCTCTTTGATGTAATTATTGTACTTTTGAGACACTTTTACTCTTATGTAACACTTCTAGAAGATTCATTCATGAAAAGGGTAAATATTAAATGAATGAATTGGTTTCCTAGCTTATAGAGGCAAGTTGTTTTGACTGCCTAGTTTGTAGTGCTTAGTTTAGAAGTGGTTGAAACAGCTCCTAGGATAGTGAGCTCGACCCATGGAGGTAGGGAAAGAGGTTAGATCATCTATATTATGTATTTTCTTGCTCATTTTCATGGTTGGACTCTTGAGGGATAAGCTATCATTGTATTCTTCACTGTATCTCTGCAATTTTTGGCTAAGGAAGACCAGGGTTTTGCAGTCCTCTTTGGGATTCTTGTGGACTCATGTGTTGATGGTGTGTTTCTCAATGTACTTGTAAGCTTGTTATGTGACTCATTTCCTTTCTTTTATTTCTGCACATTAAACAAATGAAGTGTTAAAGTAAGAATTCATGCTTGCCATGCTCTACTTTTAAGTTTGTTTAATTTCAATGTTTTCTACTGTCTAAAGAGAATTCAAAGTTATTGTTTGCTCTCTTTAGCTCTTCACCTTTCATTCCTGACCATCTACCTCAATCAAAGGCATCAACACTGTCTCCTACCTCGCCCCAAGGAACCCCCTGCAGAAACTGTGTCCCATCCCCACACCCAAAATTGCCCTCTCCTGAATTTGCCACCAAAAACCCAAAAAACCCCAAATCAAATTCTTTGATCAATTTACTAGCCTAATATCAGTGTTACCTTATTGTTCATCTCATCTATTGAAGATTTTACGAGACAGACCGGAGAGAGCCTTCTCCTGCCCCGTAGGGCTAGCTACGAGGCTAAATGGTTTGATGTTTCCTTGAGGTTTACCTTTCTCAGCCTGAGGTGAAATTTCAAGCGCTAACATACTGGCGACCATACTGGGGAGAACAATTAATTATTTGCTCATTGACGTGTTATTTCATAAGTCTTAGACGGAGCCTGAAGTTACGCCAGGTAGCCTTCGAAAACGCTCTTGTTTTACATCAGCGTTAGTAGATAAACGCTGCTTCAGTCAATCTCCGTGAGCTTGTGAAAGTGCGCTTCATTGACACTTTATCCCAGTATAATTGTTAACTCTGAGCCGTGGATGATAGGTTGAGAGTTTTCATAGGCTGAATGGTTTTTCTTTCCTAGTCTTTTTGAGCAAAACAAGCTGGCTACAGATCCTAGACCCTTTTTCAAATCTCATTCATGCCCAGCTATTTTTTATTATCTTGAAGATTTAGATTTTGACGAAAGCTTTGAGTTGTCTCTGTTTAAAGCCAAGTCTGAAAGTGCGCTCAATTCTCTAGTCCTTGACCCTGATTTTGCAGCTGCTATTGAATTTGAGAAACATAACAAATTGGTCGAAAATTTCATCTTGCGACATCTCCAGACACATATTCAAGCTACTACCCTTGCTGACTTTGTTGAGAATATCTCTGATCATATTGGATCCACTATCACGGCTCACGAAGAATCTTATCCTCCTTATGTTTCAGTTTCGCCTATAATCACCTATCCCGAATCCACAGTCGGTTCTCCTTCTACACCCCATACCCCTCCTACTCCTCCTACCCCTCCGACTCCCCCGACTCCACAAACTACACCTCCTCTTATTATAGTCCCTGCTATCACAGCTCCTCCTCCTCATACTCATCCTACTCCCCCTCCTAGAGCAATGGCTGCTCGGTTTGCCCCACTTGCTTTGCCTGCAAATCTTCATGATATGCCAGCTGATTATCAAAGTAAAATTCCCATGTTTGATGGCACTCCACAAAGTATTACTGCTCAGCAACATATCGACAAAATGACCACTTTCTTTGATCTATATGAGTTAGATGAGGAAGATGTTACCATGCAGTTGTTCGTGCAAACATTTGCAGGAGAAGTTAGAAAATGGTTCAGAGGGTTGACAGCTAACAGCATTGCCACTTTGGAAACACTTCAGAATCAGTTTTTAGATCGATGGGAAATCAGAAAGGATCCACTTCAGATTAATGCCGAATACAACAACCTCAAGCGTAATCCGGGTGAGTCAGTTCAAGATTACATAATCAGATTCAATACAGTTTACAATGTTATTCCCGATGACTTGAGACCGTCAAGAAAATCAGCACTTCTTAAGTTCCCAGATGGTTTTGATCCGGAGATGGCCTACTCATTGAGAGATAGAGATCCTCCTACCTTGGAGGATATGCAGAAGATTGCTGTCAGCGTTGAGGCAAACTTAAATGACAAAAGAGCAAGAATGAAGGCTGAAAAGCGAGTCACAATCAAGGAGGAAGCATCCACCTCAAATCAGCTTCTTCGTGAGGTTGAGCAGCTTAAAAGAGCATTTGAAAATGTTCAGATTGTCAAGCCGGAGCCTCAGATTCGTAATCCAAATTTCAGAGGTCAACAGCAGCAGCAATATAGAATTAAGCAGCGGGAAACAAAGGCACAAGAGGCAGCAGTTCAGCAGCAAATGAAACCTCCTTTTCAGCAGAATTTTGTTAGTCAAGAATCTGAGGATGAAGGTGATAATGTTGGAGAGGAAAATCACTTCTTCACTCCTGATGATATGCCCACTTATGTTACAGAAGAAGATGAGTTGGTGAGTAATTCCATCATTCCCCAAGATGAGCATTATATTTTGTCAAACGATGCAATACTTGAAGAAGAATCCGAAGAGTATCAAAGAGGGTATTTGCATGCTTTATCAGCCCAGCAAGGCCAGCAAAGACAATTGAGAAACCGAGCTGTTCCCATAAATCCCATTCAGAAAAGGAAAGATACTTCAGCAAAGAATGATTCGGCTTCCCCACACGCAAAAGGAAAAGACATAGTCGGTCCTTCAACAAGTCAATCATCACCAGCAGCTAAGATGGATCAGCCATCAAATGCACCAAAAGATAAAGCTGAAAAAAGAGATAATCCGGCTAAAGAAGGTGAGAAGGTTTCAGTTTTCAGTTTGGAGAATGAGATTGCAAAGTTGAAAGTGCCCATTCCTTTGACAGAAATCATGAAGAATAGCACTTACCGAGGCCAGCTCTCCAAGATGTTGAATTTTGATCCAATGCTAGACACGGTGAATGTACAAGATGATCAGCTGGAGTTGATTTTTGGGCCAGCTTTAAATGGTGAGTCTCCTGAAAGTGATGTTCCTCCATTTTATATCAGTTTGCGATTGCATGAGTATGTGCTGCACAATGCCATGTTTGACTCGGGAGCCTCGCATAATTTGATGCCGAAAACGATCATGGAAAAGCTGGGACTTGACATCACAAGGAAGTATCATGATTTGTATTCGTTTGATTCCAGCCGGGTAAGGTGTATTGGTTTGATTAAAGACTTGGTGGTGAGTCTAGATCAAATTCCAGCAAAGAATGTTTTGATGGATGTGGTAGTGGCGGATATTCCTCCGCGGTTTGGCATGTTGCTGTCGAGATCATGGGGAGCCAAGCTCAAAGGTACAATTCAGCTTGATTTTTCATATGCCACAATTCCAGTTTTCGGTCAAATGAGGAAGTTATATCGGGAACAAAAGATGAAATACATGATCACTAGTAAGGAAAAGCCAGTCAATCATCCTGTAAATTATGTACAAACAGATTTAGAATCTTTTATTTTGTTTGCGAATAATTTCAATGAGGTAGATAGTCAGTTAGTTCAAGTAGAAGATATACCAGACATTTCAGAAAATTTCAGAGAAGTTTTGAGAAAGGAAAGTGAAGAAAGGTCTGCTGTCATAAGGCCAATTGCTGAAACAAATGGACAGCAAACAGAGCATGCATCAACATCAGATTTTCAGCACTTAGAAGATGATGAGGATGGTCTTTGGACCATGGATTTTGATGGCGCAGTGGGCAGCGATGGTGTTGGTATAGGTGTGTGGATTCGAAGCCCATTTTCAGTCCAAAACCAAGTTCCAAGCAAGGTACGGGTATGTTCTTATAAATTGGCATTTGATTGTTCAAATAATGAGGCGGAATATGAAGCTCTTATTGCTAGTCTGAAAATCCTTCGGAAGTTGAAGGCAAAGAAGATAGCGGTATATGGCGACTCTGAGTTGGTTATCAAGCAAGTAAAAGGTGAATTTCAGGCCAAACATCCTCGTATGCGAGCATATCGGAATGTTGTCCTAGATATCTTAAAGCGGTTTTCAGAACATACTTTGACATGTGTTCCCCGGATTCAAAATGGTGTCGCGGATGCATTGGCTAAGGCAGCAAGTAATCTGAAAATACCCATGAATTCCAGCAATAAGTTTGAGATATATGTAAAGCATCGTCCTACTGTCCCAGATAATCAAAGGTGTTGGCAAGTTTTCCAAGATGATGAAGAAATCAAAGATTTTCTGCAAATTGAGGGTAAATTCGAAGACATTTCAATAGACACGGAAGCTGAAGGAGTAAATCAGATGGATGTGTTGCAGCTCAAGGACAATTACATTCCTAAAGGATTAATTCCTTTGGAAGAATTGTTCGATCAAGATGATGTGGCCCGCAAGCCAACTTTGAGGCCAACGAACGAAAGTGTTGAAGATGTGAATCTTGGGACAGCCGAAAATCCAAAGATGGTGAAGCTCTCGAAAGCATTGCCGCCAAAGGTAAAGAAAGAGTATATCAGATTATTGTCTTCATTTTCTAATGTTTTTGCATGGGACTATTCAGATTTGAAAACTTATGACACAAGTATCATTCAGCATACTATTCCCATAAAGCCAAATCAAAATCCTTTCCGACAAAAGTTGAGAAGAATTAATCCTAAATTACTGCCATTGATTGAGAAGGAAGTCAACAGGTTGTATAAGTCTGGAATCATAGTGCCAATCCGGTTTTCTGATTGGATTTCCAACTTGGTGCCCATGAGAAAGAAGACCGGCGAGATTCGCTTGTGTATAGACTTCAGAAATCTGAACAAGGTGTCATTAAAGGACAATTATCCGCTGCCCAAAATTGACCACATATTGCAGCGAGTAGTGGGGGCATCAAGGATGTCATTGCTTGATGGTTATTCCGGATATAATCAGATTTTGGTGCACGAAGATGACCGTGACAAGACAGCATTTACTACTCCGTGGGGTACATTTCATTATGCCAAGATGCCATTTGGATTAAAGAACGCGGGTGCCACATTTCAGCGAGCAATGGACATGGCCTTTGCAAATGAAAAGGATGTCTTTTTGGTTGTTTATCTTGATGATCTGACCGTGTTTTCTAAATCAGATGAAGAGCATTTGTTTCATTTGACTAAGGTGTTCCAAAAGTGTAGAAAGTATGGTATCTCATTGAATCCGAAGAAGAGTCTTTTTGCTATGAGCGAAGGCAAGCTGCTGGGCCATATTATTTCTAAAGATGGCATTCGTATAGATCCTGCACGGGTGGAAGCAATTCAGCAATTAGAGCAGCCCCGAAGCAAGAAAGAGATTCAGTCCTTCAATGGCAAATTGAATTTTCTGCGTCGCTTCATCCCCAATCTTGCCGAACATCTTAGAGAGATAACCAACATGCTCAAGAAGGACAACGAGCTCAAATGGACCGAAGAGGCGGTAAAGTCTTTTAATTTGATAAAGGTAATCTTATCTTTAGCCCCAACTTTGATCAGCCCAGATTATACACAGGATTTTATTTTATTTTCATTTGCTTCTGAGCATACGTTGGCAGCCGTATTGATGCAAAAGAGAGATGGGGTTGAGAGGCCCATCGCTTTTTTCAGCCGTATCATAAGGGACGGAGCGCTGAATTATAATATTATTGAGAAGCAAGCATTGGCGCTGATTAAAGCCTTGAAAGATTTCCGAGTATACATATTGAATTCTCATATTTTAGCATATGTTCCCAATGCAGCTGTTAAGGATGTTTTAGTACAAACGGAACCGGAAGGAAGAAGGGGTAAGTGGATCGCTGCACTATTAGAGTATGATGTAGAAATTAAGCCTACCAAGTTGATTAAAGGTCAAGGTCTTGCTAAGTTGATGGCTGAAACGAATCTCCACGTCCTTGACATCAATTTGATTGCTGCCTTGTCCGATGAAGACGAAGAAAATTCAGCTCTACAGGTATCCGATATCTTTGTGTCTTCTCCTTGGTATGCTGATATAGTTTATGTGCTTCAAAATTTGTCTTCACCCCCTAGGATGCCTAGAAACAAAGCTAGAACATTGAAGCTAAAGGCTGCCAAATTTTGCATTATCAAATCAGCACTTTATTGGAAAGATCTCGGTGGCATATTGCTAAACTGTTTGGTAGAAGAAGAAGCTAAGACAACAGTAGAAGATTTTCATAAAGGTGACTGTGGGGGTCACTTGTTTTGGAAGACCACGGCTAATAAGATCTTGAGAGTTGGTTTCTATTGGCCTTCTTTATTTTCTGATGTGTTTAAAGCGGTAAAGAGCTGTCACGAATGTCAAATTTTTCAAGGAAAGCAGAAATTACAGCCGTTGCCTCTCAAGCCCATTGAAATCAATGCACCATTTCAGCAATGGGGCTTGGATTTTATTGGCGAAATTCACCCAGCATCTTCCGGGCAGCATCGATGGATCTTGACCACCACAGATTACTTCACGAAGTGGATTGAAGCCATTCCCACCCGGCAAGCCACGGACTCGGTAATTATCTCTTTTCTTGAAAGTAACATATTGTCACGTTTCGGCTGTCCACACAAGTTGATTACAGATAATGCAGCAGCATTCAAATCGAAGAAAATGGTTGATTTTTGCTATAAATATAACATCAGCTTGGGGCATTCTACCGCCTACCATCCACAAGGTAATGGGCTGGCTGAATCTTCGAACAAATCTCTAGTGAACATCATAAAGAAATTGCTGGAAATAAATAAGAAGAGTTGGCACAAAAAGTTAGTAAATGCATTATGGGCTGATCGGGTAAGTCAAAAGAAGTCAATTGGTATGTCACCTTTTGAACTGGTTTATGGAGTAGATGCAGTGTTTCCTACTTCACTTAGTGTTCCAGTAGCCAAGTTGTTTCAAGAAGATGGTGGCGAGGAGGATCCTATGCAACGGCGAATCAGTCAAATGATTCATTTACAGCAGACACGAGAGGAAGTTCATCAAAATTCCCTTAAGTTGCAGGAGCGCATAAAGAAAATCTATGACAAAAAGGCCAAATCAGATGATTTTCAAATAGATGATGTTGTTTTGAGATGGTATGCCCGAAATGAAGACAAAGGGAAACATGGAAAATTCGACAACTTGTGGAAAGGTCCCTACAAAATTGCAGCATACCGTGGTCCAAATGCCTTTCTTCTCAAAGAAATGAACGGTGATGAATGTCTTGGTGGGTCGGTGAATGGCCGGCTGCTCAAAAGGTATCATGCTTGAGCATTTTCTGCACTAATCACTCTCATTGTAATTACCATTTTACTTTCATTCTGCAGCAAGTGTGAACTGATCTCCCATCTTCAGTTTGGGGCCCGAGGTGAAGGCTATAATTCTGAAAATGGTGATTAGTTGGTGTGAGTTTCTGAAATTGTTTTAGTCAGTCTGTTTTCTGCATAAAGTGAGTCAGTTAGTGTCAAAGTTAGTCTAAGATTTCAGTCAATTGTCCAAGTCAAATAAAGTTGTCCAAATTTGGTCACATGTGTAAAAGTTGACTCCATTTCCCAATGATTAATAAAGCACTGGTCTGCTCTCCCAGAGGTCTAAGGTTCTTGGTACCTCCAAGGAGCTACCATCCCCATTGGAGCCAATGTTAGAGTCGGTCTTGAGCCCTCCATCGGCGATCAAAACTCTTTGCATTTGCATAGGTAGGTGTCTCATCAGTGTCAATTTTTGCATCCCATTAGGCATGCCATAACCCTGATGGAGGAGTTGGTATATTTTACCCCTCTTGGCATTGCTGGATCAGGTCATTTCAGTCATTAAGCTCTTTCAAGCTTGTCTTGTCTTGTCTTGAGGTCAATTTCCTAGGTCTAGGGTTTTGGTCAAATATGTTTACAAGGTCATGTTTTTGAAGGTCAATAAGTGCTCAGCAAGCCAGAGGGATGATTGTAAAGATGTTTATTTGAGATTTTTATCTTGTACAGTTAATTTTCACCTTGGATTTAAAAACTCTGTTTTTAAAGCCAAGGTCATTTTTCAAATGTTTGTAAAAAGTGATGAAATTTCAAAAGACTTCAGCGGACAGCATGTAACCCTGGTCCCCTTGCCAAGATCCCTCAGATGATCTACCTGCAAAAGGAATCAAGCAAAAGCACTAAATGAGTCAATTTCAGGACAAAGGAAACCAAAAAAGTCAGTTTTATAAAGTGTCAAAGAGAAACATTAGAAAATGGGTTTGAGCATGAAATTTATTCAAATGGAATTTATAAAGACCCAATCTCCCTCCTTTTACTCTCATTGTGCATCCAAAACACTTGCAAGAGAGATTGGGCGAGCTTCCAAGTGAATTTGAGCGAAACTGGTTGAAATTGGGAGCAGGACAGGCGCGCGACCCGTCAGGCCAGGCGCGCGACCCGTCAGAAGGCTTCCCGCAGTTCAAATTTTCAATGGGCGCAACCCGTCAGGCGCGCGCGACCTGTTGGGCAAGGTGCGCGACCCGTCAAGCAACCTCCCTCCAAACTCATTTCAAATTTGCTTAAGCACCCTCTAAATCATCAAATCGCTTGAGGTAGGTTCTCTAAACTTGGAAATGGTTGCTGGTTATGTTGAAGGACATCATGAGTGTGTTTTTAATGATCAAATTGTGCATGAGAAAACGCTCCATATGGCTGTATAGTAAATTTGTAAAAAGATGCAGGGTTTATTGTTGTTTCATTGTTTTTCCCCTTGTAATTATTCTCTTCATTCCCATTTCATTTTCCCTATATTTCCATGTCAATTTCCCTTTTAAATTTGTAAATAAAATAAACCCTACCCCTTTTCCCTTTAAAAATAAAAAATCACATCCTAACCCTATCTCTCCTTATGCCCATGTAAACATATGAGTTTGATGATGTATATGCAATGATGTTTGCAGTGTATTTCCCTAAATTCCCTGTTGTATACATGTATTCCCATTTTCCTTGTAAAAATGTCCCTCCCCTAACAGTTCCCTCATGTTCCTTGTCCCCTTGAAACAGCATATAAATCAACTTTTTACAGGCAGAAACAGCAGCACAGTTTGTCCACTTTGCTCCTTAAACAATGTCAGAAACCGAAACTTATGAGCAAAGTGATGACCAGTCATCAGCTTCAGAGATTGAGGTACAGAGGAGGCCTCATAAGGGTGGAAAGGGTGGACATCATAGGCGAGAGGAGCCCACCTCTTTAGCAGAGTTACAGGCTTGTCCTATGGCAGTCACATGTTTCCAGTATATGTCTTGTTATGAGTTTTGTGAGAGGATCTCTCGGATTCAGCACCACAGAGAGTTGGCTCGCCTATTTGTTTTACACTTGCATGATGGACATGTCAACCTTGCAGGGGTGAACTTTACATTGACACCCGAGGTGATCTCACATGCCACAGGGATACCTAATGTTGGGGAGGTGTGGAATAAGCGCAAGGTGTTGGATAGTGTTCACTTTGAGCCTTTTGTCCGGCCACCATTCATGAGACATTTGGCAGGTGTGTTTCCATTCAGGTTTCTCAGGAGCGAGTATGCTCCCATGATGAGGCTCATCATGCACTATTTTACCTGTGAGGGCAGATTTTCACAGGTATATTCATACCATATTCGCCTCTTGATGCACTTTACCCGAGTGAGGATGATGAACATCCCTGTTTTCTTCTATCAGAACATTCAGAGGATGGTGCCCATGTTACAGAGGAAGAGCCCGGCACAGCAGTATAGGAGCCTGTACCATTATGGTTTGATTCAGCTTGTAGTATTGCATCAGTTGGCTCAGCAGGGCATCTCATGGGAGGATTTCATCTCTCGTGAGCTTTTCACAGCACCATCACCGCCACATCCTGAGGTTATTCATGAGGAGGGAGGACCATCACAGCAGCATGACATCCCTGTCACTAGACATGTCAGCTCCTCACCTCTGGTTACCTATCAGAAAGGCCCGAGGGCCTTATTTGCAGCAGCTCGGCGAGTACTATCTCCACAGCAGGTGGAAGGGGTCTCGCCTTCTTCATCGGCTCAGCGAGTGTTATCTCCACATCAGGTGGAAGGGGCCTCGCTTTCTTCACCAGCACAGGTACCAGGGAGGGGCAAACAGCCCATGATTGATGAGGGGCCATCAGGAGTTCCAGATATTGAGCTTGTTGATCTTGAGGCCAGTTCTCCTAGCCGAGAGGCAAAGGAGATCATTCAGCATCTCAGAGCTGAAAATGATGCCTTGCAGAGGAGATTAGAGGGGGCACAATGGACCATCACATACCTCGAGCAGCGCAACAAACAGTTGGAAGATGAGCAAGCACTTGATGAGTTGTGGAGAATTCGTAGTGACCGAACCTTGAACCGAAGAAGACCCGGTGATCCATTGCCCGCTGACCGAGAGTCCATGCTCATCCGGGTAAATGCACACTTGGAGAGGCTGTTGGCTAAGGCCAACCAAGAGAAGAAATTGCTGAGGAACATGAAGAACCATTACTGGGCAAGAATGCATGTGTGCAAGGCAAAGATGAAGATGTTTCAAAGGCGGTTGACCGAGGCACTAAAACGGAGAAAGAAGCCTAATCCCCTCCGTATCTTGGTTGAGGCTTCACTCAAGGATCAAGGCACTAAATAGCCTAGCCACAGCACAAATCCCAAGAAATTTTGAGAATTTTGGGTGAATTTTGGCATTTTCAGGCAATTTGCAGGTTTTTCCCATTAACGGGTCTCACCCCCCGCGCGACCCTTCATCATGGCAACTCCATTTGACAAAAACTCAGCATTTCTAGATTTTTCAGGCAAAGTTACACATGTTCATGGATGGACTTGAGATTTGGTGAAGTTTTGGGCCTCCAAAAAGTCAAAAAACTAGCAAAAATTGACTTTCTGCCACTTTTTTGAACTGCAGAAAGCAGTCTTGGGAGATTTCATTTGTGACAGGGCAAATGGAATCCAAATTCAAAAATTCCAGTTGGGTTGGAAAGTAGACTCACAGACCTTTCCAACAAGCCTACTCTTGCTCAATTTGGCCACCTGCAAGTGCCCCAAAAGTGGTGCCAAAGGCGCGCGACCCGTCAGGCAGTTTTTTCAAAAATGCACTGTACAGCTCAGAAAACGCAGATTTGACTCAGTTTGACTTTTTGGGGTGAATTATGATTCTCTTTGATGTAATTATTGTACTTTTGAGACACTTTTACTCTTATGTAACACTTCTAGAAGATTCATTCATGAAAAGGGTAAATATTAAATGAATCAATTGGTTTCCTAGCTTATAGAGGCAAGTTGTTTTGACTGCCTAGTTTGTAGTGCTTAGTTTAGAAGTGGTTGAAACAGCTCCTAGGATAGTGAGCTCGACCCATGGAGGCAGGGAAAGAGGTTAGATCATCTATATTATGTATTTTCTTGCTCATTTTCGTGGTTGGACTCTTGAGGGATAAGCTATCATTGTATTATTCACTGTATCTCTGCAATTTTTGGCTAAGGAAGACCAGGGTTTTGCAGTCCTCTTTGGGATTCTTGTGGACTCATGTGTTGATGGTGTGTTTCTCAATGTACTTGTAAGCTTGTTATGTGACTCATTTCCTTTCTTTTATTTCTGCACATTAAACAAATGAAGTGTTAAAGTAAGAATTCATGCTTGCCATGCTCTGCTTTTAAGTTTGTTTAATTTCAATGTTTTCTACTGTCTAAAGAGAATTCAAAGTTATTGTTTGCTCTCTTTAGCTCTTCACCTTTCATTCCTGACCATCCACCTCAATCAAAGGCATCAACACTGTCTCCTACCTCGCCCCAAGGAACCCCCTGCAGAAACTGTGTCCCATCCCCGCACCCAAAATTGCCCTCTCCTCAATTTGCCACCAAAAACCCCAAAAACCCCAAATCAAACTCTTTGATCAGTTTACTAGCCTAATATCAGTGTTACCTTATTGGTCATCTCATCTATTGAAGATTTTACGAGACAGACCGGAGAGAGCCTTCTCCTGCCCCGTAGGGCTAGCTACGAGGCTAAATGGTTTGATGTTGCCTTGAGGTTTACCTTTCTCAGCCTGAGGGGAAATTTCAAGCGCTAACACACGAGATGCGCCATCACATATCGGCAGTTTAAGGCATTTCAGCGTAAGTGATGTTTGAGGCATGCGATGCGATGAGAGTCTTTTTATGCGTGATTTCGCATCGCGATTTCGCACTTTTTAGAATTCCGCTTGTAAGAAGGCATCCATTACCCTTTTTGCGATGCGATGCGTTTTAAGGAGTGATTTATTATATCTTATCATAAAACTTAAGTCTTTTTAGATTTTTTGAGGGTATTCTCCTAAGTTTATGATAGTAAGTTTTATTGAAAAAGGAAATACAAGCTTTAATTGATTTTTTAAATTTTTTGAATAAGGGTCCCCACTTATTTAGTATTAGTGATAAAACTAAATAAGAAGGGGGGTTGTTGCTGGCCACAATAGGTTGTTATAGTAATAAATTTCTAATGCATGGAATTTTTGTCTTACGGTTATTATTGTTCCCTAATTCATGAAATATTGGTGAAGGCCTTGATACTGTTGGAAAATTTTGCATGTGTTACTCATAAATTATGAAATAATGAATGTTCCTAGAGGATATATTGCATGTGCATCCTTGAAACTCCATAACAATTTCCATCAAAATATAAAATTCTAAAGTTGGTGTATAGTTGCATCCATAGAGAGCAAAGTTGCTTCCCAAATCTTAATTATTTTGACTCCAATCTTCCCAATAGATAGGAATTGGTCCTAGATCCTTGGTGATCACTCCCACTTAATGAATTTTCATTCTCTTCACTTCCTTCCTCTCTCTCTTCCTCCCTTTAAGGATAGGTAGCCTCTCCAGGGCTTGGTACGAAATTCACTTGGAGTGAGATGTTGCAAAACCAATTAGACAGGCCTTTGCACTGATGTTTCCTGTAACTCTCCTTTGAATTTGAGGTCATTCTCATAGTTGAATCTCAAGATAATTGATGCCCTAGCCATTGTACCAAGTGCGAACCCTTGAAGTTGCTTTGAATTGGGGATTTCTTGAAGCTTTGTAATTGAGTAGCATATCATTAAAAACCTTTTCTCTTGACTGTATTGACCTTCGATGATATCCTATCCTGTCAAGTATCTCAACCTTGGGTCTAGTATAGTCTTTCTCTCAAGGGGATTTTCGTGGAAATCCATCATAGATTCTCCCAAAGCTCACACTTCAATTGATCCTTTCCATTGAATTAGCCTTCCTTGCCTCATTTTAAATACTAATACAGACAGATTAATCACAAGTGAGGGATACTAGGACTCCTCCCATTGGTGAAAATCCGATAAGAGAAGGGGAAATAGGTTGTGGTGACAGTAGGCCTTTGTCCTAAATTGTGGTTGTGCCCTCTAGCTCTAGCCTACAAACTAAGCATGCTAGTTTGCACAGTAACAATATCATGAGGTAAATGTTTTGACAAATATTATAAATTGATACTTATGGGCATTTATCAATCATTTAATTTATATGGATGCACTGGTTAAATTGAAAAGTAAAAAAAGACATAAGTAATTTTGAAATAAATTTTAAGTCGTTATCCTAATTAGTACTAAAAATATTCAAGTAATCAGTTTTCATGTTGCTCTCATGCGTTGCGCTCTCCCTCTGAGACTACGACATACTCTTTCCTTTGCCTCCTTCTCCCATGGCCCCTCCAGAGTCTGATCTGGAGGGGGCTCGCTCTGCTGCTGCCCCCCCGTGACGCTGCTGCTCTGGCATTTTCCAATCTTGTTTCCTCCCTAGGTGCTCCTCGAGATCATCTATCTATTTCTAAGTTTGTCAAAAAACTGGAAGATGTTCCTGAAATCGTTTTGCCTCTTGCATTGCCTCGAAGAGATGCTCTCTCTTTTTCTAAGAGGGGATTGTTTGGTCAATTAACGAGCCTTTGCCCCTCTCCAAAAACAGTGCAAAAATGGGTGGAAAGAAATTGGGCTCCTTCAACTCAAGGCCAAATATCCATTCACTTTTGTGGTAGAGGCTACTTCACTTTCTATTTTGAATCCAGGGAAGACAGAGATCTTGTTTTCATAAAAATGGACCTTATTTCATGGACACCAGAGGTCTATATCTGAATAGACGGACCCCGGACTTCGATCTTGAACATGATTTCCCTTATGTTGTTCTAGTTTGGGTTCGTCTCCCTCACCTTCCTCTTCATTGTTGGGGAGATGAATCTGTCAAAGCTATAGGCAATGCATTTGGAAATACATTGACAAGAGTGAACCAAAAAAAAATATGCATGCAATTCAAAAGCAAGTAGAATTAATTATAAGAAACTTCTTATGGCAAGGTGGCAAAACTAAGACCAAGAAATTCAGCTTGGTCAATTGGAATCAATTCACTGCTCCTTATGATAAGGGAGGAACTTCTATTCGACTCCCTGGTTTATTGAACATTGCCTTTGGAGAAAAAATTTTATGGAGATTCATCATAGGTGAAACCACTTGGTGGAAACAGGTGCTAGAAAAAAAATATCTGAACTCCTCTCGACAACATCTTCTCACATCAAAACTGCACATCAAACCTTGCACCCAAATCTGGAAACTATGTAAAAAAACTTTGCCTCTAGTCAAAGAAAACAATTCCATAATTCCTAGTGGAGGCGGGATATAAATATATGGAGTGACAACATCCTGGGCAAAACCTCTCTCTCTCACCTTCAAGGCATTATCCCTCTCAAGACAGGGATGATTAGCAAAGGCCTTTATTCTCTCGATCATGTCTCTTATTGGAATCAATAAGACAATTATTGGGATGGTTGGAACCCCCAATCATTTCCTCCCGAACTTAGCAACCAATGGAAACATAGTTACCGATCAAACGGGTACTCTAGCCCAAAAACCCTCCAAAAAATATGAAAAACAGGCTGAAAACAAAAAGTGTTGATGCTAGAATAACATTTTTTTAAGGGTACATTTTCAACATTTTTTTTTAAATAACAATAAGAACCAATTTTTTTGTGCAAAAAACACCTTGAAAATGAAAATTGTTGATGTTGGAATAACCTCTTTTTTTCAGTGTACATTTTCAACATTTTTTAATAATGACATTAAAAATAAAATATCATTACTCTGAAAAGCTTTAAACTTCCAATATTTTCAAGCATGACATTAAAGATAAAATATCATGTCTCTGAAAAGCCTTAAAACTCCAATGAATTCTAGGCATGACATTAAATTTAAAATATCATGTATTTGAAAAACCTTAAAATTCCAACAATTTTCATGCATGGTGCTAAGAAAAAATACTTATAATTGTTTTCAACCATAGCATTAAAGATAAAACGTCACGACTTAGAAAAAACATTAAAATCTTGACAATTTTTTAACCATGTAATTAAAACCAAAGATTATGGCTACAAAACAATCTTAAGTTTTCAAAATATTTTAAGTTTGACATTATGGAAAAATTTATAACTAAAAAAAAATAAAAATGAACCCCTGAATGAAAGAATTATTATACCAAGATTAATTTTTTTAAATGCTAAATGTATAGTGATTTTAAAATCTTAGCATAAGACAACTTGATATATTGCAAAAAAAAATTAAAAATCAGCCATCAAATTGACACGCAGTGTAGGTGAATTCAACCCATTATAATGAAAACTTAAAGACCAACCATGAAATTGACACAATGTGGGGGCAAACTCGATTCATTATAACGAAAAAATTAAAATCAACTATCCAATTGCACATAATGGGATCGGGTTGCTAGATGATCACCGACATGGACCCTGCAATATATATATATATATATATATATGTGTGTGAAAAATACAAAAGAAAACAAAAATTCAAATATTGAAAAATATATATATAGATAGATAGATCTATATATATATATATATATATATATATATATACACAAAAGAAAACAAAATTTAAAATATTGAAAAAAAAACACACACAAAAAAACAAAAAACAAAAACATGACAACATAAATATATATAGATAGAAAGGACAAAAAAAAAAGAACTTGTAAAATTTGAAAATTTAAACAAAACTAAAATAAAATAAATAAATAGAATGGGGAAAATATTTCAAAAATAGACATAATTTAAGAAAAAAATTAAATACTAACCAAAAAAATATCAAAAACAATCTTTTTAAGTTAAAAATAATAATAATAATAAAAAATAAAAAATAAAAAATAAAATAAAATTACAAAAATAAAATAAATATTTAAAAAAAAAAAAAAAGATCCCCGCCCAACCAACTAGGGGTGGCAAGGGACAAAACATAAATCAAATATAAGAAAATATATATATATCTATATATATATATAAACAAAAAAACCATAAAAATAAATAAATAAAATTAACTTGTAAGAAAAAACAAAAAAATAAATAAATAAATGAATTTTTTTCAAAAAGAAAATCTAAAACCATTTTTTTAGGTTAAATAAAAAACCTCATAAAAAATAATTTAAATAATTACCAAAAAAATATTTCAAAACAATTAAAATTAAAGTTAAATAATAAAAAAAACACAGCCCACCCCGCCTCACTCACCCTTCCCTCCCTCCCACACCACCCCTCACACGCCTCCCCGCCCACCCCATCCTACTCACCCCTCCTCCCATCCAACCCACCCCTCCCAGACCTGCCCGCCCACCACACCCCACCCTCTCTCCCCGCACACGTCGCCCCTCGCCACCCCCAGGTCGGCTGGGCTGCAGGGTGGGCGCGGAGGGATGGCGAGGTGGGGTGCGAGGGAGGGAGGGGTCGGGAGGAAGGGCGGGATGGGGTGGATGGGGACGGGTGGTAGGGGTGGTTTGGGTGGGAGTAGGGGTGAGCAGGGTGGGGTGGACGGGGAGGTGTGGGAGGGGTAGTGTGGGAGCGAGGGAGCAGTGAGCGGAGTGGGCTAGGCGAGGCGGTATGACAAGGGTGTGGTAGGTGGGGAGGGTGGAGTGCGCTGGGTCGGTGGGCCGTGTTTTTTTTATTTTTTTTAATTTTAATTTTTAGTTTTAATCTTTTAATTCTTTTGACATGTTTTTTTGTTAATTTTAATTTTTTTTTTAAATATTTAAATTATTTTTTTATGAGGTTATTATTTTTATTTTTTTTTACCTTAAAAAATAGTTTTAGATTTTTTTGTTTGTTTAATTTTTTTCCTTAAATTTTATTTTTTTTTTTAATCATTTTTACTTTTTTTTTTGTTATTTATTTATTTTTTTACAAGTTAATTTTGGTTTTTTTTTTTTTTTTACCAACATGAAAATCACCAACATTTAAAAAAATTGATCCATGCTTAATACATTAGAAAATTTAAAATGTAAAAGATAAGCTCTCTAAACAAAAAAGATTGATGCTCATCAGCACTTTTCAAAATCAATATGAAAATCACCAACAAAAAATTATGTTCATACTTGATACATAAAAAAATTAAAGTGTCGAAAATAAGCCCTCTAAAAAAATGTGTTGATGCTCTATCAACACTTTTCAAAATCAGCATGAAAATCACTAATATTTAAAAAAAAAATGTTCATACTTGAAAAAAATAAAAAATAAAAAATAAAAAAAATTTGCCAAAAATATGTTCCAAAAAAAAGTATATTCTGAATCACCATTTTTCAAAATCGAGTGATTTTTTGTTACCTCAAAAAAATGGGTACTAGGTAATTTTCTCGTTTGATCGGTAACTATGTTTGGAATTTGCTTCTCCTCCACCTAAAGCGAGCAACGCCAATTAGTTTTGGACAACAAGATAATTTCAAATGGAATCCAATAGGTGGTGAATTCTCAGTCAAAACAGGTTATGGAAAGTTACAAGAAGACTATCATCACCCTAAATGGCCTCTCTAGAAATCAGTCTTGAAGATTGAAATTCTACCTAAATAAAAAAAATAAAAAACTATTTGGACCATGCTTAAATGGAAAATCCTAACAGCAAAAAATCTTAGGAAATGAGGCATTCTTGGTCCCTCCATATGCCCCTTGTGTCATAGAGCAGAAGAAACTATACAACATCTTTTCATCAGCTGTGAATTCTCCACAGAATGCTGGCAAATTTTGGTCAATCCTCTCGAAGTCCACATCAACTCAAGTCTCATTGTATGAGATTTATTTGCTAATTGGAAATATAGTTATCCCTACTCTTTCAAAAAAAGAACATGTTAAAGAGATTATGGATAAGTCTTCCTTCATTTTTATGTTGGTAGATATGGCTAGCTAGAAATAAGCTCATATTTCAAAGCACAAAGCAAGAAATTCGAAAAATCTTGGCCAAAGTTGGAGTCTGGCAACTGAATTCATATTATCAAAAGGGATAAAGAATATGGATGACATCCTTCTCCAACAAGAAGAAAAAAATTGGTTTAAATTCGCGTTGGATCGACCTTCAATTGTGGGATGCCTTCCCATAATTACCCCTCCCAAGACTGATAATTGGAAGATCCGCTTGAATGAAAGGGACTTATCAACCTAGTTAATTTCCCTTAAGAGACCTTGCCTTTTTTTCGATGAAGCCTCCAAATCCAATCCTGGTTATGCAAAGCAGGGGTTTTATCTTTGATCATCTTAGTGCAAATATAATCTCCTTCGAGTGGGGTCTTGGCATCGATTCAAACAATAAAGCGAAGGCCTATGGTTTTCTAATGGGTTCCCAAATCCTCAACAACGAAAACTATATGAATCCAATCATAATTAGGGATTTTGTTATTCTCATTCAACAAATGGTCATGAAATTGAAGCCCAAAAACTTTGATCTCGCCCAAATTATCTCCAGAATCAAACACCATTTAACAAAATTTGGGAGAGCTCTCTTACTTCCATGTTCTCAGAGAAAACAACAAGATTGTTGACGAGTATGCAAACAAATCCTGCACCATACCTCAAGGACAGACAAGAATAAACCAGGATATCTTCACAAAATCCATCCCATAATTCTTCCCCTTCATTTTTTCATTTCGTTCTCAGAAATAATCACATCCTATTTTCCTCCTCTCAAATACCTATCAATGTCATTATCACATCCTATCCCCCTTCAGTCAAAGCTCTATCCTCAATGCAAATATACAACCCTCCTCGATTTCGATCCTCTGACTGCTACACACATCAAAGCCATTGGCATGATGCCTCTCTGGTATCTTGGACTCCCCATGTGGCTCCTCCTTTCTTTCTATTCCCCTCGCCTCCTTCCCCTCTTCGTGCAACTCTTTGTTTCGATTTTCTATGCTCTCGTGCTTTTCCTTCCTTCCTGCAGAGAAGTTCCCTCGATTCTCAGTGTCCTTCCTTCTATCCCCTCCTGCCCCTTAGTTGTGCTTCTTCTTTCCTATCCTCTCTTTGCCCCCCTGTTCTTTCTGATTCCTCACTCCCTCCAGCATGGATCTGCTCCATTCCTGCCTGCATTGCAAGTCCCTTAAAGTGGTTTTGGAACAAATTCAAACTCTCCACAACCAGTGGAAAGAAAAATGTAGATCAGCGATGGGATATCTTAATTCCCAATGTAATGAGCATCAAAAATCCATTGAGAAGCTCAACAATCATTGGGAACACCTTGAGAACACCCTCCAGACCTTGCAAGACATGGTGGCCAAGAAACCAGGTGAAAATTCAAACTCGATGGATCATGGTAGAAAGTATCAGCTGAATGAAGAGAAGTCCATTAATAAAGAATGAAAGGAACAATCGGCTTTAGGAATCATCAGGATTTGCTTCACACATCAATAGAAAGCAACCTTTATCTTGACACTTGATTCTCTCTTTAAATTAGATATCCTTAGCAAATTTATTTCACTTCTCCAACAATTTGTAAGAAATTTTAAGCTAATTGTAGTTGGCAAATTAGGAACCTATGAACTATATTCAAAAGTGGGATATAGAGGATCTAAGACTTTTTCCATTCTCTTCTCCCTGATCTGTTCAATCCCCATGTACTCGGGAGTTTTTCAAGTATATCGAATAGAAATTAAATGTCTATCATCCACTTATTAATTATTGATAATTAAAAGTCGAATAAGGTGGTTAGGGTTTCCCTAGCCATTGAAGGTTTTCTTGAAGGTCTGGAGCAAGATGCAAGCCTGATTGGATTGTGAATTCATAGATGCATGGATCATTGGGTTGGACGTGTCTTCAAAGTTGTAGCTTCACTCGTCTTTGCTGTCAATCATGTTTTCTCTTTGTTGGAGTGTTCTATTCACAGTGACATGGAGAATGAGGTAGCATTTAGAGCCATAGTGTAGGCTCAAAAACCTCAGGGGTCTTCCCCCCCCCCCCCTGTGCTAAAATTTTGTGAAGAAATTAGTTGAGATCCCTAGGGTGTAACTCTCTCCTTCGAATAGGTGCAAGAGAACAATAGCTCTCTCAAAAACAAAAACAAAATACAAAAACAAAATACAAAAAAAAAACAAAAACAAAAAACAAAAAATAAACATTGTTTGACAAGTTTATGGGCTTGTGGCCAAATCCAAAAGTTGTTGAAACTTGGATAACTAAATAATGGGCCCCTAAGCTTCAAGGACATGTAACTTTATTTGCAGTTGGAAGGGGTTTATATGTCTTTTTTGTTTCTTAATAAAATGGGAAGAGTTTTGATTTTTAAATCAGGTTCGTATTTCATTGGGTCTAGAGGCCTCTTTTATCACTCCATGGACTCTTTATTTCAATCCAGATTCAAATATCACTACCTGACGGTGTGGGTTCATATGCCACAACTCCCCCTTCATCTTTGGGGGCCTGATGCACTAAAAGACATTGGAAACAAGCTAGGATGTTATCTAGATAAAGCAGAACCAAAACGAGGTCAATTTTTCTGTGCCTGCATTTGTTTTGAGCTAAACCTCAAAAAAGGTTTACCAGAGGCCCTAAAGACAAATCTTGGATAATGGAGCCATATCTAGAAATTGGACTACTAGCATATTCCTTTCAATTGCATTGATTGTCATACTCATGCGAACTTTGCCAAAAATCCCCCCCAGCGAAAAAAAGATGAGCAGGCCTAAGCCCCTGTTTCTAAGGAGATTATTTTCTAACCAACACAAAAGCGAAGAAACAATCAACAAAATAAGGATGTAGCCCCAAATAAATTTGTTGGATCAGATCCAATACAGGAACCTTCCTTCAGAAAAAACTCATTTGAGGCTCTTCAAGATCTAAAACAAGAAGAAGATACCCCTAAGGATGAATCCCCAAATGAAGGTCAGGGAAATATAGAAGTGTTGATGGAAAATGAAGAGAAAGTGCCTTCGTAGGTCGATCCTCCTGGTTTACAGTCGTATTTTGAGAAAATAGCATTGGAATTGACACTCTATCCTCAATGCAGATATACAACCCTCCTCGATTTCGATCCTCTGACTGCTACACACATCAAAGCCATTGGCATGATGCCTCTCTGGTATCTTAGACTCCCCATGTGGCTCCTCCTTTCTTTCTATTCCCCTCACCTCCTTCCCCTCTTCGTGCAACTCTTTGTTTCGATTTTCTATGCTCTCGTGCTTTTCCTTCCTTCCTGCAGAGAAGTTCCCTCGATTCTCAGTGTCCTTCCTTCTATCACCTCCTGCCCCTAGGTTGTGCTTCTTCTTTCCTGTCCTCTCTTTGCCCCCCTGTTCTTTCTGATTCCTCACTCCCTCCAGCATGGATCTGCTCCATTCCTGCCTGCATTGCAAGTCCCTTTAAGTGGTTTTGTAACAAATTCAAACTCTCCACAACCAGTGGAAAGAAAAATGTAGATCAGCGATGGGATATCTTAATTTCCAATGTAATGAGCATCAAAAATCCATTGAGAAGCTCAACAATCATTGTGCACACCTTGAGAATGCCCTCCAGACCTTGCAAGACATGGTGGCCAAGAAACCAGGTGAAAATTCAAACTCGATGGATCATGGTAGAAGTATCAGCTGAATGAAGAGAAGTCCATTAATAAAGAATGAAAGGAACAATCGGCTTTAGGAATCATCAGGATTTGCTTCACACATCAATAGAAAGCAACCTTTATCTCGACACTTGATTCTCTCTTTAAATTAGATATCCTTAGCAAATTTATTTCACTTCTCCAACAGTTTGTAAGAAATTTTAAGCTAATTGTAGTTGGCAAATTAGGAACCTATGAACTATATTTAAAAGTGGGATATAGAGGATCTGGGACTTTTTCCATTCTCTTCTCCCTGATCTGTTCAATCCCCATGTACTCGGGAGTTTTTCAAGTATATCTAATAGAAATTAAATGTCTATCATCCACTTATTAATTATTGATAATTAAAAGTCGAATAAGGTGGTTAGGGTTTCCCTGGCCATTGAAGGTTTTCTTGAAGGTCTGTAGCAAGATGCAAGCCTGATTGGATTGTGAACTCATAGATGCACGGATCATTCAGTTGGATGTGTCTTCAAAGTTGTAGCTTCACTCGTCTTTGCTTCCAATCATGTTTTCTCTTTATTGGAGTGTTCTATTCACAGTGACATGGAGAATGAGGTAGCATTTAGAGCCCTAGTGTAGGCTCAAAAACCTCAGGGGTCTCCCCCCCCTGCGCTAAAATTTTGTGAAGAAATTAGTTGAGATCCCTAGGGTGTAACTCTCTCCTTCAAATAGGTGCAAGAGAACCATAGCTCTCTCGAAAACAAAAAACAAAATACAAAAAAACAAACATTGTTCGACAAGTTTATGGGCTTGTGGCCAAATCCAAAAGTTGTTGAAACTTGGATAAATAAATAATGGGCCCCTAAGCTTCAAGGACATGTAACTTTATTTGTAGTTGGAAGGGGTTTATATGTCTTTTTTGTTTCTTAATAAAATGGGAAGAGTTTTGATTTTTAAATCAGGTTCGTATTTCATTGGGTCTAGAGGCCTCTTTTATCACTCCATGGACTCTTGATTTCAATCTAGATTCAGAGATCACTACCTGACGGTGTGGGTTCATATGCCACAACTCCCCCTTCATCTTTGGGGGGCTGATGAAATAAAAAAACATTGGAAACAAGCTAGGATGTTATCTAGATAAAGCAGAACCAAAACGAGGTCAATTTTTCTGTGCCTGCATTTGTTTTGAGCTAAACCTCAACAAAGGTTTACCAGAGGCCCTAAAGACAAATCTTGGATAATGGAGCCATATCTAGAAATTGGACTATTAGCATATTCCTTTCAATTGCACTGATTGTCATACTCATGCGAACTTTGCCAAAAATTCCCCCCAGCGAAAAAAAAAAATGAGCAGGCCCAAGCCCCTGTTTCTAAAGAGATTATTTTCTAACCAACACAAAAGCAAAGAAACAATCAACAAAATAAGGATGTAGCCCCAAATAAATTTGTTGAATCAGATCCAATACAGGAACCTTCCTTCAGAAAAAACTCATTTAAGGCTCTTCAAGATCTAAAACAAGAAGAAGATACCCCTAAGGATGAATCCCCAAATGAAGATCAGGGAAATATAGAAGTGTTGATGGAAAATGAAGAGAAAGTGCCTTCGCAGGTCGATCCTCCTAGTTTACAGTCATATTTTGAGAAAATAGCATTGGAATTGACACCCTCCACTCTTGCGGCGATGAAGCGATATACCCCAAAGTGTTACAAGGAAGTTATGGAAATTAGAGCAGCTCATGCAAAATCATGCTCAAGAGATCGTGCTGAAAAGTCCTTCTCCTCGAATGTTATAGAAACAAATATCACAAGAGGAAGGAAATCCAATAAAGAAAAGCATTTACACAATACTAATTCTAACTTACCGTTAGGATCCTAACTCCGTGTGAATTCTCTGCTCCAAAAGCCTCCCAAATAGCGTTGAAAAAACAATGCTAGTAGAGTTAGGGTTATATTTCTCTTTCTTGATAATTACTTGTGAATTATGTTGGCTTATTTTTCTTGTTTGTTATATTGTCTTTCATTAACCAATTACCAAATTATGTGTGTCTGAAGATCATAAAAACATAATACACAATATGTAGGCACTCTGCCAAGGCAAAACCCCTATCTAAGGGAAAACCCAATCAAAACCTCTTCCTTCAATAGTTTTCTTAAGACTCTTCAACCTAGACAAATACCTCTTCCAACCACGAAGTCAACCTCCTCTTTCAGTAGCTTCAACCTAGAACTTCGATCTTGAAGCAACAACACTTCGACCCAGCAAATGGTAACAACAACACTTCGACCCAGCAAATGGCAGCAACAACACTTCGACCCAGCAAATAGCAGCAGCAACAACTTCGACTTGACAAGAAAAACTTCGATCTCCTAGAGGAATCCAAATGAGAGAAAGATAGATAGCCCAAAATTTTGATTTTCTCTTTTCCTTCCTCTTTCTCCAACTTCTCACTTCTTTTAGCCTTCTTTCCTTCTTCGCATGTTTCCAATTCTTTCTTGTGGATATCGAACTTGTGTGAGAGAGAGAGAATACTACTTATGAATTTGATCTACTTGTATATATAGGCTTGAGGTGAGGTCAAATTGCCCTGTTTGAGGCTGACATGGTGTGGAGGTTACAAATACCTAATTTGACTCAATAATAAATCTTTTTACATGATTCAAAATCCCAAGAAGGGTCTCATAAAATGTACAATGACTCTAATGACTCAATATAAATCCTAGGAGTCCACAATGGGGACTTTGACTAATAAAAGATGACCCAAGCATGAATCCCATGCTTTAATAAGTCATTGTAATAATAATAATAAAATCTTTTTCATTCTTTTGATAAGTACATTACATAATGACTCAAATAAATTTATGAAGACTGAACCTAGTTACATTTTTCTTAACTAGGGGGGATTCATAATAACATATATAAGTACAAGGAGGATCTCAAAACATACAAAACATGAAGAGTTTAGGCACCACAATGCCATGGACTAGATTCCCCACCACACCATTCTATCCAAGGTCCTCCAATAGTTTAGGCTCTCACGATGCCATGGACTAGATTCCTGACCAGAGCAATCTATCTGGATGGGACTACGATGGACTAAAGCTTTCAGCCTCTCTAGTTACCATCAGGCTTACTTGCTAACCATCAACCCAGGGATCCAAGTGCGTATCCAAGGTCAGAGCTCCATGACCAATGCCACCATCCCTAATTCAGGATCCAAATATCAACACATAGTGTCGGCCAGATGTCCTCCCAGGCAATGTGTCTCAAACAAAAAGCCTCAACAAATCTCTTCCAAACTTTTATCATCATCAGCAAGATTAGCAATATCAACTAAACCAAGCATGATTCTAAGATATTCAAACTTCTTATTAGGAAGAGAATTTGTTAGTATATCAGCTACCTGATCGTCTGTTAGGACATATTGTAGCTTCACAATCCCATCATGTACCAAGTTCCTAATGTAGTGGAACTTATTGTTGATATGCTTCATCCTAGCATGAAACACGAGATTAACAGACATTTTGATGCAACTTTGATTATCATAGTAGGATCCAGAGGCTTCTCGAACAAATCTGTTGGAAGCTTCCTCAACCATACAACCTCCTTTCCTACTTCACATGCAGCCATATACTCTACTTCACCACTACTCAAAGCAACGAGATCTTTCTTTCTACTAATCCATGAGGTCATGGCAGATCCGAAACTAAAGCATCCACATGTAGTGCTTCTTCCATCGGTCTCACTTCCACCCCAAACAAAATCTATGAATCCAATTAACTTAACTTCCTTGCTATTGTACTTTAGGTAGTGAAGTATATTACCACGAAGATATCTCAATATATGCTTGGTGGGTATCCAATGATCATGACGAGGCTCCAACTAAAACTAACTAAGAATGTTCAAAACAAAGCATATATCGGGCCTAGTATTTACCAGATACATAAAAGAACCCAAAAACTTACGATAGGAGGTAATATCTATGAGACTTGAGTTAGAGCTCCTCAACTTCTTGAGATTAGTGATCATAGTGGTAGTCATGGTCTTGGAATCCACCATCCCAAATTTTTGTAACAACTTGATGATATACTTCCCTTGCCCCAAATATATCTCCTGAGGTTTCTGCCATACTTCTAGACCTAGGTAATAGTGCATCAGTCCAAGATCCTTCATCTCAAATTTAGTTTTCAGCATCTTCTTGCATTCTTATATCATTATGTTGACGGTGTTGGACCCGTCAATATGTAAGGGGATATCCCCGATAAGAAGTCCCAATCAGACCTCAAACTGTTTGGTGTAGGAGTCCCAGCAGTGGGTCATATGGTAAGGCCTTGACCATGATGTCGCACAGAGGCAAGTAAGATAACTCTGTCAGTAGCAAGGGTGTGACTGCTGCAGTGAGTCAAGGAAGGTGTATGAGAGGTTCTAACACAGGTGGGTGTAGATGAGGGTGAAGGTGAGTTCCAGGTTGAAAGGGATCAATCCCAACTCGGCTAGGAACACACAACACACAGGACATACACAACTTCCAGTGGAGCATTCCACACGGATGCGGTAGTCACAACATACAAGTTAAGATAACACTTATAGCACTCACGGATCAGTCTAAACGAGTGCGATAGATGTTACAGCAAGCTTCATATGAAAGGTCTATTCGATGTCTGGTAGAGCAGTCGACATGGACGGGATATCTTTAACAACATATACAACATATTTCTATTAATAGATTATGCATTACAATAAATGAAACAGTTCAAATGTAGAACACAGGTTAAAGCAACATGCATTACAAGTGTTAAAGATCAGTCTTACAACATAGACAATACATGTGTGAAAATGTGTTGGCTCTTATTATATAAAGAAGTGTAAGTTCCAATCATACAATACATCCATGTAAACTTGCTAGCCCCAACAGTGAAACGTTACAGCCACATCCGCCTGCTCCTCCAAAGAGATGAACTAGCTTTGTGCAGTGGAGAAGCCAAGGCGCATTACAATATTGTCTAAGCTCTTTCCAAGATAGTCTTATCATAAGCTTGTCTGACCAAAAGCCCTTACAATGAGTTATGAGGGACTATTTATAGCAAAGGACCCGCCAACATGTAAGGGGATCTCCTCGGTAAGAATTCCCAATTAGACCTCAGGTCGTTTAGTGTAGGAGTCCCAGCAGTGGGTCGTATGGTAATGCCTTGACCGCGATGCCACATAGAGGCAAGTAAGATAACTCTGTCAGTAGCAAGGGTGTGACTACTGTAGTGAGTCAAGGAAGGTGTATGAGAGGTTCTAACACAAGTGGGTTGAGATGAGGGTGAAGGTGAGTTCCAGGTTGAAAGGGATCAGTCCCAACTCAGCTAGGAACACACAACACACAAGACATACACATCTTCTAGCGGAGCAGTCCACACGGATGCGGTAGTCACAAGATACAAGGTAAGATAACACGTACAGCACTCACGGATTAGTCCAAACGAGTGTGATGGTTGTTATAGCGAGCTTCATATGAAAGGTCTATCTGATGTCCAGCAGAGCAGTTGACACAGACGGGACAACATTAACAACATATACAGCACATTTCCATTAATAGATTATTCATTACAACAAATGAAACAATTCAGATGTAGAACACAAGTTAAAGCAACATGCATTACAAGTGTTAAAGATCAGTCTTATAACAGATACAATACATGTGTGAAAACATGTTGGCTCTTATTATATAAAGAAGTGTAAGTTCCAATCATAAAATACATCCATGTAAACCTGCTAGCCCCAATATTGAAATGTTACAGCCACATCCGTCTGCTCCTCCAAAGAGATGAACTAGCTCCGTGCAGTGGAGAAGCCAAGGCACGTTACAATACTGTCCAAGCTCTTTCCAAGATAGTCTTATCAGAAGCTTGGCTGACCAAAAGCCCTTACAATGAGTTATGAGGGACTATTTATAGCAAAGGGTGGGGTGACCCTTGACATTCCCCTTTGTGACCGTTCAACTACCCTCATGACTCTTCACCTACTCTATGATTGTTACGTCCAACTATTGACACTTGACATGACTTAACATTACAATGCACATGTTCCCATGTGAGACAAAATGGCTTGAGCAATCCATGCAAGACATCATCGACACTCGGTCCGTTGTGATGAGACCAACTCTTTGACATGCTTGTGATGGTGAAGGTGGTGAGCTGATGCCAATCTTGGTCGTCCGTGATGGTGTGCATACACCCCATGGTGACATCTTGCTGAAGCGAACTCTTGCCTCTCTTGTATCTGGTGCATTGGTTCGGTTCCTTCATCCAACTCATCTGCTAACATGTGCATGGTCTTCTTGGGTGTGGCTGAATTGGCAACACATTGATGCATAGTGTCTGTGATGATCTTCAAGTGTGTGTTGGTGGTCATGCACATCAACTTGTCGAAGTACATGTTCAGCTCCAGTTGGACTTGCTTCTTGTCTTCGCCTTGGTGAGTGTGTTGAATGGGTTGGATCGCATGCGTGCGTGCAATGACATGAATCCCTTGCATGCGATCAACAACACTGCTCACCATGTCTTCTTCGTGCCAGCTGCTGGGATGGATCTTTAACTTGTACGGGTGTAGTTTCATCCGTGAGTGCATGTTGCACCCATTGTTGTTCATGTTCCTGCTGCAACTCATTCGTCTGTCTGTGCAGCTTCATGTTCTTCCTTGAGTTGCTGCTTCAGCACATGCAACTCCTTCTTTGTTCCATTCTTTGTCTTCGCGCGAGTTTCATGTCGCGTCGTCACCTCATAGCTTGAGTCTCCAAAGTTTCTTTCATCATTAGTGGATCTGCTTGATCTTGCAACTTTGTTCTGCCTTTGTGTTGTCTACAACCTTCCTCTTGCATTCGCTGCATTCGATATGCTGCCTTCATCTGTTGTTCATGATGTTGCTCGAGGTGATGTTTGGGTTGTCATATCTTGATTCCCTTGTCTACGAACAACTTGACATCTTCGTGAGAAGGCAAGCTAATAGACATTTGATCGATTGCATCTCCAGGTGTGCCTTGGATGGTGTCTTCAACTCTGCTCTCTTGGAACCATTGTACCTGCACTGTTGAGAAGCAGATGAACACCTGCAATACCTGGATACATGGCAACACTCATGGCTAGCAATCTGTCAGTCGAAAACCAAAATGAACTTGAGAACTGACTTGCAACATACTTGTGTGACTGATCATGAATGTTGCGCAATTTCGATTGGGAGGTCGGGAGAGCGACTGCCAAGACTGTACAAGGCATAGTCTAGGCTACTGGGAGATTGGCTGACTGTTGGAACTACGCAATGCACAGTCCAGTCTAGCTTCTGACTATTGGGATTGTGTAATGCGCAATCTCAGCTGGCAATGGTTGTAGGCTCAGTGACTGCATTGCACAATTTTCTTGGCCAGCAGTCACTTTCCCTCAGGATTGCGCAAAGAAAGCCTGGGGAACAACTGCTAGGTATAAATGTGCATTTCTGGAGAGGGAGGCAGAGCCTTCCCTCTCAGGATTATGCAATGTTGTCTTGATGAGGCTCTTGGCGAGGCAGAGTCCGGGCCAAGGCTGCCTAGACTCGCCGCCGGGCAACTAAAAGTGAATGTGAGTGTGAATGCATGATGATACTGAGTGTAAGCATAAGTGAATTATCAAGCATGCAAATGTTGAATGATAGATTCAAAAAATGGAACAACATACATGTGGGTGAGGCAAGTCGCTGAATCGATGATCGTTCGCGAAAAAAAACTTCATGCATGCGACGACAATGAGATGTTGATGAAAACTGAAACAGTGCTAGGACAAGCTAATATACATGTAAATGATAGAAAGTGTTTAAGGAAATCAAGAAAACAGTACTCATAGAAGCGAAAACACAAAAAGTGACAGAAATGCAACATAAGGCATGGGAAGTGGGCTTACCCCAAAACAACTAAGCTGAATGTGCCGACTTCTCCTAGATGTGATGTGGAATGTCAGAGCTACAAGGTGGATGTGAGGAATGAGCTCTGCAGCATCTAGTTGATGAGTTTTAATAACATCGAGGTTGTGACGTGCATGCCACAAATCTAGGGAAAGCGACATTTGGTGGGAGGTTTCTAAAATGATCCTTGCATGTTACCTCCAACTGCTAAACATAGATCCCTGAAACAAGGGATGACTTTGCATGTTGCCTTGGGAGAAACAGCCCATGCATGCAAGTCTGTTTTTCTTGGTCCCGAAGGGAACCGGTCAACTCAACTGCACATGCAAGAGGTCGTTCGACTGTTTGAAGGAAATGCGCATTTCTAGCTGGGAGCTGGGCTGACTGCCCAGGAGATTTGTGCAATTTTTGGGCAGAGCAGCTGACTGCTGCCCAAATTTGCACAAATTCTTGGTTGAGCAGCCCTGCTGGGGAAAATTGCGTAATTCCTGGTGGGAGTGTTGACTGGCAGAATTGTGCAATCTTAGAGCCCAGCAAGCTGTTAAACAAGATTGCGCAATTTCTGGAGGGAAGGCTTGTTGCCCTCCATAAATGCACAATTTTCTTGGGGAAGTTTCTCAGCCTACAGCTGGACCAAGTCCAGGTGAATAGCCTGTGAGGGGAATGCATCAAGCTATGATCGACAGGCTACCTTTGTGCAATCAAAACACTAAAGCTTGTGAACTTGACGAAGCAAGGCAAGATGTTGTGAAGGTTGGAAGGGAGGCTCCAAAACGAAGCTAAGGTAAAATTTTGGAGGGTGGATGTAGCTGTTACAACACTTGGCAACACACTAGTAGAACTCCATCTCTCTGAATGGACCTTGTTCGTGAAAAGCCAGTCTAACACCTCCGAAAGTATTGCTCAGTTCTTAGCTCCTCTTGGTTTCACACTAGCTTGATTGTAAGATGTAGAATCTGCCAAACTCTTGGTCGATTGACACACATTCCAAGCCAAGTCAACACAGTTGTTTCGATTGGGTTTGATGGGTATATTGATGCACAAGCAGTATAATCGTCAGTCTTAGTTTCATCTCTGGTGTTTCTCCGCTGCCAGCAGACCTGGACAGTACCCCGGCGGAGTCACATACGAACACAAGCATGGCTCCGCTGCTAGTGAGCCTGGTCAGTACCCCAGCAGAGTTACTTGCATCACCTCCCTGCACAGGAAGAGCCTTTCTCTTCTTTCGCCTTATTCATTTTTCAATTTTTAAAACTTTTTCACTTTTTTCATTCTTGTAACTGTGCATAGCACTTATTCATTTCAGAGACGAAAGAGGGATCTCGACTTATTGAGAGAAAAAGAAGTTGTTCTAGTAGAGAAGTAGTTTATTATACCTCTGACGTGCCTGTTAAGGTTTTCCCCCTCACCTTACTCTAGTTTGACTGAGCTGACAAGGGTTAACCCAAAAACAACCGACTAGAGTAGGTGACACTAGTTAGCACGCAAGCATTGTGTTTTCACCAAGGTTCACTTTGAACAGTACATATTTTCCATCGATGTGTCATGGACTGAAAGTAACAAGTTCTTCATACAGAGGCAGGATGACAGATAACCAAGTAGTGATAGCAGCACAAGGCCTCTTGTGCTTTACCTAGCTTGCTTCAAGAGTCATACATGGTTTCATGTGAAACTATCCTACAAAACGAAACAAGTGAACTAACAAACAACAAAGCAAAGCAAGAGTGGAAGCAAAAGCGAAAGAAAAGCAAGTAAGCAAACAAGCAAGCAGACAAACAAACAAGAAAAGAAAGTAAGCAAACAAGCATGCAGGCAAACAACTCAAAAAGAAAACACTACTCCTACTCCTAAGCTAACAGTGCATGGGTCATCTCACGTGAAGTGATACTTCCAATGCAGCCACTAGTGCATTGGTTGACCCATGTTGGTGAAGGCATGGTTCACGAACAAGATAGCTATGCGAACCAGCAAACAAGAAAGATATAACAGTGAAGACAAACACACTCTAAGCTTAGAAGCGACCACAAAACAAAGATGAGTGAAAGTGCATGACATGCATTTTGTGGTGCTGCCATGATGTTGTGCTACACTGCTATAGATGTTGAGTGAATGCATTCTCTTGACTGTGACATGTAAGCAAACGTGAGAAAGGTAGACCACTTGTGATGTGCATGTGTGCTTGTTGTGTAATATTCCTCCAATTCATGAGCAATGGGATCATGTAGTTCGAGTGGAGGAAGCGAAATATGGGTGTTTGGTTGATCTTCAATGCAAAGCAAAGAGTAATGAGGAGCCTTGAGTGTTTCAACAATTTCCTGACTAGAAGCGAAACCAACCTCAAGATAGCGAGGTCCTGACATAACCATCAGCTCGGGATGAAGTGCCTCGACAGCTTGAGGGGTTTCGACTTCATTGACAGATAGATCATTGTAGACCAGTGTCTTGGACAGATTAACAACGGTTGAATCAACATCATGATCGGATGAGGAAGTGAATAGATCACGACAACCAAGATCAGAAAATTTAGGATGTTTGTCAGCATCCTCATGATTTGATGAATCGGGTAGAGGGGTAGATGAGAAGACAAAGATGTTCACCCTCTGTGTTTTTAAGAAAGATAAATGACAGATTGAACGGATTTTCCGAGGAAGATCTGTCCTCTCTGCACTGTAATGACAGGCTGACATCTGAGGTGTCCTGTGAATGATCGGAAGTAGAAACATCCGGAAATGAGTTTTCACATGAGAAATCAACAGTGGCATAATCGCAAGGGATGTCAGGATGAGGCGGATGAGGCGCGGCTGGAAGGGAGTCATCCTTCACTGCGGGCTCTTCTTTAGATTCCTGCAACACTCATCATGAATGATGGTGCAGGTTGGCTGCATAGCAACAACTCTGTTGACAGCTTGATCTTCGTACACAATAGGTGAGGAGTCTGGAATGGGAGATCACAAGACAGTACAATCTGGGGGATCAACATAACGCAAGGACAGATGTTGAGGGAAAGAGTCTACGTGACAACCAACAGGCCTGCAAGCCAAATCTGTGCAAATATCAAGATCAGGTGGGGTGGGAGAGTGTGACAATTCAATAAAGGCATGTGCATGATCTCCCACATCACTCCACAGTGGTGGAGCTGTTTGATGAGGTGAAGGCAGATAGTCACTTGTGACAGTGATTGTGCTTGTCTGTGATTGCACAGCTCCATCACCGAAGTGTGTTGAGCAGGGTTCGGATATGTGAAGAAGATACTCAAATCTTCCATAAAGAAATTCCCAATCAATTTCATCTTCAGGAAATTGGTATGCAAGATTACAAAAGCGTGTGTAAAATTGATCAACGAATTCATCGAGTGCTTTTCGTAATTTCAGAATTTCTTGATCAAGCGCTTCATGGTCAAAGTGATTGAAAGCACGGTCTATCTCTCTGACCAGATGAACAAGAGAATGAATAGATTTTTCGGGCAGTGTGGCACACTAGTGCATTAGGTGCCCTTGAAGTGTGTAGATGAACAACGCGCAGCTCATGTATTCCTCAAAGAGTCCATGTCTTTCACATGAGCCTATAATGCCAACTACGAGCCTAACCAAGGTTGTGTAGCCTCCACCATCATATGTTTTATGAGACAAGTTATTCGAGAGCTTTTCTAAGATAATGAATTCATTTCCATAGGACATGCATTCCGGAAGAGCGACTCGGTAGGTAGTCATGATAGATGTGTAGAGATTCAAAACAGATGTGAGGACTCAGCTTGTCATTTGGCCCTCCTTCTAGCACCAAAATGTTGACGGTGTTGTACCTGCCAACATGTAAGGGGATCTTCCCGGTAAGAATTCCCAATTAGACCTTAGGCCATTTAGTGTAGGAGTCGCAGCAGTGGGTCGTATGGTAATGCCTTGACCGCTATGCCACATAGAGGCAAGTAAGATAACTCTGTCAATAGCAAGGGTGTGACTACTGTAGTGAGTCAAGGAAGGTGTATGAGAGGTTCTAACACAAGTGGGTTGAGATGAGGGTGAAGGTGAGTTCCAGGTTGAAAGGGATCAGTCCCAACTCAGCTAGGAACACACAACACACAAGACATACACATCTTCTGGCGGAACAGTCCACACGGATGCAACAGTCACAAGATACAAGGAAAGATAACACGTACAGCACTCACGGATCAGTCCGAATGAGTGTGATGGTTGTTATAGCGAGCTTCATATGAAAGGTCTATCTGATGTCCAGCAGAGCAGTCGACACAGACAGGACAACATTAACAACATATACAACACATTTCCATTAATAGATTATTCATTACAACAAATGAAACAATTCAGATGTAGAACACAAGTTAAAGCAACATGCATTACAAGTGTTAAAGATCAGTCTTATAACAGATACAATACATGTGTGAAAACATGTTGGCTCTTATTATATAAAGAAGTGTAAGTTCCAATCATAAAATACATCCATGTAAACCTGCTAGCCCCAACAGTGAAATGTTACAGCCACATCCGCCTGCTCCTCCAAAGAGATGAACTAGCTCCGTGTAGTGGAGAAGCCAAGGCACGTTACAATACTGTCCAAGCTCTTTCCAAGATAGTCTTATCAGAAGCTTGGTTGACCAAAAGCCCTTACAATGAGTTATGAGGGACTATTTGTAGCAAAGGGTGGGGTGACCCTTGACATTCCCCTTTGTGACCGTTCAACTACCCTCATGACTCTTCACCTACTCTATGATTGTTACGTCCAACTATTGACACTTGACATGACTTAACATTACAATGCACATGTTACCATGTGAGACAAAATGGCTTGAGCAATCCATGCAAGACATCATCGACACTCGGTCCGCTGTGATGAGACCAACTCTTTGACATGCTTGTGATGGTGAAGGTGGTGAGCTGAAGCTAATCTTGGTTGTCTGTGATGGTGTGCATGCACCCCATGGTGACATCTTTCTAAAGCGAACTCTTGCCTCTCTTGTATCCAGTGCATTGGTTCGATTCATTCATCTATCTTGTCTGCTAACATGCGCATGGTCTTCTTGGGTGCGGATGAATCGGCAACACATTGATGCATAAAGTTAGTGTTGATGTTCAAGTGTGTGTTGGTGGTCATGCGCATCAACTTGTCGAATTACATGTTCAGCTCCAGTTGGACTTGCTTCTTGTCTTCGCCTTGGTGAGTGTGCTTAATGGGTTGGATCGCATGCATGCGCGCAATGACATGAATCCCATGCATGTGATCAACAACACTGCTCACCATGTCTACTCCGCACCAGTTGTTGGGATGGATCTTTAACTTGTACGGGCACAATTTCATCTGTGAGTGCATGTTGCGCCCATTGTTGTTCCTATTCCTGCTGGAATTCATTCGTCTGTCTGTGTAGCTTCATGTTCTTCCTTGAGTTGTTGCTTATCCTTCTTTCTCCCATTCTTTGTCTTCGCACGATCTTCATGTCGCGTAGTCACCTCATAGCTTGAGTCTCCAAAGTTGCTTTCATCATTAGTGGATCTGCTTGATCTTGCAACTTTCTTCCGCCTTTGTGTTGTCTACAACCTTCCTCTTACATTCGTTGCATTCGCTACATTCAGTATGTTGCCTTCATCTATTGTTCATTATGTTGCTTGTGGTGATGTTGCTGTTGTCATATCTTGATGCCCTTGTCTACAAACAACTTGACATCTTCGTGAGAAGGCAAGCTAATAGACATTTGATCGATTGCATCTCCAAGTGTGCCTTGGATGGTGTCTTTGACTCTGCTCTCTTGGAACCACTTTACCTGCACTGTTGAGAGGCAGATGAACACCTGCAATACCTGGAGACATGGAAACACTCATGGCAAGCAATCTGTCAGTCGGAAACCAAAATGAACTTGAGAACTGACTTGCAACATACCTGTGTGACTGATCATGAAGGTTGTGCAATTTCGATCTGGAGGTCAGGAGACTGACTGCCAAGACTGCACAAGGCATAGTCTAAGCTGCTGGGAGACTAGCTAACTGCTGGAACTGCGAAATGCACAGTCCAGTCTGGCTGCTGACTGTTGGGATTGTGCAATGCACAATCTCAGCTGGCAATGGTTGTAGGCTCAGTGACTGCATTGCGCAATTTTCTTGGCCAACAGTCACTTTCCCTCAGGATTGCGCAAAGCAGGCCTGGGGAACAATTGTTGGGTAGAAATGTGCATTTCTAGAGAGGGAGGCAGAGCCTTCCCTCTCAGGATTGCGCAATGTTGTCTTGGTGAGGCTCTTGGCGAGGCAGAGTCTGGGCCAAGGCTGCCTAGACTCACTGACGGGCAACTGAAAGTGAATGTGAGTGTAAATGCATGATGATACTGAGTGTAAGAATAAGTGAATGATCAAGCATGCAAATTGTGAATGATAGATTCAAAAAATGGAACAACATGCATGTGCGTGAGGTGAGTCGCTGAATCGACGATCGTTCGCGAAAAACAACTTCATGCATGCGATGGAAGTGAGATGTTGACGAAAACTGAAACGGTGCTAGGACAAGCTAATATACATGTAAATGATAGCAAGCGTTCAAGGAAATCAAGCAAACAGTACTCATAGAAGCGAAAACACAAAAAGCGACAAAAATGCAACACAAGGCATGGGAAGTGGGCTTACCCCAAAACAATTGAGCTGAATGTGCTGACTGCTCCTAGATGTGATGTGGGGTGTCAGAGCTGCAAGGTGGATGTGAGTAATGAGCTCTGTAGCATCTGGTTGATGAGTTTTAATAACATTGAGGTTGTGACGTGCATGCCACAAATCTAGGGAAAGCGACATTTGGTGGGAGGTTTCTGAAATGATCCTTGCATGTAACCTCCAACTGCTAAACATAGATCCCTGAAACAAGGGATGACTTTACATGTTGTCTTGGGAGAAGCAACCCATGCATGGAAGTCTATTTTACTTGGTCCAAGAGGGAACCAATCAACTCAGTTGCACATGCAAGAGGTTGTTCAACTGCTTGAAGGAAATGCGCATTCTGGCTAGGAGTTGGGCTGACTGCCCAAGAGATTTGTGCAATTTCTAGGTAGAGCAACTGAATGCTGCCTAGATTTGCACAAATTCTTGGATGAGCAGTCCTACTGGGGAAATTGTGCAATTCCTGTTGGGAGTGTTGACTTGTAGAATTGCGCAATCTTGGCGCCCAGCAGGCTGCCAGACAAGATTGTGAAATTTCTAGAGGGAAGGTTGGTTTCCCTCCAGAAATGCGCAATTTTCTTGGGGAAGTTGCTCAACCTACAGCTAGACCAAGTCCAGGTGAATAGCCTGTGAGGGGAATGCATCGATCTGTGATCGACAAGCTTCCTTTATGCAAACAAAACACTGAAGTTTGTGAACTTGATGAAGAAAGGCAAGCTACTGTGAAGGTTGGAAGGGAGGCTCCAAAATGAAGCTAAAGCAAAATTTTGGAGGGTGGTTGTAGCTGCTACAACACCTTCGCTCCACACCTGTAATGAATAGGTCATGCATATATAGTAGAATAGTGATTGGCTCATTATCCACAACTTTGATGTAGATATTTGGATCAACAATACTCTTCACAAACCCAATTCTTAGAAGGTATGCATCCATTCTTGCATACCATGCCCTAGGAGCTTGCTTCAAACCGTATAGGGCCTTCTTGAGTCTATATACGTGAGAGTCTTTGCTATTTACTTCAAAGCATTCGATTTGTTCAATGTATAGTTCCTCACCGATGGTCCTGTTCTGAAATATTGTATTTACATCCATTTGATGGATATTCGATCCCATTGTAGCAGCCAATGAAACCAACTATCTAATGGTAGTATACCTTGTAGTGGGGGCAAAGGTTTCTTCATAATCTATGCCTTCCTTTTGAGAGAAACCCCTTGCAACAAATCTAGCTTTGTATTTGTCTATACTTCCATCAACAGTGTGCTTGATCTTATAGATCCATTTGGAGGTGACAACCAATTTGACACTAGGTCTAGGAACGATTTCCCAAACCCCATTCTTCATGAAGGATTGATATTCTTCCTGCATTTCTTTCTTCCATACTTTTTGATGTGCAGCTTCTTCAAATGTAGATGGTTTAGTTTCAATCAGTTTTGTCATATACACAGCATATCCAAAATATCTTTTTGGCCTTTTACTTTGTCTAAAGATTCCTTTCATAGCTCCATGTCCTTAAGCATCTTCAAGAGTATATTTTAACAAATTTTGCCTCTTCCTTGTGTTTAGTATGATCAGAGGTTGAATAGGCTTACATGGTACTTCTTCTTCTTCTTGAATTGTAGATGGATTGTCATGTTGTACTTATTCTGCTTCGAATATTGGTACATCTTTGTCATCGAAATCAATAGGAATGTCCTTGGATCTTTTGTAGGCATGATTTACATTAAATATAACGTCCTTACTTACTTCAATATGTCTTCCTTCCATGATGTAGATTGTATATGCCTTTGAGGAGAGACTATAGCCAACGAAGATCCCTTTGATTCTTGTAGAATCTAACTTATTTCGTTTTTCTTTTGGAATGTGGATATAGGCATGACTCCCAAAGATTCAGAGATGGTCCAAACTTGGCTTCTACCCTGTGAATGCTTCCTCACCTGCCATATTCTCAAGAATTCTACAAGGACTTCTATTTTGAATATATATCGTTGTCATTGTTGCTTCTCCTCATATAAATTTTGGTAAGTCTTGATCAAGGAGAATTGTTTGTATAACTTCTTCAATTGTTCTATTCTTTCTTTCAGCTACTTCATTTTGTTTGGGATAGTAGGGAACAATGAGCTCCCACTTAATTCCTACTTCTTTACAATATGCAATCAATTCTTTAGAAGTGTATTCCCCAATATTATCGGATCTCAAAGTCTTTATTTTTCTTTCAGTTAGGGTTTCCACTTCAGATCTAAACTCCTTTAATTTCTCAAATACTTCATCCTTTTCCTTGAGAAGGTAGAGTCATGTCTTTCTAGAGTTATCATCAATGAATGTTACATAGTAAAAATGGCCTCCAAGTGATTTGTTAGACATAGGCCCACACACATCATAATGAATGAAGTTTAATTTTTCTTTAGATCTTGTTTCACTATTTGTAAATGGTTTTCTTGTATATTTACCCAAAGAACATCCCTTGCAAACTCCTTCACGATCTTCTTTTATATTGGGGGTGCCATGAACCAGTTGATTTAGAGTGGGAATGACCTTGTAGTGTAGATGACCATATCTTCTATGCCATAGGTCAATGAGACTAATTTTCATATGAACTAGAGCTTGAGGAGGTGGTTAAATGACTCTATATAATATTCCTTCAATATCTCCAATAACCCTAGCTTTATCAATACTTGAATCTTTTCCCCAAACCATGACCTGTCCATCAACAAAAGCAACTCTATCTCCTTTATCTTATAAGCAAGAAATTGAAAGCAAATTATTTTTCAAACCTGGAACATATAGTATATTGTCAAGATGTAGTTTAGCTCCATTTTCCAGCTTCAAAGATGTTGATCCTAGGCCTCTAACAACATAGCTTTTGTTGTCTCCCAATTCTGCTGCATGAGAAGATGGTTCTTTTGATAGAGTGTGCATTTGTTTACTTTCCCCTATCATATGCCTTGATGTTCCACTATCAATAATCCATGCATTTTCATCATTAAGTGTAGTTAAGAACCCTTTCCTTTTGAGTTTGTTGAATAAGTAGTAGAAGATCTTATTGATCCAGCTTCCTGAAATATTGAATCCCATTCTTATCATAGAGGGCGTAATCATTTCCTTCAAGCCAACAAAGTGATCTTCAATATTTCTTGACCTTAACACTGGTTCCATGTTGAAAAATCAATGCTAGTAGATTAGGGTTAGATTTCTCTTTCGTGATAATTACTTGTGAATTATGTTGCCTTCTTTTACTTCTTTGTTATATTATCTTTCATTAATAAATTACCAAATTATGTGTGTATGAAGATCACAAAAACACAAGACACAAGATGTAGGCACTATACTAGGGAAAAACCCCTATCTAGGGGAAAACCCAGTCAAAATATCTTCCTTCAATAGTTTTCTTGAGACTCTTCAATCTAGACATAGACCTCCTCAAGCCACCAAGTCAACCTCCTCTTCTAGTAGCTTCAACCTAGAACTTCGATCTTGAAGCAGCAACACTTCGATCCAGCAAATAGCAGTAGTAGAAACTTTGACTTGACAAGAAAAACTTCGATCTCCTAGAGGAATACAAATGAGAGAGAGACAGCCCAAAATTTTGATTTTCTCTTTTCCTTCCTCTTTCTCCAACTTCTCACTTCTTTTAGCCTCCTTTCCTTCTTCGCACGTTTCCAGCTCTTTCTCGTGGATATCTAACTTGTGTGAGAGAGAGAGAATACTACAAATGAATTTGATCTACTTGTAGCTATAGGATTGAGGTGAGGTCGAATTTCCCTATTTGAGGTTGACTTTGTGTGGAGGTTACAAATACCTAATTTGACTCAATAATAAATATTTTTACATGATTCAAAATCCCAAGAAGGATCTCATAAAATGTACAATGACTCTAATGACTCAATATAGATCCTAGGAGTCCACAATGGGGACTTTGACTAATAAAAGATGACCCAAGCATGAAGCCCATGCTTTAATAAGTCATTGTAATAATAATAATAATGTTTTTCATTCTTTTGACAAGTACATTACATAATTACTCAAATACATTTATGAAGACTGAACCTAGTTACATTTTTCAACGCTCCCTCTTAACTAGGGAGGTATTCATAATAACATATATAAGTACAAGGAATATCTCAAAACATATGAACTATGAAGAGTTTAGGCACCGCAATGATATGGACTAGATTCCTCACCATGGCAATCTATCCAAGTCCTCCAATAGTTTAGGCACTCACGATGCCATGGACTAGATTCCTAACCAAAGCAATCTATCCGGGTGGGACTAAGATGGACTAAAGATTTCAGCCTCTCTAGGTACCATCAGGCTTACTTGCTAACCATCAACCCAGGGATCCAGGTGCATATCCAAGGTCAGAGTTCCATGACCAACGCCACTATCCCTACTTCGGGATCCAAACATCAACACATAGTGCCGGCCAGATGTCCTCCCAGGAAATGTGTCTCGCACACAAAGCCTCAACAAATCTCTTCCAAACTTTTATCATCATCAACAAGATTAGCAATTATTGTTCTGAGGCTTCTGCAATTAGTCTTCTATGTAGTGTTTTCTTCCGGGATTATCGCATCCATGATTATTTAAATTGACGTTTCGAGCCATCCATTGTGGCTCATCATCAGGATAGATCAAAAGATGATCTATCATGATGATGAGCCACAATGTATGGCTCGAAAAGTTGATTTAAATAATCATGGATGCGATAATCCCGGAAGAAAACACTACAAAGATTAGCAATATCAACTAAACCAAGCATGCTTCTAAGATATTCAAACTTCTAATTAGGAAGAGACTTTGTTAGTATATCAGCTACCTAATCATCTGTTGGGACATATTGTAGCTTCCCAATCCCATCATGTACCAAGTTCCTAATGTAGTGGAACTTATTGTTGATATGCTTCATCCTAGCATGAAACACAGGATCTCCAGACATTTTGATGCAACTTTGATTATCATAATAGGATCCAGAGGCTTCTCGAACAAATCTGTTGGAAGCTTCCTCAACCATATAACCTCATTTCCTACTTCACATGCAGCCATATACTCTACTTCAGCACTACTCAAAGCAACGAGATCTTTCTTTCTACTAATCCATGAGATTATGGCAGATCCCAAACTAAAGCATCCACATGTAGTGCTTCTTCCATCGGTCTCACTTCCACCCGAAACAAAATCTATGAATCCAATCAACTTGACTTCCTTGTTGTCGTACTTTAGTTAGTGAAGTATAGTACCACGAAGATATATCAATATATGCTTGGCAGGTATCCAATGATCATGACGAGGCTCCAACTAAAACTGACCAAGAATGTTCACAAAAAAGCATATATCCGGCCTAGTATTTACCAGATACATCAAAGAACCCACCAACTTATGACTGGAGGTAGGATCTACAAGACTTGTGTTAGAGCTCCTCAACTTCTTGAGATTAGTGATCATAGGAGTAGTCATGGTCTTGGAATCCATCATCCCAAATTTCTGCAACAACTTGATGATATACTTCCCTTGCCCCAGATATATCTCCCGAGGTTTCTGCCATACTTCCAGGCCTAGGTAATAGTGCATGAGTCCCATATCCTTCATCTCAAATTCAGTTGTCAGCATCTTCTTGCATTCTTGTATCCTTCGCTCCACACCTGTAACGAATAGATCATCCATTTATAGTATAATAATGGTCGGCTCATTATCCACAACCTTGATGTAGAGATTTGGATCAATAGTACTCTTCACAAACCCAATTCTTAGAAGGTATGCATCCATTCTTGCATACCATGGCCTAGGAGCTTGCTTCAAACCATATAGGGCCTTCTTGAGTCTACATACATGAGAGTCTTTTCTATTTACTTCAAAGCCTTCGAGTTGTTCAATGTATACTTCCTCATCGATGGTCCCATTCTGAAATGTTGTATTCACATCCATTTGATGGATATTCCATCCCATTGTAGCAGCCAATGAAACCAACAATCTAATGGCAGTATACCTTGCAGTGGGTGCAAAGGTTTCTTCATAATCTATGCCTTCCTTTTGAGAGAAACCCCTTGCAACAAATCTAGCTTTGTATTTGTCTATACTTCCATCAACAATGTGCTTGATATTGTAGATCCATTTGGAGGTGAAAACCGATTTGTCACTAGGTCTAGGAATGATTTCCCAAACCCCATTCTTCATGATGGATTGATATTCTTCCTACATTGCTTTCTTCCATAATTCTTGATGTACATCTTCTTCAAATGTAGATGGTTCAGTTTCAATCAATTTTGTCATATATGCAGCATATCCAAAATATCTTTTCGAACTTTTACTTTCTCTAAAGGTTCCTTTCGTAGCTCCATGTCCTTGAACATCTTTAAGAGTATATTTTAACCAATTTTACCTCTTCCTTGTGTTTGGTATGATCACATGTTGAATAGGCTTACTTGGTTCTTCTTCTTCTTCTTGAATTGTAGATGGATTGTCGTGTTGTACATCTTCTTCTTTGAATATTGGTACATATTCGTCATCGAAATCAATAAGAATGTCCTTGGATCTTTTGTAGTCATGATTTTCATCAAATATAACATCCTTACTTCAATATGTCTTCATTCCTTGATGTAGATTCTATATTCCTTTGAGGAGAGACTATAGCCAACGAAGATCCCTTTGGTTCTTGTAGAATCTAACTTATTTCCTTCTTTTTTTTGGAATGTGGATATAGGCAGGACTCCCAAAGATTCAAAGATGGTCCAAATTTGGCTTCTACCCTGTGAATGCTTCCTCGCCTGTCATATTCTCAATAACTCTACAAGGAATTCTATTTTGAATATATATCATTGTCATTCTTTCTTCTCCCCATATAGATTTTGGTAAGTCTTGATCAAGGAGAATTGTTTGTATACCTTCTTCAATTCTCCTATTCTTTCTTTCAGCCACTCCATTTTGTTCAGGATAGTAGGGAACAATGAGCTCCCTCTTAATTCCTACTTCTTTACAATATGCAATCAATTCTTTAGAAGTGTATTCCCCAATATTATCGGATCTCAAAGTCTTTATTTTTCTTTCAGTTAGGGTTTCCACTTCAGATCTAAACTCCTTGAATTTCTCAAATACTTCATCCTTTTTCTTGAGAAGGTAGAGCCATGTCTTTCTAGAGTTATCATCAATGAATGTTACATAGTAAAAATGACCTCCAAGTGATTTGTTAGACATAGGCCCACACACATCATAATGAATGAAGTTTAATTTTTCTTTAGATCTTGTTTCACTAATAGCAAATGGTTTTCTTGAATATTTACCCAAAGAATATCCCTTGCAAACTCCTTCACGGTCTTCTTTTATATTGGGGGTGCCATGAACCAGTTGATTTAGAGTGGGAATGACCTTGTCGTGTAGATGACCATATCTTCTATGTCATAGGTCAAAGAGTTTGATTTTCATATGAAATAGAGCTTGAGGAGGTCGTGTAATGACTCTATATAATCTTCCTTCATGATCTCCAATAACCCTAGCTTTATGAATACTTGAATCTTTTCCCCAAACCAAGACCTTTCCATCAACAAAAGCAACTCTATTTCCTTTATCTTCTAATTAAGTAATTGAAAGCAAATTCTTTTTCAAACCTGGAATATATAGTATATTGTTGAGATGTAGTTTAGCTCCATTTTCCAACTTCAAAGATGTTGATCCCAGGCCTCTAACAACATAGCTTTTGTTGTCTCCCAATTCGACTGCATGAGAAGACAGTTCTTTTGATAGAGTGTGCAATTGTTTACTTTCCCCTATCATATGCCTTGATGTTACACTGTCAATAATCCATGCATTTACATCATCAAGTGCAGCTAAGAAACCTTGACTTTTGAGTTTGTTTAATAAGTAGTAGAATATCTTCTTGATCCAACTTCCTGAAATATTGAATCCATTCTTATCATAGAGGGAGTAATCATTTCCTTCAAGCCAATGAAGTGATCTTCAATCTTTCTTGACCGTAGCTCTAATTCCATGTTCAAAAATCAATGATAGTAGATTAGGGTTAGATTTCTCTTTCTCGATAATTACTTGTGAATTATGTTGCCTTCCTTTACTTCTTTGTTATATTATCTTTCATCAAGAAATTACCAAATTATGTGTGTATGAAGATCACAAAACCACAAGACACAAGATGTAGGCACTCTATTAGGGAAAACCCCTATCTAGGGGAAAACCCAGTGAAAATATCTTCCTTCAATAGTTTTCTTGAGACTCTTCAACCTAGACACAAATCTTCTCCAACCACCAAGTCAGCCTCCTCTTCAAGTAGCTTTGACCTAGAACTTCAATCTTGAAGCAACAACACTTCGACCCAGCAAATAGCAGTAGCATCAACTCCAAATTGACAAGAAAAACTTCAATCTCCTAGAGGAATCCAAATGAGAGAGAGAGAGAGAGCCCAAAATTTTGATTTTCTCTTTTCCTTCCTCTCTCTCCAACTTCTTACTTCTTTTAACCTCCTTTCCTTCTTCGAATGTTTCCAGTTCTTTCTTATGGATATCGAACTTGTGTGTGAGAGAGAGAATACTACAAATGAATTTGATATAATTGTATATATAGGCTTGAGGTGAGGTCGAATTGCCCTGTTTGAGGCTGACTTGGTGTGGAGGTTACAAATACCTAATTTGACTCAATAATAAATCTTTTTACATGATTCAAAAGCCCAAGGGTCTCATAAAATACACAATGACTCTAATGACTCAATATAAATCCTAGGAGTCCACAATGGGGACTTTGACTAATAAAAGATGACCCAAGCATGAATCCCATGTTTCAATAAGTCATTTTGATAATAATAATAATAATAATATCTTTTTCATTCTTTTGACAAGTACATTACATAATGACTCAAATAAATTTATGAAGACCGAACCTAGTTACATTTTTCAACACTCCCTCTTAACTAGGGAGGTATTCATAATAACATATATAAGTACAAGGAAGATCTCAAAACATATGAAATATGAAGAGTTTAGGCACTGCAATTCCATGGACTAGATTCCTCAACACGCCATTCTATCCAGGGTCCTCCAACAGTTTAGGCGCTCACGATGCCATGGACTAGATTCCTGACTAAAGCAATCTATCAGGGTGGGACTAAGATGGACTAAAGCTTTCAACCTCTCTAGTTACCATCAGGATTATTGCTAACCATCAACCCAGGGATCCAGGTGCGTATCCGAGGTCAGAGCTCCATGACCAATGTCACCATCCCTACTTCAAGATCCAAATATCAACACATAGTGTCGGCTAGATGTCCTCCCAAGCAATGTGTCTCAAACACAAAGCCTCAACAAATATCTTCCAAAATTTTATCATCATCAACAAGATTAGAAATATCAACTAACCAAGCATGCTTCTAAGTTACTCAAACTTCTTATTAGGAAGAGACTTTGTTAGTATATTAGCTACCTAATCATCTTTTGGGACATATCGTAGCTTCACAATCCCATCATGTACCAAGTTCCTAATGTAGTGGAACTTATTGTTGATATGCTTCGTCCTAGCATGAAACACGGGATCTCCAGACATTTTGATGCAACTTTGATTATCATAGTAGGATCTAGAGGCTTCTCGAACAAATCTGTTAGAAGCTTCCTCAACCAACAACCTCCTTTCCTACTTCACTTGCATCCATATTTTCTACTTCATCACTACTCAAAGCAACATGATCTTTCTTTCTACTAATCCATGAGATCATGGCGTATCCTAAATTGAAGCATCCACATGTAGTGCTTCTTCCATCGGTCTCACTTCAACCCCAAATAGAATCTATGAATCCAATCAGCTTGACTTCCTTTCTATCGTACTTTAGGTAGTGAAATATAGTTCCACGAAGATATATCAATATATGCTTGGCAGGTATCCAAAGATCATGATGAGGCTCCAACTGAAACTGACTAAGAATGTTCACAACAAAGCATATATCCGTCTAGTATTTACCAGATACATCAAAGAACCCACCAACTTACGATAAGAGGTATGATCTATGAGACTTGAGTTAGAGCTCCTCAACTTCTAGATATTAGTGATCATAGGAGTAGTCATGGTCTTGGAATCCATTATCCCAAATTTTTGCAACAACTTGATGATATACTTCCCTTGCCCCAGATATCTCCCGAGGTTTCTGCCATTCTTCCAGACCTAGGTAATAATGCATTAGTCCCAGATCCTTCATCTCAAATTCAGTTGTCAACATCTTCTTGCATTCTTGTATCCTTTGCTCCACACCTGTAATAAATAGATCATCCATATATAGTAGAATAATGACTGCCTCATTATCCACAACTTTGATGTAGAGATTTGGATCAATTTAACTCTTCACAAACCCAATTCTTAGAAGGTATGCATCCATTCTTACATACCATGGCCTAGGAGCTTGCTTCAAACTGTATAGGGCCTACTTGAGTCTGTATACATGAGAGTCTTTGTTATTTACTTCAAAGCTTTCGAGTTGTTCAATGTATACTTCCTCATCAATGGTCCCATTCTGAAATGTTGTATTCACATCCATTTGATGGAAATTCCATCCCATTGTAGCAGCCATTGAAACCAACGATCTAATGGTAGTATACCTTGCAGTGGGTGCAAAGATTTATTCATAGCCTATGCCTTCCTTTTGAGAGAAACCCCTTGCAACAAATCTAGCTTTGTATTTGTCTATACTTCCATCAACAGCGTGCTTGATCTTATAGATCCATTTGGAGGTGATAACCAATTTGTCACTACGTCTAGGAATGATTTCCCAAATCCATTCTTCATGATGGATTGTTATTCTTCCTACATTGCTTTCTTCCATACGTCTTGATGTGCAACTTCTTCAAATGTAGATGGTTCAGTTTCAATCAGTTTTGTCATATATGCAGCATATCCAAAATAACATTTCGACCTTTTACTTTCTCTAAACGTTCCTTTCGTAGCTCCATGTCCTTCAACATCTTCAAGAGTATATTGTAACCAATTTGGCCTCTTCCTTGTGTTTGGTATGATCACAAGTTGAATAGGCTTACTTGGTACTTCTTCTTCTTCTTGAATTGTTGATGGATTTTCGTGTTGTACTTCTTCTTCTTCGAATAGTGGTACATCTCCGTCATTGAAATCAATAGGAATGTCCTTGGATCTTTTGTAGGCATTATTTTCATCAAATATAACGTTCTTACTTACTTCAATATGTCTTCCTTCCTTGATGTAGATTCTATATGCCTTTGAGGAGATACTATAGCCAACGAAGATCCCTTTGATTCTTGTAGAATCTATCTTATTTCGTTTTTCTTTTGGAATGTGGATATAGGCACAACTCCCAAAGATTTTGAGATGGTCCTATTAGTGTCAGTATTTGCATACTTCCATCAGGGATCAAATTTTCTCTTTGCATTTTCATTTTAGGGGTCCCATACTGAAATTTTTACATCATTTCATTAGGTCATGTCAAACTAATCCACTAATGGTTGTCTTCTCTTCAGAAAAATCTACTTTCTCCTTCATAAAGTATACTTGTTGACCCATCTTCAGGTTGTCTTCAGTCATGGTTTCATGGTCAAAATGCAATCATGTTTTCATTAGGTCATAGGGCATGTTTTCATTAGGTCTTAGGGTTTCATTTCCAAGGTCAAGAGCATGATTTAAAGGTGTAAATAAAGGGAAGCAAAGGTATGAAGAGGATAAATAAATCAAGATTGATGGCTAGTAAGTCATAGTCACTATATAATTATTTTTTTAACTAATGTAATTTTCACCTCAAAAAACATGTTTTTGAGGTGAAAACAGAGTATTTTGAGTTAATTTGTATTTCTTATGTAATTTTAAGTCACTTTATGTAATAAATGATCCTGACTGCACCTATGCATCTCTCCTTGCTACAAGACAAAGAAACACTGCAAAAACCAGTTCAAATTAAGCATTGTTCACCTCAAAAGGAACAAAGAAGAAAAGGCATTAAAAATAGAGATTTGAAAAAGGTCAAGAAATATTAGAAAGTGGGTTTTTTTAGTGAAAAATCACAATATACTCCTATATAAGGTGTCACATTTCATTTTCAAGTTCATCATTCTCATTTGGCAAAGGAGTCAAGAAGTGAAGAAAAGAGGAGAGGTTAAGTGAGTTTTCGGCCAAGGAGCAGCAGCGTTGTGCTTCTGGAGGTTGGCGTTGCGCGTTTCAGGAAATGGAGGTGGCAATGCACGTTCAGGGGGTGGTGCCGCGCGTCTAAGCTGAACGCTGCACATAGGGAGGTTTCAGCAGTGCAAAATTACGCTGCATTGCGCGTTCAGGAGGGCGCTGCACGTCTGTAGCAGGCACTGCGCGTTGAACAGAAAAGACCAGAAAGCCTCCAAACTTCATAAAAACTTCTAAAAAAACCATCTCATCTCTCAAACAAGAGTGCATAGCCTCAAACTTTGCAAACATGGATAGAGAAGACAGAGACTATGAAGAGGAGGAAAACACCGGCAATGACAGTTCGACAGATAAAACTCGACATCAGAGAAAACCACACAAGGGAGGCAGAATTATCAAGGAGGAGCCATCAAACCTTAGAGAATTGCAGGCCTCTCAGTTGGTTCTCACTTGTTTCAGACATCTAGGGTGTTATGAGTTTTGTGAGCAGGTAAAGAGAGTTCAACACCATCCTGAGCTCACCAGGATTTTTGTAGCCCATCTTCAGGACAACAAGGTGACTCTTGCTGGGGTGACATTTACAGTTTCACCTTCCATTATCGTGGATGCAACTAGGATTCCGAATGTAGGGGAGAAGTGGTACAAGGCACAGGACCTGGATGAACACTATTATGAGCCTTATATCAAACCCTGATACATAAATGAGGTGAAAAGGATTTTTCCTTTCAGGTTCCTTGAAAACAAGTATGCCCCCATGATGAAAATCATCATGAAATATTTCACTTGTGAGGGCAGATTTTCCAGACTATACACCTATCACATCAGGCTTCTCATGCATTTTACCAAGGTGAGGATGTTAAACCTCCCTTATTTCTTGTTCAAGAATATTGAGAAGATGGCCCATTTTGTGCAGAAAAAGCCATACCCTCAGCAGATGAGCAGTCTCTATCATTATTCCCTGATCAAGATGATTGTGCTTCATCATCTTAGCCTCCTCAACATCTCTTGGGAGACATTTATTGCTCATGACATCTTCAGGGGTCCTCAAATTCCTCCACTAGTGTCTCAAGAATCAGGAGGACCTTCTAGCAATGCTCAGGTGAAGACAAATGAGAAGGCCAAAGAGACTAGAGCTACTGAGGTGCCTAGGACCTACATGACATATCAAAGGGGCACAAGGAGATTGTTTGCAGCTGATAGGCAAGTTTTTGCTCCACGGGATGTGGAAGGGACCTTACCTTCTTCATCAACTCATAGGCAAATGCTAACTCCATAGGATGTGGAAGGGGCTTTGCCTTCTTCATCAACACAACAGGTACAGGTGCAGCAGCTACACAAAGGGAAGGAAAAGATGCCGCAAGAAAGTTTTGATGATGAGGAGGAAGAGAGAGACTTTGATTTGATAGAGCATGATGAGCCAAAGCAGCATTATACTCATCATGGCATGGAAACAATTGACTTAGAGGCTCAAGATGAAGAAACAATAAAGGACATCATCATACAGGAAAAGGAGGCTCAAGTCCAAGCATTGATGGATAATTTGGAGAGAGCCAAGTATGTCATCACATATTTGGAACAAGAGAACAAGCAGTTGAGTGACAAGTAGATCCTCATGGAGCTGGAACTTCTCAAGGTAAAATGACAAGGTGACAAGGAGGCACCGGTCACTTTGTCTCCTATTGAGAAGGAAATTGAGGATGATAGAGAGACTTGGCTTGAGAGAGTCAATTTGCACCTAGAGAAGTTGTTGCAGAAGGCCAATAGGGACAACTAGATGATCAGGCACATGGCCTACCATTATAGGACCCGAAACAAAATTTGCAACATGAGGATCAAAAAGATGAAAGCTAGGCTAAGGCGGGCTCAAAAGGGAAAAAAGAGGAGGATAGGCTTAGGTTGCTTGTTGAAGCTTCCTTGGCTCATCAAGATGCTTGATGGTGGTGTTGCTCACCAATTTTGGTCAGTTTGGAGGAGATTTTATTTTTTGCAAATTTTGGAAATTGCACACACAGAAAATCTGGCTCAACGCGCAACGCCACTGTCGTTGTGCTTTTCCTAGGGGCACCCAATGCAAAAATGGCTTACATTTTTGGATTCAGAGCGATGATTACATGCACCCTATGGATTTGCTAAGTTTTTGGGGCAGAACTGGTCCACCAAAAAGTCAAAAAAAAAAACCCTAAAAATGACCTTTCTGCCACTTTTTGGACACACAAAAGCAGTCTTGGGAGAATCAACTTTTGAGGGGTCAAATAAGCTTCAAATGATGAAATTCTAGGTGTTTTGGAAAGTAGACTTGAAGACCTTTCCAATGAGATACCATGAGATCAATTTTGATGCCGGGAAGGCTTCCAAAAAGGACTTGAAAGTGGCATTACGCGTTGGGCCAGTGGCGCTGCGCATAGGACAAATTTTGCACAGGATGGCTATTTTTCTATGTTTTGACTGTGTTCATGGATTTTCTCTCATGGAGGATGTTTTACTGATGTAAATGATGACTTTTCTTGTAAATATGATGGATAATTAGTAGTAGAGCGTAGATTCATTAGATTAAAAGTTAATTTGAGCTTACATGAATTAGTTTTTTCACTTTTAGAGGCAAGTTGTTAAGATGCCTATATTCTTGTTTCTTGTTCAGAGTTGGTTAGATTAGCTCCTCATCTTAGGGATTCAACCCCTAATGATGGGAGGAGGTTTAAACAAAGCCTATATCTTCTTCTTCTTTCTCATTGTAAAGGGTTGGACTCAGCTGGATGCTTATGCCTTGATTGTACATCATTTTGTAGCAATTTAGCAAGAGATTAATAAAAATTGCAACTATTTCTTTGGGATCCATGTGGTATGAAGTTTAGTTTAGTTTCTTCTCTTGTGATCATATGTTAGAATGTTTTGTGTACTTCATTAATCATTTCATTGCTTCTAAGTGAATGTTTTCAAGTTGATAGGCATAATTCATAACATCACTGCTCTGCTTTGGGGAAATATTCACCATTATATGTTTTCTACAGTCTAGGAAGGATCCATGGTCATCACATGCTCTTCCTAGCTTCTCACCAGTCTTAAAACACCTCACCCATCAAGCCCTAGAGTGTTAAACCTTATGCCTACCTTGCCCCATTGAACACCCTGCAATTTTAACCTAATTCCCTAGCCCTAACTGTCTGGCTCCTCCTGATGCAGCAAAACCCCTTCAAAATCAAATCAAACCTTGTGCTACTATACCTAGCCTAATATCCTTTTCCTAATCCAGTCATCTTGGCTGAGATCCTTACGAAGAGAGCCCTCTCCTAGCCTAGTAGGGCTAGCTACTTGGCTAAGTGTGGTTTGTGGTTACCCTAGCATTGCCTTCCTTCAGCCTGAGGTTCAATCCAGGTGATAACATAGTGGCAACCATACTGGGGATCGAAAGATTAATCACCCCAGTAGTATCTTTCATTTGAATTCTTAAGCTTGTGGATGATGAGTTTTAGAATTTACTAGGCTGAATTGGAAAGTTGTAAAGCAATATATAAAGTTTCAAAATTGAGCATACTGGCTTCGCGAAAATACACTAGATCCAATAGAAATCTGAATCCTCCAGCCATTGTCAGTGATCCTCACAAAATTAGGCGGAAATCTAAGAAAGTTGTAGAGAAATTCAGTGTAGCAGAAAAACAATCAAGTGAAGTTTTCATTCCTTGTGTTCATTCACTCCCGGAAAGGTTAGACACTCTGTAAGATATTGAGTTTGATGTTCATTTTGAGCAAAGCCTATTTCGCAGTAAATCTTTGAGTTGGATTCATCAAATAGTTGTTGATTCCTCTATATCTCTTGAATACCCCGTTGAAGACTTGTTTACACAAACTAAATCAGGGTCACATCTTATTCATGCTCTCGATCAGTTGTACAACCTTTCTTCAAACGTAGACACTTGGGTGAAAAATACGCCATCTTTTAATTTTCGAAATAGCTCCTTTACATCTACGGCAACTCAAACAATTCCTTACCCATTAATTTCATCTTTACAGATAGTTCATACTACTCCAGTTGTTGTTAATTCCCCTTTGAATATATTGAGTACCCCAATCCTTGCTTTAAATCCACCTCCCCCACCTCAAGTTATGGCTGCCCAGTATGCACCCCTTGTTTTACCTCAGAATCTTGGTGCCATGCCCACTGATTATCAAACCAAAATGCCTTTCTTTGATGCCACTCAAACCATTACAACTCAGCAACATGTAGATAAAATGAATGATTTCTTTGACCTCCATGAAGTAGAAATTGAAGATGTGACGATGAGATTGTTTGTACAAATCTTTGGAGGTGAAGTTCGAAAATGGTTCAGAGCCTTACCAGCAGCTTCTATCACCACTTTACCAATCCTCCATAGGCAGTTCCTGGATCAATGGGAGGTGAAGAAGAATCCACTTCAGATTTTGTCCGAGTATGAGGACATCAAAATAAATGTTGGCGAGAGTGTGCAAGACTATTGTGTGAGGTTTAATGCAGTATACAATGTTATTCATGCAAACATTAAACCACTAGAGGGATTGGCTTTGCTCAAGTTTCCGGATGGTTTCAATACTGATATGGCATATCAGTTGCGGGAACGTGATCCTGCAACACTAGAAGACATGTAAAAGAATGTTGTGAGCGTAGAAGCAAACTCGTTGGCCGAAAGAGAAAGAATGAGATCTGAGAAAAAATTGACCATAAAAGAAGAAGCATCTACTTCAGATGTTAAAATGGATACACTAATTCGAACAGTGGAGAGTATGGTTGACCGGTTATCCATCACAGATAGACCTGAACCTCAAATTCGTAATCCAAATTTTAGAGGACAGCAGCAGCCCCAATTCTGAATCAAGCAAAAAGAACAAAAAGCACCAAAGCAACTAGCACAACAACAGCAGATCAGAACTCACTTACAGCAGAATTATGTTCAAGGAATGGAAGAAGAGGATGAGGAAGATCTGGTAATTGAAACAAATCACTTTTTCATTGTTGATGGTATGCCCATATTTCTGACCGATGATGAAGAATACACAGAATTTCCAGACATTCAAAGGGATGAGGATTACATCTTAGCAAATAATGTGGTTTTGGAGGCTGAATCTGATGATTATCGGCATGGTTATATGAATGCTTTGACTACACAACAGAGGCAGTACTATTTAAGGAGCGGAGATGTACCTGTCAATCCCATTCACAAAAGAAAGGATGTGCAATCAAAGAGTGATTCCTCAAACACTCAAAAGAAAGTAAAAGAGCTTGCTAATTTGAATCCCAGTAAGGTACCATCAACAAGTGTTGCTGCAAACGAGAAGAACAATCAACAAAAAGATAGTGCAACGAAAGATCAAACAAATAAGAAGGACATTGGTGTTAAAGAGGTAGAAAAGTTTCATCCTTTAATTTAGAAAGTGAAATTGCTAAATTAAAAGTGTCCATTCCTTTTACTAAGCTTGTTAAGAATAGCAATTATAAACACCATGTATCTAGAATATTCCAAATAGATCCTTTTTCTGACGTGGTGAATGTCGAGGATGATCATCTTGAACTCATTTTTGGTCCAGCCATAGAAGGTCAGCCTAAAGATAGCGAAGTCCCTCCCTTTTATCTGAGTCTTAGACTGCATGAGTATATTCTCCATAATGCTATGTTAGATTCCCGAGCTTCCCATAATTTTATGCCCAAAGTTATTATGGAAAAGTTGGGCCTAGATATCACCCCGAAATATCATGATTTGTACTCATTTGACTCTTGTAGAGTTCGTTGCATTGATCTCATAAAATATTTGGTGGTTTCTTTAGATCAAATCCCAGCCAAAAATGTCTTGATGGATGTGGTAGTTGTTGATATACCACCGCGATTTGGTATGCTCTTATCTAGATCGTGGGGAGCTAAATTGAAAGGCACTTTACAACTTGACTTCTCTTATGCTACAATCCCTGTTTTCGGTCAATTGAAGAAGTTGTACCGGGAAAAGAAAATGAAGTATATGATCACTAGTAAAGAGAATCCTATGAATCATCCAATAAATGTTGTACATACTGATTTAGAGTCCTTTGTTTTGTACTCTAATAGTGGATTGAATGATGTATATATTTAGCTTGTAGAAGTAGATGATGTACCAAAAATTTCTGAGAATTTTAGAGCAGTTCTTAATCAAGAAAAAGAAAAAATAGCAATTTCTTCTGAGTATCTTACACAGCAGTAAAAGATCAGTGAAGAGGAGAAAAATGAAGTAATCAGCGAAGGTAGAAGATGAAGTCGGCCTTTGGAGCATGGACTTCGATCGTGTTGTGGGTAAAGACAGTGCTGGTATTCGAATTTGGATTCGAAGCCCTACTTTCTAGCCTGCCAAGGTCCCAAGTAATGTTAGAGTATGTTCCTACAAGTTAGCTTTTGATTACTCTAATAATGAAGAGAAGTATGAGGCTTTGATTACAGGTCTTAAAATTTTAAAGAAACTGGATGCGAAAAGGATTTCTATTTATGGTGATTCAGATTTGGTGATTAAACAAGTAAAAGGAGAATATCAAGCAAAGCATCGCGGATGAGAGCCTATAGAAATGCAGTTCTTGATATTTTGAAGATGCTTCCGGAATATACCTTGACAGTGGTACCCCGGACTCAAAACATCATTGCAGATTCACCAGCCACTGTAGCCAGCAATTTGAAAATTCCAATGAATTCTAGCAATAAATTTGAAATTCATGTCAAACATAGGCCTGCAATTCCTGATAATTTGAGGTATTGGCAAGTTTTTTGGGATGACAATGAAATTAATGCCTTTTTGCAAAGTGAAGGAAAGTTTAAGAATGCTTTCATTGATGATGTTTGTGATTCCGATGAACAAGATATTGAGGTAAATTAGGTGGAGGTTTTACAGCTAAAGGATAATATTATTCCTAGAGGTCTCATACCTTTAGAGGAGCTCTTTGATTAGGATGATGTGGTGAGAAAATTGACCTTGGTTCCTACGGACAAAGGAGTTGAAGATGTAAATCTTGGAATAATTAACCAGCCCAAGCTTGTAAAGTTATCAAAAACATTGTCTCCCGAAGTAAAGGCTAAGTATGTTAAGTTACTTTCTGAATTTTCTGATGTTTTTGCATGGGATTATTCAGATTTGAAAGTGTATGACAAAAATATCATTCAACATACTATTCCTATCAAGCCGGATCAAAAACCTTTTAGACAAAAGTTGAGAAGAATCAATCCAAAGCTGCTGCCATCCATCGAGAAAGAGGTAAATAGATTGTTTAAAGCTGGCATCATTGTTCCAATTAGATTTTTTGATTGGATTTCAAATTTGGTCCCGGTACGAAAGAATACTGGAGAGATAAGGTTGTGCATAGATTTCTGGAACCTCAATAAAGTGTCCTTAAAGGATAATTACCCTCTTCCTAAGATGGACCATATTCTGCAAAGAGTAGTTGGAGCATCACGGATGTCACTACTAGATGGCTACTCGGGCTATAATCAGATCTTGGTGCATGAAAGAGACCAAGACAAAACTGCCTTCACAACACCATGGGGAACTTTTCAGTATGCCAAAATGCCATTTGGGTTGAAGAATGCTGGAGCCACTTTTCAGCGGGCGATGGACATAGCTTTTGCTAATGAGAAGGATGTTTTGTTGGTAGTCTATTTAGATGATTTGACGATATTTTCTAGTTTTGATGATGAGCATTTGCACCACTTAAGGATTGTCTTTCAGAAATGTAGGAAGTTCGAGATTTCTCTAAACCCGAAAAAGAGTCTTTTTGCCATGGACGAAGGTAAACTCCTTGGTCATATAATTTCTAAAGATGGTATTTTCATTGATCCTTCAAGATTGGAGACAATCCAGCAAATAGACTTTCTGCGCAACAAAAAGGAGATTCAGGCTTTCAATGGTAAGATGAATTTCTTACACAGATTTATACCAAATTTGGCTGAGCATTTACGTGAATTAACTAATATGTTGAAAAAGGACAGCATTGTGAAATGGACTGAGGATGCCATGAAATCGTTCAATTGGTAAAGTTTGCTTTGACCATAGCCCTAGTCCTGATCAGTCCTGATTATACTCATGATTTTATTATATTTTCATTTGTGTCTGAGCACACTATGGTTGTGGTGTTGATGCAAAAGAGGGATCAGGTGGAGCAACCCATTGCTTTTTTCAGTAGGACTATTAGAGATGTTGCCCTGCGTTACAATATCATTGAAAAACAAGCTCTGGCTCTTATTAAAGCATTGAAGGATTTCAGAGTATACATTCTGCATTCACATACCATAACATATGTTCCTAACACAGCAATCAAGGATGTTCTCATGCAAACTGATCCGGAGGGAACAAGAGTTAAGTGGATAGCAGCAATGTTGGAGTATGATCTTGAGATTAAACCTACCAAACTGATCAAAGGTCAAGGCTTGGAAAAACTTATGGCTGAATCAAATTTGCATGCTCTAGACATAAATCTCATTGCATCAATGTCAGATGACAAAAATGGTGGCTCTCTCATTTAAGTATCAGAAATGTTTCTCAAATCACCTTGGTATTCCGATATAGTTTATGTTCTTTAGCATCTTTCACCAGCTCCTGGAATGTCAAGAAGTAAAGATAGATCACTAAAACTAAAGTCTCCAAAATTCTGCATTTTAAATAGTGCTCTCTATTGGAAAGATCTGGGAGGAGTTCTTCTTAATTGTTTGGTTGAAGATGAAGCTCAGCAGGTAATGAATGATTTTCATAGAGGTGATTGTGGCGATCATTTATTTTGGGAAACAACAGCTAACAAAGTGTTGAGAGTAGGATATTATTGGCCAACTTTGTTTTCATATTTATATAAGACAGTTATGAGTTGCCATGAATGCTAATTTTTTCAAGGAAAAAGGAAGTTGCTTCCTCTTCCCCTGAAGCCAGTTGAAATAAATGCACCTTTCCGGCAGTGGGGACTTGTTTTCGTAGGAGAAATCCATCCTACATCATCAGCACAACACAGATGGACTTTGACAACTACGGATTACTTCACCAAATGGATTAAGGTTGTTTCAACAAGGCAAGCCACGAACACGGTAATTATCCAGTTTTTAGAATCTAATATCTTGTCTCGTTTTGGTTGCCCTCACAAGATTATAACAGATAATGCAGTAGCATTTAAGTCAAAGAGGATTGTCGAGTTTTCCAACAAGTACAATATTACATTGGGTCACTCCATAGCATACTACCCGCAGGGCAATGGATTGGCTGAGTCATCAAATAAATACTTGGTGAACTTATCAAGAAAATGTTGGAGGCAAACAAGAAGAATTGGCATCGAAAGCTTGTTAATGCCTTGTGGGCCGACAGAGTGAGCAGCAAGAAATCAATAGGTATGTCACCTTTTGAGTTGGTTTATGGTATTGATACAGTATTTCCTACATCACTTGTGTTAGTTTCAGTCTTTCCAGCCTTCCTCCAGTGATCAAATATGCTCTTACAAAGTGGTCTCAGAGTGTCTAGGTCAAATTTTGTCATTTCAAAGAGTTTTCAAGAAAAATTTGGTCACTAGGAATTAGGTCTAGGGTTTGCTTTCACTCCTTCTAAAGTTGTCCAAATGTCGGTCCATGTCATCATTCTGATGAGTCTATCATCATCCATATGGTTGTCATTATCATGTCAGTGTCTAATGAGTCATTTTACACCTCGTTCATGCTTCAGTTGCGCCTAGGCAAGGTCATTTCCCTCTCCTAGGGTTTTGAAAGCTAATTTCTCTTGGATGGTCAAATCATTAGCAAAACTTGTATCCAGATGTTCATACACCTTCCCCTGTCTTTCATGTACCTTATCAAACACTTCCCATCACTAAGATTCCCCAAATTCCTCATTTTTCCACAAACCCTAATTTCTTGCCACAACTTGGCAATTTTCTAGGTTGGGCCTGTGTTTTGCCCTTTTGGACCCCTTCCCCTCACTCAATATCTGAGATTCCACTTTCCCCTGCTTCCTAACATCCCTCCCTACTCCCCAAAATTTCCCCAAGAATTTACAAGCCCCTCATCCCCTTCATTTCACTTCATTTCCACAAAATTCCTTGTTTCACACATCGGGATAAGTTTCACTCAAAAGATGTTTCAGAGCAATAAAAGATGAATTTTGGAAAACTGAGAGATTTTTTTGTCCAAAACATGCCAAAGAAGAAAAACCTCCCTCACTTTTTACACAGGTGTCATGGTTTTAGAGAAATGTCAAAAATACAATCGCCTCGGGAGAATTGATGCACCTCTAAAGTGACCTTGGGAAAATCAGGTTTTCTCCTAGCTTGGTTGGCCAAATAACTTTCTTGATGATTCAAAGGATAACTAGACAAAAATATCTTTCCAATGAGCTATCATGAGCTCAATTTGGAGTTGAGGAAGGCATTCAAAAGTTGACTGCAACAGCACTCTGCCTTGAGGCAGCCTCATTTGGCACATTTTGACCAGTCTTGGGAGATTTGATTTTTGACAAGGAAAATGAACTCCAAATTGAAAAATTCCAGTTTTTTTTGGAAATTAGACTCAAATACCTTTCCAACGAGCTATCCTGCGCCCGATTTTGACACCGGGAAGGCCTCCAAAAGCCTCCTGCAAAATGCACTATGTAGCTGGGTGCGCGCGACGCATTGGGTAAGGCGCGCGGCGCATCAGGCACAAAAACACAGTGAAAGATTACACGCGCGCGACGCATCAGAGGCGCGTGGCGCATTGGGTGAGGCACGCAGCGCACTGGGTATTAAGCCCGAAATTTGCTTGGAAAGGCATCAAATCGCCTCCTCTCCGTACAAATTTGCAGGTAGGCTCACATCCACCACTTGTGCTTGGCTTTTGAAAGATAAATGTAATGGGTTCATGAAAAGTTTGTCGTGGATATCCAAGTTTGAAGCACTCCTTTTGTCAATATAAAAAGTGTTGTAGGGTTTGAAAACAGTGTGTTACCAAGGTTGTATTCTTCCTCATTTCCCTTTGGCATATTTGGCACTTGAAGACAAAGACATCAAACCTTCATTCCTCATTTTCAACAAATCTAACATACACTTGGCATAGACTTTCAATACCATGGAGGCGGGCACCAATACATCATATGACCAAGACAACGACTCTACAACAGAATTGCATGCACCGGGAGGGCACTAAAATGTCGAAAAGGGAGGATAGACTCCGAATCTTGGCCGAAGCCTCTTTGGCTGAGCATGTCACTTGATGAGGCACCTTCAGCCCAAATTTCAAAGAATTTGGAGAAAATTTTGTTATTTTGAAATTTTTGGCTTGCAAAACAGGTTTTTTGGCTCAACGCGTAGCGCGCCGCGCGCGACCCATAAGATTGGGAGGTCCAAATCACAAATGGTTTGCATTTTTGGATTTGTCATGATGAAATATACATGCTCAGCTATTTCCAAGGCATTTCATCAAGGTTTGGGTCCCCAAAAGGTCAAAAAACATGCAAAAAATGACCTCACTGCCCCTTTTTGGACACACAAGAAGTAGCCTTGGGAGAATGCACTTTTGGAGGGGCAAATGGACATCAAATTGGGAAATTCCACTTGGGTTGGAAAGTAGACATCCAGGGCTTTCCAACAAGCCAACCTGAGCTCAATTTGGATGCTGGGAAGTGCCCCAAATGCAGGTGGAAAGGCACACGGCACATAGGGCTCAAGCGCGCGGCGCATTAGGGTTTTTGGCGTAATTTCCATCTTCAGCTCAGGAAACGAAGCTAGTTTGACCAGTTTTGACTTGTGATGGGATTTTTCACCCTTCTTGATGTAATTAATGGAACTTTATGTTGACTTGACACTTATTTACCTATTCTAGATGATTCATTCATAAAATAGCAAAAATTTAATGAATGAATTGGTTTCCTAGCTTATATAGGCAAGTTGTTTTGACTGCCTAGATTGTAGTGCTTTGTTTAGAATTGGTTGAAACAGCTCCTAGGATGATGAGCTCGACCCCTAGAGGCAAGGGAATGTGTTAGCTTGCCTATATTATGTATTTTCTTAGTCATTTTCAGGGTTGGACTCTTGGGAATAGCTTGATACACTATTGTACATATTTTATCTGCGTTTTTGGCAAAGGATAGACCAGGGTTTTGCAGCGCTATTTGGGATTCATGTGGCCTTATATGTTGATGGTGTGTTTCTCTCAGTACTTGTAAGTTGTGTATGTGTACCACTTTCCTTATTTAATCTTCTGCAATTAAACAAATGAAGTGTTAAGGTAGAATCCATAAATTTGCTATGCTCTACCTTTAAATTTGTTTAATTTTCCATGTTTTCTTCAGTGTAAGGAGAATCCTTGAGAGTTCCTTGTTCTCCTTAGCTCCTCACCTGTCAGGTCTATTCATTCAATCACTTTAAAGGCATCAAAACAATCGCCTATCTTGCCCCAAGTAGACCTCTGCAAAAGCTGTGCCTCATCCCCGCACCCAAAATTGCCTTTCCCTTGAATTCAACAAAACTTCAAAAAATCAATTTCATAGTCCTTGTACTTCATACCTAGCCTAAAATTAGTCATCAATTTAGTCATCTCGAGCCTCTTTGATTACCTTTTGCCGAGATTGACCGGAGAGAGCCCTCTCCTATCCTTGTAGGGCTAGCTACGAGGCTGAGCGTGGTTTGACGTAGCCTTGAGTCTTACCTTATTTCAGCCTAAGGTGGATTTGAGCGCTAACAACTTGCAGTCCCGGTCATGAGATTATTACAGGAAGCTGGCAGTGAAGAGGATGATATTCAACGCAGAATTAATCAAATGATTCACCTTCAGCAAACAAGGGAAGAGGTTTCCCAAAACACTTTCGATTGCAAGAGAAGATAAAGAGAATTTATGACCGCAAAACCAAGGTAGAAAAATTTCAGCTAGAAGATGTAGTGCTGCGATGGGATGCACAAAATGAAGAAAAAGGAAAGCATGGTAAGTTTGACAATCTATGGAAAGGACCATATAATATCTCAACCTATCGAGGACAGAATGCATTTTTGTTAAAGGAAATGGATGGTCAAGAGTGCTCAGGAGGACCAGTGAATGGTAGGCTCCTGAAACACTACTACTTTTGAGGTTGTTCCCTGAAGTTACTTCACCTTCATTGTATATACCGGTTTACTTTTCCTTGCAAGGTTTCAAGTACACTGTCATCTGAGCTTGGGGCCCAAAGTGAAGGCTATAAAGCTTGAATGATTTGTGTCGAGTTTGGTTGATTTGGTTTATAGTCAAGTTTAGAGTCGGTTGTGAGTCAGTTTTCAGTTTGTATTGAGTCATTATTCTTTAAAATTGTAAAAAAAAGTGGGGGTTTTCTTATTTTAGTCTTTTGTTTGTTTGACCGTATTGGCCCAATCAGCTAGGCACTTGGTCTACAGTGTTCTTGACACCTCCAAGGAGCTGCCATCCCCAATAAGGCCAATGTTAGTGTCAGTATTTGCATACTTCCATCAGGGATCAAATTTGCTCTTTGCATTTTCATTTTAGGGGTCCCATACTGAAATTTTTACATCATTTCATTAGGTCATGTCAAACTAATCCACTGATGGTTGTCTTCTCTTCATAAAATCTACTTTCTCCTTCATAAAGTATACTTGCTGACCCATCTTCAGGTTGTCTTCAGTCATGGTTTCATGGTCAAAATGCAATCATGTTTTCATTAGGTCATAGGGCATGTTTTCATTAGGTCTTAGGGTTTCATTTCCAAGGTCAAGAGCATGATTTAAAGGTGTAAATAAAGGGTAGCAAGGGTATGAGGATGATAAATAAATCAATATTGATGGCTAGTAAGTCATAGTCACTATATAATTATCTTTTTAACTAATGTAATTTTCACCTCAAAAAACATGTTTTTGAGGTGAAAACAGAGTATTTTGAGTTAATTTGTATTTCTTATGTAATTTTAAGTCACTTTATGTAATAAATGATCCCGGATGCACCTATGCATCTCTCCTTGCTACAAGACAAAGAAACACTGCAAAAATCAGTTCAAATTAAGCATTGTTCACCTGAAAAGGAACAAAGAAGAAAAGGCATTAAAAACAAAGATTTGAAAAAGGTCAAGAAACATTAGAAAGTGGATTTTTCTAGTGAAAAATCAAAATTTAATCCTATATAAGGTATCACATTTCATTTTCAAGTTCATCATTCTTATTTGGCAAAGAAGGAGCCAAAAAGTGAAGAAAAGAGGAGAGGTTGAGTGAGTTTTCGGCCAAGGAGGAGTGGTGCTACGCTTTTGGAGGTTGACGCTATGCGTTTTAGGCAGTGGAGGTGGCGTTGCGCATTTAGGGGGTGGCATTGTGCGTCTGAGCTGAGTGCTGCACGTAGGGAGGTTTCAGCAGTGCAAAATTACACTGCATTGCGCGTTCAGGAGGGCGTTGCGCGTCTGTAGCAGGCGCTGCGCGTTGAGCAACAAAGGCCAGAAAGCCTCCAAACTTCATAAAAACTTCTAAAAGAACCCTCTCATGTCTCAAACAAGAGTGCACAGCCTCAAACTTTGTAAACATGGACAGAGAAGATAGAGACTATGAGGAGGAGGAAAACACTGGCAGTGACAGTTCGACAGATAAACCTCGACATCAGAGAAAACCACACAAGGGAGGCAGAATTATCAGGGAAGAGCCATCAAACCTCAGAGAATTGTAGGCCTCTCAGTTGGTTGTCACTTGTTTCAGACATCTAGGGTGATATGAGTTATGTGAGCAAGTAAAGAGAGTTCAACACCATCCTGAGCTCACCAGGCTTTTTGTAGCCCATCTTCAAGACAACAAGGTGACTCTTGCTGGGGTGACATTTACAGTTTCACCTTCCATTATTGCGGATGCAACCAGGATTCCGAATGTAGGGGAGAAGTGGTACAAGGCACAAGACCTGGATGAACACTATTATGAGCCTTATATCAAACCCCGATACAGAAATGAGGTGAAAAGGCTTTTTCCTTTCAGGTTCCTTGAAAACAAGTATGCCTCCATGATGAAAATCATCATGAAATATTTCACTTGTGAGGGCAGATTTTCCAGATTGTACACCTATCACATCAGGCTTCTCATGCATTTTACCAGGGTGAGGATGTTAAACCTCCCTTATTTCTTGTTCAGGAATATTGAGAAGATGGCCCATTTTGTGCAGAAAAAGCCATACCCTTAGCAGATGAGTAGTCTCTATCATTATTCCCTGATCAAGATGATTGTGCTTCATCATCTTAGCCTCCTCAACATCTCTTGGGAGACATTTATTGCTCATGACATCTTCAGGGTTCCTCAAATTCCTCCACCAATGTCTCAAGAATCAGGAGGATCTTCTAGCAATGCTCAGGTGAAGACAGATGAGAAGGCCAAAGAGACTAGAGCTACTGAGGTGCCCAGGACCTACATGACATATCAAAGGGGCACAAGGAGATTGTTTGCAGCTGATAGGCAAGTGTTTGCTCCACAGGATGTGGAAGGGACCTTGCCTTCTTCATCAACTCATAGGCAAATGCTAGCTCCACAAGATGTGGAAGGGGCTTTGCCTTCTTCATCAACACAACAGGTACAGGTGCAGCAGCTGCACAAAGGGAAGGAAAAGATGTCACAAGAAAGTTTTGATGATGAGGAGGAAGAAAAATACTTTGATTTGACAGAGCATGATGAGCCAAAGCAGCATTATACTCATCATGGCATGGAAACAATTGACTTAGAGGCTCAAGATGAAGAAACAATAAAGGACATCATCATACAGGAAAAGGAGGCTCAAGTCCAAGCATTGATGGACAATTTGGAGAGAACCAAGTATGTCATCACATATTTGGAACAAGAGAACAAGTAGTTGAGTGACAAGCAGGTCCTCATGGAGCTGGAACTTCTCAAGGTAAAACGACAAGGTGACAAGGAGGCACCGGTCACTTTGTCTCCTATTGAGAAGGAAATTGAGGATGATAGAGAGACTTGGCTTGAGAGAGTCAATTTTCACCTAGAGAAGCTGTTGCAGAAGGCCAATAGGGACAACCAGATGATCAGGCACATGGCCTACCATTACAGGACCCAAAACAAAATTTGCAACATGAGGATCAAAAAGATGAAAGCTAGGCTAAGGCGGGCTCAAAAGGGAAAAAAAGAGGAGGATAGGCTTAGGTTGCTTGCTGATAGGCTTAGGTTGCTTGTTGAAGCTTCCTTGGATCATCAAGATGCTTGATGGTGGTGCTTCTCACCAATTTTGGTCAGATTTGGAGGAGATTTTGTTTTTTGCAAATGTTGGAAATTGCACACACAGAAACTCTGGCTCAACACGCAGTGCCACTAGCTTTGCACTTTTCGTAGGGGCACCCGATGCACAAATGGCTTGAATTTTTCAATTCAGATCAATGAGTACATGCACCCTATGGATTTTCTAAGTTTTTGGGGTAGAACTGGTCCACCAAAAAGTCAAAAAACACCCTAAAAATGACCTTTCTGCCACTTTTTGGACACACAGAAGCAGTCTTGGGAGAATCAACTTTTGAGGGGTCAAATGAGCTTAAAATGAAGAAATTCTAGGTGTTTTGGAAAGTATACTTGAATACCTTTCCAATGAGCTATCATGAGATCAATTTGGATGCCGGGAAGGCTTCCAAAAAGGACCTGAAAGTGGCACTGCGCGTAGGACAAATTTTGCACAGGATGGCTATTTTTCTATGTTTTGACTGTGTTCATGGATTTTCTCTCATGGAGGATGTTTTACTGATGTAAATGATGACTTGGCTTGTAAATATGATGGATAATTAGTAGTATAGGGTAGATTCATTAGATTAAAAGTCAATTTGAGCTTAAATGAATCAGTTTTTTCACTTTTAGAGGCAAGTTGTTAAGATGCCTATATTCCAGTTTCTTGTTCAGAGTTGCTTAGATTAGCTCCTCATATTATGGATTCGACCCCTGAGGATGGTAGGAGGTTGAAACAAAGCCTATATCTTCTTCTTCTTTCTCATTATAAAGGGTTGGACTCAGCTGGATGCTTATGCCTTGATTGTACATCATTTTGTAGCAGTTTAGCAGGAGATTAATAAAAATTGCAGTTGTTTCTTTGGGATCCATGTGGTATGAAGTTTAGTTCAGTTTCTTCTCTTGTGATCATATGTTAGATTATTTTGTGTTCTTCATTAATCATTTCTTTGCTTCTAAGTGAATGTTTTCAAGTTGATAGGCAAAATTCATAACATCATTGCTTTGCTTTGGGGAAATATTCACCATTATATGTTTTCTACAGTCTAGGAAGGATCCATGGTCATCACATGCTCTTCCTAGATTCTCACCAGTCTTAAAATACCTCACCCATCAAGCCCTAGAGTGCTAAACCTTATGCCTACCTTGCCCCATTGAACACCCTGCAATTTTAACCTAATTACCTAGCCCTAACTGTCTGGCTCCTCCTGAACTAACAAAACCCCTTCAAAATCAAATCAAACATTGTGCTACTATACCTAGCCTAATATCCTTTTCCTGATCCAGTCATCTTGGTTGAGATCCTTACGGAGAGAGCCCTCTCCTGGCCTAATAGGGCTAGCTACTTGGCTAAGCATGGTTTGTGGTTACCCTGGTATTGCCTTCCTTCAGCCTGAGGTTCAATCCAGGTGATAACATGTCCAAACATGGCTTCCACCCTGTGAATGCTTCCTCACCTATCATATTCTAAAGAATTATATGAGGACTTCTATTTTGAATATATATCGTTGTCAATGTTGCTTCTCCCCATATAAATTTTGGTAAGTCTTTATCAAGGAGAATTGTTTGTATACCTTCTTCAATTGTCATATTCTTTCTTTTAGCCACTCCATTTTGTTTGGGATAGGAGGGAACAATGAGCTCCCTCTTAATTCCTACTTCTTTACAATATGCAATCAATTCTTTAGAAGTGTATTCCCCACCATTGTGGGATCTCAAAGTCTTTATTTTTCTTTCAGTTAGGGTTTCCATTAGAAATCTAAACTCCTTGGATTTCTCAAATACTTCATCCCTTTTCTTGAGAAGGTAGAGCCATGTCTTTCTAGATTTATCAACAATGAATGTTACATAGTAAAAATGACCTCCAAGCGATTTTTCAGACATAGGCCCACACACATCATAATGAATGATGTTTAATTTTTCTTTAGATCTTGTTTCACTATTTGTAAATGGTTTTCTTGTATGTTTACCCAAAGAACATCCCTTGCAAACTCCTTCACGATCTTATTTTATATTGGGGGTGACATGAACCAGTTGATTTAGAGTGGGAATGACCTTGTAGTGTAGATGACCATATCTTATATGCCATAGGTCAATGAGACTAATTTTCATATGAACTAGAGCTTGAGGAGGTGGTGTAATGACTCTATAAAATCTTCCTCCACGATCTCCAATAACCCTAGTTTTATCAATACTTGAATCTTTTCCCCAAACCAAGACCTTTCCATCAACAAAAGAAACTCTATCTCCTTTATCTTCTAAGCAAGAAATTGAAAGAAAATTCTTTTTCAAACCTGGAACATATAGTATATTGTTGAGATGTAGTTTAGCTCCATTTTCCAGCTTCAAAGATGTTGATCCCAGGCCTCTAAGAACATATCTTTTGTTGTCTTCCAATTCCACTGCATGAGAAGATGGTTCTTTTAATAGAGTGTGCAGTTGTTTACTTTCCCCTATCATATGCCTTGATGTTCCACTCTCAATAATCCATGCATTTTCATCATTAAGTGCAGCTAAGGACCCTTGACTTCTGAGTTTGTTGAATAAGTAGTAGAAGATATTCTTGATCCAGCTTCCTGAAATATTGAATCCCATTCTTATCATAGAGGGAGTAATCATTTCCTTCAAGCCAACGAAGTGATCTTCAATCTTTCTTGACCTTAGCTTTGATTCCATGTTGAAAAATCAATGCTAGTAGATTAGGGTTAGATTTCTCTTTCTTGATAATTACTTGTGAATTATGTTTCTTCTTTTACTTCTTTGTTATATTATCTTTCATCAAGCAATTACCAAATTATGTGTGTATGCAGATTGTTATGCTCCTATACCAATAGGTGTCATATATCATGATTGACTTGATGAGCTATGTAATATGTTCATACCTTTACTTGTTGCAAAGGTTTTCCATATTTTCAAAAATCAAAAAAAATTTAAAATGTAAAGAGGGTATACCCTAAAAGAAAAATCAAAAGGTAAAAAGAATAAAGATGGTCAAAAAAATAAAAGAAAATGAACCCCAACAAAAAGAAAGACCAAGGAAAGTGTGCAAGTCTAAATGCCACTACTTTTTACTGTTGTAGAATAAACAATTGTGTGCAGCTTGTCATCTATGCCACAATTTATGAATAGTCAAACAGCTTAAGCTTGGCTAGTTCATATTTCAATTTCATGTTGTAGAACTAGAGAATAAAGATCTGACCAAACAGTTTAATCTTAGCAGATAAGTAGATAGGTAGAGTGAATAAAAGGAGCTCAACGGTTTAATCTGAGCCCTTGGAGGTAATAAGGTTAGCTTTAGATAGATTTCTACATGTAAAAGAAAAGAAAGTGTGATAAGGGTTTGCCAGTTTAAGTGCACCCTAATAAAGAAGTAAAAATGCTAGGATAAAGGAGGTAGGGTAAGTAGATGGTGGTTGCAGAATAAATGTGTGGTGAATGGTTAAGTTAAATGCTTAAATCATTTTCTTTCATCACTTGGACAAAGCACAACTCACGTTGGAGACAACACATCAAGGAGACAAAGTCAAACTAATTAACTTCCTTACTCCATTTTTCCTAAAATTTTAACTAATTTCCCCTAAGTGCTAAAGGTACCTATAAACAAGTTAGGGGGGCTCAGAGCATTTCTCTGACTTTTGGAGGGACTGGACCCTCGGCCCAATAATTTGAAATACCTAAAGCACTTAAATCCCCTTCATCAATATTCACCCTTTCATAAAGTCACTCATTCCCTTTATAAAGCTTTTCCTAAGTAAAATCCTATTTTTCTTAGGAAAATTAAAAACATTCTATCTACATGAAACCCTCGTATATCAATAGCCTAAGGTATAAGTGTTGTATGATGAAATGCATTTTCGGAAAACATTAGACTTAGCGCTATCCCATTCATTTTGGTCATATTAACCACTAATGTTTTATTATATAATTCCCCTATAAAACAAAATTACCCATGCCCGTATTATATTATTATACAAAACCCCAAATATTACATATCCCGCCCCGATGGTTAAATATAACCATAAATCAAACAATAAAACGAGATTAATTAACTAATCTGTAGCTAATTAAGAACCCGACCCCGCCACCATTCAATGAGGATTAATTATGTCATTTGGACTAATTAATAACTCTATAACCAATTGCATCACCCCCGATATGATTAATCCCTTTAAATTATATCGGGCCCATTGTTCGTTAACCTTCCGCCACTTCACCTCCACGACAACCGTCCGATCGGCTCCCACAGATCCAACGGTCATCGCGCATATCGCACGATCCTTTTGGTCGACATTTAGCGTGCGATGGAGAGCGGTTTCGTGAACAGTACCCGCGCCACGCGTCGCCCATCCTATGGAATCGCTCGCTCAAGCCCGAATACCGCCCCCCCTCCATGAGTGGTGCGATGAAACCCGCTTACCGCCTCCCATAAATGACAAAACGTCACATCATCAAGTTGACGCCATCTGTCCATTGTTCATTCAAAGCTTACTCGCCAATATCAACCGTTTACCCGTTTAAACACAAAAACCCCAGTTTTGTTCCTTTTCACCTGGTTGTGCAGTAAAACCCTATGTAACCCATCTGCGCCGCCTGAAGCCTCTGTTAACCGATTCAAGCATGGTTTATGTTATGAAACCAGCTCAAGAAAAGATAGAAAAGAAAGATCAACGCCTTAGAATTCAGCCTCTTCGAGGGGGCAACCTCCTTTACATTACATAAATGAACAATTCTTGGATGATACAAATGACAAAACCTCCTTTCTATATATAGGAGTCTAAGGAGTCACAATATAATCCAGCCGACCTAACAATAATAATATAAAGCCACAAAAATAACAATAGAGGGATTCTATGGGGCACAGAAATAACAATATGGGGGTAATAGGGGCACAACAATATAAATAAGGGGTATAACTACAATAGTAATGGGGTAATCACTAGTATTATAGGGACCCAACATGCCCCTCTCCTTCAAAAAAGTGTTGTCCTCAACGCTTGAGTAGTTCTGGATACTTCTGCATAAAATTCTCATCCTCCCATGTGGAATCTTCAGCGGATAAGTTCTTCCACTTGATAAGATACTCTGAAATTGATCGATTTCGTAGCTGTCGAGTTCTTGTTTCTGTGACTGCTTCCGGTTCCAATATAATTTTTCCTTCCTCGTCAAGTTCTGGCAATATTGTTTGAACTGGGAGCTTGTCGCCTATAACCTTCTTTAAACATGAAACATGGAAAACTGGGTGCAATCGAGAAGCTGCAGGAAGCTCCAATTTGTATGCCATAGTACCAATCTTTTGCAACACCTTGTACGGACCATAATACTTTGGTGATAATTTATTATCCTTCTTAGCTTGCTTTAGGGACATTTGCTTATATGGTTGTAGCCGTAGGAATACCCAATCACCTACATCAAAACTTCTTTCACTGCGATGTTGATCTGCCTGTTGTTTCATTCTATTTTGTGCCAACACGAGGTTATCCTTTAAGAGTTGGAGGACTTGTTGTTGATGTTCGATGTGATGTTCCACTGCCTGAACCTTAGAATTTTCTCTTAAATATGATGTGATGGATGGTGGTTGATACCCATAAAGTGCCATAAATGGGGTCATTTTTGTTGCTGTATGGAAGGAAGTGTTATACCACCATTCAGCCAGAGGCAACCATTTGACCCATTGTGTCTGTTTATCAGATACAAAGCAACGAAGATATCCTTCCAAACATTTGTTTACTATCTCAGTTTGCCCATCAGATTGAGGATGATAAGATGAGCTATGAGCTAACTGAGTACCAAGACAAGAAAATAATTCTGTCCAAAAATTTCCAGTGAAAATGGGATCTCTGTCACTTACAATAATCTTTGGGTTTCCATGTAGCTTTTGAACTGTTTCCATAAATGCAGTAGAAACTGTACTGGCTTTAAATGGATGTGATAATGCACAAAAGTGTGCATACTTGGTAAGTCTGTCAACTACCACCATGATGACACTCTTTCCCTCAGACTTGGGTAAACCTGTGATAAAATCCATTGAAACCTCCTCCCAACGTTGGCTTGGAATGGATAAAGGTTGTAATAGACCCGGTGTCTTAATTGTTTCAACTTTATTTTGTTGGCAAACCAAACATTCCGCCACAAACTTTTGAATATCTGATTTAAGGCCATCCCAAAAAAATTCCTTCTTAACCCTGTGGTAAGTTTTTAAAAATCCTGAGTGCCCTCCTAAGGGAGAAGTGTGCAATTCCATAAGAATCTTTTGTTTTAGCTGGGAATTCTTACAGAGGTATAAGCGATCTTTGTACCATAACGAATCATTTTTCCAGCTAAATGTATCAGAAGTACTGGAATCTTGTTGTAGCTTTCGAATAAGTGCCCACACTTCTTCGTCATTCTTCCATTCCTCCCTTGCTTCGTTTATCCAATCTGGTTGGATAATAGAAATGGCACACAACAATGCTTCCACATCCTCATCCTTTCTTGAGAGTGCATCTGCCACCACATTTTGCTTCCCTTTTTTGTAGATGATTTCAAAGTCATAACCCAACATCTTTGTGACCCACTTTTGTTGCTCTTCAGAGGATAATCTTTGTTCTAAAAAGTATTTAAGGCTATCATGATCCGTTTTTACCTTGAAGTGTCTTCCCATTAGGTAGGGTCGCCATTTCTTAAGTGCATGGAGTATTGCCAACATTTCCTTCTCATAAATAGCTTTGCTTAAAAACTTTCCCTTGATTGGACGACTTTCAAAAGCAATGGGTCTTTCATCTTGCATTAGAACAGCACCAATTCCATTTCCTGAAGCATCACATTCCACAATAAAGGTTTTTGTGAAGTCCGGTGTAGCTAAGACCGGTGCTTGGCACATTGCCTCTTTAAGATGTTCAAAGGCCTTTGTTGCTTCCGGAGTCCATGAAAATGAATCTTTCTTCAATAATGTTGTTAGAGGTGCTGCTATTCTCCCATAATTCTTAACAAACTTGCGATAATACCCTGTCAACCCAAGAAATCCTCGCAGATGCTTTATGGATGTGGGGATTTTCCATTCCTTAATGGCTTTAATTTTGCTAGGGTCTACCTTAACTCCTTCATGAGATACAATATGACCCAAATATTCCACCTCCTGGACTCCAAAGAAACATTTGGATCTTTTTGCATATAATTGTTTCTCCTCCAATAGTTGTAGCACCTTGTCAACATGTTCAACATGATCCTTCCAAGACTTGCTGTAGATTAGTATATCATCAAAAAATACTAACACAAATTTTCTAAGGAATGGTTTGAAAATTGAATTCATCAAACCTTGAAATGTTGAAGGTGCATTGGTAAGGCCAAAAGGCATGACCAAAAATTCATAATGACCCTCATGAGTTCTAAATGCCGTTTTCGGAATGTCTTCAATCTTCATTCTGATTTGATGATATCCCGAACGAAGATCCAACTTGGTGAAGTAAATTGATCCATGCAATTCATCCAGTAATTCATCAATGACAGGAATGGGGAACTTATCTTTAATAGTGAGCTTGTTGAGCTCCCTATAATCTGGACACATGCGCCATGATCCATCCTTCTTGTGCACCAATACTACTGGAGCTGAGAAAGAACTTTGACTCGGTTGAATTATACCAGCCTCTAGCATTTCTGCAACCATACGTTCAATTTCACTTTTTTGGACATATGGATATCTGTACGGCCTGATGTTTGGAGGAACACTTCCTGGAATCAGATGAATAGCATGATCATGATCACGCATAGGTGGGAGACCTTTGGGAGTCTCAAATACCTTGGAATGATTGTCCAGGACTTTTTGGAGATCTGGAGAAATAGATGATTCCAATGTGGAAACATCTAGCGAACATAATTGTGCAATTACACCTCTTTGCTCCTTTTTTAGAAGCTTTGTCATGCCATTAGAGCTGATTATCTTTCCTGGTTTCCCTGCAATACCCCTTAATTCAACTTCCTTTCCTTCCACAGAAAATTTCATGAAAAGTTCTTGAAAATTAAAAGCTATTGTACCCAAGGATTGTAGCCATTGGACTCCTAGTACAACATCAGCACCTCCCATTGGAATGGAAAGCATTGGGCTAGTCAATACATATTCTCCCATGGATAGCTTGATATTATGGCACTTTCCAGAACAATTTATTGTTCCTCCATTTGCAATCATCACTTGACACTCTGGTGCTGGATATAGGAAGCAATTCAATTCTTTTGCTACCCTACAATGAATAAAATTGTGGGTGCTTCCTGAATCAATCAACACTATTACCTTTTTCTTCTTGATTTGTCCTTCTATCTTGATGGTTTGAGGAGTGGTAATTCCCGCCAATGCATTACAAGATATGGTCGGATTTATTTGTTCTTCATCTAGGCTTTGTTCCTGGAATATATCCTCTTCTTTTGACCTTTCTTGCTCCTTTTCTTCTTCCTCTTCACAATCTATGTAGAATAATTTCTTCTCAGCACACTTATGACCTTTTGTGTATTTGCTATCACAATTGTAACAAAGCCCTTTTGCTCTTTTTTCTTCCAATTGTTGTGGTGTCAACCTTGTAGGTTGTGGAAGACTATGGGCAACAACACTTCCGTCTTTATAGTTGTGAATGGTATGCTTCCTAGTTGCCATAATTTTGCTTTCCATTTTTCTTGCTAACCTGAATGCCTTCTCTAATGAATCAGGTTCCCAAAGGCGCACATCATGTTGGATATTATCCTTTAAAGACCCTATGAACACATCAATCCTATGCTCCTCTGGAATATCTTTTACCCTTATGTTCAATTTTTGGAACTCCTCAATGTGCTCCATTATTGAACCCTTTTGTTTGAGACTTATCAATTGGCTAAAAAAAGTGTTGCTTTTTGTATCCTCATAATGTGCTATCAATTCTTCCGTAAAAATTGCCCAAGTGATAAATTGTTTACGAGAACAAAGCCATTGATACCATACAAACTGATTTGGTTCCAAATATAAAGTTGCCATACGTACCTTTTGTGTGTTTTGCACATTATTGAGATCGAAGAATTGCTCCATCTGTAATATCCATGTGGCGGGATCCTTGCCATCAAACTTCCTCATATCGATTTTTGGAACATGGTGAGTCTTCGATCCAACATTAGAGTCTATGGAATCATGATTAACATTTCTTTTGTTCTCATCATGAGTTTCCTTTAGTACTCTTTCACCCTTAGTGACCATTTCTTCTAGCAACTTATCCATCTTATCATCCATGTCATCAATTTTAGCGTCCATGCCATTCACCTTAGCTTCCATGCCATCCATCTTAACTTCTACACCTTTATTTAAACCGTCCATCTTAGCTTCTACATCTTTCCTTAAACCATCCATTTTAGATTCTGTTGCTTTTTGTGCAAGTGACATTTGTTGCACTTGTTCTTGTAATTTTGATATATCATGTAGCATTTCTTCTTCTTCTTCATGAGTCATGCTAGAGCTTTCAGGTTCCTTACTAGGTGTTTGCATTTTCTTTCCTCGGGGCATCAGTTACCGATAATAATTCTCTACTATGCCCTTTGAATTCCTTCAAAATAAATTTTCAAACCAAGCTTAAGCAAAAATTAAAGAAAATCTACACACCTTTTTTCACTTTGTAGGAGCTCGATATTGCCTCTGATGTATCTCTGTACTTTCTAATCATCTAGTTCTGAATTTGTGACCTGTAGTAGCCCTCTGTGTCCTCTTTCCAATGCCACAAGTCTGACCCAAATTGGATTCTCCAAGGAAGAGTTATGCGAAATCTCCCACAGTGACTTGATTATAGACTAGTTCAGTAGAGCGAACTTGTACGACGTGCCACGTGTCACTGTTTCAACCTTTGACTCTGAAAAATATATAAAAGAAAACTACAGTCCGTCCTCTTTCTGTACCTTCTTACGAAATTTCAATCCGATGCTCAGAAAGAAAGTTATGACGATTTTCCCCAAGTCACCTGTTTTGAATGTAATTCAGGAGTCTGCAAAAAGACCAACTTCCTCAGATCATATCTCCGAAAATATCGCGCGAAAAACTCTGAAATTCGGACCCAAGGTTCAGCACGATTTCTTCTCAAATGGGTTTTTTTTGCGACTTCTGAAACGTCACAGAAAAATAGTTATAGCGAAAATGCCACGATGACCTGTTTGGAGCAGCGAAACCCTAGAATCCAAAGCTCTGATACCAAATGTTATGAAACCAGCTCAAGAAAAGATAGAAAAGAAAGATCAACGCCTTAGAATTCAGCCTCTTCGAGGGGGCAACCTCCTTTACATTACATAAATGAACAATTCTTGGATGATACAAATGACAAAACCTCCTTTCTATATATAGGAGTCTAAGGAGTCACAATATAATCCAGCCGACCTAACAATAATAATATAAAGCCACAAAAATAACAATAGAGGGATTCTATGGGGCACAGAAATAACAATATGTGGGTAATAGGGGCACAACAATATAAATAAGGGGTATAACTACAATAGTAATGGGGTAATCACCATTCTCGACTCACTCCACAGACCTCTCAAACTCAAATGAAACCTTTTCGACCTCCCTTGCGAACCAATGCTTTCTTAACAATTTGTTTTGTTTTACAAGTGATCAAAAGACCACATCCTTGGATAAACAATCTTAATACTAGTCATAAGACCTGTTTACTCCAAGATTGTTATCAAATCTATTCAAATAGAGATGGAAGATAAAACATACAGTTAAAAGACAAGTAGAGGAAACATGGAATTAAAAGGATCTACTGTTGAAATAGACAGTAAAAACAGAAAATATACAGTGAAGGTAAAAGGACACAGTAAAGAATAGTCAAAGTGTATCAGGGTTAAAGAGTATTAGATTGAAGACTAAGTCAAGTAAATCAGTTAGCATAAAGATAAATAGCAGGGAATATAGTTACAAAGCATAACATACAAATTCATGTCAAAGTGAAGACAGATGAAAAAACATAGCAGTAAAAGTAAAAAGTAAAAAGTAAACAGTAAAGAGTAAAAGTAAACATGAAAACATTGAGGGTTAAACAAAGATGAAAACACTTTCACTAGCTACAATGAATTTTATCCAAAGTAAAAGTGAAAAACAGTCAAAAGAAGTGTTTAAGGTTAAAAGATGAAATTAGAGCAAAAATGGTACATTCTTCAGAAATTCCCTGTTTAAGTCATAGTTTTGTAAACACTATTGTGGCTATTATTGAATTGAGACTTCTGTGATCCATATATATTTTAATTGGAATATATATATATATTTATTTATTTTATATTAACAAAAATTAGTGAATAAATAAATAAGTGAATTACCTTCTTAAACTAACCCTAATAGTATTTTATTTATTTTGAATCCTAACTTTTATTAATAACCTATTATTAGTACTTTAATATATATTATATATATACATATATTAATAAATAAATTAAATAAATTTTTTAAAACTAACCATTAAATAAATATTTTATGTATTAATATTAAAAATAATAATAAAATTAAATTAATGAACTGTAATTTGACCTGGGTCCGTAGGTCAAAATTAGCCGTTGGTCATTTTAGCCGTTGGAGTCTCTGCTCAGACTATTTAACGTGCTTAGCTGGATCTGTTTCTTCAACTTGTCCTGACGATGAACCACACTGGTTGGTTCGAAACGCGTCGACAAAGGTCTTTCCTCATGTGATTTTCGCCGAAGTTTTGCTTACAACTATTGTGGCTAATACAAGAAGTATTTCGAGAACCTAGAAGAAGTTTTTGTTCCTAACAGGCCAATCTACAAAAACCTATCTCACTTTTTACACAGGTATTACCAAAAGGGAGATAAGTGCATGTCTTCACAACCTATTTTTCAGTTTATGCAAAGTCTTGTTTTTGACATCTTTTTGCAGAGAATATTGTGAACAACTGGAGCTGAATTTTGGGAAACTGAGAGAGGTTTATCTCAAAAACATACTTATCTACAATAACCTCTTTCACTTTTTACATATATATCTCGGATTGAGATATACAAGCATATCATTGGACCCTAAGTTTGCAGAATTTCTGGGGCAGAATGCACAAAGGAAGGATGTAGTTAGTGACTGGGATGCCTCATCATCAACTAAGAGTTGCTACCAAATTTGAATTTCTCTTCTTTGTCACCATAAATCCATAAACATAGTGCCAAATAGATTCATTAGTTTTGAATGTCCTTTATTAAAGTTCCATCAATGTAAACAGTTGGAGATATTTGTGAAACTAATCTTGATATTTTTTCAAGATATTTCAGTTTAAAATTAGTATAAATACTTCTCCATTTGAAGTATTTGAGGTGGGTCCTTTGACATTGCTGCAATATTGACTATTTTGGAATAAAGTTTTGTTGGAACAACTTTTGTATGGCTTGCTGGATAAAGAATTGAAGCAAAGGACTTTTCACAGATTTCTTGAAGCAAACACTAGATCAATAAGTCCTCTATACCTTTTGTTTTAAAGTTTTCCTTGTTTATTATGTTTATTATATCATCTATGTTTCATATCTGAATGATAAACGAAAAAGAATAATCTATAATTTTCTTGATTGCACTCTGTTTTCAGTCGTTATTATTCTCTATGTTTTCTTCTGAATTAGTATAAACAGTGAAATCTTAATTGCTCATGTTTTCTAGTTCTTTAATTTTGATTATTTATTAAAGAATACTTAACTGCTCTTTAGTAGTAATCACTGGAGTTCCCTCTTTAAATATGCTGAAGGATTCTTAACTGCCCTTCACCGATTTTAAGCCCATTCCATCTATTCCAAGTTGCTATGTGTTTCCTGTTTGACCATCTTGCCCTATGAAACCATCTTTTGTTAAGAAACCAAATCCAGTTAAGCCATCTTCTTTGACTCCATCAGCCCAATGGACTAAGCTACTCAGTTTTACCCCTTTGCTATTGAATCTCACCACCCAAACTCAAACAAAACTCCCAAACTTCACAGCTAGCCTAATATCTTTCAAAACCAAGCTAAATCATAAAGAAAGAGCCCTCTCTAGGTACAAATTAGCTAGAGTCTCTACCTAAAAGTTGGTTTGTGGTTACCTCGGACCCCTTTCCTCTTCCAACAACTTCAAGGAAAAACTGAGTGATAACATAGTGGCGACTCCACTGGGGAATCTGAATAATTTGTTTGTTACTATTGTTTACTTTATAAACTACAGACGGAGCCTGAAGTTAGCTAGGTAGCCTTTGAACTGCTCTTGCTTTGCAATTGCACAAGTAAATGAATGCTGCTTCAGTCTATCTCCGGTCTAGTTTATGGATTGAACATCCGGTTTCAAACACTTGATCAGTTCCTCTTGTCAAATAAGTCTTTAAGAAAGTTTAAATCTCATATCTAAAGCCTCTTAATAAATCATAGAAGTTGTTTTGAAAATTCATAAAAAAGCAAAATAATCATAAAATACTCAAAATTTGGTTTCCTGGAGAACTAACTTTGTCTTCAGAATTGTTTTACAGGTTTAGATCTGATCTATGATGGTGGACAGGGATCAGACACACAAAGGTTAAAATCATCCACCTGGCGACTCCAAATCAATTTCACAATCAAGACTCCACTAGAGAAATGAACCTGAAAGAACTGTGTGAAAAGATCAGGCTTTTAGCTTGGATTGTTATCCAAGACATTATGTTCTTTCTCATTGATAAATTTTTTCAATGTATATTGTATTTTAGAGATGATTTTAGATTAAATTTTTATTATTTTCCTTTGAAAAATGTAGATATAAAGTCTCCTTACACATTTGAACAATAGTCTTCTAATTCTTATGAAGATCATTTTCCAATTAAGGAGAATCAAAAAATTAAGACTAATCATACAATCCCTGTACATATTCCAGTACCTCATAAAGTTCCTGATAGATATAAACCACTCATTTTACCTCCTACACTCCATGCTTTCCCTAACGATTATCCCAAGTATCTCCCTAGGTTTGATGGAGAGAATGGTATCACTGCCCAAAAACATATTCAAGCTTTTGAGGATTATCTTAACTTATTTGAAGTAGATGAAGAGGATGTCAGTATTAGGCTTTTTGCTCTTTCTTTGCAAGACAAAGTCAAGAGTTGGTTCAAAACCCTACCTGAGGCAAGCATCTCAAATCTCAAGTAGTTTCTCAAACTCTTCCTTGATAGATGGATAATCAAAGTCAATTTTCTCATAATCATAGAAGAATATAATCAGTTAAAAAGACAACCAGATGAAACAATACAACAATTTTCAGACAGATTTAATCAAGCCTATTATTCAATACCATTAAATATAAGACCTCCCCCTAATTCAGCTCTTTTGCATTACCCAAGATCATTTGATTCAGAGATAGAATTTCAGAAACCCCTCAACAATGGAACAGATGCAAAACATGGCAGTAGATGTAGAAGTTAATCTGAAAATTAGAAGAGAAAAGTTGAAAGTAGAAAAAGAGGAAAAACTCGACATTTTGATAAAGAAAACAGAGGAAATGATTCATAAGATCACAATGAAAGTTGAATTTTTTGTTCAAAATAACCATGACATATTTGTTTCACAAAAAGAAGATGTTGATATTCATGAACAAATTCCTACCAACTCAATCTACCATAGACCAGAAGATAGATTCATAGAGCAATATGTGGAGGAGCAATCTCCTGATCTAATGTGTATGTTTGATGACATTACTTCTTTTGATGATTTGCCCAAATATGATCAGTATGATGATAATTATGTTTTTCAAATCCAAACTAACTTTACAAAGCAATCAGAAGCTAATTTGAGGAATAAGGAAGTTCAGGTTCAACAGCTTGAAAATAGTGATCAGCTTGTTCATTTTAGCTATGAGAATGAGGAGGAAAGTGCAGAAAATTTTGAAATCAGTGAAGGAACTTTACCATTTTGTTTTGATTCATTTCAGTTTATCAGAGATAACTATCATGCAATTAGAAATCAAATGTCAACAAGTCTTGATATTAACTATCTAGAGGGCAATAAAATCTTTGTTCAAGACTTCTCATATCTAGATTTGCAGCCCCAAAATGCCATTGAATGTCAGGTTGCAGAAGAAGACTTGGAAGCCAGAACATATGATCAAATGATCCAAGATGATTCCCTGCCTCTTTGTTTTGAATCATTTCAATTTTTAAAGGAAATGTGGTATAAAAATTTTAAAGAAAAGGAGGAGCAACTTGTAGAAATCTATGAAGTTCCATTTGAACCTATATGTAATAAGTTGCAGCAATCCTTCCAAGTTCTTTATGATCCAATAGCTGATAGGTTGAATGATGAATGCAATCATAATTTTTCTCCATTAACAGACTATGAGAGTCAAAATCAAGATGATAATGGTTTCACCATACAGACACTACAATCAGTAGAAATATCATCACAAAGAGCAGTTGAAAACATGCAGGGTGTTAAAGATGAAGGTATTATTTCAGTTTCATGGCATGCAGGCCATACACAACAGATGTACAATTGTTTGAATCAGTTCAAGAATAGTGTATATATGTTACAAGATCCTTTTGTACAGTTTCTAGATCCAACAAAGGAGATCAGGAATTTCCTTATCTTCTCAAAGGTTAACAAAGCTATATTTGATTGCAAGATCTCAATTTTAAACACCAACAAGCACAAGCAACAAAAGTCACCAATGTATATGATGCTTGAGTGGTTGCATTGGTTGTTTCATTTTACCTAACCAACAGTCAGAAAGCTGATTAGAGTAAGTAGGTAGGATTTCAGTTTGATTTAATTCAGTTTTCAGTAGATTATGAAATAAATCCTTAAAGATTTGAATCCAATCAAAAGACCCTAAGATCTTGATGATTTACTAATTTGGTTTGAAGGTTGTAGCACCTTTTAGTTTCAGGATAGATCTCAAGTTGTGCAAGAAAAGGTTAAGAAGATTTTGATAAAAGGACCAAGGCTAAAAATTCCTACCTAAGTGATAAGGTGCTCAAGTGGGATTCAAGAAGGAAGAATAAATGTTTGGTGTTGATTGGATGGTAAGATTGTGAAGTTGAAGCCCGAAGAGAAGGCCCTAAGCTCCAGAAACATTACTGTCATACATACAAATAAAGCAACAAGCAGAAGAAGATTTCATAGTGCAGTCAAAATCATTCAGAAGGCTATCTGGCCTGCTGTTCTTGACTTTCCACCAGGAAAAGCCATCCCCAAGAAGAGCCAGTGTTATGCTCCTATACCAATAGGTGTCGTATATCATGATTGACTTGATGAGCTATGTAATATGTTCATACCTTTACTTGTTGCAAAGGTTTTCCATATTTTCAAAAATCAAAAAATTTTAAAAATGTAAAGAGGGTATACCCTAAAATAAAAATCAAAGGGTAAAAAGAATAAAGATGGTCAAAAAAAAAAAATGAACCCCAACAAAAAGAATGACCAAGGAAAGTGTGCAAGTCTAAATGCCACTACTTTTTATTGTTGTAGAATAAACAATTGTGTGCAGCTTGTCATCTATGCCACAATTTATGTATAGTCAAACAGCTTAAGCTTGGCTAGTTCATATTTCAATTTCATGTTGTAGATCTACAGAATAAAGATCTGACCAAACAGTTTAATCTTGGCAGATAAGTAGATAGGTAGAGTGAATAAAAGGAGCTCAACAGTTTAATCTGAGCCCTTGGAGGTAATAAGGTTAGATTTAGATAGATTTCTACATGTAAAAGAAAAGAAAGTGTGATAAGGGTTTGCCAGTTTAAGTGCACCCTAATAAAGAAGTAAAAATGCTAGGATAAAGGAGGTAGGGTAAGTAGATGGTGGTTGCAGAATAAATGTGTGGTGAATGGTTAAGTTAAATGCTTAAATCTTTTCTTTCATCACTTGGACAAAGCACAACTCACATTGGAGACAACAAATCAAGGAGACAAAGTCAAACTAATTAACTTCCTTACTCCATTTTTCCTAAAAAATAAACTAATTTCCCCTAAGTGCTAAAGGTACCTATAAACAAGTTAGGGGGGCTCAGAGCATTTCTCTGACTTTTGGAGGGATCAGACCCTCGGCCAAATAATTTGAAATACCTAAACCACTTAAATCCCCTTCATCAATATTCACCCTTTCATAAAGTCACTCATTCCCTTTATAAAGCTTTTCCTAAGTAAAATCCTATTTTTCTTAGGAAAATTAAAAACATTCTATCTACATGAAACCCTCGTATATCAATAGCCTAAGGTATAAGTGTTGTATGATGAAATGCATTTTTGGAAAACATTAGACTTAGCGTTGTCCCATTCATTTTGGTCATATTAACCACTAATGTTTTATTATATAATTCCCCTATAAAACAAAATTACCCATGCCCGTATTATATTATTATACAAAACCCCAAATATTACATATCCCACCCCGATGGTTAAATATAACCGTAAATCAAACAATAAAATGAGATTAATTAACTAATCCATAGCTAATTAAGAACCCGACCCTGCCACCATTCAATGAGGATTAATTATGTCATTTGGACTAATTAATAACTCTATAACCAATTGCATCACCCCCGATATGATTAATCTCTTTAAATTATATCAAGCACGCCGTTCGTTAACCTTCTACCACTCCACCTCCCCAACAACCGTCTGATCGGCTCCCACATATCCAATGGTCATCGCGCATATCACACGATCCTTTTGGTCAACATTTAGCGTGCGATGGAGAGCGGTTTCATGAACAGTACCCACGCCATGCATCGCCCATCCTATGGAATTGCTCGCTCAAGCCCGAATCCCCCCCCCCCCCCCCCCCCCTCCATGAGCGGTGCGATGAAACCCGCTTACCGCCTCCCATAAACGACAAAACATCACATCATCAAGTTGACGCCATCTGTCCATTGTTCATTCAAAGCTTACTCGCCAATATCAACCGTTTACCCGTTTAAACACAAAACCCCAGTTTTGTTCGTTTTCACCTGATTGTGCAGTAAAACCCTATGTAACCCATCTGCGCCACCTGAAGCCTCTGTTAACCGATTCAAGCATGGTTTACCTCCCGAAAATCATTCTGGACTCACTCCACAGACCTCTCAAGCTCAAATGAAACCTTTTCGACCTCCCCTACGAACCAATGCTTTCTTAACAATTTGTTTTGTTTTACAGGTGATCAGAAGACCACATCCTTGGATAAATAGTCTTAATACTAGTCATAAGACTTGTTTACTCCAAGATTGTTATCAAATCTATTCAAACAGAGATGGAAGATAAAACATACAGTTAAAAGACAAGCAGAGGAAACATGGAATTAAAAGGATTTACTGTTGAAATAGACAGTAAAAACCTAAAATATACAGTGAAGGTAAAAGGACACAGTAAAGAACAGTCAAAGTGTATCAGGGTTAAAGAGTATTAGATTGAAGACCAAGTCAAGTAAATCAGCTAGCATAAAGATAAATAGCAGGGAAGACAGTTACAAAGCATAGCATACAAATTCATGTCAAAGTGAAGACAGATGAAAAAACAGAGCGGTAAACATAAAAAGTAAACATGAAGACATTGAGGGTTAAACAAAGATGAAAACACTTTCACCAGCTACAATAAAGTTTATCCAAAGTAAAAGTGAAAAACAGTCAAAAGAAGTTTAAGGTTAAAAGATGAAATTAGAGCAAAAATGGTACATTCTTAAGAAATTTCCTGTTTAAGTCATAGTTTTGAAGAAACTATTGTGGCTAATACAAGAAGTCTTTCGAGAAACTAGAAGAGGTGTTTGTTCCTAACAAGCCAATCTACAAAAACCTATCTCACTTTTTACACATGTATTACCAAAAGGGAGATAAGTGCATGTCTTCACAGCCTATTTTTCAGTTTGTGCAAAGTCCTGTTTTTTACATCTTTTTGCAGAGAATATTGTGAACAACTGGAGCTGAATTTTGGGAAACTAAGAGAGGTTTGTCTCACAAACATACTTATATACAATAAACTCTTTCATGTTTTACATATCTATCTCGGATGGAGATATTCAAGCATATCATTGGACCCTAAGTTTGCAGAATTTCTGGGGCAGAATGCACAAAGGAAGGATGCAGTTAGTGACTGGTATGCCTCATCATCAACTAAGAGTTGCTACCATATTCGACTTTCTCTTCTTTGTCACCATAAATTCATAAACATAGTGCCAAATAGATTCATTATTTTTTAATGTCCTTTATTAAAGTTCTATTAATGTAAACAGTTAGAGATATTTGTGAAACTAATCTTGATATTTTTTCAAGGTATTTCAGTTTAGAATTAGTATAAATACTTCTCCATTTGAAGTATTTGAGGTGGATTCTTTGACATTGCTATAATATTGACTATTTTGGAATAAAGTGTTGTCGGAACAACTTTTGTATGGCTTGCTGGATAAAGAATTGAAGCAAAGGACTTTTCACAGATTTCTTGAAGCAAACACCGGATCAATAAGTCCTCTATACCTTCTGTTTTAAAGTTTTCCTTGTTTATTATATCATCTATGTTTCACATCTGAATGATAAACGAAAAAGAATAATCTAGAATTTGCTTGATTGCACTCTGTTTTCAGTCGTTATTATTCCTTATGTTTTCTTCTCAATTAGTATAAACAGTGAAATCTTAATTGCTCTTGTTTTCTAGTTCTTTCATTTTGATTATTTATTAAAGAATACTTAACTGCTCTTTAGTAGTAATCACTCAAGTTCCCTCTTTAAATATGCTGAAGGATTCTTAACTGCCCTTCACCGATTTTAAGCCCATTCCATCTATTCCAAGTTGTTATTTGTTCCCTGTTTGACCATCTTGCCCTGTGAAACCATCTTTTGTTAAGAAACCAAATCCAGTTAAGCCATATTCTTTGACTCCATCAGCCCAATGGACTAAGCTACTCAGTTTTACCCCTTTGCTATTGAATCTCACCACCCAAACTCAAACAAAACTCCCAAACTTCGCAGTTAGCCTAATACCTTTCAAAACCAAGCTAAATCATAAAGATAGAGCCCTCTCTGGGTACATATTGGCTAGAGTCTATACCTAAAAGTTGGTTTGTGGTTACCTCAAACCCCTTTCCTCTTCCAAAAACTTCAAGGAAAATATGAGTGATAACACAGATCACAAAAACACAAGACACAAGATGTAGCCACTCTACTAGGGAAAAACCTCTATAGAGGGGAAAACCCAGTCAAAATATCTTCCTTCAATAGTTTTCTTGAGACTCTTCAACCTAGACACAAACCTCCTCCAACCACCAAGTCAGCCTCCTATTCGAGCAACTTTGACCTAGAACTTCAATCTTGAAGCAGCAACACTTCGACCCAGCAAATGGCAGTAGCAATAGCAGCAACTTCAACTTGACAAGAAAAACTTCGATCTCCTAGAGGAATCCAGATGAGAGAGAGAAAGATAGCCCAAAATTTTGATTTTCTCTTTTCCTTCCTCTTTCTCCAACTTCGCACTTCTTTTAGCCTCCTTTACTTCTTCGCACTTTTCCATCTATTTCTTCTGGATATCGAGCTTATGTGTGAGTGAGAGAATACTACAAATGAATTCGATATGCCTGTATATATATGCTTGAGATGAGGTCAAATTGCCCTGTTTGAGGCCAACTTGGTGTGGTGTCAAATACCTAATTTGACTCAATAATAAATCTTTTTACATGATTTAAAAGCCCAAGAAGGGTCTTACAAAATGTACAATGACTCTAATGACTCAATATAAATCCTAGGAGTCCACAATGGGGACTTTGACTAATAAAAGATGACCCAAGCATGAAACCCATGCTTTAATAAGTCACTGTAATAATAAATAAAAAAAATTATTTTTCATTCTTTTAGCAAGTACATTACATAATGACTCAAATATATTTATGAAGACTGAACCTAGTTACATTTTTCAACAAATAGCTCAATGTATTGATTTTACATTCTCTTATGCTCGCAATACGTAAGAATTTAGTCTTGTAAACATGTAGAAGGAATCAGTTGCAGTACTTGCGGGAAATAATAAGATTTGTTTGCCATGAATTTAGTCATTTCCTCAAAGGAAGATCTCATAGAAAAATGGGAATGTATTGAATTCCCCATCTATTTGTTGTGACCATGCACAAATTTAATAAACTCTCTACTCATTTGCGTAAAAAAAATTATTGATAGTTAAATTAAAATTCTCCAAACTCTATTCCAAAATAAACAAGATGAAAATAATAACAAATATATTCAATAATTTAACAGTGCAAATGAAACATTGAGATCACAAAGGCCTTGCTACTCAATCACCCGATGAACATTTTTTATGAGACTACATTTATATCTGTGAATATGAAGAAAGATTACCATGAACAATTACAAATGCTAGCAAATCTCTATTCCAATCTTCTTCTCCTACCCCCTCGTTGTTGAATGGTGTTGCCATTGATGTCAACGTCCGTCTTTGAACACTTTTAATATATGGAAATGGATAGAATTAATTCAAAGATCCAATGGAAAAGATTCCCTGGAAGGATGGCAGGAAGAGAAGGAAGCCCAAAAGTTTAAAAAGCGCGCCCCCCCCCCCCCCCCCCCCGCTGCAAGTGTGATCACGTGCCCCACATTTGATGAGGAAATTGAATGGGAATAATCATGTGTTTGTTGACAAGACCATCACAAGTTGATTGTACTTGTCATGGCATTTCTAACAGTAGGCAGCACGCCACGTAACTCCTTATGGTTGAGGAGATATGCCATCTTGAAGTTGAAGCCTCGAATTTTGGTTAAGGTGACCAAAATGAATTGAAAAAACAATCCTATGATTGGTTTGAGTTTGGGATTAAAAATTCATAAGAATATATGATGTTAGTGTTATAATTATTGGAAATATTATGGCTCATGAGTATAACAAATGTTGATCAATTTCAACCCTGAAAAAGGAAATTTTATATCTTCAAAATGGATTCATAAAGGGAAGTTTAAGCCAGACTTATAAAAATATGAATTTATTGAGATCAATTTTGACTTATGTACAAGTTGGATCCCTATTTTTAGGGTATTTTAGGGCAAGTCGACCCCCCTCTAGACACTCCCCCTGTTCAACATAAATAAGGGCTTCGGTTGCCCTCCAAATCATCATTTTACTCTTGCACTATCTTGTGAATCATTTCGAGATTTCCTGAAGCTAAGGGGAGTCACACTTATCTAAAGTAAGGTCGAGTTTTTTGAAGGTATTTGGGATTTATTTTTTATCCTTTTTTGTGGTGATTTGTTGGACAAAATTCATGGTTTTGAGGAGACAATGTGTTGATCCAAGGCTATGTTTTTTTGGCCTATCTTTGACTCTCTTTTGAAGAAAATTTTAGCCCCCTCCTAAGGCTAATTTCGGCCTATCTGAGACTGATTCTAAGGCATGTATAAGGCCAAGTCTGAAGTAGATTTGAGGCTACATTTTTAGGCCATGGTAGGGCCACAAAATAATCATATTAGGTCATGTTTTGGGAGCAAATCCAAGGTTTGTTTTAGCCTGTTAGGTTGCAAGAGAAGGCATCTTTTGGCCAAATTTCAAGACAGTCAAGGAGGATTGGTTAAGGGTCGCACTAGGGTATGTTATAGGGCAACATTACCCCTATGTCATCTGTAGGAAGAGGCCAAGTATAGGCTTATCTTAGCAAAAGAAGGATGGCCTTCTTAGGGCGCAGAAGGACTGATTAGGAAACATTTATCTAAGGGAAATATATATTTCATTCATATAATATTAAAGGTCGTTTTATGATAAGACGAAGGACCATGTTGTATGCTTAATGAATGAAGTGAGTTTTGACTTAGCTATTGTAGAATTATCTATTGAGCTTGATTGGGACTATTCATAAATGCCATAAAAACCTCAGTGATGATTTGTTGTATTAATTAGTGTTGGGTAATATGTCTTCAAGTTTGATGACGTGTTCTCTGTTGATGATAATCATTTTTTAAAACTGAATTTGGACTAGTTGATTAGCTTTCAGAGTTAGAGTTGTTTGTGTATTTATTCACATATGTAATTGTTATTTCTATTACTGAGTCAAATGGGTTGTTACTATTATAATTGAAGCATGTCAAAAGTTTTGCCAAAGTTTTGAAGGGTATGACTACTGTCCTATAACAATATCTAACCATATATATGATGGTAAGGGTTTTAATAAAGAATTTATGAATGATGAGATTGATAACAAAAGGCTCAAGTAGGTATCATGTCGATGTTGTTTCTTAGGGTTTGATAGAAAAATCCTTATCATTGCAAAGATCTTAGAATTGATGCAACTAGGGTTGGGTACTATTGGAAGAGAGTTAATTATATGCCAAAGAAATCATATTGTAATCTACATATTAGCCAAGACAGAACTTTACAGGGTTTATATATATATATATATATATACACACACATACCTCGATGAGTGAGTGTATAAACTTGTTGAAGTGTGTTGACCAGTCTTGATCAGAATTGATGATGACAGTTGTTGTGTTATGTTGTTAATGATGTGTTGACAACAAGTGTCAGGCTTATACTTGGATGAATATTGATGAAGATGCCATTGCGGAAATAAGTTGATGGGTTAAGGCTTATGAGTAGAGAGGCTCTTGTATCTTATTATTGTTGAGACAACTTAAGGCTAGGCACAGGACAGACCAATGACACGATAGATTGTGCATGTGGGCAATAACTAACAATGATTTTCGCTTCTATGAAAAGGGAAGTATTGAAGAGGGTTATCTCATTGGTGTCAGCAGTGGAATAGTGATAATATTATGACAATTGGACAAAAGTAGGGGAAATACAATAATTTTATTGATAACAATGTTTCGATAGTGATTAGAATAATCATTATGTAGTGCAGTGGTCAAGTGCAGTGACTAAGTAGCGCATCCAAGGTGATTTATCTAATTCTTTTATCTTTTATTTTCAAGGTGGTAGGGTGATGCAAGGCAGAGATTAAATTCTCCTTCAGGTTGGATCTTGAGAACACTTCACGGTGGCAGGGTCGTGCTAGGGCAACAAATTAATGTTGCAGGGTGTTGGAGCATCCTTTTAGTTGGAAATGATAAAACCAGGGTGTTGGAGCATCCTTTCAGTTGGAGATGATAAAACCAGGATGTTGGAGCATCCTTTTAATTGGAGCTAATAAAACCAAGGTTTTGGAGCATCCTTCTAATTGGAGATGGTAAAAACAAGGTGTTGGGGAATCATTTCAACTGGAGCTGATAAAACTAGGGTGTTGGATCCTCCATCCAGTTGTTGCTAGAGAATCTTGGAAGTTGGAGCTTCTTGTTGATCTAATCTTTAAAGACATATATTAAAAAACTTTTGGAGGTTTTTCTCCTAGAAGGTTTTCCATTTAAAAATCTCTTGTGCATTGTTTATGATGTCATGCATTATTGAATGGTGTTTTTAATTGTTTAATGTTTACATGATATGCTTAAAATTGCTAAAAAAAACCCCCAATACTGGTTCCCCCCACTCTCGGTATTGGTAAATATTCCAACACTCGCAGTAGAGGAGAGTGTTTTGTTTTATATACCAAGAGGGAGAGTATCCAAAGAGGAGCGTGAATCTTTAAAAGACTAAAACTCGTCATATGCCCCACTTAACTCCCCATAAAACATGTTACTTTACTCCTCCTAACTTGTCTCCAAATCGTTATTAACTAATTGTGAGTCTTAGTGGGACTGCAAATAAGTAAAAACCTATCACTTATCTCCAACTTGTTGTTAATTGAGTGTAAGTCTTAGTGAGACTGGAGAAAAGCAAAAACATGTCACTTAACTCCCCCTAACTTGTCTCTAACTCATTATTAACTTACTGTGAGTCCTAGTGAGATTGGAGACAAGTAAAAACATGTTTCCTTAAAAATAGGGAGCTAATTTATCACCCTTTTTAAGTGAATAATTGATTTTGATGAGGAAGAATTAATATTTTTTTCTCGAGAAGGGGGGTACTAAGGTAAAGTGGGTGCTTCAAGTTGGAAAATGAGTGCCCCCAAGGCATATGACACCTCCTAATACCATTTTTTTATACATACATTTTACAAGGAAAATCCTTGTTTGCAAGAATTCTTCAAAAAACAAAAATCTAATGCAATTCCTTAACACTTTAGATAATAAGTAGCATGGTAATATACATTGAATCTAGACTTCACAACTAAGGCCTAGCAATTAGGACGTACTCCAATTTTGGAGGTATCACTGAAAAAATAAGAAGTTATTAATCGCTAAAAAGCAAAAAATAATTAACCAAATAAAAAAAAACACTCTAGAGTAACTTCCCTAATAACTAAGACCTAGGGAGTTAAGTTTTTTACATAAGTTCACCAAACTAACATCATTTATTACAATTTCTCCATGGTGGTATGGAAATTGCATAGAGAAGAAAACTAGAAGAAAGGGTAAAGTTGTCCTGCAAGCCTTCTGAATTTGAAATTTGAACAAATGTCTTGTTCAACCTTGGTGGCTCATTTTAAGTCCTGCATAGTGCAACTTGAAAGGTAACAAGTTATTGATTCACCATAATAATAATAAAAACAATATACACTATTTCCCACTAGTCTACACCCCAAAAACTAAGTTGATCCCAATTAACCACTATATATTATATATCAAAACAAATTATTGAAATCACTTGATCGCGACATTTCCATACGTAAAGATAAAAAAAAAATTTAACAATAATCTAATATGAATTCCTTTCCGAACAACTAAACGAATAGTCGAAAATTTTCCTCCTAGGATAGACCTTTCTAAAGAGCTATTATGTGTGCCACATAGAGATCATATGCCAAAGTTATGACCCTAGGAAGTTGACGTTCCAACTTACCCCATTGGGGCCCATAAGCCTTTGGTGTTTCATCTCCTAGGGTAAGAGTTTTGGATGTTTAGGGTTTTTTTCATTATTTCTTTATGATAAAAAGGCCTTTAAACCTCATTGTAAAACAATTCAAGAAGACACGTAACCATCATTTCTCTTCTTAGAGATAAGCTACCACCATTCGAGCTAGTTTGCTTTCATTTTGCATGTAAATAGTTTCAAAGTTTCTATTTATTAATTGAATTTCAGTTTCAACGTATCCTTTTATTTGATTTTAAATATGTATTTCATTTTGTTACCCTCTTAAATTCATATCAATGGTATCAGATCCATTTGCTCTTTCTTTCTTTTTTGTGCATGTCCCAAACAAGGTCGAGTTATAAGGAGTTCGGACTCAAAAAACTTGAACCCTGGCATGATTGACCTTGCCAACCTCGATAGCCTCCCATGGCGAAAGAAAAAAAAGATGAGGGAGTACAAGATCATATCAAATTGTTTCTTGAACAAGCCCTCTTGTGATAAAGAACATGATGATGAATAATTATTCCCAGATCCTTCGATGGATACCAATAGGCGATGCATCTTCATCTTGTGGCCACTTCAGAGGAGCTGCCCCCCTTTATGGTACAAGTTAATTTTTATATTCCTATATTTGAATGTCAGATAGATGTAGGTGCTCTAGATAAATGGTTAAATCTGCTGGAAGGATATTTTCCAGTCCATAATTTTTTCAATAAAGAAAAGATTACTTTTGTACTCCTTAAGGATGCGCCCCATGTCAAGGACTGGTGGGAAACTTACTGTGACCAAAGGGCCACGAAGGAATCCTCGTTATTTGCAGTTGCACCATATTGGAAATCTTTTAGGTATATTGTTAAGGAACATTATTGCCTTGTTGGAAGTTATGAGGACAAGTACATAAAATGGACCACAATACGGTAGAGAAAGGGACCAAGAAGTGTCGGAGTTCACAAATATATTTCATACCTTATGTATGCAACTGGGATTCAAGGAATCTGAGCGACATCTAGAGCTCAAGTACCATTGTATATACAAATACATCCAGGTAGAAATGAAGTTCCTATACATCTCCTTGCTTGGCGAAAAATACTAGTATGTTGTCAAAACTGAGCCAAAATTTAAATAAAAGAAGAGAGACTTTGGATCTGTAAACCCGAGGCAGGGCAAGGGCATCCCCAAACCACAAAACAAAGGACAGAGTCATGGTGGAACACCCTAGGACAACCAGTCAAAGCCACAAGCAAGGAATAGTAATGGGAAGACAAAGAAAGATATGGGAAAGTGGTGTGGGTTCCACAAGAGCCCCACTCATAACACAAATAAATGTTGCACAAAACAGTCACTAGAAGCCGAGCTAAAAGCTTCAAATTCAAATGTTGGTTTTGATTCTAAACTAGAAATTGACAAGGGGAAACAAATTATTGATGCAAAACCTAGTTCCATCATTGCCACCACCAAATTCCAATCAAAATGAAATCAAAGATCCATAGGAAGTTGAGTGTCACTTCCACTCACAAATATGAGTGAAGGGTGCTCCACTACATTTCATTGTTGATATTGGGATTCAAAGAACCTCATCTCAACAGAGGTCGTTAAGTGGTTGAGTCTAATGACAACACCACACTTGCAGCCATAAACCATCGGGTGCCTCCACCAAGGGCGAGATCGGTATGCTAGCCAAAAATGACGCTTTCCCTACAACATCAAGCCTTTCACAGATGAAGTATTATGTGATGTTGCTCCCATTCAAGTTTGTGATGTTTTGTTTGACCAACCATACTTGTGGAAGTGTCATGTTGTGTATGAGTCCAAACCTCAAATTCTTATTATTACTTTAGGCAAAAAAATATACAGGATACCAGAGGTAGCCCTGCCTACTTCCATTTCTTTGATCTTTTCTAAGAAATGCAGCAAGATCATCTCCTAGACTGGGAAATTTGTTTTCTTCCTGATCCACTTTCAAAGTAAGGGGGAGATCATGGACACATCCTTGGCCTCCATAAAGGGCTTCTCCACACAATAGAAGCAAGTGGATAAGGTCATGGAAGAGTACAGGGACATCTTCTCCTCACCATAGGGGGTACCTTTGCACTGTCAGGTCACGTATTCAATCGATCTGACCCCGGATGCACCTCTACCTAGTGGGCCAATTTATCATTGATGTCTTTTCAAAAAATGGGAAAATCAAACAACATATCCAGGAGTTGCTACAAAAAGGGAACATCTAACCAAGTTCCTCACCCTATGGGAGCCCAATTGTACTCGCACAAAAGAAGGATGGGACTTGGAGAATCTGCATTGATTATTGAGCTCTGAACAAATTCACAGTCATGAACAAATACCTAATTCCATAGATTGATGACCTTCTTGACCACTCAAGAGGACCAAGTACTTTAGCAAGATTGATTTGAAGTTCAACTATCACCAAGTTCCAATAGAACCCACGAATGTCTGGAAGATTTCCTTTAAGTCCAAGGAGGGTCTTTTTGAGAGGTTTTCCATGCCTTTTGGTCTGATGAATCCCTTCAAAAAAAAATTGATGCTAATGGATGGAATCTTGCGGCCTTTCACTAACTCATTCGTCTTTGTATAACCAAATGTTATCCTCATCTTCAACAAGAATTGCGTAGAGCACTTGAAACATATTTGACTAGTCCTTCACACTTTGTGGTAGCACAAGCTATGTGCCAACTTGAAAAAATTCTCCTTTGGGATGGAAAAGGTCCAATATCTAGGATACATTATTGATGAGAAAGGTGTGCATGTGGATCCAACTAAGATCCAAGCCATTTGGGATTGGCTTGCCCTGACGACTCTAACATAGCTTTATGGTTTCTTAGGCCTTGCTAATTTATATTGAAGATTCATGTTAGCGTTCTCTAATATCACTTGCCCATTAAGTCAAGTTACCAAGGGTGGATCAAAAGCAAAGTTTTTTTGGTCCAAGTCACAACATAAGGCATTCAATAAATTGAAACATCGATTTTGCTCTGCACCAGTCCTCAACTTGCTAAACCTGCAACAACCATTTGAGATTGAGACAGATTCCTCTGACTATGCTATTGCTGCAGTCCTCACTCGACAAGGGCAGTTGGTGGCCTATCATAGTGAGACACTCTCTAATATTATCCAATGATACCCCACCTATGATAGGGAAATGTTTTTCATGATGTAAGCCTTCCGACAATGGAAATATTATATTCTACGGAAGAAGACAATCATCCACATGGATCACTGACCTATTCAATTTATGTAGATACGAGGGAAGCTGAAAAACACTCACCAACAAAGGATCCAATTGTATCGGGTTGTCAAAGCAGGCCAACTCCTGCACCAAGGCAATTGGCTTATCAAAGACCAAGTTTAGCAGACGTTTCCCCATCTCATGAAGGCACTCAATATAATAGGTACCATTGCTTCCAAAGGGGGGAGGACTGATCCAGTTTGATATTGGTGGCCACCCACCTATTCCACTGGATCATAACACAGTTTTCATAGTTTGGCAGTTTTCAATATTAAACGTTTGTAGTCGTGTTGAGGACCTAAAAGGCATTTTTGGGGAAACAGGGCAACAAAAACTATTGATTGTTGTCAACAATCAAAAGTTTTCCTCGGATAGACCTTTCTCGAGGGATATCATGCATGCCAAATAGAGATCGTATGCAAAAATTACGACCCTAGGAAGTTGACATTCCAAATTATCTTGTCGTGGCCCATAAGCCTTTGGCACTTCATCTCCTAGGGTTAGGGTTTTGGATGTTTAGGGTTTTCTTATTGTTTCTTCATGATAAAAAGGCCTATAAGCCTCATTATAACATAGTTCAAAAAGGTGCATAGTCGTTACATCTCTTCTCAGAGATAAGCTACCAACATTCGAGCTAGTTTGCTTTCATTTTGCACGTAAACAGTTTCAACATTTCTATTTATTAATTAAAGTTTAGTTTCACTATATCTATGTATTTGATTTTAAATGTGTATCTCATTTCGTTCCCCTTTTAAATTTATATCATTGGTATCAGAGTCATCTTCTCTTTCTCTATTTTTATGTGCATGTCCCTAATGAGTCTGGGCTATAAGGAGTTGGGAATCGAACTACTTCAGCCCTTTCAAGACCAGCCTTGCCAACCTTAATGACCTCCCATGGTGGAAGAAAAGAAAGATGAGCGAGCAAGATATCTTATTAATTTTTTTCTCAAATAATCCCTCGAGCGACAAAGGAACAAGATCATGGATAATTTTTCCAAGTTCCTTCGGCAGATACCAATAGGTGATGCATGTTCATCCAACAGCCACTTCAAAGGTGCGACTCCCTTTAAGGTACAAGTTAATTTTTTTATTCTTGTATTTGAAGGCCACATAGATGCACATGCTCTAGATAAATGATTAAATATGCTGGAAGGATATTTTTTGGTCCATAATATTTTCGATAGAGAAAATATTACTTTTGTACTCCTTAAGGTTGCCCCCCATATTATTGACTAGTGGGAAACATACTTTGATCAAAGGGCCACAGAGGAATCCTCAGTATTTGTAGTCACACCCTCTTAGAACTATTTTATGGATGTTGTTAAGGAACAATATTACCTTGTTGGAAGCTACGAAGACAAGGACATAAAATGGTGCACACTACGATAGGAAAGGGACCAAGAAGTGCTAGAGTTCATGAATATCTCTCATACCTTATGCATGCAGTTGGGTATGAAGGACTCTGAGAGACATCTGGTGCTCAAGTGTCATGGTTGTCTACACAAATACATCCAGGTAGAAATGGAGTTCTTAGACACCTCCTCACTTGGTGTTGCATAATGATATGTTGTTAAAATCGAGCAAAAATTTAAATAAAAGAAGCAAGAATTTGGATCTATGAATCTAAATCAGGGCAAGGGAACCCCCAAACTGTAGAACAAAGGACATAGCCAGGGTGGAACACCACATGACAACCCATTGAAGCCTCAAGTAGAGAATAGTAATGGGAAGATGAAGAATGACACAAAAAAGTTGAAGAATGACACAAATGGATGTCGCGCAAAGCAGCCACTGGTGGCTGAGCTAAAAGTTTCAAAGTCAGAAGTAGTTTCTGACTCTGAAACAAAATCTGACAAGGGGAAACAAGTCTTTGATGCAAAAACCAGTGCCACCGTTGCAACCACTTGGACGTAAAGTGAGCTTAAAGATCTGGAGGAAGGCGAGCATCTCTTCCACTCACAAATGTGGGTGAAGGGTGCTCTGCTGCATTTCGTTGTCGATAGTGGAAGTCAAAAGAACCTTATCTCAATAGAGGTCATTAAACAGTTCAGCCTACCGAAAACACCACACCTGCAACCATATACCATTGGGTGGCTCCACCAAGGGCAAGATCTTCACATCGATTAATATTGTTGTCTGCCCTACAACATGAAGCCTTTAACAGATGAGGTATTGTGTGATGTTGCTCCCCTTGAAGTTTGTGATGTTTTGTTAGGCCAACCATACTTATGGAAGCATCATGTTGTGCATGAGTCCAAACCTCATATTATTATTATTACATTGGGCGGAAAACTATACAGGATACCAGAGATAACCCCACTTATTGTCATTTCTTTGATCTTTGCTAAGAAATGCAGCAAGGTCGTCTCCCAAATTGGGAAATTTGTTTCTTCTTGATCCCTTCTCAAAGTAAGCGGAAGATCATGGCCACATCCATGGCTTCCAGAAAGGGCTCCTCCACATAGCAAAAGCAAGTGGATAAGGTCATGGAAGAGTATAGGGACATCTTCTCCTCGCACATAAGAGTACATTTGCATTGTCAGGTCAAGTATTCAATCGATCTGACCCTCAATGAACCTCTACCTAATGGACCAATCTACCACTACTCTCTTCTAGAAAGTGAAGAAATCAAGTAGCAAATCTAGGAGTTGTTACAAAAAGGGCATATCTGACCAAGTTCCTCACCCTTTGGGAGCCCAATTGTACTTGTACAAAAGAAGGATGGGACCTGGAGACTCTGCATTGATTATCAGGTTGTGCACAAAATCACAGTCAAGAACAAATACTTGATTCCACAGATTGATGACCTTCTTGACCAACTCAAGGGGGGCAAGTACTTTAGCAAGATTGATTTGAAGTTCGATTATAACCAGGTTCCAATAGAACTAACGGATGTGTGGAAAACCACCTTCAAGCCAAAGGAGGGTCTTTTTGAGCGGTTGGTCATGCCTTTGGGTTTGACGAATGCCCCTGCAATTTTCATGAGGCTAATGGATGACATCTTGTGGCATTTTTCCAACTCATTCGTGGTTGTATATCTGGATGATATCCTCATCTTCAATAAGAGTTTGGCAGAGCACTTACAACATATTTGGTAGGTTCGTCACACTCTGTAGCAGCACAAGCTATGTGCTATTTTGGAAAAATGATCCTTTGGCATGGACAAGGTCCATATATGGGTTACATTATTGATGAGAAATATGTGCGTGTGGATCTAACTAAGACCTAAGCCATTCGGAATTGGTCGGCCCTGACAATTCTAACAGTATTTCGCAACTTCTTGGGCCTTGCTAATTTCTATTGAAGATTCTTATTGTGGTTCTCTCATATCACTTGACCCTTAAGTCAAGTTACCAAGAGCAGATAAAAAGCAAATACTTTTTAGTTCGAGTCACAAGAGAAGGAATTCATTGAACTGAAACACCTCCTTTTCTTAGCACTAGTCCTTACCCTGCTAGACCTGCAATAACCATTTAAGATTGAGACAGATGTGTCCAACTATGCTATTGGTCTAGTCCTCACTTAGCAAGGGCATCTGGTGGCCTATCACAGTGAGACACTCTTTGATACTATCTGAAAATGCCCCACCTGTGGCTTGCCAACAATGGAAACATTATATTATGGGGATGGAGATGATCATCCACACGGATCACCGACCTCTTCAATTTATGCAGACATAGGGGAAGCTGCAGAACACTCGCCAATAAAGGATATAATTGTATCAAGTTGTCAATGAAGGCCAACTCCTTCACCAAGGAAACTAGCTCACTAATGATGTTTAGTGGAAGTTTCCCCATCTCATGGAGACATTGAACACAACAAGGACCATTACTTCCTTAGGGGAGAAGATTTATCCAATTTCAATGCAATTCACCTCATAGATAGTTCCACGACATGAAAACAATGATCTAAATATAAGCCACAATATTTTCATTAGTTGCAATCCTAAAGTTACAGATGTAACAGATGTCAACAAAGAAGTTATCGATAGTAAGGGAAGGTAAATATGGTGCCAATTCATGACAATTTGATAATCGAATTAGATTGTTTAGCATTATTCATAATGTATAACGTCTTTTAATCTTTTGCAAAGAATATTTGCATTTGGAAATGCTTGGTGTGTTAAGGTATATCGTTACATTATTGTTGCCTCAAAGGGAACATACGTCTCAGTTTTTATGGAGATGCCTAAGGAAATACATAACCATCTACTTATGAATATTGCATTAAGATGGTATGATCAATGTCATCCTCAACAAAGTATTTTCTAGATTTATTTATTTTTTCTGATTTTGAGATGAGTGCATGTTGGGGTTGTCATCAATTCTTCCAAATAAATCTTCTTTGAAAGGAAGGCTACCATCTTCCTAAGGATGATATCACCACTTTTCATTTTCATGTCAAACTTCTGATGTTTCCACAACATTGTTGGGATCTAAGGAGGGCACTTTCTATTGTTCAAATTAAATGGAATGGTGCTTTTACTTACTTAGCAGTAGTGTGTACATATTTTATGACAAATATTTAGTTATGTGGCCATGGAAAGTCAAACCATCCTGTCCATTCAGAAGAACTACATCTCCTTCGGTTCTATAAGAGATGGACAATGCTCTAGGTATAACAAAGGCTTCTAGGAAATTATAAATCCAAATATTGATCATATGAACCCAAGCGACCAAAATTGATCTTTTGAAAAGCCTCATAATCGATAAAGAAAAAATAACCATTCTCAATAGAATGTTATATCTGCTACATGTATTGGTGGAGTAAACCAACATGGATTGTCCAAACACAAAAAATTAAAAAATTAAACCTAATAATCAATTCATTGCCTTCAACATTTTCTCTATTTAATACTCATAATGATTACAAATTTAATAATTAATACACGTCCTATCAAAGGTTAAAGCATTTCTAACATTGGCATCGTTCATATCCACATTTATGAGTTGACTAAGTGGAAACTATGGTTCAAATTTCACATCAAACATCTAGACTCCATTGTTGTAAATCTTAACTATTTCGTTTTTGTTGTGAAAACTTCATTCAAATCTATCTAAGATAAATGGATTGTATCACGTGTTATTTACGTTTGAAGAGTTTTATTTCACTTGACAATTGTTCAACAATAAATGACGAACATACTATACACTTCTAATTGTCTAGATAACATAATCAATTTTCACTAAGTTCTTTGATTGTTTTAAGCATAGGCAGTGTTTAAGTTTCATTCATATTCCATTTCCATGTCATCTTCTCTACCCTTCCCTCATGTTTATGGAAGGCTACTTTAGTAAATAGGAGTTGCATTTCTACTTAGAAAGGGTTAACGATATGATCCATATACATTCTTGAAATTTTATAAATCTATAAAGTTAAAAAAACCCTATCACTTATGGGATTTGAGTAAGTGGCCAACATATAAAAAAGTTCTTAAAACACTTTGCATACCACATGAAACCATTCTTCTTCGAACTATGCCACTATCCTATCAATATTATACACATGTTTGACATTAAACAATTTTAAAAAATATGTATTAATTAAAAGAAATCGTTCTAAACTAAAATATAAAATATAAAAAAGTATGATAATGTCATATCATATAAAGTGTGCATCTTATTATATGTGTCTATCATGCAACAACGAAACCCTTCTAGAGAACATTGAACCAGTAATGATGCTCACGAGATGTTCATAAGCATGCAAAATTAGTTTTTTGTCAACATCAACTTTAATAAATGACAAAAATGAAACATAAAAGTCCACCATGGGAATTCAAGAATTCTTGAGTTAAATTTGAATTTGGACATTAAATTAATGTGGTAAGATAAATCTTAATGGTTATCCATAGAATTTGAAACGATTTATTTTATATATTTTGAAATTAATTGTTTAATGCTGATGAATGATGTGTGCAGTAATAGGTTATTGAAGCTCAGACAACGCATGTCATAGAACCTCGCATGTAACACACGCCCATTGTGATTAGCCCGTGGCACTACATATAGGCTAGGTATCTATATGTCTAGAAGGATCTATGTCCAAATTTGACTGAGCCACTCTCCATTATGTGACTAGAGTGTGTCTTTTACGTAAACACGGATGAAACGATTCAATTAGTCCTATTACACCCCATGTGGAACTTGTTATATAGTTGTGGCTAAGTGAATGTTTAATGTTTGCATTATTAAGAAATTAATTTTTTTTTTCTTAAAATTTTAATTTTATATATAATGTCAAAGACACATCGAACGGAACATGTTATGTCCAAATAAATAAGTTCTTATATTAATCTACAAATAGAACTCTAATCTTAAAAACATCGACAAATCATAAAGGGTTTCTTCGTGTGGATTAAGTCAACGAAATCCATGAGAAAATTGATTTCATGGTTTGTATTATTGTTGAATTAAGGAGTAATGGAAGATGTGACATAGTTGAAACGAATAAATAGATGGATATGGAGGTCGAAAAAGATAATGTTATTAGTCATAAATACAAGGAGAACCATGGCATATATAATACCATTGAAGATTTATACGTTGAAGATACATTTGCCTAGATTACCAATCAACACAAATTGCCCTTGGTGCAAGTAAAATCCTTTTGTGTATGTTGTGGAGTGCAATTTCTTTTGCTTCTATTTCAACGCGGTGTCTATATAGCATCAACATGTATGAGGATTCCATAGGTCCTGCTCCAAGAGGGAGAGAACATCATAAGTATGTAAACAAAAATACAATAATGATGGAAGATATGCAAATATTTATTAATAGTGAGACAATGACAATTAAAAAACAGAGAAAATTTGGATAAAAATAGAGAAAATAAGCATTAAAGTAGCTCCTCTAGTGGAGGCATTGAACGAAGAAGTTATTTTGTGAGCGTCAATGAAAATATAATAATAATGGAAGATATGTAATGATTTATTAATAGTAAAATAAGAAAAGAACAATTAATAAATAGGTAAAATATTGTATAAAAATAAAGAGAGATTAGTGATTATGTGAAACTTGTTAGAGATGTTAATGTAGGCATTAAAGTAGCTCCTCTAGTGGAGGTATTGAACAAAGGTGTTCTTCTGCAAGCTTCCTTTGCATGACATGGTTTTTGTCTTGCATTTTGTTGTAATAATTGAAAGTAAATGTAGGGCAAATGCAGAGATCCTATAAGGAAGGAATTCTTGATGTCATTGTGAATGTAAGACCTTGACATTTAGTTTGTCCATGTCTATTGCATCTTTTGATAATGTCAAGCCTTGTGATTTATGTGATAGTTAATTCCCAAGCCATTTTGAGGGGAATTTATGTACATCCATTTCTTTTATTGATGGAATAGGCAAATGAGTAGGGTCGTTTTGATCCCAAGGAGGTACAATGTATTTAGCAAAGTCTACAACGACGAAGGTTGGAGGCTGTAGAGGTGCAATTGATTCTTTGTAGAAGATAGATATAATTTTATTGAGTGAAACATTGACAAGTCCAGTTAAAACTTATAGGTTTGAGGTCAACATCACTTTTTGGCGTGTGCATAGCAACACAATTGGATCTAATTGGCTCGTATTATGAATTGATACTTATGGGCATTTACCAATCATTTAATTTATATGGTTGTACTATTTAAACTCAAACGTAAAAAAGACATAACTAATTTTGAAATAAATTTTAAGATTGTATCCAAATTAATACAAAAATTACTCAAGTATATATAATAGAAACTAAATATTTATCATCCACTTATTAATTATTGATAATTAAATTAAAATTCTCCAAACTCTATTTCAAAATAGACAAAGATGAAAATAAAATCAAATATATTCAATAATATAACAGTGCAATGATGCAGGAGCATCCGGACTTAGCCAACAATGTGAAAGTTTGTTCACATGTTGTGGCTAAACAAGTTGAATTTCATTGACCTGATTGGTCAAAAGCCAGTCTTACTGAGAGGGTTGGATCTCTCAAGAAATGAGTTGTATTTCCTTATTGTAATAGATAGAAATTGTCTTATTTTAGGTTCAAAGATAAGTTGTTAGCATAGGTGTGTGGTGGAGCTAGGAATTAGAGATTTGTTGTTAGATTGATTAAAAATAGAGATTGATTTGTTAAGCACGGTTAGAGTAATCTTGTTGGGTCCCTATAATACTAGTGATTACCCCATTACTATTGTAGTTATACCCCTTATTTATATTGTTGTGCCCCTATTACCCCCATATTGTTATTTCTGTGCCCCATAGAATCCCTCTATTGTTATTTTTGTGGCTTTATATTATTATTGTTAGGTCGGCTGGATTATATTGTGACTCCTTAGACTCCTATATATAGAAAGGAGGTTTTGTCATTTGTATCATCCAAGAATTGTTCATTTATGTAATGTAAAGGAGGTTGCCCCCTCGAAGAGGCTGAATTCTAAGGCGTTGATCTATCTTTTCTATCTTTTCTTGAGCTGGTTTCATAACATTTGGTATCAGAGCTTTGGATTCTAGGGTTTCGCTGCTCCAAACAGGTCATCGTGGCATTTTCGCTATAACTTTTTTTCTGTGACGTTTCAGAAGTCGTAAAAAAACCCATTTGAGAAGAAATCACGCTGAACCTTGGGTCCGAATTTCAGAGCTTTTCGCGTGATATTTGCGGAGATATGATCTGAGGAAGTTGGTCTTTTGCAGACTCCTGAATTACATTCAAAACAGGTGACCTGGGGAAAATCGTCATAACTTTCTCTCTGGGGATCGGATTGAAATTTCGTAAGAAGGTACAGAAAGAGGACGGACTGTAGTTTCTTGTATGCGAGTTTCAGATCCAAAGGTTGAAACAGTGACTCGTGGCACGTCGTACAAGTTCGCTCTACTGAACTAGTCTAAAAGCAAGTCACTGTGGGAGATTTCACATAACTCTTCCTTGGAGAATCCAATTTGGGTCAGACTTGTGGCATTGGAAAGAGGACGCAGAAGGCTACTACAGGTCGCAATTTCAGAATTGGATGATCCAAAATTACAGAGATACATCAGATTCAATATCAGGCTTCTATAAAGTGAAAAAAGGTGTGTAGTTTTTTTTTAAATTTTTGTGTAAGCTTGGTTTAACGGAATTCAAAGGGCATAGTAAAGCATTATTATCGGTAACTGATGCCCCGAGGAAAGAAAATGCAAACACCTAGTAAGGAACCTGAAAGCTCTAGCATGACTCATGAAGAAGAGGAAGAAATGCTACATGATATATCAAAATTACAAGAACAAGTGCAACAAATGTCACGCTCACAAAAGCTAACAGAAGCTAAGATAAATGGCGTGGAATCTAAGATAAATGGCGTGGAATCTAAGATAAAGGGCATGGAAGCTAAGATGGATGATTTGAAGACAGATTTGGAGACAAACATGGCAGATTTGAAGACAGACATGGTAGATTTGAAGACAGATTTGACAAATTTTCTACAAGAAATACTTACTAATGGTGAAAAGGTTGTAAAGGAAACTCATGATGTGAACAAAAGAAATGTTAATCATGATTCCATAGACTCTAATGTTGGATCGAAGACCCACCATATTCCAAAAATCGATATGAGGAAGTTTGATGGCAAGGATCCCGCCACATGGATATTACAGATGGAGCAATTCTTCGATCTCAATAATGTGCAAAACACACAAAAGGTACGTATGGCAACTGTATATTTGGAACCAAATCAGTTTGTATGGTATCAATGGCTTTGCTCTCGTAAAAAATTTATCACTTGGGCAATTTTTACGGAAGAATTGATAGCACATTATGAAGATACAAAAAGCAACACTTTTTTTAGCCAATTGATAAGTCTCAAACAAAAGGGTTCAATAATGGAGCACATTGAGGAGTTCCAAAAATTGAACATAAGGGTAAAAGATATTCCAGAGGAGCATAGGATTGATGTGTTCATAGGGTCTTTAAAGGATAATATCCAACATGATGTTCGCCTTTGGGAACCTGATTCATTAGAGAAGGCATTCAGGTTAGCAAGAAAAATGGAAAGCAAAATTATGGCAACTAGGAAGCATACCACTCACAACTATAAAGACGGAAGTGTTGTTGCCCCTAGTCTTCCACAACCTATAAGGTTGACACCACAACAATTGGAAGAAAAAAGAGCAAAAGGGCTTTGTTACAGTTGTGATAGCAAATACACTAAAGGTCATAAGTGTGCTGAGAAGAAATTATTCTACATAGATTGTGAAGAGGAAGAAGAAAAGGAGCAAGAAAGGTCAAAAGAAGAAGATATACTCCAGGAACAAAGCCTAGATGAAGAACAAATAAATCCGACCATATCTTGTAATGCATTGGCGGGAATTACCACTCCTCAAACCATCAAGATAGAAGGACAAATCAAGAAGAAAAAGGTAATAGTGTTGATTGATTCAGGAAGCACCCACAATTTTATTCATTGTAGGGTAGCAAAAGAATTGAATTGCTTCCTATATCCAGCACCAGAGTGTCAAGTGATGATTGCAAATGGAGGAACAATAAATTGCTCTGGAAAGTGCCATAATATCAAGCTATCCATGGGAGAATATGTATTGACTAGCCCAATGCTTTCCATTCCAATGGGAGGTGCTGATGTTGTACTAGGAGTCCAATGGCTACAATCCTTGGGTACAATAGCTTTTAATTTTCAAGAACTTTTCATCAAATTTTCTACGGAAGGAAAGGAAGTTGAATTAAGGGGTATTGCAGGGAAACCAGGAAAGATAATCAGCTCTAATGGTATGACAAAGCTTCTAAAAAAGGAGCAAAGAGGTGTAATTGCACAATTATGTTCGCTAGATGTTTCCACATTGGAATCATCTATTTCTCCAGATCTCCAAAAAGTCCTGGACAATCATTCCAAGGTATTTGAGACTCCCAAAGGTCTCCCACCTATGCGTGATCATGATCATGCTATTCATCTGATTCCAGGAAGTGTTCCTCCAAACATCAGGCCGTACAGATATCCCTATGTCCAAAAAAGTGAAATTGAACGTATGGTTGCAGAAATGCTAGAGGCTGGTATAATTCAACCGAGTCAAAGTTCTTTCTCTGCTCCAGTAGTATTGGTGCACAAGAAGGATGGATCATGGCGCATGTGTCCAGATTATAGGGAGCTCAACAAGCTCACTATTAAAGATAAGTTCCCCATTCCTGTCATTGATGAATTACTGGATGAATTGCATGGATCAATTTACTTCACCAAGTTGGATCTTCGTTCGGGATATCATCAAATCAGAATGAAGATTGAAGACATTCCGAAAACAGCATTTAGAACTCATGAGGGTCATTATGAATTTTTGGTCATGCCTTTTGGCCTTACCAATGCACCTTCAACATTTCAAGGTTTGATGAATTCAATTTTCAAACCATTCCTTAGAAAATTTGTGTTAGTATTTTTTGATGATATACTAATCTACAGCAAGTCTTGGAAGGATCATGTTGAACATGTTGACAGGGTGCTACAACTATTGGAGGAGAAACAATTATATGCAAAAAGATCCAAATGTTTCTTTGGAGTCCAGGAGGTGGAATATTTGGGTCATATTGTATCTCATGAAGGAGTTAAGGTAGACCCTAGCAAAATTAAAGCCATTAAGGAATGGAAAATCCCCACATCCATAAAGCATCTGCGAGGATTTCTTGGGTTGACAGGGTATTATCGCAAGTTTGTTAAGAATTATGGGAGAATAGCAGCACCTCTAACAACATTATTGAAGAAAGATGCATTTTCATGGACTCCGGAAGCAACAAAGGCCTTTGAACATCTTAAAGAGGCAATGTGCCAAGCACCGGTCTTAGCTACACCGGACTTCACAAAAACCTTTATTGTGGAATGTGATGCTTCAGGAAATGGAATTGGTGTTGTTCTAATGCAAGATGAAAGACCCATTGCTTTTGAAAGTCGTCCAATCAAGGGAAAGTTTTTAAGCAAAGCTATTTATGAGAAGGAAATGTTGGCAATACTCCATGCACTTAAGAAATGGCGACCCTACCTAATGGGAAGACACTTCAAGGTAAAAACGGATCATGATAGCCTTAAATACTTTTTAGAACAAAGATTATCCTCTGAAGAGCAACAAAAGTGGGTCACAAAGATGTTGGGTTATGACTTTGAAATCATCTACAAAAAAGGGAAGCAAAATGTGGTGGCAGATGCACTCTCAAGAAAGGATGAGGATGTGGAAGCATTGTTGTGCGCCATTTCTATTATCCAACCAGATTGGATAAACGAAGCAAGGGAGGAATGGAAGAATGACGAAGAAGTGTGGGCACTTATTCGAAAGCTACAACAAGATTCCAGTACGTCTGATACATTTAGCTGGCAAAATGATTCGTTATGGTACAAAGATCGCTTATACCTCTGTAAGAATTCCCAGCTAAAACAAAAGATTCTTATGGAATTGCACACTTCTCCCTTAGGAGGGCACTCAGGATTTTTAAAAACTTACCACAGGGTTAAGAAGGAATTTTTTTGGGATGGCCTTAAATCAGATATTCAAAAGTTTGTGGCGGAATGTTTGGTTTGCCAACAAAATAAAGTTGAAACAATTAAGACACCGGGTCTATTACAACCTTTATCCATTCCAAGCCAACGTTGGGAGGAGGTTTCAATGGATTTTATCACAGGTTTACCCAAGTCTGAGGGAAAGAGTGTCATCATGGTGGTAGTTGACAGACTTACCAAGTATGCACACTTTTGTGCATTATCACATCCATTTAAAGCCAGTACAGTTTCTACTGCATTTATGGAAACAATTCAAAAGCTACATGGAAACCCAAAGATTATTGTAAGTGACAGAGATCCCATTTTCACTGGAAATTTTTGGACAGAATTATTTTCTTGTCTTGGTACTCAGTTAGCTCATAGCTCATCTTATCATCCTCAATCTGATGGGCAAACTGAGATAGTAAACAAATGTTTGGAAGGATATCTTCGTTGCTTTGTATCTGATAAACAGACACAATGGGTCAAATGGTTGCCTCTGGCTGAATGGTGGTATAACACTTCCTTCCATACAGCAACAAAAATGACCCCATTTATGGCACTTTATGGGTATCAACCACCATCCATCACATCATATTTAAGAGAAAATTCTAAGGTTCAGGCAGTGGAACATCACATCGAACATCAACAACAAGTCCTCCAACTCTTAAAGGATAACCTCGTGTTGGCACAAAATAGAATGAAACAACAGGCAGATCAACATCGCAGTGAAAGAAGTTTTGATGTAGGTGATTGGGTATTCCTACGGCTACAACCATATAAGCAAATGTCCCTAAAGCAAGCTAAGAAGGATAATAAATTATCACCAAAGTATTATGGTCCGTACAAGGTGTTGCAAAAGATTGGTACTATGGCATACAAATTGGAGCTTCCTGCAGCTTCTCGATTGCACCCAGTTTTCCATGTTTCATGTTTAAAGAAGGTTATAGGCGACAAGCTCCCAGTTCAAACAATATTGCCAGAACTTGACGAGGAAGGAAAAATTATATTGGAACCGGAAGCAGTCACAGAAACAAGAACTCGACAGCTACGAAATCGATCAATTTCAGAGTATCTTATCAAGTGGAAGAACTTATCCGCTGAAGATTCCACATGGGAGGATGAGAATTTTATGCAGAAGTATCCAGAACTACTCAAGCGTTGAGGACAACACTTTTTTGAAGGAGAGGGGCATGTTGGGTCCCTATAATACTAGTGATTACCCCATTACTATTGTAGTTATACCCCTTATTTATATTGTTGTGCCCCATAGAATCCCTCTATTGTTATTTTTGTGGCTTTATATTATTATTGTTAGGTCGGCTGGATTATATTGTGACTCCTTAGACTCCTATATATAGAAAGGAGGTTTTGTCATTTGTATCATCCAAGAATTGTTCATTTATGTAATGTAAAGGAGGTTGCCCCCTCGAAGAGGCTGAATTCTAAGGCGTTGATCTATCTTTTCTATCTTTTCTTGAGCTAGTTTCATAACAAATCTTCGATTGATAAAAGGAAGGGAAAAATGTAACGAGAGGAGAGGATTGGCGTGAGCGAGAGAAAGAATTAGTGTGTGCGGATTCCATTGAAACAGAGGTCTTTCTGTAGAAATTTTGAATAATATGACACTTATTCACAGAGATTATCCCGATTATACACTATTGCGGAATACATGCACAATACATAATCTCCTCTACGTAGATCATCAATTTAGCAACATTAAAAACCATGAAACATCAATCGCATGCACACATTAACACAGTATGTAACCCGAGGAAAGCATACAATTGAAAACCCCACACTATCTGTATATTATAATGATAGAGAACATGTAACAATACATAGTACAATACTCCTCACAAGTACTCAGTACTATCTCCACCTGTTACACACAAACTAGCTCAGATCTGATGCCTCAAATCTCCTCCACTGTTTGCCTGCCTCCACTGTGCAATCCTGCAAGAGAATCAATCACTCTGTGAATTCGAATTCCCTTAGTTATACTACGCAAGCTTCATGGGCAATCTCCATCCATGCATGTGCAAATCTCATGCACAACTATAGTCACAATTGATAGCAATCTCAACCTCTAACACCTGTCTCCATTGAACTGTACATGCACTGAGTTAACTGATGTATTCTTTAGTTGCTTTATGAGTTAATAATTAGTGAATTAATTAATATTTAATTCACAGAACTCATCACTAGTGTATTCTTTAGTTAGACTAAAATACAACTAGTTCAACCAAGTCAAACTGAACACAACTCCACCGAAACTCAACCACATGAGTTCTAACTGAAGTCCTGCATGCAATAGTTCAACTGACCCACAAGAAAAGCGTATTTCCTTCTGACAGCTGCATGTGCCACATCTATAGCTCAAACTGGAGTGCTCCAAGAGGATAAGATAATGTTTATAGTCCAAATATTATTATGAGACAATAATATTCGACTGTTCTATTTTTAGCCTGGTAGTCTAAAAATAGAAACCGCCCATATGTCTAAAAATATAAGTCCATCTATTTTTACCAACATTACCAATCATCCACAAATAGCATCTTGCAACTCATAGACCATGATCCATATGTCTAAAAATAGACATAGTCTAAAAATAGACTCTGCGCCAAAAATAGCCTGCGGGCCCACTTAGTGAAGGCGACTTCTTTCCACTAAGCTCCATCATCTTGTTGCACTCTCAACACTCCCTCTCAACAAGATATGGATTATCAGCAACCCCTATCCTGCCTCGGTGGTATTCGAATTTGCTCCTGGTGAGCGCCTTCGTCAAGATATCAGCATCCTGATCCTCCGTTGGAATGTATGAAAGTAACATGATTCTTCGTTGCACACAATCTCTGATATGATGGTACCTGATGTCAATGTGCTTAGATCTATCATGAAATACTGGATTAGATGAGAGTTTAATGCAACTCTGGTTATCACAGTAAATCACAGTAGGCTCCAAGAATGAACTGAACAACCGACCAGGATCTTCCTCATCCATATAGCCTCGCATGCAGCCGAACTTGCTGCCATATATTCGGCCTCTGCTGAACTGAGTGCCACGGATCTCTGCTTCCTGTTGTACTAAGAAACTGTTGTCGACCCGATACTGAAGACCCCTCCTGATGTGCACTTTCTGTCCGTTGGGCTCCCTGCCCAATCTGCATCCGTGAAGCCACATAGCTTCACCTCATCCTCCTGTCTGTACCACAATCCATATCCTGATGTGCCTCTGAGATAACGCAATACATGCTTGCCTGCCTTCCAGAAGAGCTTGGTTGGTTTAACCATAGCTTGTGAAAGCTGGTTAACAGCATAGCATATATCGGGTCGTGTATTGACCAGATACATAAGCGACCCCACCAACTGTCGATAAACAGTGGCATCCACTTCTTCTGCTGAAGTGGCATCCTCCTTCCTCAAACCTCCAGGAAGAGGAGTATCAACAGGCTTGCATCCATGCATGTTGAACTTCTCCAGTATCTCCCGAGCATACTTACCCTGAGAAACAAATAGTCCATCACTGCACTGCCAGATTTCCAATCCCAGGAAATAATGAAGGAGGCCCAAGTCCTTCATCTCAAACTCCTTAGCAAGATCATCCTTGCATGAAAGTATCAACAACTCATCACCTGTTAGAATCAAATCATCTACATAAAGTACATTGATAAGCAACTTACCCTCCACCACAATCTGGTATAGGTTAGGATCCGCCTCACTCTTGGAGAATCCAAGTCGAGTGAAATAATTGTCTATTCGTGTGTACCAAGCACGTGGTGCTTGTTTCAACCCATACAGTGCTCTCTTGAGCCTGCACACATGCGACTCGTTGCTGAAGATCTCGAAACCTTCGGGCTATTCTATGTACACCTCCTCCTCAATGACTCCGTTGAGGAACGTAGTCTTCACATCCATCTGATGAATGTGCCACCCCATCTGCACTGAGAGAGCAAGAATCGTCAGTATGGAAGAATACCTTGCGACAGGTGGAAAGGTCTCCTCATAATCGATCCCCTCTATCTGTCAAAACCCTCGGGCAACAAATCTTGCCTTGTACTTCTCCACACTCCCGTCAGCTGCCTGCTTAACTTTGTAGATCCATCTCGAACCCACCACTGATTTCCCTTCCGGTCTTGGGACAATCTCCCATGCATTGTTTCTGACAATCAAATCATACTCTTCCACCATGGCGTCTACCCATGTGGGATCCTCCACAGCTTCCTCGAAAGAGGATGGCTTAGTCACAACACATTTGCTCACAAGAGCCATGTATCCAGTGTACCTATCGGGTGACTGTCTCTGTCTACGTTGAGTTGTAGGTGGTCCTACAACCTTCTCTGCATCTTGAGCCAGTCGCTCAGCTTCTGTCAAGCGCTTTCGCCCTCTGATGATTGGTGCTGCATGAGTGGTCTCTTCCACTCCATGAACTTCGTCCTGTGGCTGATCCACATCCTGAAGCTCATCTTTAGGAACTAATAGCTCCTCATCTGCATGCAAGTGTGGCTCCCTCTCAAGCGAACACTTCATGGCTTTCTCCTTCTGAAATTTTATATCCCGTCGCGCAACAGTCTTGCCACTTTCTGGCAAATACACACGATAGTTGTGGGGCGTATCAGTGTACCCCACAAATATCCCAACCTCTGTGGTCGGCTCCAGCTTCTTCTTGGCATCCTTTGTCACATGCATGTAAATGTTAGAACCAAAAATCCTCAAATGAGAAATATCAGGTCTCTTACCAGAATAAGCCTCCTCTAGTGTACTCATGCCAAGTATCCTGTGAGGACAACGGTTCTGCACATATACTGCAGTATTGCATGCTTCCGCCCACAAGTGAAGGGGTAGGCCATGATCATGCAACGTCGCCCGTGCAACACCCACGATCATTCTGTTCTTCCGCTCAGCAACCCCGTTCTGCTATGGGTTATGGGGAGCTATGAGCTCTCTTCAAATCCCTTTTGCGCTACAGAAATCCTTGAACTCACCAGAGATGTATTCACCACCATTGTTGCTCCTAAGAGCCTTCACCTTCTTCCCTGACTCCTTCTCGACCAGTGCTTTGAACTCATAGAACTTTGAGTATGTCTCGCTCTTCTTCTGCATGAAGAAGATCCAACACTTTCGAGAGAAATCATCAACAAAAATCACATAATACTTGTGCTTTGCTGTCGAAGCTACTGAGAAAGGTCCACACACGTCTGTGTGAATTCTCTCAAGGATCGTTGTGGCGTGACTATCCTTCTCATGAAAGGTGGCTTTCACAAACTTTCCCAAAGTACACCCCTTGCACTGATCTGACTGCGCAAGAGTGCCTTTAGGAAGCCCAGTAGTGATCTGCTGCAACATCTTCAAGGCTCCATGGTGAAGGTGACCCAATCTCCTGTGCCACAACTCGCCATCATCCCGGCCCACCAATCCCTTCTGCCTTGCATGCCATTGTTGCGCAGCCATCTACATGCAACTAATAAAGGTTCCTGACTCGAACCCCTATCTTCCGGGTTTCTCCAGTTGTCTTGCTGCGCAGGAAAGCCTTTCCCTCGCTAAAAACAACATCATATCCCTTGTCTTCTAACATCGCCACAGAGATAAGATTCTTCTTCAATCTTGGAACATGCATCACTTCCTTCAATACGAAGGGTTTACCAGACTCCCTCTCAAAGGAAATGGTACCGATACCGGTCGCACTGTATCTACCATCATCGCCCATCTCGATGTGCACTCCAAGATCTTTCTCCTCCAGATCAGAAAACAAATCTCGATCACCTGTCATGTGAGAAGACGCACCACTGTCAAAGAACCACACCGATCCCATCACACTTGAAACCAAGCATGCGATCAATGAAAAATCAAGCTCAAACTGCGAGGCTAGAGCCTCTCCTGCTGCAGATCCAGTAGCTTGCTTGTTCTTCTTCTTCTGCGAACAATTAGTGGCATAGTGTCCGTGTTGGTGACAGTGAAAGCACTTCACCTTGGACATGTCTTGCTTCTTGCCTTTCGCACCGGAATGAGAAGCTTTCTTGTTCTTCCCCTTCTTTTCTTTGGCAGCCAAAGCGCAATTTTCTTCATCAGGTACCTTTGATGAAGATCCATCCCTGGTATTCCACCTGATCTCCTCCTGCACAAGATCTGACCAAAGTCTCCCCCATCCTGGCAATTTCTCTCGACCATTGACAGAGTCCTAATAGGAATGCCAACTCTTTGGAAGACCAAGGAGAGCCAAGCTCACCAAGTCCTCATCATCGACAATCACCCCCACACTTCCCAGCTCATCCCTGCACTGAGTGAACTTCGTGAGATACTTGGGCATACTGTCTCCCTTCTCGCATTTAATGTTTCTGAGTTTATCCTTGAGCGCCAGCTTCCTCTGATCGCTCTTACTTTGGAATAGATCTGTCAACGCTTTCCACATCAAGTATGGAGAAGCCTTTCCATGTAGGCTAGACACAATGTGATCCTTCACGCCCTCCAACAGAATCCTTCGACACTTTGTTGTCTTCTTTTGCCAAACCTCAGCTTCAGCAGCATCAATAGGCTTTGGGACCTCAGCCTCTATGAACTCCTTTAGCCCATTATCATCTAACACCGCCTCCATCCTGTCCTTCCATGCAATATAGTTCGAGCTACCCTCAAGAGCATACTCCAATCGCAATCCGTTGAAAGACATTGCAACGTTGACACCAAGAAAACACTGCTACAAATTCGAATTCCACCAGCTCAAAACTCAACTGCCTCTAATCTAAAATTCGTGAGAACAAAGTATTTCTCGTACAGAGATTGACTGTATGGGCTTTTACTGGATATCTCACCTTCCAAAGGAAGGATGAATCCAGAGGCTACCTGGCCCGATTACAAACTCTCCCTGAAGAAATAAAATGTAAACACTTTCTGAATAATAGATCTGATGATCAACTGCTCTGATACCATGTAGAAATTTTGAATAATATGACACTTATTCACAGAGATTATCCCGATTATACACTATTGCAGAATACATGCACAATACATAATCTCCTCTACGTTGATCATCAATTTAGCAGCATTAAAAACCATGAAACATCAATCGCATGCACACATTAACATAGTATGTAACCCGGGGAAAGCATACAGCTGAAAACCCCACACTATCTGTATATTATAATGATAGAGAACATGTAACAATACATAGTACAATACTCCTCACAAGTACTCAGTACTATCTCCACCTGTTACACACAAACTAGCTGAGATCTGATGCCTCAAATCTCCTCCATTGTTTGCCTGCCTCCATTGCGCAATCCTGCAAGAGAATCAATCACTCTGTGAATTCGAATTCCCTTGGTTATACTACGCAAGCCTCATGGGAAATCTCCATCCATGCATGTGTAAATCTCATGCACAACTATAGTCACAACTGATAGCAATCTCAACCTCTAACACCTGTCTCCACTGAACTGTACATGCACTGAGTAAACTGATGTATTATTTAGTTGCTTTATGAGTTAATAATTAGTGAATTAATTAATATTTAATTCACACAACACATCACTAGTGTATTCTTTAGTTAGACTAAAGTACAACTAGTTCAACCAAGTCAAACTGAACACAACTCCATCAACTCCACCGAAACTCAACCACATGAGTTCTAACTGAAGTCCTGCATGCAATAGCTCAATTGACCCACAAGAAAAGTGTATTTCTTTCTGACAGCTGCATGTGCCACATCTGTAGCTCACACTGAAGTGCTCCAAGAGGATAAGATAATGTTTATAGTCCAAATATTATTATGAGACAATAATATTCGACTGTTCTATTTTTAGCCTGGCAGTCTAAAAATAGAAACCGCCCATATGTCTAAAAATAGAAGTCCATCTATTTTTACCAACATGACCAATCATCCATAAATAGCATCCTGCAACTCATAGACCATGATCCATATGTCTAAAAATAGACTTTGCGCCAAAAATAGCCTGCGAGCCCACTTAGTGAAGGCGAATTCTTTCCACTAAGCTCTATCACCTTGTTGCATTCTCAAAATTTTCATATGTTGTAATCGGTCCAAGGCCGAGACTTTGTAACTCTTTTACATTGATAAATTGATGTCATGTGTGATCATACATCTAGCTTGTAAAAATTCCCATTTTGCTTTTGTTCTTTGTATTTGGGACATAGTTGATCATCCCTTTGCTTGTTTATGTTTCACGGTATAAATCGTTGGATTAATAGAAGATACAAGCCTTTGATATAAACAACATTGGTTGCTGCCGCTTTAAATCCAAGTCGTTGGATCACCGATATCAGATCAATGAAGTTAATTGACATGGTTTTGGTCTTGAAGGTGAAAATCCGATTTACACTAAGAATTAGCGCAAAACACTTAGGGGATTTGAAATCCGGATTTGAAATATTATAGACGGAGGCTTTTAACTTTATCGCATCCGTGGATCTCAATCACATCGCAAGTTTGTTTAAGAGGAAGGCGGATCCTGAGTCTTCACGAGTTGCGATTAGCGATTGCCAACATATCGCATCGGAACATTTGAGTGGGGCGATAAGGCCTTAAGCCGGGGAAAGCAGAGATTGTCGATAGCGATCGGCACGATAAATCGCATCGAGACTTTAACAAAGGGAAGCTCCAGATCAAAACCCTTGCGACTTGCGATGAGGCAATTTAATCTGGACCGTCGGTTCAGTTAGATCGTGATCTCTGGTGAATCGCGAACATTTCTGTTTATAAAGCGTAAATGCATTGTTTTGGCCTTGTTCCAAAGGCATTCCAGATATAAGGGAAAAGGCAGAGTTGTAAAGAAAAGGGAAACCGTGGGGTGATTGTTGAGGTTTATTAAGCCACTGTTTCCGTCTGCATCATTTGTGGTATCAGAGTAGAAGTTAAGGTTGATTGCAGCAAAAACGTTGCCAAGGAGAGGAGTTGGCATTGGTCGAGGAAGACCTAAAGCAAATGCAGTCCTACTGGAAGAGATTCAGAGTCTGCGTATGAGAATGGAAACAGTTGAGACTGCTCAGAGAAGAATACCTGATGAAGGAGCTGACAGTACTAAAGAAGAATCTTCCGAGGAAGAAGAAGAGGAGGAAAATGAAACTACCAGAGTTATCAAGATGTTGGCGAAAGTAGGAGGAAAACCAAAGATGGTAACTCCTACGTATGAAGGGAGTCTCAATGCAAAAGAGTTAATGGATTGGATCAATTCATTGGATAAATATTTTGACTATGAAGAGGAAGCTGACGACAAAAAGAAGGTGAAATTTGCAGTTACCAGATTAAAGGGTCATGCAGCTATCTGGTGGGATGAGCTACAGACATCCAGAACGAGGAAAGGAAAGTCCAAGATCAAGCAATGGGACAAAATGGTGAGTAAAATGAAAGCCAAATTTATGCCTAAAGATTATCAGTTAAATCTTTTCAAACAATTGCAAAATTTAAGGCAAAAAGGAATGTCTGTTAAGGAATACACAGAAGAGTTTTATAGATTGAGTATTATAGCAGGACATGTAGGAGATGACATGGAGAAGGTAGCCAGATATATCAATGGCTTAAGGTATGATATCCAGGATGAGATCGGCTTGTTGAAGCTAAAGACTATTGAAGATGCCTATCAAGCAGGTTTGAAAGCAGAAGAGAAGATGTTGAGAAAACATAATCAGAGGAATATAGGAAGAAGCTCAGTAAGAGGTAGAGGAACTACCAGACCAAGGGGACAATAGCATTAGCATGAAGCAAGCATCTCAAGTAGCAGACCACCACAGAGGGGAGAATTTAACAGAGGAAGATTTGCGCCCAGAGGAAGAGGCCGAGGAAGAGATATTTGGTGTTATACATGTGGAGAATGGGGACATGTGTCGTGGGACTGTCCTCATAATAAACCAGCAAGTCAGAGGAATGTGAATGTGGCTGAGGCAAAGCCAGAACCACCTCGACTTATGGAAAAGGAAGAATCCCCTGAAGTAGGAGAATCCCTGTTATTGAGAAGGACTTTGCTTAAGACAGAGAAGGAGATTGAAGAACCAGCGCAAAGGAAGAATTTATTTAGAACTACCTATAAATCAAAAGGTAAGTGTTGTAAAGTAATAATTGATAGTGGAAGCACTGACAACCTTGTTTCTACTAAGATGGTGGACAAGCTCGGATTAGAGAAGACAATACACCCTACTCCTTACAAAGTGTCATGGTTATAGAAGGGACATCAGATTATTGTGACAGAACAATGCAAGGTTGAGATACAAATTGGTACGTATAAAGATGTGATATTATGTGATGTAATGCCCATGGATGTATGCCATGTATTACTGGGAAGACCGTGGCAATTTGATCGAAAAGCTATTCATGATGGGAGGAGAAACACTTATACTCTGGAGAAGGATGGAACTAAACATACATTGTTGCCATTGAAGGACGACGCTGACAAAGGAACACCTGGAAGTAGTGTTATGTTGATGAGTGGTAAGGAGCTATTACAAGAGGTTGAAAAAGGTGAAGAAATGCATTTTGTTGTCATAGGGAGACCAAAGGTAATTTTAACTTCCACAAACTTGGATGATTTTCCTAAAGAGGTTAAAATTTTGTTAGATGATTTCGCTGATATTATTGTGGATGAGTTGCCAAATGCGTTGCCACCGATTAGGAGTATTAGTCATCATATTGATCTAATACCAGGAGCAAGTTTTCCAAACAAAGCAGCATACAGATTAACTCCTCAAGAGAACGCAGAAGTTGGAAGACAAGTGCAGGAGCTAATGGATAAGGGGCTAATCAGAGAAAGTCTTAGTCCATGTGATATACCAACAATACTCAATCCAAAGAAAGGAGGAGAGTGGCATATGTGCATAGATTCCAGAGCCATAAACAAGATCACTATCAGGTATAGATTTCCTTTGCCACGCATGGATGATTTAATGGATTGTTTGAGTGGATCAAAATATTTTACTAAAATAGATTTGAAGAGTGGATATTAGTAAATAAGAATTCAAGAAGGCGATGAATGGAAGACTGCATTTAAAAAAAACAATGGGTTGTATGAGTGGTTAGTGATGCCTTTTGGACTCACTGATGTACCTAGCACATTCATGAGATTAATGAATGAAGTTTTGAAGGAATATGCAGGCAAGCTTGTTATTGTTTATCTTGATGATATTATAGTTTTTAGTAAAAGTAAGGAAGAACATCTATAGCATCTTAAGTTGGTTCTAAGAACTCTGCAGAAATAGAAACTACTGATACATCTGAAGAAATGTAATTTCATGAAGGAAGAATTGATTTACTTGGGATTTGTAGTTTCTAAAGAAGGATTGAAAATGGATCCAGAGAAAGTCCAAGCGATTTGGAATTGGCCTGTTACCAGAAATATATTTGAGGTAAGGAGCTTCCATGGTCTTGCAAGTTTTTATAGAAAGTTTATCAAGGTTTTAGTCAGATTTGTGCACCAATTCTTGAAACAATTAAGGATATCAATCAACCGTTTAAGTGGACAGAAGCAGCAAACAGGAATTTTAAATTGCTGAAGAAGAAAATCACAGAGGAACCAATTTTAGCTTTGCCTGATTTTGAAAAAGTATTTCAAGTTGAAACAGATGCTAGTGGAGTTGCAGTTGGCGCAGTTCTGAGTCAAGAACAAAGACCGATAGCGTACTTCAGTGAGAAATTGAATGAAGCGAAGAAGAAGTATTCTTCTTACGATAAAGAGTTTTACGCTATTGTACAAGCCTTGAAGAAATGGAGACATTATTTGCTGCCAAAGGAATTCATATTGTATTCGGACAATCATGCCTTACAGTTCATCAATAACCAGCCGAAGTTGAACCAGAAACATGCCAAGTGGGTAGAATTTTTGCAAAGCTTTACTTTTGTGATAAAACACAAGAGTGGTAAGTCAAATAAAGTTGTTGATGCATTGAGCAGGGTAAGTTTTATTGTGCAAGAATTCAAAGTGGGTGTTGTAGGATTTGAGGAAATGATTGAAATGTACAAAGATGATGCAGATTTCAAAGATATCTATACAACAATTCAGAATCCAATAATTCATAACAGAAGTTAGTGGTTGGACTATCTCATTCAAGGAGGCTTATTGTTTAAAGGCAACAAGTTGTGTATTCCCAAATGTTCTATGAGGGAAAACATAATAAAGGAGAAACATAGTGGAGGATTATCTGGTCACTTTGGACAAGATAAAACCTTTGCTCAGGTGAATGCTTTTTATTATTGGCCAAAAATGCAGAATGATGTTAAGAAATTTGTTGAGAATTGCAGGATATGTCAGCATGCTAAAGGAAGGAGCCAGAATACATGATTATATCAGCCATTGCTAATACCAAACCAACCGTGGGATGCAGTTAGCATGGATTTTGTTTTGGGATTACCAAAAACCTAGAGAGGGAATGATTCCATTTATGTTGTAGTAGATAGATTTTCCAAGATGGCACATTTCATTGCTTGTAAGAAGACTAGTGATGCAACGCATATAGCTAATATATTTTTTTCCGGAAATTGTATGTACATGGATTACCTATAAGTATTGTGTCTGATCAAGATACAAAGTTTGTAGGGCATTTCTGGAGAACTCTTTGGAAGAAACTGGGAGCTAACCTCAATTTTAATTCAGAATACCATCCTCAAACAGATGGACAGGCCGAAGTAGTAAACAGGAGCTTGGGAAACATATTGAGAAGTTTTAGTGTATCAAAATCCTAAGTAGTGGGATTTAGCATTAGCTCAAGCTGAATTTGCTTATAATGATACTCCAAATCGAAGTACTGGGATGAGTCCATTCCAAATTGTTTTTGGAATGAATGCAAGAGGTGTGTATGAGCTCAGAAATTTGGGTAAACAGGAGACAAGAAGTGCAAAAGCTGAAGAGTTTGCAGAGCAGATGCAGAGACTACAAGAAGATGTCAAAGGCAGATTGCAGGAAAGCAACGGCAAATACAAATAGAGGGTAGATATGAAAAGAAGAGAGAAAGAATCCCAAGTGGGAGATTTAGTGATGGTGTATTTGAGAAGAGAAAGATTTCCTGCTAAAACTTACAATAAACTGAAAATGAAAAAGATAGGACCATGTAGAATTAAAAGAAAGTTTTCAAGTAATTCTTATGAAATTGAATTGCTAGAAGGGATTGGGATATCACCTATATTCAATGTTACAGATTTGTATCCATACAAAGAGGCAGAGACAGAGCTACAGGAGGAAACTACAGGAGATGAAGTTCAAACTGTGAACTGGGAAGAACAAATGCCAAAGACAACTAGGAAAGAAGTGGAAGTTATTTTGGAGAAAAGAGTATCTAAAAGAACCAGAGGACAGACTTATTTCAAATATCTAGGCAAATGGAAAGGACAGCCAGTGGAGGATGCTAGCTAGTTGACAACAACAGAAATGCAGAAGTATGGAGTGTTGAGATTGCAACAAGATGATGGAGCTTAGTGAAAAGAGTCGCCTTCACTAAGTGGGCCCGCAGGCAAATTATGGCGCAACTTCTATTTTTTATCACAGTGTGGATGATCATAGTGTGGGTGATCACAGTATGAGTGATCACAGTGTGGGTGATCACAGTGTGGGTGACCACAGTGTGAGTGATCACAGTGTGGGTGATCAAAGTCTATTTTTAGACTGGCTGTCAAAAATAGAAAAGTCAAATATTATTGTCTCATAATAATATTTGGACTATAAACTTGATCTTATTCTCTTGGAGCACTTCAGTTTGAGCTACAGATGTGGCCCATGCAGCTGTCAGAAGGAAGTACGCTTTTCTTATGAGTCAGTTGAGTTGTTGCATGCATGACTTCAGTTAGAACTCAATCAGTTGAGTTTGGTGGAGTTGATTGTGGAGTTGATGGAGTTGTGTTCAGTTTGACTTTGTTAAACTGGTTGTATTTAGTCTAACTAGCAAATAGAATAGAGATGAGTTGGGTGAATTAGTTATTAATTAATTCACAAGTTATTAACTCATAATACAACTATAGAATACATCAGTTAACTCAGTTGCATGTTAGTGCATGTTCAGTTCAGCAGGGACAGGTGTTAGAGGATCAGATTGCTATCAGTTGTGACTATAGTTGTGCATCGGATCTTGCACAATCAAGGGATTGAGTATGCCAATGAGTTTGTTCATGTATTTTCCCAGTTTGTAGCATGTGCTCACGTCCAACAGAGTGTGAGTGATTCTTTGTAGGTGAAATACGAGTTTGGTAAACCGTTCTCATTCATTCTTGAGCAGGTATTGAGCAGTGGAGGCAGGCAAGCAGTGGAATAGATTTGGAGATCAGATCTTAGTTGTATTGTGTGTAACAGGTGGAGCCGGTACTGGATTGCTTGTGATAAGCATTGTACTTTGTAATGCTACATGGTCTCAATCATTAATATACAGATAGTATGGGGTTTTTAGCGAGATGCTTTCACCGGGTTACATACTGTGTTAATGTGTGAATGCTCTTGATGTTTTATTGTTATTGATGCTGCTATATTGATGATCAACGTAGAGGAGCTTATGTATTGTGTATGTATTCCGCAATAGTACATGATCAGGATAATCTCTATTGAATGTGTGTTAAATTATTCAAAATTTCTACATGGAGTAAGTCCTGAAAGTTTGAAGGACGATTCTTTTCTTCCCCGGGAGTCTGATGCAGGAGCATCCAGACTTAGCCAACAATGTGAAAGTTTGTTCACATGTTGTGGCTAAACAAGTTGAATTTCATTGACCTGATTGGTCAAAAGCCAGTTTTACTGAGAGGGTTGGATCTCTCAAGAAATGAGTTGTATTTCATTATTGTAATAGTTAGAAATTGTCTTATTTTAGGTTCAAAGATAAGTTGTTAGCATAGGTGTGTGGTAGAGCTAGGAATTAGAGATTTGCTGTTAGATTGATTAAAAATAGAGATTGAGTTGTTAAGCACAGTTAGAGTAATCTTCGATTGATAAAAGCAAGGGAAAAATGTAATGAGAGGAGAGGATTTGCGTGAGCGAGAGAAAGAATTAGTGTGTGCGAATTTCGTTGAAACATAGGTCTTTTCATATGTTGTAATCGGGCCAAGGCCGAGACTCTGTAACTCTTTTATATTGATAAATTGATGCCGTGTGTGATCATACATCTAGCCTGTAGAAATTCCCATTTTGCTTTCGCTCTTTGTATTTGGGACAGAGTTGATCATCCCTTTGCTTGTTTATGTTTCACGGTATAAATCGCCAAATTAATAGAAGATAGAGGCCTTTTATATAAATAACATTGGTTGTTGCCGCTTTAAATCCCAGCTGTTGGATCACCGATATCGGATCAACGAAGTTAATTGACATGGTTTTGGTCTTGAAGGAGAAAATCCGATTTACACTAAGAAATAGCGCAAAACACTTAGCGGATTCGAAATCCGGACTTGAAATATTATAGACGAAGGCTTTTAACTTATCAAGTCTATGGATCTCAATCGCATCGCAAGTTTGTTTCAGAGGAAGGCGGATCCCGAGTCTTCACGAGTTGCGATTAGCGATTGCCGACATATCGCATCGGAACATTTGAGTGGGGCGATAAGGCCTTAAGCCGGGGAAAGCAATGATTGTCGATAGCGATCGACGCAATAAATCACATCAGGACTTTAACAAAGGAAAGCTCTGGATCAAGAACCTTGCGACTTGCAACTTGCGATGAGGCGATTTAATCTGGACTGTCGGTTCAGTTAAATCGTGATCTCTGGTGAATCACGAACATTTTTGTTTATAAAGCGCACATGCATTATTTTGGCCTTGTTCCAAAGGCATTCTGGTTATAAGGGAAAAGGCAGAGTTGTAAAGAAAAGGGAAATCGTGGGGTGATTGTTGAGGTTTATTAAGCCACTGTTTCCATCTGCGTCATGCAAATGAAGCATTGAGATCACAAAAGCCTTGTTGCTCAATTACCTTATGAACAATTTTTATGTGACTATGTTTAGATATGTGAATATGAAGAAATATTACCATGAACAATTACAAACCCTAGCAAGACTCTCTTCCAATCTTCTTCTCCTACACCCTCGCAAGAGAAGAGAGTGCTTTATTTTATAGATGAAGAGGGAAGAGTTTCCAAATAGGAGCATGAATCTTTAGAAGAGGAAAACTTGCCATATGCCCCATTTAACTCCCCCTAAAACATGTTAATTAACTCCTCCTAATTGTCTCCAACTCATTATTAATTGATTGTGAGTCTTGATGAGACTGGAGACAAGTAAAAAATTGTCACTTAACTCCTCTTAACTTGTCTTCAACTCGTTGTTAACTGACTATAAGTCTTAGTGAGACTAGAGATAAGTAAAACCCTATCACTTAAATCCCCTTAACTTGTCTCTAACTCATTATCAACTAACTGTGAGTCATAGTGAGACTAAAGAAAAGTAAAAACGTGTTTCTTTAAAAGTAGGGATCTAATTTATTCACCTTTTTGTGTGAATAATTGCTTTTCATGAGGAAAAATGACTTTTTTTCTCAAGAAGGGGGGTACTAAGGTAAAGTGCATTGGAAATAGTACCGAGGAGGGGTGTTACTAGGCATTTATCCCTTTTAACCTAGTAGACACATTAATGACTTTTGTCTTGGTGACATTTATGAGTTATATTAATATCATGGGTGGAAAAGGTACTTAAAAGTGTTGTACCATATATTTTTCTAATATTAAAGTCACTAGTACTTTATAAAGTGACTTTATGTGTAAAGTACTAAGTGTATTTTTCTAATATTAAAGTGAGTTGAAAAATCACTTTATGAGAAAAATAGAAAAAATGTACACAACTTGAAAAAGGTACTATGAGGCTTTTAAGTAATGCGGCCAATGTGTGAGGGGGGTCAATTAGGAGAGTTAATCTCAACCACGCATCTTGAGATTTGGAGATAAAATCTCATCAATTGGATCCTAGGTTTAGGGATTCAATATGTTCTAAGAGACAAAAAGAGAAAAGGGAGGCTCATTCTTCACTTCACACTTGAGAGAGCATGAGGAGAATTTGAAGGAGAATTTGCAGCTAGAGAAGGAGGGTTCAATTTTCTAGGAGGGAAGCAGCCATAGGAGGCATGAATTCCAAGGAGAGGAGCACGAAAATTGATAGATAGTTAGCACATAAATCGAGGCGAACAACATGAATTTCGAGGCACATTTTAGTCACTTCTAGCACATAAATCGAGGTAGCTTCGGAGCAAAATTTGAGGTTGTTTTGGCACAAAAATCGAGGTTGCTTCAACACAGATTTCGAGGTAGATTTTTGGGCATAGAAATTTAGGAGCTGAGTTGTGGACAAGTGCAAAAAAATTATGGGCATGAAAAATTTGTAAATATGAAAATTATCAGTGGGCACAAATTTCTAGAAATTGCATTTAGTGCTTCAGCTGAAGGGAGATAAGTATTGTGTTTAATTTTATGTACTTAGACTAATTTCTCAAGAAAAAAAATCCTCCTTTGAAGACCAGTTTTCCCCAAGAGGTTGTGGGGTTTTTTTGGGGTCACCTTGACAAAAAATAAGTGTCTAACATGCTTGAATGCTTGCCTAAATTTTGTATTAATTTCAGTTGATAGGAAAAGTGAAAAATAGTAGAAGTACTCTTTGAATGTTTAGAAATAATGCACTCTAAAATTTATATCAGCATGACAAAACATGTGGGTTGGGCCAAATAAACACATGCAAACTTGTAAACTGGGGTAAGGGTGCAGATCATTAATTTTCTACAAAGTGGGTGCTTCGAGTTAGAAAACGAGTACTCCCAAGTCATATGACACCTCCTAGTATCGCTTTTTTATATATAAACTTTACAAGGAAAATTCTTGTTTGCGGGAATTTTAATTAATAATGAGTAGCATGGAAATATTCATTGACTCTAGACTTAGAAAACACCACTAAGGAAGACAATAACAACTAACCTGATCTGGATAGGGTTGGGCGTTAGGAGTTGGAAATAGTTATTGGGAATGAGCATATTTCCTTTACTACTTCCAAAAAATGATCTCTTTCCCATGTGAAAAGTAGCAAGGATCTCAAATTCCTTTGGATTTTCTATTATCTTGTTCAGGTGTGTGTTCTAATTTTCATAGTCAAAATGTTATATTCTCTACCTTCTTAGATGCCTTAACTTATGTGTGTGATAAAAACATGGTAATCACATGTCCCATCTACAACCTCAACCATCTCTAGATAGGCACTTTCATTTTACCTATGAACATGAGACTACATTCTTGCTATGTTGCATTTTTCTATGTTGTATTCTCCCATGCCTTACATGCTTTACCTGTTGTGTGCCACAGTGGAGAAATATAGAAAACCCATGTCCAATCTCCAACCTAAACCTTCTCCAGATAGGCACTTCCATTTTACCCAAGTTGTCTTTCTATGTTGTCCTTTTATCTCCCCTATTTTGGTCCTTTTGGTTGACCCAAGCTAATGAGATTGTCGTCTTTCTATGTCGCTTGTTCTGGTCCTTTTGGTTGATAACAAGACATTTGTTAATGATGCAAGTTCTATTTTCGGCTCAAATACCATGTTAGATGTGTATCTATTATGTTGAATTCACCCAAGTTTTGTACATAGCCACCTTGGTTGAGATACATTGGATTCATGGTCTGCCATATGTTGATTTCCCAACTAAATTTATAAAATAGAAACGTGAAAAGTGAAAAAGAGATAAAGCCTACTTTGGCAGGAGAAGGAGCAATACTAAATATCTGGAAAAAAAGTTGAGAATTGATGTTTTTTAATTAATTCAAACAATACACAACAATCAAGATAAACACCAAAAGCAGTATGGACGTTGCACTTGGCGAGATATGCAGTCCCTAAAAGACTATGCACACAAAACATTCACCAATAACAAATCCCACTCTAATATTTATTCAATGTTGTGCATTTTATTTTTAATCCAGAGACATTACATATACTTTCAATGTTGTGGCACATATCTAAGTATTATATTTTGAAGGGCCCAAATCAATGTAAGGAATTAATTTTGAATTATTGTGTTATATCTATATACCATCCAGTGTTGTAATTTGTAGATGCCTCATTAACATCTTATCTGCATTTTCCCCCATCACCTTTCAAATATAGACTTTAAGTGATGAAGTCCTAAAATGCAAGTGCAACCCTAGGGGTGATGAAGAAGGGCTATCATTACCCACTTTCATCACAGTAGCTCATTCACTCTATTTAGGCCATCTCTCCTCTAGCTCAAGGTGGTAATCTGTAAGATTAGGGTTACTAAGTCCATGCAATGAAGGCTAAAATGTAGATGGAAAATTAGACATAGTAAAATAGAAATATAAGATGATCTTTTGAAGTGGATGGAGGATGAAGGCAAGTACATATCCAACTTGGGCATATGGAGTGAAGGTATCAGTTTAAGAGGGCTATCTTCTATCAATGATTAGGGGAAAAACAAAGCTACAATAGCATACGACAACTAGCCCTAATTTGTTGTTTATTAATACAAAACATTACTCAGAGGGCCCTTCCAAAGATGCACCTCTTAAAACTTGTTATGACGGTGTGTCTTACAATGAAGTAGAAATTTGGAAACAATGTCTATCAAGATAATAACTACAAGATCAATACATTCAAAAATGAAACAAAAAAGTATAGTAAGAGTAGCTATGTTCCAATACTTAAAACACCTAGAAATGTTGAAATAGGTATGAGATATGTGCCATACAAATTTAAGTGCAACAAGTCGTTAATCTAACAGTAATAATTAGTAGCACCCTAACCTATAGTTTGTCTTCCCACATTAACTTACACAATCCAAGATAATGTTCCTCCTTCTTTGCCTCTGTATCCCTTCACGATGTGTCACTACCCTTCCAAGATTTTAGAATGAGACAACTATGAAGTCCAACTTTCCTTAGGCATTTCTAGGCACCCTTTAGGCCTTACATCAGGAAAGCCTAACTAATTTCCCTCTCAAGGGCTCTAGCCTTACCTAAGAAAACCTAAGTAGGATTGGTAATAGAATCCCATCTAGGATTCACAATGGTTTATTAGGTTATAATGTCGATCCAAGCTCACACCCCCTGTAGCCTCCAACATGAATCAAGGAAAGAACTAGGAAGAAATGATGAAAGAATGATGGGAAACAAAACTTACGTATGCATGTTGTCTTTTTTCCAAGTGTCACCCAAAAAACTCACCCCGCCACTCAGGAAATAATTTGACTATTTGTCCACTTCTATTTGGAATTAGGGCATAACATTAAATTATGACTTAGGCTTATATTATGCTCTGTAACTTTGGTTTTATTTGATAAAGTGGCTTTAGGAATATTTAGTGTATTTTTGACTTAGGAACCATTGTTATGGTTTAACCCCCTCAACTTTACCTCTTATGGAGTCTTATCCCCTCATTTCTCGTGTTTGGCTTGATCTACAATAATGGTGTATATTATTAATATGATTGTGATTACATATTACATTACTAGGCTCGTTAGCCTTCCATAACATAAGCTCTTCAATGCTAATCACATAGCCACTTTGGCTTCAAAACATATAAACATAGGCACATGGGCCCCAAAATGATTACATACACATGGATAGGTGGGCCAAACACATACCCTCTCACCAACCTAATAGAATATGTACAATACATATAAGAGGTCATCCTAGGGGTTTTGTATTCCCCTCCCTTTTTATCTATGCACTATCCTCACTGCATCATATACATATGTGGGATAAAAATTGCTCAAAAAGCTAAGGGTACTTCTCCCTCATGACATCATTATACTCTTATGTAGTGTCCTTAGAATTGAATGCATCCAATGCGCCTTTATTAGGTCAATGGCTTGATCTCGAAACATTTTGATCTTTTTGTCTAAGACACACACTAGTTGGACTTGAAAGTTGCCCTTTGAATTCTATGTTTATCTTGCCTTTGTTTGCACGACTTTTCATTCTGGGGATCTTTCAAATTATGTTTGATCTTCATCACTTTCTCTTCCATTTCCTTGAGCAATTCTAGCCCAAAAATGGTCCTATCAGTTGGCTCATTCCAACACATAGGCATATTACATGTCCTTCAATAATAGTTGTCAAATGGGCTCATCTTCAATGGTGCTTGATACCCATTGTTGTATGCAAATTTATCAAGATGAAATAGTATTACCCCTTGTATGGTTTATATGCCACATACATCCGAAACGTATCCTCAATCACATGATTGACCTTGTCCATCTAATTATGGGTTATGTGTGGTGTTGAAGTTTAAATTGGTCCCAAATCCTTTGAAAAAACCCTTCTAGAAGTTGCAAGTGAACTTAGGACCCTTGTTTGAAATGACTTCCTTAGGCACTCCATGTAGCCTAGTAATTTCTCTCATGTATATATTTGTAATGTTGGTTGCCTTATGCGTTGATGTGACTAGAACAAAATGAGTAGCCTTAGTGAGCTTATCCACTACTACTATGTTGGAATCATGTTGGCTCACAGTCCTAGGTAGTTTGGTGATAAATTCAATTGAGATAATTTCTTACTTCCATTCAAGAATTACTATTGGTTGTAGCAATCCGATGGATGCCTATGTTCAATCTTAACTCTGACACTCCATACATTAGCTATATGATCAACCACTTTTTTTCCATACTTGGCCAAAATTATTGATTTTTGATAGTTGATATTGTCTTTTGGCACCATGAATGTCCAATATACGATTCGTTGTGCATCTCATTTAGTACCATTTTTTTAGCTCTTGTGAATTTGGTATATAAATTCTAGTTTTGTACTTAATGATTTTATGATCACTCAACTCATAGTCATTGAATTTTCCAGTTGCCAATTATTCTATTGTAGCCTCTATATTATTTGCACATAATGTTGATTTCTATTTCTAACTTCTGGAATTTTGATTTCTAGATTCGAATTATACATTGGTGGTTGTAGCATGCACTTATGAATTATTCTATTGAGTGGATCAACCACCTTGTTATCCTTCTCTTTTATGTACTTGATTTCGAAATCATATTCATCTAAAAATTCCAGCTACCTAATTTTCTTGGAATTTAAAGTTGATTGTCCAAATAAATGCCTTAGACCACTGTGGTTTGTTCCAAGTTCAAATTTGTTACCCATAAGTTAATATCTCCACATCTTGAGAGCATGAACTATGGTTGCCAACTCCAAATCAAAGTAGCATAGTTCCTCTCATGGTCTTTTATTTTATAGACTCAAAGCATATTACATGTCCATTTTGCATGAGGACTCCTCCAAGCCCACCCTTGTATCTGTCAGTACACATAATGAATTCCTCATTTGGGTTAGCTATCTTTAGAATTTGTGCACTTGTCAAAGGCATTTTCAAATTTTGGAAGGCCTCTTTACACTCTTATTTCCATTCAATTTCTACACCCTTATTTTGAAAATAAGTGATTGGATATGCTATATTTGAGAACCCCTTAATGAACCTTTTACAATAGTCTATTAATCCCACAGAGAAACTGACCTTCATCACATTTCTAGGTGTTGTCCACTCACTGATAGCTTTGATTTTACAACTATTCCTTTCTTTGAGATGATATGATCTAAATAATGAATTCACTTTTGGTAGAAGGAACACTTACTCATCTTGGCAATATATTTGATGCTCTTTGAGTACCCATAACACCATCCTCAAATGTTTCTCATGTTCCTCTTATACCTTTGAATACACAAGGAAGTCATCTAAAAATATTATGACAAAATTCCCCAAGAATTATTTGAAAGCTCCATTCATTAGGCACATGAAAACAACTAGTGCATTAGATAAACCAAAGGGCACCACAACAAATTCATGGTGATCATATATGGTTTTGATGGTTGCCTTGCTAATGTTTTCTTCTTTAGTTATAGATTGATGGTATCCCATATAAATTTTGGACAATCCTTTAGTTCCTCTTAGTTGATCAAACAAGTCATCTATCCTTGTTCAATTGCCTAAAGTCTATACATAATCTTAAGGTACCATCCATGTTTTTAACAAATAGCACTGGGGCACCCCAAGGTGATGTACTTAGGCATATGTACCCCTTTTTCAGAAGCCTTAAGTTACATTTGTGTAACTAAATTTTGGTGTGCTCATCTTGTATGGTGTCTTGGAAACTAGGTAACTCTAGGCATTAAATCAATTGAAAATTTGATATCTCTTTTGAGTGGCAACCCCAAAATATCACCAAAAACATGTTCATGCTCTTTCAACATTAGATTATTCTCAATGTTGGGTACCTTATCCTATGGTGCCTCCTCCATGTGGGTTACATAAATCAAGCATCCCCTTTTGAAAATTTTCTTCATTTGCATTGTTGATATTTCTTGGATAGAAAATGGCCTTGGAATCCCCTGCACTTGTCTTTGATGCCTTCCTTCATCAAGGCAAGTGAAGGCCTTGTTATAACATTCTAGGACAACATGGTTCTTGTCCAACCAATTCAATTTGATGAGGTAATCATATGACCCCAAAGGAATGATATTCATATGTGCTTTGGTACTTACATCAACTAACTAATCCTTTGATTTGCCCCTTTGGCAAAGTCCTGCCATGCTTGGATGTTTCAAATTTAATCTTTCAATAAAATTTGGGTCAATATAACTATGGATAGCTCCATAATCAATTCAAATTGATATGGGTTGATTGTTAATATTACCTTTAATTTCTACTATGTGTGCTTGATGATCAACTTGTCCCATGTCCCAGGGCATGCTCTTGCCCATGTCCTCTATTGTGTCAGCTCCTTAAACATTGTGCACAATTATGATTTTGGCATCCTTCTGAGTGCATTCCTTAAACATGTGGTCTCCCTCACAACCTCAACACCTAATAAGTGGATATCTTGGTCTCTTTCCCAAAGAATCAAACTTGCTTGGTTCATTATGTGTTGTTTGAGATTGTTGATTTGCTTGAGATCCATTTTGAGAAAAGGAGGTCTTGTAAACCTTTTTCCTCTGCTCCCATTTAGTCACCTTCTTCTCATCCCAAGCTTTTTGGAATGTTGCCTTACTTTTTCTCTTTGAGTAGAGATATTTAGCTTTCCTTATTGTTTCTTCCATAGTCCACGGCTCCTTAGACTTTATTTTATCACTGTAGTATGGAGGCAAACCACTCAAAAATCTTTGTATCTTGACTTTCTCATCTTTAATAAAGGCAAGATACTTCAATAACTCAAGGAATTTCCTCTCATATTCCTCCATTGCCATATGTTCAACTTTTGTTCAAAGAAATCATGCATTTTTTAATGGTAATAGTGCTTCGATAGATACTTCTTTTGAAAATACTTCTTGAATTGTTTCAAAAATATCTTTTAATCATCCAAGTTCTTGAGTTGCTTGAGATGGCCCCACCACATAAATGCCTTTCCCTGCAAGTGATAGATAAATTGGATGAGTAGTTGTGTAATTGCAGATATATTTATCATCCCATATAGCTAGTCCTCTACCTATTTTTCCTTCTTATTGTCTCCATTGAATGTGGGAGGTTTGATTTTTTTGAGCTCCTTTTGCAAGTCATCTTTCTCAAACTTCCTCCCTTGACGCCTGGTTAGTGACAAGATTTGGCGAATATAAGACTCATAGGATGTGTATTTCTCAGTAAATGCCTTGTGTAGTGAAACTAATTCCCATCTGCACTCCTAGATTGCCTTGAATTTTTGACATCCTCTCTTCTATTATATGCTCTATATTCTTCAACTTTCTTGGATTCATAATTTTTATTTATTTGTTGCAACAAATAATTTCAGCCTTGTAGAAATTGTGTTTTAATGAGATTTTTCTCTTCTTGAGCTTTTGACCAATCTCTCGTTGCCCTCTCTAGTTGATCCCTTCCATCTTCAAACTTTTCATTGTCTTAACCAATTCTTTGTTTTCTACTCTTTCCTGTCCAAGACCATTTGAGTATGGCTAAACATTACTAGGACTCATTCCTTTGAATTCTCCCTCTTTATGACTATAGGACCATTGAGCATCTGCCATGTCTCTAGTCCTCATTTGGATTCTTTTCTTCCCTAACCCGATGTACTCGATGTACATGTACCTCTTCTTTGTAATGTGCATACCTAAATCACTTGACACAAGGACACGACACATGGACGACGCAAAAATACGAGTATTCGACACGTGACACGATGACCCCCTGGACCATGACACATAGGACACTTTATATATATATATATATATATATATATATATATATATATATATATATATATATATATATATATATATATATATATATATGTATGTATGTATATATGTGAAAAAAATAGACATTACACATATTGTCATTCAGTTTATAAACTAAAACATGTACATAATGATACAAATTCAATCATACATTATGCATACAATCACGATTCATCAATGATACATGTTTACAACTAGTACTTACTACTACATCAATGATGATAAATTGGAAAACATAAGAAATTAACCATAAATTGTAGTTTTCTCATAAAGTCATCAAAATAAAAATGTATTACATAGATATTGAGTCTAAAGGACGACTAACTAACTAAATAAAAAAATATTATATGTGGGAATGCTAATGGAAAATAGCAAATGCAAAACATAGTAGATACTAGAATTGTAGATTAGGATGGAAGCATCTCTCAGGCTATAACTCATCAACATTAAAATCAACATTAGTATTGTCGCTACAAAATCTAGCAGGCCTTGGAGAGGGGCACCCTACAAGTCTCAAAACTAGACCAAGTGACAACAATGGGGTAGTGACCCATTGTCACCACAGCCAAAACCCCCTGCTCTTCATAGTTTTTTACCGATGGGACAAGTCTCGGTATGTGAGAAAGTCACCTAATAGATATTCTAAGGTTATGGTGAATGGTGATCTAATGATTCCAAGGGAAAGGCTCAACTTAAGTACAAGGTTCCATGCAAGGGATGAGACAAATCACTTTCCTTGCAAAGCCTTAAAAAGGAAATCTAGAACCCAGGGTTTAATTGATTGGTTGAGAGGTAGCACAGAGGTAGGGACACCCAGGGCTAAGATGTTCAGAAAGGGTTTCAAATAATTATTTTAAACAAAACAAAGGTGCATACAACCCTCAAATAAGCCCCTAAGTTGAAGCAAGACTAGACCGGGGTTTACCCGGGGTAGACAACTAGGGCAAATACATTTATGAATAAGATTGAAGTGGATGCCCACCAAAAGAAGAGATTTTGTGGCAAATAAAGTCCTCTTTATGTTTAGGCTCTTCAATGCCAAAAAACTACCTTGCCTAGGGATTCACACCGTGCCCAAGCTAGTAAACTTGGTCTTAAAGGGGCCAAATTAAAGAGAGAAGAGTTTATGGATAAGAAAAATATTTGATCACCAACAAAATGGACCAGTCCCTTGTTCCTTGGGATTATGGAGTCTATGATTTGATGGGACAACCAAAAATTTTCTAAGGAGGTCGAAATCTTGATGCTCTAACACCAAAACTCAAGCAATTATCTATGCAATGGATAATATAATTTTCATTAGAGAGCTTCTAAAAGTTAATAACTAGAATATTCATTCACATGTTAATCATGGGTAATGCATGCAATAAATTTTCAAAAAATTAGGGCACAATAGTAAATCCTAGATTCAACACATTCCATACATTAGATATAAAAAATAAATATTCAACAATACATACACTTACAAGATAACATGCAAAGAGATTCCACCCATTTGATCCAAATAATAACAACAAATACAAACAAATCAATTCCAAATGTCAAAATGCATTCATAGATCCAAATTCTCCACAAGAAAAGAAGGTTGAATTAGCTCAAGAGGATGAATTACACAAGTTGTGATGATCATTTGCTATAATGAATGATTCCTCTTCTTATATGAGGAATTCGACTTCTAATTTTAGCCCAATGCCCCTCAAAACAATTAAATAATGATACAACCACAAGCAAGGTCACAAGCCGACCTAGTAGCCAAGAGAAAAACTCATAAATATGCCCACACGTGTGAGTCGTAGGGTTGACGTAGATGATGTCATCCATGCGTAAGCTACTATAGGGCATGCGTTGAGGGCTAAAGGTGCCAATATGTGAGTAGAAGCCCTCTAAAATCATCTCCTAAGGGATGGCCCTTATCTATTTCAATCCTCCACTATGGACTGCAATTTTCATCTTGGGGCAAAAAAGTGGCCTCATGGGTCTCAAGGTGGTCAAAAATGCCTATCTTTGCCTCAACATTGAGGGCTCCCAAGGTGGTGCAAGCTCTCCCATGTCTCAAGGTGTGAGGTTGTCCTCCTTTAGGCCCTGGATCAACTACCATCCCCATAAGGGTGCTAACTCGGTTGGGAACATGTTAGGTCCAAGTGCATCATCCCCAAAAGTCATCAATGAAGGGAAAAATGTTGGCGCATTGTGGGTGTTGAAGGTACCCAAGGATGTGTATGATGCTCTACCACTGCTTAGAGTGCCATGGCTCTCAACACTTCACTTATGGGTGTCCATATATTCCTCTGAAGGACCTGGACCCTAGTTAAGTTGCCTAGGTCGTGATGTGAAACCACTTGACAATTACACACAATATCTAGTGCTGCAACTTTCACCATTAGGTACAATAATCATTTTTTGCATCTAAGTGACCAAGCTTGAAAGTAATGGGCAAGTTAACGCTTCAAATAAGGCTTCCCTTCAAAAATTAGGGCTTTGAACTTGCAATGGTGTTACCTTCCTAGGTAGGGGTGGATAATGGACAACCCTATTAGGTGTTTCCATCTCATAATGGGAGAAGACATGTCCTTGGTCCACCCTTCAATCAATAGTGTCAATGAATGATAATGGAACGAAGGGGATAAGACTTCATGTGCAAGTGATGGTCAAAGGGACCAACATGATGGGTATCCTCATCCAAAATGTACATATGTGAGGAGGGAGCAATTGTGGATGCATAAGGTACCAACTCAACCTTATTTTTTTCTTTCCTGCCCCTCTTGTGTTCCTTTTACTTTTTCTTGATTTTTCTTTGTATTATTTCTTGTATCTCAAATGGTTAAAGCTTGCTTTGTATGATGTATAACAATTATTACTCCCTCAATGATGAGCCAAATCATTACCCACGAGGGGTTGGGACATGCAAGGTTCTTTTTCTTTTGATATAATAAAGCAACATTGGCCTAGGAACCAAGTGATATATGAGTGAGGTAGAGCTCATGTTAGGCTTTTGCCATGTGCTAATGTGTATATCATGACCAACTTTTGCATCTTGATATTATTTTGTTTTATATTATTGCTATGGTATGCTCTCTCTTGTTCTTTCAACTGCATCAACCTCCCATGGCTAATTTCTAGGCCTGACCCAGGTATTAGGATGTATGGGTGTCAAATCCTAGAGAACAAATGGTTAGTTGTACCCAAATAATGGAGGTGGAGTAGGGCTAATAATGTAAGATGGAAAGTGGTAAGTATGGATTAGGGATAGATGAGACTACACTATCTCAATCAAGGCTTCCTAAGTAGTGCCCCTCTTATACCCATTGGGCCATTATGGGATGTCCCACTAGACTAGGATCGAAGATTAACCCCCCATTTAAGGTGAATGAGCAAGATCATGGTCATAACTCCTTTTCCTTCAGGTTACCCGATAATCCACGTCAAATGCCCAATTACAAACAAGCATAAGCACCTGATTGAAAAATGAATAAAGTGTCTTTTGATTAGAAGCCCGCCTTCCAACATGTGTTCTTATTAGATGGGTGGGAAACATATGACTAATGTAGGTGGCAGAGACATGAATGACACGTCGTCATTGGCTAGTCATGGTTGTCAGGGGTTGTTGGCTGGCCGACTGGAAGAGATGATAACATAAATATCTCTTATATGGGGTCACCCACTTTTGGTGGGTAACATCTGGCTCCAACTGGGATATGATCTCACCGTAGAGCACATGATCCATGTACTTGAATGGGGAGTTCACGAGAACCCTAGCAATCTCTTGGGACGTAGACCTGTAATCTGCACATTACAACAAACTTGTTTGGGAGTATGTGCACTGGGCGTAGGGTATCGCCCATGTTTTATATGAAGATAATAAATCCATACACCAAGTAAAATATACTCTAAATGCTATCTAATCTGTATGAGAACATGAGATGAGCGATATTAGCATGTGAAAAGAATATGCAATGCACCTACACTACCATGCATAACATGTGAATGTCAAGTTATGTTGAGGTAGTATTCCTCTAGGAGTTGGCCATTCATCGACAGTGGGAGTGGTTCTCCCTATAAGGTCTCGAGATGGTAAGCATTCATACATGCAATATCTAATATGTTATAGGGGCCAATCCATAGGTTGTCAAATTTCTTGTGCCTATTAGGCTTTTCCCTTCTCTTGTTCCATAAGAAGACCATGGTCCTAGGTTCGAAGGTCCATGATCTAGCTTGCTTATCAAATGAATTCTTAATATTTTCTAAATTTTTGCCAAGTTGATCGAAAGCTCTTTGACGAGACTCATCCATCTCAACGATTTGATTGATTTTTTTTTGAACTTAGACTTATGTGATCCATAATAATTATAACAACATCTTTCGGTATAAATCACATAAGAGATATTCTCATCGACACGTTTCGAACCAACCAATGTGGTTCATGTTCAGGACAAGATGAGGAATCAGATCCAGGCATTAAGATAAATAGATATAGAGAGCTGCTAACTAGCCATTAGCGGGTAACAACTAGTTTGAATAAGGGCAAAAATTAGACAAGGTTTTGACCAAAAAGGGTAAGGGAATCTAATTACAGAATTTTAAAAATAATTTAATGAAATAATGATATAAAAAGTTATAATATGTTAATAAATTAATTAATTAAAGCTTTTTATAACCCCTTATAACTATATTAATGTATATAATATTCTAAAAAATATTAAAGGCTTAATCCTAATCATATAAATATTAAATAATTTTAAAGAGTCATAAATTAGACAATATTAATGAATGTTATTGTATATGATATTCTAAAAAGAATTAATGGTTTAATCCTATTTGAATAAATATTAAATAATTTTAGATAGTCATAAATTAGGTAATAGGGAATTAACAAATAGTATTATAAAAAAAATGTTTAGTGAAAAAATTAGAAAGGGTTTTGACCAAAAAGGTTAAGGGAAACTAATTAAAGAATTTAAATTATTGATAAAATAATAAGTTGATTTAATAAAAGTTATTTATTATAACCCCCTATATAACCTTATTAATGAATATTGTAATATTATATTAATATCAAGGTTTAATCATATTCATATCACCAAAAATAATTTAAGAGAGTCATAAACTAATCAATATGGGGATTAAATAAAAAAATAAAATAAATTAATAAATAAATAAATTTCTAGGAAGAAAGCACAGGAATCCAACATCTGCTGATACTCCAACCATCATCACTATTTAAATTAACAGGTCTTTTTTCAATTTCTGAGGCCTCCCTAAATTTACGATGATGAAAATGGTCAATCCTCACAATGACCTTAGCCTCTTCAATGCAGATGTGATGATTGGTTTTTTCTGCATGCTCTGCCAAAGCGGAGAAGCGAGACCTTCCATGCTTGATGTCGGCACCATGTTCACAAATCCTTTGGTTAATGGATCGACTAATCTCACCAATATAAGGAGCTCCACAAGAACAGGGAATGATGTAAACACCCTTCCCATCCTTGGGGTTAATGGGGTCCTTAACAGAACAAAGAGAACTTCAAATAGTGTTAAGGGGTCTAAAAGAAGAATGAATCTTATGCTTCCTCAAGATCCTAGCAATTTTATCCGCGGTCCCTTGAATAAATGGAAGATGAACACCAGAAGACCAATCCTTGGGGTCAATCCTACTCTTAAGACCTTTTTTAGCATTTTGAAAAGCCTTAAGACCTTGATACCTACTATAACCATTCTTATTAAGAACTTTCAGGAGGTGGGTTTTCTCATCTTCAAGGTGATTTTTGTCAAAAATTCACAACGCTCGAGTGGCTAAGGTGTTGAGAATGCCTATCTTTTGAGTAGGAAAAATGATCCTAGATTGCATAACATCTTGTTGATCAAGGAAGGCTTTGAGGCACTATAATAAATGGAGTTTCAATTGGATAGGTAACTTATTCTTATCCTCGTACACAAATTGAAATGGGCTATAATTGGTGGATGCTTTTACGGTTGTACAGTCAGCCCATAAGGCATATTTAATCTCATTATCCCAACATCGCTTATCCTCGTCCATGATTTTATTAATTATCCTTAGAAGGTTCTTATTGCTATATTCAACATGGTCATTTCCTAGAGGGTAATAATTTGAAGAATGGGTCAGGACAATTCCATAGTTGCAACACATCGAAGCGAACACCATACAGTCAAACACATTGTCAATATCAATTATAAGTTTGTCGGGGACACCAAATCTAGTGATAATGCACTCTTCAAGGAAACCCATCACAACTTAGTTGTTGGTTTTCTTGGTGGGGATGGCTTCCACCCATTTAGGGAGGTAGTTAGTTGCGGTGAGGATCCATTTATAACCGTTGCTTGAGTTGACTTTGAAATCCCTTATTAAATCAAGACACCATTGATGGAATGGTTCCTCAATGATCACACTCTTGAACAATAAGGCATGCAATTGTTGTTTACTTGTGCATAGTTGGTACAGTTGGCATGTTTTCACAAAACTCAAGGTATCAACAAATATGGTAGGCCAATAATCACATACCTTAAATATCTTATGTGCAGTGGTCCTGGTCACATAGTGCCTTCCACAAAAATCGACCTGAAATTCTTTGACTAATTTCTCAGTGTCATCTTTGTTCATGCATCAGAGGATTACTCCACCCAGGCTCATCCAACCAAGGCCATCTTGGGTTAAATAGTACTTTGGCAACTTTTAACCTAAGGGATCTTATTTTATGATTAGCCAGACCTGGAGGAGTAGACAAATTCCTAAGATAATAAATGATGTCAAAATACCATTGGTCATCCTCCAATTCAAGGGCAATGGCACAAATTCGCTCCTTTTCTCCTGTTTGGATAGTTTTGTTGTTATTTTCAGTTAACAGTTCGCCTAATCCTTGGACTTTAATGATCTTATGTAATAGCCCTGGGTCAAAAGTTCACGTAATAAAAGTTAATAAAGGCGAAATAAGACCAAGGTCATGGGACACTTATTCAAGTTAAATGTTTGGCAAAATATCATAGTGGGCATCACTTGTTGCGCTTATGGCTAAGGGAAATCTGGCAAAAGGAATGGCAAAGGATTTGAAAAGGCAAGAGGCATTAATTGACATTCTATTTACGAAAATAAAGGAAAATAGGAGAAAAGGGAGGTAAAAGATCACAGGTTGCATGTGAGGAGGAAATTGAAGGAAAATAATGGAAAAATGAAGAAATTAGATGCATCAAGAATAAAAAGACATCAGAGCATCAATTGGTAGCTTCTTCTTTTTTTCAGTTCAGTTTTGGAATTAGTCTCAGAGAGGAGAAGAGCACCAAGAGGAGAAGGAAAAGTAAGCAAGAAAATGAAGGACAAGGAAAGGAAGGTTGGATCAAGTAGCTTCAACAAGAATACTTGCAGGTAACAGATTGCATGTATAATTTCATAGTTGGTTTGGGCATGCATGTGTGTATTTTGGTTTCTTTTCTGTCTGTGGCATGGATTTTGTCAGGTTTTGACAGTTAGCCTTGCCTTGCCATTTTCGGATAACCATGGTGTGATGGGATTCTTTCTCGATTGAGCTTTGGATTTCTAGAAGGCTTTGGATCTGGGTGAGGTGGTCTCGGGAAAATCCCAATGGTTGGGGGTGGAGATGGTTTTCTCCATGAAGCCCTCAACAGGTGGGTGGAGATAGGAAAATTCCTCAAGGGATGGTGAAGGAATTCTAAGGCATCCAAGCTCGGTTTGGTTTGGTGATCTCGGGACCGGTTTAGGTGAGATCACAATATGGTTAGGGTGGAGGTGTTTTAACCTCTGGATTCCCTTGGTTGTTTATGGATTGTTTATCCCATGAGATCCCACATTCATGCTTGGAATATGGCACGAGAGTGATTGGATGAAAGAATGATTTGGTTCAGCCCAATCTATAGTCGAGTGGTATGTGGAAGTCCTTGACTTGGTTGGATTTTGCATATGGTTAATAAGAGCCAAGTTCCTCTTGCTTTTGATGAGTAATTGTACTTGTTATTATGTGGCTTTAATGACTGTTCTATCATTGTTATTTATCTGGTTATATGCTGGTTACAAGCATGGTTAATTGATAGATCTAAGTGTGTCTCTTATCACATTTCCATTAATGAATGTATGGTTAATGAATGCATGACCTAATTGGTGTTATGATAGCTATTGTGAGAAGGCATTGGTCCTTCTTGTTTAACCTCAAATAAGTTTTAGATCCCTATGTTCAAATTTGCATTCATGACCTGTAGGTTGTATGTTTACCATGTGTTTGACAAATGTCAGTCTCGGTGGGGTCAGGTCAAGTGTCGGTTCAAGTTTTGGTTTATAAGCTTTTTTTCTATGTCATTTATCATTTCTGGAAGTTTCACTGAGTTATGGGCAGAGGCCTGAGTCCTGGCCCTGAAAAAGTGGCTCAGAATTCGGGGTTGCTGGCATAGAACTGACTGGAAAAGCCCATAGTTGCTGGCAAATAGGCCTATGGGAGCGACTGGAGGCTTACAGTCACTTGCATGCGTTGGCAAGGGAGCAACTGAGGCTCTAGGTCAATGAAAAATAGTTATCTCATGGGTTGGACACCTGGAGGGGTTGGGTTGCTCATGGAGGTCCTATAGCACCTATAATGGAAGTCAGTAAGGTCTCAAGTTGTCGACTCCATTTCCTTAAGGTCATATAGGAGGTCGAGTCTTATCATAGTGACCCTCAACTCATGTTTACCTTGGGTAAGCTGCTGGAAGCGGGTAAATGTGGGAGGAGGCGATTACATCTTCTTTGGTTAGATTTCTAGGTCATATTCCTGTAATTTGGAAACCCACTTGCTTTTAGACGCTAGGAAATCACTTTGGGACAACACATCCTTAACTGATGGGTAATGGACAAAAGCGTGTATCCTATTGTATCCAATATAAGTCCGGAAATACTTCAAAGATTTAACTAAATCATAAGCTTGTACCTTGTTTCAACATCTCTCAGTGGTTTGCTTGTGAAGGTAATGTGCCATTTCCATCACCACCCTTTTGCATTAGGATTACTTCTAGTGTATCTTTAGATGCAAAAGAATAAATGATGAAATATTTGGAGTAATCAAGGCTAATCAAGACAGGGGATGAGACTATTTTCTCTTTGATTTCTTCAGAATACCTTTCTCTTGTCCCATCCCACACATATGGAGCATCCTTTTTCAGCAAGTCATTCATTTGTTTGACAATCCCAACAAAATTTGGCACAAATCTTCTAACAAAGTTAATCTTACCAAATAATGATCTTAAGGCCCTTTTGTCCTTTGGAAGAGAAATCCCCTTAATGGCTTCAATCCTTTCCAAATCAATTTTTATCCCATCCTTTGAAATAATATGCCCAAGCAACTTCCCTTAGTCAACGATGAATATAAACTTCTTGGGATTTAATGATATGTTGTATTGCCCACATTTATCAAATACTTTCTTGAGATGCTTGTAATGGTCATGCCTTTCTTTTGATGCAACGATTAAGTCATCCTGATAGATTTCCATGAATTTTCCTATGAGATCCCTAAAGGCAAAGTCCATGGCTCGTTGGAAAGTAGATTCGACGTTTAATAATCCAACATCTGCAAGTACGTGTAGGTTCCCCACGGTCTTATGCATTATATTCATTTTAAAAGGAGGTTTCCCCCTCAAAGTGGATTGTAATTTTTTTTTTTAATCATTTCCAATGTGTAAGGTTCATGACATATACCTTGGTTTTGGTTAAAGATTGATGTCTATAGGTAAAATATCTTGAATTCCAATATGTGATTATTACATCTCCATGCCCAAGAATAAAATATTAACAACTCAACTATATCCTAATTTGATGCTTTGCTTAAAAATCCATACATTTTTCTTTCTAAGGAAATTGCAAAGAAACTTAAAGGATGCTTCCTTACAATTGTGGATGGCATCCTTGATAAACCTATTGACATGTACTAGTGCCCTTTGTTTATAAGGAATTGATCCATGCCCCTATGGGCAGAAAACTAGCCAAATGGCCAACAATATTGAAGACAACTAGTTAAGCTAATTCTCGAACTATTAAAGATCCATATCTACAAGTAAAAGTAATTTCCATATCCAAACAATCTTATTAAATGACTACTTTTTTCAAGGAAAATCCAAATATCCAAATGGATGGTGACTTAAACACAACGACAATTATTAAATTAACCCACTACAATGAAATGACAAGACATACACACATATATGTTTACCCCATTTTGAGAATGGTACACAAAATAAGCTAGATTCTATAAAAGCTCCAGTCTTTGTTAACAAAATACATTAAAAACTTAGCATGTTAATCGTGAGAATTGAACCTCGAGGAAGAAACAATCCTTCTCTCAACCACTTAAACTAAACCTCTTTTTATTTTTTTTGTAACTATAGGAATCAACAACTAGGTCGGGCTTGTATTCATGTGATACATGGTCGATTTTGACCACTACCACTATAACCAAGTGCACATGACCACCTCTACCACATACACATGTAAATTGCAGTTTGAACTTGTGACCTTTATTCAAGGAGTGCCTTAACAATATACCCTATTGCCAACTAAATGAGGTCTTGACCCTTTCTAAGTCATAAAGTATTGGTATATTTGACTTGCGGGTTGTTGGATATACTTTTGGTGTGATAGTGACAACTGATAGGTTTGATGTTGGGCCTTAATGAGATTGCTCCAAATAATTCCAAATAATTACCTATTCGCCATAATCGCCTCGAGAGGCACTCTACAACCCAATATAGGGTAAATGTTAAACAATTTTAAATGTAGGCTTAATTAAAAAGAAGAAGAAGTTAAAAGTGATATCACGGATGAGTGTAAACATATAAAAATTTAAAAGTAATAAATTTTTTTTTAAAAGTAATATGAATGTAAATATTTAAATGTTGGCTCAATTAATATTAAAAAGTTAAAAGTAATAAAAAAATAAAATCCAATTCATTATATTTTGATTTTGTTATTAACTTGTCAATAGGACTTGTTACAATACCATGGCTTATCAATACCACAAGATCAAAAACCCTAACTTATTCCACAATAAAACTATTTTATAACAACATGCCAAGATTCTTAACCATGGATATTCACCCCCACCTTTTCATGGATATTATTAATTTGTAAATAGGCTTTGTTACAATACCATGGCTTATCAATACCACATGCCCAAAAAACATAACTTATTTCACAGTCAAAATATTTTATAACAATATGACAAGATTCTTAACCATGGATATTCACCCCCACTTCATTGATATTTTGAACTTGTGAATAGGCTTTGTTACAATACCATGAACCAATACCATGGCTTATTAAAACCACATTCCCAAGAATCATAATGTATTTCACAATCAAAGTATTTTATAACAATATGACAAGATTCTTAACCATGGATATCCACCCCCAATTTACCATGGATATTATTAACTTGTAAATAGGGTTTGTTATAATACCATGGCTTATCAATACCACATGCCCAAAAACCATCATTTATTTCACAATCAAAATATTTTATAAATATTTTATTTTAATCTAGTTTTATACCATTTTTTAAAATTAAATCTAAATGGAAAAATGTTATAATTACTTTTGAGATATATCTGAACCCTCCATCCTCACGACTATTAAAAATATTCCCATATAAATTAAATCAAGGTTTTAATAAAATTAAAATGAGAATACTTTTATAGATAAAGATGTGAAATTTATATAATCTAAATAATATTGTAAAGAACCAACATAGATCCATCTTAACTAAGGATCCAAGGGATGAGAGCAAGCAAAGTGACTAACAATAATAGAGGAAAGATAGTGCATTATTCTTTTAAGTTTTTAATTATTGTATTTTCTTTGACAATGATTGATCCAAAATATAGGTTTAATATTTTACAATCAATTGAGTTTTTTTTAGACACTTTCTTAAACATGATACAATGAGATCAAATTTAAGAGAGGGGGAGTGGAGAGGGAGGGAGATAGTAATAGAGTTGGGGTTAGAGAGAGAGAAAGAGAGAGAGTGTGTGATGAGATGAGAGAGAGGGAGAGAGAGAAAGGAAGAGATAAAGGAGGGGAGAGAGAGAAAGGAAGAGATAAAGGAGGGGAGAGAGAGAAGAGAGAGAGAGAGAGAGAGAGAGAGAGAGATGGATTTGGAGGGTGAGAGAGAGGGAGGAAAGAACAGAGACATAGAGAGATAGAGTTGGAGAGAGAGAGGGAGTGACAAGGGAGAGATGGAGAGAGAGTGATGGAGATATGAGAGGAGGGAAGAGAGAGAAGATGAGTGGATAGAGATAGGGAGAGAAGGGGAAGAGAGAGATACAAAGACACATAGATGGATGTGAGAGAGAGAAGAGAGGGAGGGAGATAGCGATAGAGTTGGAGAGAGAGAGAGGGAGAGAGAGAAGAAGAAATTGGGGGAAGAGATATAGGGAGGTGGGAGAGAAAGGGGAGAGAGGAAGGAAGAGAGAGAAGGAGAGAGAGAGGGAGAGACGGAGTTGGATGGGGAGAGAGAGGTAAGGAAGAAAAAAAACATATAACGAGAAAGGTGGAGTGAGAGAAGGAGTGACAAGGGAGAGATGGAGAGATAGTGAGGAGAGTGGGAGCGAAGAGAGAGAGGGGAGAGAGAGAGAAGGAAGAGAGATAGTGAGAGAAGGGGAAGAGAGAGAGAAGGAGAGAGAGAGAGTGAGAGAAGGGGGAGAGAGAGGGAGAGAGAATGAGGAGAGAGGGAGAGAGGAAGAGGGAGAGAGAGAGAGAGAGATAGATATAGAGAGAGATTGTGTATGTTTGGGGGGTGAGATAGAGAGAGGGAATAAGAAAGAGACACATACATACAAATATAGATATTCTACAATATTATATAACCAACCTAGATCCATCTTAACCCTAGATCTATCAAGCATGAGAGGGATCAATTCTCTCGAGGTGCAAACCTTTCCTCAAGTTTTGCACTCAAAAAAGAGGTTTTCATCTCAAGAGATTTGATCCCTCTCAACGCTTGATAGATTCGAGGTTAAGATGGATCTAGGTTGGTTTAAAAAAATAAAAAACATACACTATTATTGTTATTTTGTTTTTCTTGTTTTCCCGTTCAAAAGTGCTTTCATTAGATTTTCAAAATAACATAGCTTACAAAAAGATCTCAATAGTCCCGCTCTCTTGGGACAAACAAACATTGTGAGATTGGGGTCCGGAGCATACCAGTGAGGACATATTATATACATTATTTTCGATAAGTGTTGAGGCCTTAGCATACTAACATAGACACAAAAATAAAACTAAGTTGACAACAACATGTCAGGGAGTGGGGTGGGGAAATATTACAGGGGGAGTTGCGAAATACCCAACACGGTCATGAATGTGGCAGTTGATGTGCTCCACTCAAGCTTTCGAGCTGCAAATATGGTCATTGGTACGTCGCTGACTACACCAGAGGTTGTCTAGTTGCTCCAGGATTTCACTCTAATTGTACTCAATCTTTGTCGTATATGCCACAATCTCATTGTGGTCCTCATAACTGTGGTCCTTGAGGATATCGATATCAAGCTAGAGGTGGTGTAGCTGCTTTACTTATAGTGTCTAATGAGGCCGGGGCTATAAGGTTGCCTAGAGAAATAGCCTCAACGTCCTTGGTTTCTCGACTGGCCAAATTGGTAGAAGATGAAGAGTGCCCAGGCTCGGGACAACCAACCTGAGTTGGTTGACCCCTCTCTTGGCGAGGACGACCCCGTTGGCGAGGCATAGTAAAATCAACAATAAACGACGAACAACAACAGGAGGAAGCCGCAGAGTACGCTATATCCCACTTGCAAAAGATGCAACCAAACCCAAAACCACAGGGCCACTGCCCTACTACAATATAAACTTTCAAATTGCCACCAGAACCCAAAGAGGCAACGAATCTAAGACCTCCCAGACTGGAGCACAAGGTGGAGAAGCCTTCGTAGGCAAATTCAAGGCATACCATTGGCTGTGAGCGCAACCCCGATTGGGGTAGAGGAGAGTCCAACTTTCTGCACGCAAAGGAGTAATGCCAAAACCATGAAGCCAAATTCCCGAAATTAAAACACCATTCGCACACTTGAGAGAACCCAGAGGAGCCCCTGCGGACGAGGGAGGAGCCAACAATGGCCACCGGTGCTGTAGAAGCCTTTGAAGGCGGACCACAATTGTCCAAGTTCCAGGGTCTCAAGGGCAGACCAAGAGGCAATATACAACCTGCGCTCAGAGGCAGACCACAATGTCCTTGCTCCTCAGCCGAGACCAATGCCCCAACGGGACACCATGATCCCAAACCCAAGCACCTTCACAAACCTTCAAATCCAAATTCATCTCTTGAATTTCTGAACTGAGACACACAAGTTGCCTACCGACGAATTTAAAAACTAGATGTGGGGAGGGACTCATCGTGTTGCGGCAATGGATGCAGGTGCGAGTGTCCAAGCTCTATCAATGGCCACATGGAAGAGGAGCTGGCCCTAGAGGCCTCGCACGAGAGAGATAAGTGTTGGGAAAAACACCCCATCGGAAGAGCTTCTATTTTGTATTTCATTTTAGTAATTTTTTTATGAATTCTTCCGCGCTCTATTTGAAGTTATATATATATATATATATATATATATATATTTCAATTGATTTTAATATTATACTATTTATTTTCATGATAAAAAAAACATTAAAACAAATATATGATTTACCCACAAGATACTTTGTATAAAACATACCCCTAAGCTATGCCCCAAAATTAAACTAAACCCAATTAACCCCCATATATATTTATATAAATTAATCAAAACAAATCGTTAAATCACTTGATGACAATTTCCATGCGCTGTTTAATTAAGCAAAAACAATAATTAAAAAAAAAAAAACAATAAAGTGTATTCAACACTGCATTCGGGTTGTCTGCATTCTTGGTGTTGTCTGCTAAAGGTATTTAAAAACCCTTGGAGCAGCGATACCAATCCCTCGCGTTGGGAGCACTGTCCGCGCAATCAAAATTTCATCTCGGCGATTTGAGACTGTAGAGGTATTTAAAAACCCTAGGAGCAGCGATACCAATCCCTCGCAAAATGCCCCGACCACCGATCGAATTCCGGCAATGGCAGATGATCTGGGAGAGTTTTACGTTAGGTACTACGTGGGTCACAAGGGCAAATTCGGCCACGAGTTTCTCGAGTTTGAATTTCGTCCCGACGGCAAGCTTCGCTATGCAAACAATTCGAACTACAAGAACGACACCATGATCCGCAAAGAGGTTTTCCTTACTCAGGCTGTTCTCAGGGAATGCCGACGGATAATTGCCGAAAGCGAGGCATGTTTTTTCAAAAAGTTCAATTTCAGATTTTCAATGTCGTTAGAGCGAAAACCCTAGCACATTAAAACCCTGATTAAATTTGGTGGGCATCATTGCAGATAATGAAGGAAGACGATAACAACTGGCCTGAGCCGGATAGGGTTGGTCGTCAGGAGCTGGAAATAGTTATGGGGAACGAGCATATTTCCTTTACTACTTCCAAAATAGGATCTCTTGTCGATGTGCAAAGTAGCAAGGATCCCGAAGGCCTTCGGATTTTCTATTATCTTGTTCAGGTATGTACAGTTCTTTTTTCATAGTCAAAATGCTACATTCTCTACCTTCTTAGATGCCTTACTTTACGCGTGTGACAACGTGGAAACATGGTAAACACATGTCCCCTCTACAACCTGAACCATCTTCAGATAGGCGCTTCCATTTTACCCAAGACCAAGAGAGTGCCTTCTTGCTATGCCGCAGTTTTCAATGCTGTATTCTCCTACTCCTTACATGCTTTACCTGTTGCGTGTTACAGTGGAGAAATATGGTAAACCCATATCCAACCTCCAACATGAACCTTCTCCAAGTAGGTGCTTCCATTTCACCCGAGCTTAAGAGATTGCTTTCTTTCTGCCACCTGTTTTGGTCTTTTTGGTTGATAAAAGGACATTTGTTAATGACTTGAGTTCTATTTTCGGCTCAGATACCATGTCGGATCTGTATCTATTCTGTTGACTTCACCCAAGACTTGCACACAGCCACCTCTGTTGGCTCAGATACCATGTCAGATGTGTATCTATTCTGTTAACTTCACCCAAGACTTGCACACGGCCACCTGTGTTGTGATACATGGCATTCATGGTCTGTCATGGTCGCCAGGACTTCCTCCCCTTAGTTGCGCTCTTGGTATAGTTGAAGGCATATGCAACTAATCTCACTTTGCTTCTTGCGTTTGTTGAGTTTAAGTGATGTTTGCCTTACAGGTTTGTAATGTGAGATATGGCCATTTCCCAGCTAAATTTCGAAAATGGAAACCTGAAATTTGTAAAGAAATATTCTCACTTTATTTTAAGCCTACTTTGGCAGTCAATACTAAATATCTGGAAAATAGATTTGAAATTAACGGTTTTTAATTAATTCAGACAATACACAAGAATCAAGATAAAATAAACTCTAAAAGCTGTATGGGCGTTGCACTTGGCCAGATATGTAGTCCCTGATTGACTATTCGCACAAAACATTCACCAAAAACAAATCCCACTCTAATATTTATTCAATGTTGTGCATTTTTCTCCTTTAATCTGGAGGCAGTACATAGACTCTTAGTGTTGTGACACATATCTAAGTTTTATATTTTGAATGGCCCAAATCAATGTACGGATTAATGTTGAATTTACTGTGTCATATCTATATACCGTCCAGTGCTGTAACTTGTAGATGCCTCATTAACATCTTGCATTTTTTTTTTTTCATATCTGGACTTTAAGTGATGATGTCCTAAAACACAAGTGCAACCCTAAGGGTGATGAAGAAGGGCTACGGTTACCCACTCTCATCAGAGTAACTCATTCACTCTGTTTAGGCCATCTTTCCTCTGGCTCAAGGTGGTAATCCGTAAATGGATGCAAATGAAGGCTCAAATATAGATGGAGAATTAGACGTAGTAAAACAGAAATATAAGATGATCTTTTGAAGTGGATGGAGGATAGAGACTAGTACCTATCCAACTTGGGGGAGTGAAGGTATCAGTTTTAGAGAGCTGTCTTCTATCAATGATTAGGGCAAAACAAAGCTGCAATAGCATACTACAACCAGCCCTAATTTGCTGTTTATTAATACAGAAATTTATTCGGAGGACCCTTCCAAAGGTGCATCTCTTAAAACTTGCTATGAGGGTGTTTTTACAATGAAATAGAAAATTGGCAACAATACTTATCAAGATAACAGCTGCAAATCAATACATTTCGAAATAAAACAACAAAGGAGATTAAGAGTGGAAAGTCGACACCTAGATCCTTATATTGGAATAGCCATGCCGCAATACATGAAACATCTAGTAATTTTATGTTAAAATAGGTATGAAATGTCTTGGAAATGTAGTCAATCAAATTGTACGGTGTTTCCAAATTTGGAAAGATGTGGTTCATACTTGTTTCAATGTTTCTTGGCCCACCTTTGTGCACGAGATGGGTGTGGGACCCATTGGAAAATGTTGCATTGGTTGCTCTAGTGACCCTTAAGACAAAAAAAATATAGGGATTGAGCTTTGAAGAGTTTGTCACCTTTGTAATTGTACTATTAAATTCTTATAGTGAACGTTGGCTCTCCTGTTCGTAATTCAACAGACTTAATAGTTTTCAGGATTTTAGGATTGGCAGATTGTAGCATTCCTATTGGATTCTATCATGAATGAGAGCATGGGATGAGTATCAGTCAAGACCACCAAGCTATGGGATTAGTATCAGTCAAGACCACCAAGCTATGGGATTGTGTCATAGAATCATCAATGAGAGTTAACATAGACATGGGTTTCCTTCTAAAATATTATTTATGTGTTGTTAGAAAATCAGAAAGGCAGAAATATTTTCTTATGTTGACAATTACTTGAGATATTCTTGTATTCTTATTAAATTTCTTTATGTCCTTTTATCTTCTCATTAAGCAATCATCAAATTAAAAACATGAAGATCTGTGACACCAGATATAGGCACTCAGTCAGGGCTAAAACCCCTATGTAGGGGAAAACCCAGTCAAACTCTTCCACTAGTAGATTCAAATCAAATTGAGACAATCCAAGACCTTAGACCAGACCAAAAGACCTTCCTCTCTCCACCAAGTCAGCCTTCCAAATTGATTAACCAAACTTCAATAGTCACTTCTAGTTAAACAACTTCAACCCAACTACAACTTAGAATTTCAGCCCTCCAACTTCTAGAGTTTCGGCCCTATTGTAGATATGTGATTTCGACCCTCCCGCAACAACCTAGAAACTCGCACGTGTGGCAAAAAAGAGAGAATTTCAACTTCTTCTTGTCTAATAATTGTCTCCTTTTTCTTCGCTAGGGTTTTTCTCCTTCTTTAGGTATTTTGCTCCTCTTTCCTTCTCTAGCAATTGCAGATTGAACTTGCTTGATTGGTCTTCCAAATGAGATCGAGTAATTGCTTATTTATAGTCCTTTTGGGTGGTCGAATGTCTTTAATGAGGCCAACTTGTCTTCTTTGGCTGACTTGGTGGAGGAGGCACAAATGACACTTTTGACACAAAACCAAATTTCTTTCTTGTTATACAAAGCCCAAGAAGGGTCTATTAAATGATGACAAGGATTAGTACTCATGACATAAACCCTAGAAGCCTACAATGGAGGCTTTGACCTAAAAATAAAATAATAAAGCATGAAACTCATGTTGATAAATATTTTTTTCTTTTATAATAAAGTTTCTTTTTCTTTCTTTTGACAAATACATTACATCATGACTCAAATACAATTATGAAGGCCACCACTAGTTACATTTTTCAACATGTGTATCATTCTTATTTTATTGCAATAAAATGTGTTATTTAAAAAAATTGTATATCCATATTTTTTGTATTTTTTATATATTGCATTGCCCTAATGTATTTTTTTTTTTGGGAGGGGGGCATGTTTCCAGGTATTCCCATTTTGAAAACTTGTACAATTTCCACATTTTGTGCAACATATGTAGCATACTCAATAATAACCTTTGTCCACTGTCGAGAAAAGTGTCCCAAGGGGATTTTTCATCCTTAGGGTTATAAATCCACAAGATAAATTGACTATTTTGCACAACCTTCTTACAATTGTCAAACAAATAAAATGGATACAATCTTATAGTCAACAATGGGTTTTCACAAACTTCAGTAGTTCATATTAATTCCAATTCAATTGTTTGCTCCTAGGCTATTACACCATAAACCTGGCTGTATAGCCGTCACAACAGTGACGATGCTTTAATACAAGCAGTGATAGTTTTGATATGATTTCAATAGTAATCAAAGCTTACTCAGCCAGTTTGTTCACTAATAAATTTACAAGACTAACTTTAATTTAAGAAAATTGCTCAAACAAGACCTGTTACTTCGGTTGCTCCTGTAATGTCTCCTCCCGAGCTATCGACTTGTTGTTGCCTTTCATTGTGATGACATGGCTCTTCAAGTTTGGCACTTATATTCACTGGATACTCCTTGCTGTCCTGATTTGTGGTATATAGCCTTGGGTTCCATTGTAACCAATCGAAACTCAAACAATATTGTGCTGCACTGCCCAGTTCAATGCTTATCTGATAGGCCCTTGGGAGTATAGGTTGCAACTCTCCCAAATGTCCTGTAGTTTTACTTCGTCACCAGGAACTCGTTCTATCTCCTTGCAGGTCTGTTGTTTGAGGAATGCGGTCAAGATTGCCTCGCTGCCCTCAAACAATCCCAGGGAGGAATGCAATGATATATTGTTGCCTTACAACCTTAGGGAGGACTTATACACTATTTTGCTATCCAAATAGTTCAGGAAAAAAATTTGACCGCAAATAATTGCCCTAGAGGCTTCATTGTCTTTGATATCCACAGGAAATTGACTTGCTATTTAGGAAAGAACCTCGGCGGCCAAGATTGACCACATTTACAGCTTTCGTTGCCTCAAGTTTGTGGCTGACTATATTATTACCAATCTGTAGCTAGACTTCGGCCCTGTGACCCTGCGACTTACAACCTCCTTTGAAAACCACAAAACATCCTTGGTTTAGCCTCAGATCGTTTGATCATATCTTCAATAGCTGCTCCAGGATAAGTGCAGTCTCTTGTTAATCAACCAAAAATCTTTGTCTTAGAATTCCTACTTTATCCAGATAGATAGGCTTTCTTAGAGTGTCTCCTTAGCTACCTAATCCTCAACAGTTTAGAAGTGTTTCAAAGAGATTATGCCAAACATATTAAAGAAAATAGAAGAGGCTAGCTAGTGTGGGATCATCACCACCAAAACTAATCAAAAGGAGAAAGGGTCTTAAAACCCTCGAGCCTTCAACTAAAAAATAGAGATATCCAATCTAATCAATGATGATAAAATGATTCTATCTCTTTTTTATTTATAGATTCCTCACGGGGGGGGGGTCTTTTCCTTAATTTAATGTGAGGGGTTACAAGAGTAGCCCCCAATACTGGCTTTTTGCCCAGCTACCCCAAATTTACCCAATGTTTCCCCAAGACATTCGATAATGGGTTTTCCCCTTTTATAACAGAAGACCTAAAAAGAGAGATTTTGATGATGAATATTCATTTTATTTTGCTTTTACAAGTTCTAATGCATGTGATGATGAGATATGGTTGGTGGACAGTGGTGCATCTAGGCACATGACTGGGAGTCATGAACATCTCTTTGAATTGGTTGAAAAGGGGATGGCACAAAGGGTTGAGCTTGGAGATAATGGCAAATACAAAGTCATATGCATTGGCTCATCATCTTTCCAATTGGAATCAAGAGGTACCATATCTATTAATAATATTTTATATGTTCCTGATTTGAAGAAGAACTTGTTTATTTCATCTCTTGAAGACAAAGGATATAGAATTGCTTTCGTTGATGGACATGTTCTAGTATGGAAGGACTTCTCTTTTGAATCTACCAAAGTCATTGATGTGTGAATTGGAGGCCTACATCATCTCCTTAGACGCTCAATTCAAGCCTTGCTACACAACACCATTGATCTTTGTGAGCTATGGCATCGAAGGTAAGCTCATGTTCATTAAAGCCTTGTCTAGATTGAAAGATTTTGTTAAACGTGTACCTGAAATCAAGATTGAGCATGATGGAGTTTGTAAAGGATGTGCTCTTGGGGAAAAATGTCAAAGGACAATGTACTAGCAGTGATAGTAGATCCAAAGGAATCTTGGATCTTCTACATTTTGATGTTTGTAGGCCTATGTCTGACAAGTCCTTGAGTGGTCATCTGTACTATGTCACTTTCATTGATGATTACTCTCGTAAAACATGGATTTATTTCTTGAAATACAAGGATGAAGTATTTGAGAAGTTTCGGGAATTTAAAGCACAAGTTGAGAATGCTACATGAAGAAGGATCAAGACTTTAAGGTATGACAATGGAGGAGAGTATGTATCCAAGGAATTTATTGTTTTCTAAAGGAATGCTGGAATTAAGAGGGAGTTGATAGTTCCCTACTATCCTCAACGAAATGGAATCGCTGAAAGCAAGAATAGAACCATTATGGAAGCTACCAAGGCCATGCTCCATGATCAAGAGTTGTCAATGTTTCGTTGGGAGAAGCTTTAAAGGCAGTTGTTTATGTTCAAAATTGTGGAAATGTTCCATATTGATTAATTGCCCAAGGGAGGACGAAATAGCCTATCTGACCTTGTAGGCTATGTTCAAGCAAAACACCCATTGCCACAACTACCAATTCTTTGTCAAATTTACCCAATGTTTCCCCAAGACATTCGATAATGGGTTTTCCCCTTTATCAATGACTATAGCTTAGGAAACTACCTCAAAATCAACGCTACTTGCCCTAGCCCACAAAGATGTCCCCATCCTCCTGCCAAACCTCCATCCCCAAGTAGTAATGCATTAGCACCATATCAGTCATATCAAACTCTGAAGCAAGATCTCTCTTGCAATGATGGATGAGATTGTACTCCCCTGTAATAAACAAGTCATCCACATATAGTGTTAGAATGAGTGGATCATCACCTACCAAAATAAAGTATAGGTTTGGATCTGCATCACTCTTTTGGAAACCCAGCTGCTGCAAGTAAGCATCTATCCTCTTGTACCATGCCCTCGATGCCTGCTTCAGTTCATACAAGGCTTTCTTTAGCCTACATACATGAGAATCACTCCCATGCAACTCAAAGCCCTCAGGTTGCTTAATGTAAACCTCCTCCTGTATAACACCATTGAGAAAGGCGATCTTCACATCCATTTGGTAAATCTGCCATCCCATCTCAGCTGCTTTAGATATAACTGCTCTAATGGAAGTATAACGAGTAACCGATGCAAAGGTCTCCTTATAGTCAACTTCCTCTACTTGTGAGAACCCCCACGCCACAAATCGAGCTTTGAACTTCTCAACGCTGCCATTTGCAACATGCTTGATCTTGTAGAGCCACCTGGAAGTCACAACTGACTTCCCATCAGGACGTGGCACTACCTCCCAGACATCATTCTTCATGATAGAAGAATATTCCTCCATCATGGCATCCCTCTAGATCTACTGTCTAGTGGCCTCCTCAAAACAAGCTGGCTCTGTCTCTACAATGTCTGCCATGAAGCCACCCAACCTCTCTGGCGGTCTGCTCTCCCTCATTGACCACTTGGGTCTCCCCACTGCCTCCTGAGCCTCCTTCAGGGTCTCCCGAAGCCATCTTGGCTTCCTCTTCCTTGCAGTAGTCTCATGTGGAGGTATGGGAAAATCCTCATCTGGTGCCTCTCCTCCTGGCGAGGAAGGCTCTATACTAACCAAAGGAGATCCTGAAATTTGAGATATCATGCCCGATGAACCTGCACCAGGTGATCCAGTACCAGGCAAAGCTATGCTCTATGAACCTGTCACCCCTGAAGAAGGTGAATCTCCTGATCCTGGTGTACACTTGATGCTTTGAAACTTGTGGTGTGGCCCCTTGCTGAGGAGCCTGTTGCTCCATCTGATCAATCTCTTGAGACCTCCTCAAAGCCCTCTCCTCAAATCTCACATCCCACCTCAAGACAATCTTCCTCTGTGCAGGAAGGTATATGCGGTAGGCTCTGTTGGTCTCGCTGTAACCCATCAATATACCTCTCTCTATTGTGGGTTCCAACTTCGTCCTCTTCTCCTCAGGGACATGTGAATATGTAAGACACCCAAAAATCCTGATGTGCCCAACTTCTGGCTTCTTGCTGGTATATATCTCCTCAGGAGTGTTGTTCCCCAAGCCTCTGTGTGGGCTTCAGTTCTACAAATAAACAACAATGTTAACCGCCTCGACCCACAAGAAGAAAGGTAAACTCTGATCATGTAGCATCGCTCTAGCTGCACCCACAATGGTCTTGTTCTTCCTCTCTGCCACCACATTTTGCTGAGGGTTATAAAGCACAATGAGCTCCCTCGTTATGCCAACACTCCCACAAAAGTCTCTCATCTCTACTGAAGTGTACTCTCCCCCATTGTCTGATCTCAACACCCTGATCTTCCTCCCTGTCTGGTTCTCCACAAGAGCCTTAAACTTTTGGAGTCGTTGGAAGATCTCATCCTTGGTCTTCAGAAAGTAGATCTAGGTCCTCCTGGAATGGTCATCAATGAATGTCACATAGTGCTCATATCTGCTCAATGAGACATGGGACATGAGACCACATACATCGAAATGAATCAAATCAAGGACACCTGCAACTCTACTGTCATTGCTCTGGAAATGTGTCTTGGTGTACTTTCCCAAAGCACACCCCGTGCACACATCATGATGATCAGTGCTGAAGTTTGGCAACCTGGTAACCATCTCCCTCAACATCTTGAAAGCTCCATGGTGCAACTGGGTCAACCTCCTGTGCCACAACTCACATAAACCACCACTATTGGTTTGAGCCACCATAGCTCGAAGAGGCTGAAACATGAGTCTGAATAGTCTCCCGCTGCAAGCTCCAATCACACGAGCATACTTGATACTGGATCCTCTAGGATACAATAGCACTTGTCTCTTTCGGAACAGTACCTCATACCCCTTGTCCTCCAAGCGGGAAACTGATATCAAACTCTTCTTCAACCCTAGAACATAAAGAACATCTGTCACCTTTAGAGGGGGTAATGACTCCCTTTGAAATGACACTGTCCCCATACTTGCCGCCTTGACTTTGGAGTTGTCACCAAGCACAACCTCCAAGTCAGTATCATCCTCCAAAAGGCTCGTGAAGTGCTCCCTAACTCTAATCATATGGCAAGATGCTCCACTGTCTATGAACCGTGCACGTGAAGATGTGATATGAGTGGCTAAACTCACCACCAAAGCACACTCTGAGTCAAACATAGTTGCAAACTCATCCACATCTGCTGTAGCTGCAAATCCTTGTTTCTTCTTACCCTTCTTGTTGGGACATTGTACGACATAGTGACCCATCTTCCCACAAGCAAAGCATTTCACTTTGCTCATGTCCTTCTCCTTAGCCTTTTGCTTTCCCTTATCTTGCTCTGCTCCACTAGAAGACCCCTTCTTGATCTTCTTTGTCCTCTTGCCCTTTACCGCAAGAGCAACATTCTCCTCTTCACCTCCCCCACCACTCTTGCTGCCACTGCACATGCTTCGACTGATCTCTTCCTAAAGGAAATCATCCCACATCCAGGGAAATGCTCTCTAGCCACCAAGCTGTGTATAAAACTATCCCACTTCTCGGTGAACCCCTCTAAAGCAATGCAAACCAACTGTTCCTCTGGAATAGTCTCTCCTTTCACCTGTGAGACTTTGGTGAGGACAGATGTAACACTGTCAGTCCTGGTCATCTTGATGTTGCGTAATTTTTGTTTCAACATCATCTTCCTATTCTCATTAGACTCTGGTGCAAAGAGACTAAGGACTCCCACATCTGATATGCATATGTCATTCCTGAAACATCAGGGAACAAATGATCCTTGATGGCATCTAGAAGGATCCTCTTTGCCTTCACATTTTTCTTAGTAAACTCTACCAATAGAGCTGGATCAGTGGGCGGTTGTACAACTTCTTGTACAATATCCCACACTTCCACCTCCTCCAGTAAAAGCATGATCCTCTCTTTCCATGGGCCAAAATTTTCAGCCCCCACCAATCTGTCCTCTATTCTCAACCCAGTAGCCATGACCTCACAACCAACCAATTGAAGCAAAACTGGAACCTAGAGCCACTCTCCCTCTGAACTGCTGAAATATTTGGGTTTTTGGCAAAGTTTTGAAGGTATGTTTCACTGTTTGAAGACTTTGGTAGCTTGCTGCCCTCTTTATAAGCGGACTGAAAATGTAGATCTGAACCTCAACTTGGCTCAACTAAGCTCTGATACCATGTAGAAAATTAATGATCTGCACCCCAACCCCAGTTTACAATTTTGCAAGTGTTTATTTGACCCAACCCACATGTTTTGTCATGCTGATATAATTTTCAGTATGCATTCATTGTAAACATTTAATGAGTGCTTCTACTATTTAACACATTTCCTATCAGCTGAAATTAAAGCTAAATTTAGGCAAGCATTTCAAGCATGAGAGACACTTATTTTTGGTCAAGGTGACCCCGGAAAAACCCCACAGCCTTTTGGGGAAAACGGTCTTCAAAGGATGATTTTATTGCTTGAGAAAATTAGTCTAAGTACATAAAATTAACCACAGTACTTATCTCCTTCAGCTGAAGCATTTAATTCAATTTCTGGAAATTTGTGCCCACTGAAAATAATTTCCAAATTTACAAATTTCATGCCCAGAAATTTTGCCTTGATATCAGTGCCAAATCTGCCTCAAAAACAGTGCAAACTCAGCCTTGAAATATGTGCTGTAGATGCCTCGAAATTTGTGCTTGAAGGTGCCTCGATTTCTGCGCTGGAGGTGACTGCTGTCCCTCGATTTTCATGCCAGGAAACTACCTCAAAATCAGTGCTGCATGTAGCAGCAAACCCGAGATTTCTGCCTCAAAATTCAGGCCCAAACAATGGAGGAACAATCCTCGAATTCAATTTTGTGTTGCTGCTTCCTTGAACTGTATGCTGTCTGTCCCCTCGATATCTGTGCTTGCCTCCTTGAAAATCATGATTCTCAATGGCTGCCTCCTAGAAATTCGTTCCTCCTTTCTCTTGCAGCAAACCCTCTTTGAAGATCTCCTTTTCTCCTCTCCTCTTGCTCTCTCAATAATCTCATGAGTGAATAATGAAGAATGAGCTCTCCATTTTCCTTTTATCTCTTAGAAAAGATTGAATCCCTAAACCTAGGATTCAATGGTTGAGATTTAATTTCAAAATCAAGATGTGTGGTTGAGATCACTTTTCCCAAATGACCCCCCTCATACATTGGCCCCATTTCTCATAAAGTGATTTTCTCAACTCTCTTTAATATTAGAAAAGTGAACTATGTACTTTACACATAAAGTCACTTTATAAAGTGCTAGTGACTTTAATATTAGAAAAATACACTTAGTGCTTTACACATAAAGTCACTTTATAAAGTGCAAGTGACTTTAATATTAGAAAAATACATGGTACACCACTTTTAAGTATCTCTTCCATCCATGGCATTAATATAACTCATAAATGTCACCAAGATAAAAATCATTAATGTGTCTACTAGGCTAAAAGGGATAAATGCCTAGTAACACCTCTCCTTGGTATTATTTTCAACAGATGCTCCAAATGAATTCGATTTGCTTCTATTTATAGGCTTCAAGGAGGCCGAATTGATGTCCTTAGGCCGACTTGATCTCTTCGAGGTTGACTTGGTGTGGAGGATACATAAATTACATTTCACTCAATACTAAACCTTTTTGCGTGATTCAAAAGCCCAAGAAGGGTCTCTTTAAAAGTACAATGACTCTGTTGACTCGAAATAAATCCTAGAAGTCTTCAATGGGGACTTTGACCTAAAACATGATGACCCAAGCATGAAGCCCATGCTTTAATAAGTCATAATAATAATAATATATATATTTTTTTCTTTATTCTTTTGACAAGTACATTACAAGATGACTCAAATACATTAAATGAAGACCGAACCTAGTTACATTTTTCAACACTCTCATTGTTCTTCAAGGTGATCTAAAGGCTCTTTCCCTTCACCAGAGCTCTAATACCATTTTGATTGTCTATTTCAATCAAGACTAGTACAATTTTTCAATCTGATAACTACTTCCAATGATACAATTAGACTTCTTTAGAGCATTCAATCATTAAGCAGTTATACATGAAAAAATTCAACCATTCACTTTCTTCAATAGAGCAATAGAGATCACAATAAACAATGAAACAAGAGACAAGAGACACCAAAGTTTAAGGTAGTAGCTAGGGCAAAACCCATAAGGGGAAAACCCAACAATCTTTCCTTATGAGAGGGAATTCAGTTCATCAAATGTACATAAGAATATTCCAAACAAGATGCCAATTTCTTGACCTCAATATTGCTAAGTCAAACCAATCAAAGGAGATAAAATAGTCAACGTTGGTCAATGTCATAGTCTGCAACAGAGGGGCTGAATTTCGGCTCGAGGTAGTTAAATAAAGGAGACTGAAATTCAATCAAATCACAGTCAACGACCCCAGTCAAAATCTCAGCCAAATCTCAAAGTTGACTTGCGGTCAACTTGTAGTTAAGGAGCCAAAAACAAGATCAGAATTCAGTCAAATAGAGTCAACGAACCTTTGAAACTTTTGACATCCACAAACAGTGAAAATCTTGCTCAAACAGAGTCAACGAACCTTTGAAACTTTTGACATCCACAAACAGTCAAAATCTTGTTCAAACAGAAGTAAGTGATCCCAAGTCAACGCTAGTGAAACATAAGATAAGAACGCTGAGCAACACAAAATTGTTCTTCCTCTTTTCTCCTTCGCACGTGTGGACGAATCACCTTGTTTAAGATCAAATTGATGTGTGCAATGAGATGCCAAATGAGGATCAACGTGATTCTTTTTGTATGCGTGCTTGGTGGAGGGTTTTGACCTTGGGGTCAAACCGTTTCAAAGAGTGGGGCCAACTTGTATATTTGAGGCCGACCTAGTCAAGCATAGAAATTCATAATTTCTCCTTCGCTTTCCCAATGAAAATACTGACTGAAGCTACCAAATTTTCAATAGGGTTTTTTTGATGCATGTCAGTTCCCCTTTACTAAATGGGTGAAAGAATAAGTGATTCCAATGCTCTCACATGGCAAGGAATTGGCGACCTATGAAACTAACAAATGTTTGCAACTTTGGAGCCTATGTACCATGAAGTTATTGATTTTTCAAGTGCAATAGATACAAGCACAATATTTTTGAAATACTGGTAATTACTTCTAATCGTATAGATCTTCTTTTAACAATTCTAGTTAATCATTAAGCAACTACACTTCATAAATTTAACCATAAAACCATAAAGAAGTAGAGATCACAATGCACAAAGAGAACACAATATCTACCCTAGGAAAACCCACTTGGGGAAAACCCAACAACCTTTTTCTTAGAGAAATTCTTCAGTTCAACAAGAGATACATCTAATGCTGCTAGTCAACTATGAGGTCAAACTGACCAACAAAGCTTATGGTCAAACCTAGTCTCCAACCCTCAAGTCAAGCCTCCAATTTGCCTTGCAACTTAGCCTGATTTGATTTGCCCTAGGTTGAAATTCGGCCTCTTAGAAATTGTCCAAAAACCCAAAAATTTGGCCTGCCTAGAATATGTTGCCTAGAAACACGTGCGAGAGAGAGAGAGAGAGAGAGAGAGATGATCTTCGTCTTTTCATCCTTCTTGTCCTTCACTTGGATGCCCAAAAATTGTCTTGCTTGTGAGAAGATGAATCGTGCATTTGTGGAAGAGGTTGATTGCCTTTATATAGTGTTCTGCCTTCGCGAATGGGTGTGTCTCTTCACTGGGGTTGACTTGACTAACTTGGAGCCAAAAATTCAAAATTCAAATTTTAAAATTTCTCTTTTAAATCCGACATGAAGAACATGTCATATATAAATTCTTTCAACGGCTAAATAATCAAAATGACATGAAGAACATGTCTTACAAATTCTTTATACATTTCAAGGGTTAAAACAAAATTATGAAGACTGAACATAGCTACAAAATTCAACACTCCCTCTTTCTAGGGAGGTATTCATAATGACGTAGACAAATGCTCTTCATGTGAACAAATTTCTCTAAGAAAAGGTTATAACAAATCATTACCATAATTGGGTCACAATTGTGACACATGGTAATCCAATAACATCAACCATTTACCATAATTCGGGTCAACACTTCAGACCTATGGTATATCCACATCATAATTTGAATTAGTGCTTTTTCATTGGGGTCGACTTGACTTGAGGGAGGGCCAACTTGACTAACTTGGAGCCAAAAATTTAAATTTCAAATTTCAAATTTCAAAATTCTCTTTTATATTCGACATGAAGAACATGTCATATATAAATTTGTTCTAGGGTTAAATAATGAAAAGGACATGAACATGTCTTACAAATTCTTTATACATTACAAGCGCTAAAATATAAATTATGAAGAGTGATCATAGCTACAAAATTCAACACTCCCTCTTAGCTAGGGGGGTATTCATAATGACTAGACAAATGGTCTTGATGTGAACAAATCTCTCTAAGGAAAGGTTATAACAAATCATTACCATAATTGGGTCACAATTGTGACACATGGTAATCCAATGGAATCAACCATTTACCATAATTTGGGTCAACACTTCAAACCTATCGTGTATCCTCACCATAATTTGGGGGGTCAGTGCTTCAGACACATGGTAAATCGACTGCATCAACTAATCCCATAATTTGGGCCAGTACTTCAGATCTATGGTGTGTGCTCACCATAATTTGGGTCAGTGCTTTAGACACGTGGGATATCATTTAGCATACAACTAGTCACCATAATTAGGGTCGGTACCTAACGCATGGCATCCCGACTAGTTTGGGTTCACCATCATTTGGGTCAATGACACATGGTGAATAACGAAAGGCCAAACTCTAGTTACACATTCCATGACCTGATGCTAAATGTGTTGAAAATGTAACTATGTTCGGTCTTCATAATTGTCATTGTACTCATGTCACTATGTATATCTTATGTATCTATCAAAAGGAGAAAGGAAAATAAGAAAGAAATTTATTATTTTTCAAGCATGGGTTTCATGCTCCATTTAAGTGTTCATCTAGGTCAAGCATGGATTTCATGCTCCTAGGGTTTTTCAAGTCAATAAGAGAGTCGGTTTCCTATGTATAAGACCCTATTAGGCAATTTGTAACAAGAAAGAAGAATTATTTTCGAGTCAAAAATGTCATTATTGACCTCCAAGACCAAGTCGGCCCTGCAGTCCAAGTCAACCTAGAAGAGGCTATTTGACCCCTTAAAAAGGGTATAAATACAAGTGATTTCAATTTCATTAGCAACCCTCCTCACAAGAAGTTCAATCTGCAATAGAAAAGTGCGAAATTTAAGGAAGAAGCCAATAAAGTCAAAGGAGAGAGAAGATGAAGCAAGGAGTAAGGAAAATCAAAGTTTTGACCTAGTTTTTGGAGTATTTTCTCACACGTGCGAAATTTTGAGATGTTGCAGGGGTTAAAAGTTGTAGACCTACTATATGTCCAAAATTTAGATGCTAGGGCCTGAAATTCTAAGTTTGCAACAGTTCTAGAAGGGTTTGACCCTTGTTGACTTGGTTTGACTTTGACTAGTTGGAAGGCCTTTTGTTGAAGAGCTGACTTGGTGCTTGGAGGAGGTCTTGGTATAGGGATTTTGGCCTTTGGATTTCTCATTTGAAGCTGTTTCTATAAGAAGAGAAGAATTTTGACTGGGTTTTCCCATAAGAAAGGGGTTTTGCCTTGGCTGAGAGCCTACATCTTGTGTTCATTGTTTTTGTGTGATTTTCATTGTTTTATGGTTTTGGTAATTGTTTGATGAAAAAGAACATAATAAGAACAAAAAGAAGAAGTCAATACAATATCACAAGCAATTATCAAGTAAGAGAAATCACCCCAAGTGCTGCCATATAGATTTCTCAACATGGTATCAGAGCTACGATGAAGAAGGAAGAGGCAACTTGGAGATCACTCCAAGGATATGAAAAGACGACATGTTCTAATCATCTTGGAAGGACATAAGAAAGGACACAAGAGAGTCACAAGGAAGAACATAAAGAAGGATGCAAGAAGAAGCTCCAAGGAAATAAGGCTAATCATTCATCTTGAAGGAAGGCTACTAGACTAAGAGGCTCTTGTTTACAAGAGAACATCTTGAGAAAAAACTTTTGAAGACATCTTGGAACATCTTGAAAGAAGAAGCATCTTGGAAGATCTTTTGGAAGACATCATTTGCAATGTAGAAGGAAGAAAGCTTCTCTCTTTTGTAGTTGTAGGGTCTTGACCTTCTTTTGATGATGATCCAAGGCTACTTCGATCTAGGGTTTTGATACTTTTTCGTAGATTTTGACTTCAAAGTTCACTTTGATATCCTTCAATTTGCTTTGATATTTTTCTCGAGGTTTGATCCTTGAGTGTCCCTTGATAAGATGCCCTTCCTGGAGATTGTCTCCTTAGCTTTGATACCATGTTGAGAAATTTAGGGCATATGCTTTAAGTGAATTCTCTTCTTATGATTACTGCTTGAGAATGCTTTTTACTAAAATAGATTATGATCTTCTCTTTTGTTAGATTATTATAGTGTTCTTCATCAAACAACTACCAAAGCATGAACAATAAAGAGACAAGAGACATAGAATATAGGCGATCAGCTAGGGCCAAAACCTCTCCCACTTGAGAGGAAAACCAAAACGAATTCTTCTTCTTATAGAGACTTCAATTGACGAATACCAAGACCAAGACCCTTGACCTATTTGCCACTCCAAGACCAAGACACAAAGCTTCCTTGATGAGATCCTTCTTCTCTTTGGTCAACGATAGTCAAACCTTTGCTCCTTCCTCCTTGGTTACCCTTCATAATTCGGCTTCCTTAACACTGCTTCAGACCTGCAACTCTTTTCAGCCCTAATTCAGAGAGCCTTAGATTTGACCCTTGAGCAATTTTGACCTTCAACCTTCTTCGCTGGAGAGAGAGAGACTCACCTTCCTTAACTCGGCTAGAGGATCTATTAGGCTTCCCCCAAATCTGCCTTCTTCATGATGACTGTAATACCTGAAGTATCTCGACTCTTTCTGCAACAGAGGGCTTTGTAATCTCGCACGTGTGAAGTGTATATTTACCCAAAAAGAGTCCCAAAACACTTCGCTTTTTCTTGCCTTCTCTTCGTTGGTTATATGGCTCCTTCTCTAGTGATTTCCGCACTCCTCCTTATTTCATTCAAACCATGACCGAAAATCTTGCGTCTGTATTGAGGCCGCGCTGCCTATTTATAGTGGTTGCCCATGAAAATAAGCCGATATGAGTTGAGGGTGAGCTGCCATCCATTGCATGCTTGATATTGTATATCCATTTGGAGGACACCATTGATTTTCGCTCAAGTCTAGGCACAATCTCCCATACATCATTCTTAATATTGATTGATATTCTACTAACATCGCATCCTTGCATACTCGTTGCCTAGCTGCTTCTTCAGAGGTGGAAAATTCAACATCAATGAGGTTAGTCATTAATGTTGCTTAACCAGAATAACTCTTTGGCCTCTTGTTTTCCCTGAAGGAGCCATGTGGTGCTGCATGTCCTTTTGCTCCCTACAAAGTGGATTTTATCCAAGTTGGCCTCTTCCAGATTTCAAGAACAACAACCAGATCCATTAGATCACTAGGCCCTTTTGGCTCTTCATGATGATCAATGAGACGTTCTAAAGATTTTAATGGACCAAAACCACCTTCTTCCTTGGGAGCGTCACGTTCTTTGTCCTCATCAGAGTCCATTGCACATCCGACATGTCTATCCATTGCACGTTTGACATGTCTATCCATTGCATGCTTGATATTGTATACCCATTTGGAGGACACCATTGATTTTCCCTCAGGTCTAGGCACAATCTCCCATACTTCATTCTTCATATTGATTGATATTCTACTAACATCGCATCCTTGCATACTTGCTGGTTATCTGCTTCTTCAGAGGTGGAAAATTCAACATCAATGAGGTTAGTCATTAATGCTGCTTAACCAGAATAACTCTTTGGCCTCTTGTTTTCCTTGAAGGAGCCATGTGGTGTTGCATGCCCTTTTGCTCCCTATAAAGTGGATCTTATCCAAGTTGGCCTCTTCCAGATTTCAGGAACAACAACCAGATCCATTAGATCACTAGGCCCTTTTGGCTCTTCATGATGATCAATGAGACGTTCTAAAGATTTTAATGGACCAAAACCTTCTTCTTCCTTGGGAGCGTCATGTTCTTTGTCCTCATCAGATTCCATGGAAACTTCCATAGATTTTGAATAAGCCTCAACTCATGTCTATCCATTGCATGTCGGACATGTCTACTCATTGCATGCTTGATATTGTATACCCATTTGGAGGACACCATTGATTTTCCCTCAGGTAGGCACAATCTCCCATACATCATTCTTCATATTGATTGATATTCTACTAACATCACATCCTTGCATACTTGCTGGCTAGCTGCTTCTTCAGAGGTGGAAAATTCAACATCAATGAGGTTAGTCATTAATGCTGCTTAACCAGAATAACTCTTTGGCCTCTTGTTTTCCTTGAAGGAGCCATGTGGTGCTGCATGTCCTTTTGCTCCCTACAAAGTGGATCTTATCCAAGTTGGCCTCTTCCGGATTTCGGGAACAATAACCAGATCCATTAGATCACTAGGCCCTTTTGGCTCTTCATGATGATCAATGAGACGTTCTAAGGATTTTAATGGACCAAAACCTTCATCTTCCTTGGGAGCGTCATGTTCTTTGTCCTCATCAGAGTCCATGGAAACTTCCATAGATTTTGAATAAGCCTCAACTCATGTCTATCCATTGCATGTCCGACATGTCTATCCATTGCATGCTTGATATTGTATACCCATTTGGAGGACACTATTGATTTTCCCTCAGGTCTAGGCACAATCTCCCATACGTCATTCTTCATATTGATTGATATTCTACTAACATCGCATCCTTGCATACTTGCTGGCTAGCTACTTCTTCAGAGGTGGAAAATTCAACATTAATGAGGTTAGCCATTAATGCTGCTTAACCAGAATAACTCTTTGGCCTCTTGTTTTCCTTGAAGGAGCCATGTGGTGCTGCATGTCCTTTTGCTCCCTACAAAGTGGATCTTATCCAAGCTGGCCTCTTCCGGATTTCAGGAACAACAACCAGATCCATTAGATCACTAGGCCCTTTTGGCTCTTCATGGTGATCAATGAGACATTCTAAAGCTTCTAATGGCCCAAAACTTTCTTCTTCCTTGGGAGCATCATGTTCTTTGTCCTCATCAGAGTCCATGGAAACTTTCATAGATTTTGAATAATCCACATTCTCATCAAAGGTCACATCCTTGCTAACTTAAACCTGTTTTTGTCCTGGAACATATATTATATATGCCTTTGATGAACCAATGAATATTCCTTTTTTTCTTGAAGGCTCTAACTTTCTTCTGTTATATTTATACATGACTATAAATAGGACAACCAAATATTCTCAAATTACCAACCTGAGGTTTTTGTCTAGTGGAACGCTTTTTCAGGAGTCTTTTCTTCCAAAATTCGATGAGGACTTCTATTTTGAATGTAGACAACGATCATGGATGCTTCACTCTATAGAAACATAGGCAAGTCTTGATCGTGCATCATTGCCTTGACGGATTCTTCGATCTTTCAACAACTCCATTTTGTTGTGGATTATATGGAACTATCAATTCCCTCTTAATCCCGACTTCTTTGCAAAATTCTACGGGCTCCTTGGAGGTATGTTCTCCTCCATTATCGGAACTTAGGGGATCTTGATCTTCTTTCCCTTCAAGTTTTTGACCTCAACCTTGAATTCTTGGAACTTGTCAAAGACTTCATCTTTCGTTTTCATGAAGTAGATCCACGTCTTGCGAGAAAAATCATCAATAAATGTTACATAGTACAAAGACTCAAAGAGCCTCTAAGATACTTTACTGGCATTGGACCACATACATCAGGATGGACTAGGTCCAAGATTTCCTTGGATTTACTTTCGCTGCTTGGAAAAGGCTTCTTGACATTCTCTCCAAGTGCACATCCTTTACATACTCCATGCTCTTCCTGCAAATCTGAAGTACTTGAAACCATTTATTTTAAGGCAGGCAAAACTCTATAGTGAAGGTGAACATATCTTCTATGTCAAAGCTCACATGGATTAATATCATTATGTACAAGTGCTTGAGTAGGTTGTTTCAAAAGTCTATACAACCTTCCTTCACGAACTCCAATTATTCTAGCGGAATCTATGCTAGAGCCTTTGGGCCAAACAAGAACTTTGCCATCAACAAATGCTACTCTATCTCCTTTATCTTCCAAGCATGAAATAGAAACCAAATTCTTCTTCAAACTTAGTACATATAATATGTTGCTAAGATGAACATTATCACCTGATTCTAGCTCAATGGATGTCTTCCCAATGTCTTTGATTGCATAGCTGTTATTATCTCCAAGTTCCACCTTTTGTGCTAATTTTCTTTCCATTAGACTTGTGAGGTTTCTGGATATCTCGTCATGTGCCTTGAGGCACCACTATCTACTAGCCACAAGTCTTCACTATCTGCAACAGAACTAGTAAGAGCAAAGAAACAGAAGAATTCTTTATTACCTGGATTTCATTCTTAGGTTTCTTTGGAAGTTCTTCAGAATCTGCGCTTCTTTCCCTTTATCTTTCTACCATTTGGTCTTTCTGGACAATCGTGTCTAAAGTGACTGAATTTGTGACATTGATAGCATAGAACTTTTGATATATCTCGCTTTCCTTAAGGGGCAGATCTTTTTTCTTTAGGTTTTCTTCATTCATTTCTTCTTTGGAAACCAAACTTCTTTAAATGTGCAACATATGCTTGAGAGTCACCTTGTTTGGATCTCTGTATCTTTCCTCTTGATATGAGCCTTGATTCTTCTTGAGTACATGGAGTCCATAGTTCATCGAACTTTGGCACATATTCCTGCTGCAAATGAATCCCATTATTCAGGTAAACCATTAAGTGTTGTAGTTACTAGTTCTTTTTCAGGAGTGATTTCATCAATTGCTTGAAGTTAATCTCTCAATTGAGAGATCCTTATGGAATATGAGGCTAGTGTGTCATTCCTTGTATTCTAACATCATGGAGTTCATTCTTCAGACTCATAGCTTGACCAATATTGTTGATAGTGTACATACCAATTAGGGCATCATACATTTTCTTGATAGTGTACAAACCAATTAGGCCATCATACATTTTCTTTGAAGAGTCAAGATTTGCTATATATGGGATCAAATGATTTCTAATGGAATCTTTAATGATACTTCTAGTTGTAATATCATCTTTCTCAAAACTTAATTTCTCTTCATCTTTCTCTGGTTCAGTGACTTTGGCTTTCACAATATCCAAGAGATCTTCTTTTGCAAGGAGAAGATCAATCCTTGTTTTTCAAGCCCTAAAGTTTGTATCTCCTAATTTGTTTTCTGCCTTCATATGGGAACCCATAGTCGTAGACAAGCAAATAGATATAGGGATTCAAGAGTGATCTCTTACCAAAGCTTCTTCAAGAGTGATCTCAATGCCCTTTTCGTCACCAAAGCTCCCATTCCATGTTAATTTTTCAAGTGCAATAGCTACAAGCACAATGTTTTTGAAATATTGGTAATTACTTCTAATGATATAGATCTTTTTTTAACAATTCCAGTTAATCATTAAGCAATTACACTTCAGAAATTCAACCATAAAACCATAAAGACAGTAGAGATCACAATGCACAAAGAGAACACAATATTTACTGCGGGAAAACCCATTTGGGGGAAAACCCCAACAAGCTTTTTCTTAGAGAAATTCTTCAGTTCAACAAGAGATACATGTAACACTGCTAGTCAACTATGAGGTCAAATTGACCAACAAAGTTTATGGTCAAACTTGGTCTCCATCCCTCAAGTCAAGCCTCCAATATGCCTTGCAACTTGGCTTGATTTGATCTTCCCTAGGCTGAAATTCAGCCTCCTAGAAACTGACCAGAAACCCAGAAATTTGGCCTGCCAATCTACCAAGAAATTCGACCTGCCCATGATATGCTGCCCAGAAAATTGCCCAGACACACACGTGTGAGCTAGAGAGAGAGAAACATGATCTTCGTTCTTCTTGTCCTTCGCTTGGATGCCCAGAAACTGTCTTGCTTGTGAGAGGTTGAATGGTGCCTTTGTGGAGGAGGTCTACAAAATTCAATAGAAGTCACTACCACTTAGTGGGATCCTTGTCTTTATGTGTATCTTTTAAAGCATCATATGGGCCTAACATACCTCACTGACATGAAATTTGGACCAAGTGACTTAAGCATGTTGGATGTCTCCTCTGTAGAATTAAAATTCTTCTTAAGAGTCAAGACTGGTCAAGAATTTTTTCACCACCTCTTCCTCTTGTGAAGGAGGCCTCATTTGTTCTCTCATTGTCTTGACATTTTGTAATAGTGATGTAAACTGCCATATGAAGAGGTGCATTCAATTTATTCCAAGGTCCATGTATAGACCTTTGCAACTTGCAGGTATAAGGTGGGGGTGTCTCTTATGAATTTGATCATCTCGGACATATAGTCAACTTTTGCATGAATCTCACCACAATGCGGGTGGTCTATTTCTGCATACCGGAGCATATAATTTATGGATTACGACAAATTCAAGAGCAAATTAAACATCTACCCAGAAATGATCATCCAAAATTAGATGCCTTACCTTAATGACTGTGACCAATGAAGAAGTTTTCCATGATACTCGTGTGTCATTGATATTTTTGGAAGATAAAGCCTCCTCAATCTCCAATAGCTGGTGAAGAAAAAATTAGAATGTGGTGAATCTAGTATTAACTGGTTTGAGCAGCGCCACTTTGGTAAACTTTGTGGTATATAGCTTGTGATTGGTAGTGATTACATAAGAAACTCTAAATTTTGCAGCCATTTTCAATCAGCATGACTGTCCAATCAAGTTTGCCAATATCTTTTAGTGTTCTTCTTTTTCCCATGACAATCCATTGCCCGTAAAAAATAGGCCCCAGATATGGAAAAGACAACCGTGTTCAACATTGTATGATTCAGACAGTCCATCCAACTATCCACACTCTATGTTGCCTTCAGTGGGGCCATCACCTTCTCATGACACGTTTGCACCTTGTCAAATGAAATTGTTTGAAGCTTCTCATAATTAGGTGGCTTATAGTTTGTTGTTCCATCATTAATGGCACAAACCATTTATTCAAATTAGGATGAACGAGCTCCATTAAAAGCGATGTCAGATTTAATAAAGGATATTGCTATTGCAAGATCAAGACCCTCCCTACACTTAACATCAAACACATAAAAATACCTGTCGTCTTAACTCTCTTACTCGATGAACTTGGAATATTTTTGGAATTCTATGATGGAAAATGCTCATCACTAAAATCTTTAGCATTAGATGGTATTGGTTCATCTTTATGGCACAGGGCTTTCTTCTTGGATTCTAATTTTTCCAGCATTTTCTTGATCCCCCGTGCTGCAAGCAAATTTTCAACTTGGTCAGTGCAAATTTGACTACCTTTTGAATCAGCTGGACAAAGTGAGCACTTGATTTTAGTTGCCCCCTTCCACCCTGGGGCACCTTTGTTGTCTCAATGTATTTTGACCTAAGTCACCTAACATGGGACGCTGGGATTCGAGTGTCTCTCATCTTTTTCTTTGAGTATTTTCTCAAAAAAAAATCCATCGGTGAAAACAGAATATTTTCTCATTCTAGAGTCCTCAGAATTGATACTTTCAAGTATCAGCTTGTACAAAAATATGAATTCATATGACTGCTAAAAAACCACAAAGGACCATATATATATGGTTTCAGGAAATATATATTCTCCTAAAAACAGATGTACCTGTCTGTGTCAAGTGACCATTGTTTGATTCTTTTGGCAAACCAAATCCAGCTTCAACCCATTCTGCTTGTTTTGGTAGTGTGCATCTGCTAGCATGTTATGGTCATGAAAAACATTTGTGAAAGAGATAAAGTTGAATGCAGCCTTCTTTATTTGCCTTGCCAAATCATCCAATTAACAATGAATATGTATCTCATCATTCATCCATTTTATGACCAAAGAAGAATCCCTGAATATTTGCAGCCTCATGATATCCATTGCAGCTTTAATAATATGTGAAGAGCTTTCAATTCTGCAATTTTTTTTGTTCCAGTGCCCAGGCAAGCCTTGTACTTGATGAAGTGATCCTTGGAGATACTACGTGGAATTCCATCTTCACCGCTGATGTTTGACTTTCGTAGACACTTTGCATCCTAGATAAAGTCCACATAGCTGATTGTATATCTGGAAAGTAGGAATTTGGTTTCTTTAAAAAAATAGAGCATTTCTTGACAATGATATACCCTATAAGGTTAAACATGGAATTGCTCTATATTCTCTTAGATCCTTTTCTGGAAACCACTCTGAAGACATTCTTCCATTGTGAATCCCCTCCAGATATTTATTGTAGTCAATTTCTTGATATGTTTCCACAAATGTGGGCCATATGAGCAGTAGATGAATAAATGAGGAATAGATTTTGTTTCCCTTGTACACGACATACAATTACTGAGGCCTTGTCTCCCTCTTTTCTCTGAACTGTCCCAAGTTAGGACCTTTTTCCTAAGTGCTAGCTAGAGAAAAAATATTGTTTTCTATTGGTCCTTTATTTTCCAGATTTATAGACCGTGACTACATATCATCTAGACCAGTTGGATCAATTAAAGCTTCATATCCCATTTTTGATGTATACATTCTTGTAGCCTTATTATTTGCACACATCAGAGAGTCCTCTTCATCTCAAATTCTAACATGAATTCTTTTCATCTCATTCAGAGACATTTGCCAATTTTCAGACCAGGCCGCATCTATGCCCAAATATGGGGTTGATTTCCATTCCTGTTGCCATACATTTGTTGTCAATGGGTCTACAATCTGATGAAGTGTATAAAGCCCTTTTCATGAAGATGGTTTTTCAGATTTGATTTAAGAAATTTTGATCTCCACACCCCATAATAGGACCCAGATCCTATCCTTCCATTTTCCTTGTTACCAACTTACTGGGTTAGAAAATATCCATTCGCAGCAAAATCTAGCACCCAAGCTTTGCGCTGACTTCAAACATTCTTGATAGATTTCCATGGGGACCTTATACAATCCAATATTGATGCATGAGCAATGCATTTCTGGAGAGCATAGACTTCCCTTTGAAATGAGGTGCTAGAGGCTCTTTGCAACCGGAGACCCCCTTAAAACATGAATCTGTTTTAAATGCGCCATTCCCCCTTGTTTTTGGCAAGGTTATAGTCCAATCTGTGGCCCTTTTCCTTTTCAACCTAATAATAAGAAATTGCATAAATATTACTCATCTTATCTATGTTTTCCTCTCGATAAGAAATTGCACAAATATTTCTGATCTTATCTAAAGCATATATAAAGATGAAATCATGAAATTGAAACTTGATACGAATGTTGATTTGCTATAGATGGAATACATGTCTCTTAGGTGCATACCACTGTTAACTTTTAGATGTTTCCAGTAAAGTGGAGATATGCACCCAGTATCTTTAACCCCGTATGTTTTAAATGCATAGAGAGGTTTGCATCTGAGTTTTTTTGTATCCCTCTAGGTGTCTAATATATTCTGCATTAAGACGGATCAATGCAAGTGTGAATCTCTCTCATGGAGTTTTTTATTTTTATTTTTATTAAATTTTATATTTTATCTGATTGCATTTTTCTTGGCAAGCAATATCTCAATGTTAATTGTTTCAGATTTACCATTTCGATACCATTATAGGTACTACAATCAATTTTTATGTAGTGTCCCTTAACACCTCAATCCAGACTCTGGACCAGTGATTTTTTAGTCTTTCACAAATACACGTTTCCTATTAGAGTTTGGCATTACTAACCGCAATTATCTTACCATTGCTTTTACTTCTTTGCAGGACCTCAAGTGCTTTGTGTTCTCTCTCATTGGTCTGCACTTCAAAATTAAGCCAATCTAGACATAAATGGTTGCATATACGTGCAGATGCATATTATATGATTTGAAGATTTATATTAAAAAGCACAATGGATCTTTTTGTACTCTAGTAGCTCCGGAAGGACTGATTAACATGGATGTGAAGTCTTTTTTCCAAATATTTATTTGTACTAAAGAGCATAACATGCCTTTCTAATCGAGCAGATATTGATGTACTGAACACGATGTGTATATGGAGTGTGTTTTAAAACATTAGATTTATTCTAGTCCAGTCATTTCTATATTTTTGAGTTTTAGCTTGTCGGTTGATTCGTTTGTGTTCACATGATTCTTTTGTGGCTTCTTAACTGTTGTAATTATCTGGCATTTCAAGTTACATTTTTTGGTGGCGCGTTATGCTGGTTAGACTGGTTTTTAACCTTTCTCTATGAACTGTTTTAATTATTTGGATGGTTTCTAATTCTTAAAGAACTGCTAATTTCAGCTTTCTTCTCGAAACAAAATAAGAACGGAATAAATCATGGATAACCTACTAGTTATTGTTTCATATTAAGCTTTTCTACTTCATGAAGGCTAACAAATTTTCACAACCTGAGCCGAATTTTCCCGGGCATTGTTCTGTACCATTCATTTGTGTCTGTATACTGCATTTTTTCTTTGCGTGGTGTGCACTAGAGGATGCTCCACTGTCATGGAAATGCCCAGATTTTCATACGTCACAGATTTTGTAGGCATTGCCTTGGAAAATGCGGAATCCCGCTTTCTATTTTTCCTTTTTAATGCTACGACATAAAATTGTATTTCAAAATGAATACTGTTTAATGAAAGCCATTTGTTTCCCTTCGAATTCTAAAAATAATCCCAACATGTGAGCTGTGTATGTTACGAAGGATAGGATATTTAAGAGGGAGCAGCTGTATGATAAACTTGCTGTGATTTCAATATATCAAATTATGGGCACCTCAGTTTCTTAATATATCATTAAATATAGAATCTTTTAAGAATTGTATTATCGGTAGTATTGCTGCTTGTCAAGAACAGTGGAGGTCAAGTAATTTTGCCACACGCTTGATAATCTTTTAAGAATTGTATTATCAGCAGTATTATTGCTTGTCAAGAAGAGTGGACGTCAAGTGCTATTCCCATATGCTCGAGGAGAGTTTGTATCTACAATCGTTTTGAAAGACCTTGATTATCAAAATGGAAAGTGTGCATCACTTAATGTCTGAAAGGGATATGAAAGGATAAGAAGAATTTTTTTTGTTGCCCTTTTCAATGGCGCAGGAAAGGATTGTAGATAGTGGAAAAGGTCAAATGGGTTTGGATACATTATGAAAATAATGATATCCGATTTAATTGGAGAGTTGGTATCTAGAATCGTTTTGAAAGACCTTGATAATCAAAATCGAAAGTGTGCATCACTTAATGTCTGAAAGGGATATAGGATAAGAAGAAAACCTTTTTCCATTTCAATGGCGCAGGAAAGGATTGTAGATAGTGGGAAAGGTCAAATGGGTTTGGATACATTGTGAAAATAACGATATCCGATTGTAGTTGGTATAATATAAAACGGTCAAATTAAATAATGTCACGTTTATGGAAGTTGTTTCCAAATACTTTAAAATGTATCCGAATGTAGTTGATATAATATTAAGAGGGCGAATTAAATAATGTTGAGTATGGAAGTTGTTTCCAAATACTATTAAAATGTTAGGTTTATGGCACAGGAAAGGATTGTAGATAGTGGGAAAGGTCAAATGGGTTTTGGATACATTGTGAAAATAACGATATCCGATTGTAGTTGGTATAATATAAAATGGTCAAATTAAATAATGTCACGATTATGGAAGTTGTTTCCAAATACTTTAAAATGTTATTCGAATGTAGTTGATATAATATTAAGAGGGCTAATTAAATAATGTTGAGTATGGAAGTTGTTTCCAAATATTATTAAAATGTTAGGCTTATGGATACATTATTAAAATGTTCAATGGATACACTATTTGCCAATTTATTATAAACAAATATAAATATTGCAAATAATGAACTATGGTATATTATATAACTTTTAAGATTGCATTTCGTTTAACTTGAAAAATTATTGGTCGCATCTTATTTCATGTAGTGAGCTTTGTGTTTAAAGCAATTGTCAAAGAGATCTTTGGAATTTATGGACACTTGGTTGTTTATTTTAGGGTCCTTGGCACTCTTGGCTAGAGTTATCACTCTTACAAGATGGTTAGTGCCATGTGCCTATTGTAGTCAATGGTGACGTATATTGTAGTCAATGGTGACTTATTTTGGATTCAAGGGTGGTTTTACTTTGATATCCCTTTTTGAACTCTGCGTTCTTCTCTAACTAGATCATTGTCGAGGCAACCTAAGTTTAGATTACTTGCAAGTTCCCACTCGACCAAGTTCACTGCCATACATGGGAATAAGAGGCAGAACCTTTATTGCAGTGGAAGATAAATCGAAGTCCAGTAATTTCATGATTTATATGAAGTGTATATTTATCTAATATGTATTAAAAACACTATGTGCCCCACTATGAATGCTTTTATTAATGCTTAACAAATTTTTAACTGTACTTAATGACTTTTTAATCCAGTGTAACTATTTTAGAAAGATTTATCATTTTGCAAATTAAATCGTTATCATTTTTGTATCAAAACCAATTTTGAAATCCTAGTCATTTTCTTTTGTATATATTAGGTTGGGTTTATGTAAGAGAGTACTGATTTACAGTGCTTGGATTTGTGTCTTTTATTATTATTTTTTTACACCAATATTTTTGCGTTACACGTAACTTAATATTGAACCTGTCTTCATTTTTCTTTTGAAAAGATTGAAAATTATTTTACACAAAATTAGATTTAAGAATGCAATAAATTTACAGGAATTTACATAGTTACCATATATTTACTGTTTATAGTGCTATATTTTTTAGTTATTTACTGGAAGTTATAAATGGTGCTACCACTCACTCTTTATGCACTACTTATATTAATGAGGTAAAGGCAAAATGATCCACTTCAAGGACCTAAATTCACATATTACACAAGTTTGAAATAATTTAATTGTTTATTACAAATTGCAAATGATCATGGCTTTTAAACCACTTGCAGCAAATTTCTACACTAATGATATATAATCTTTCATAGTATTTGTAATATTCCATAAATATTAAATAATGAAAACCAATTTCTTTGGCGATGATGATGATGATGATTTTGATCAACTTTTAGTTTCATGTTTTATTTATTAATTTGTTAATTTTTGCACTATTTCTTGTTCGATAATTTTATCTCCTGCTTAGCTTGATTCAATTCAATTTCCTTATTTAGGAAATTGAAGGCTCTTTTCTAATACTTGTTCTTGCTACATCACTACCTACCTCTTCACTACACTTTTCATTCTATGTAGGGTTGCTAATTTTGATTGGTTTGCATTGACTGCTTTGTGGAATTTGTATATGACGACAAGTTCAATCAAAAAACATTTTATCCAACACGGTGTAGGATGTAGGCCTTTAAACCTCATTTACATATCTTATGAATTTACCTTGATTTTTTCACACATTTTACAACATTGAGCTCCCTGTTCTAGTCATTGATTTTGGTTGAAGGTTTGAAAAGGAATCAAATAACATTTATTGTGAAAATTCAAATATGCTTGACTAGGTCTAATGGTTAACATGTGTTTACTCCCAAAAGGTCACAAGGAAGTGGGGTAGAATATATACACATTGGTAAACATTAGTAGTCAAATTGTTGTGCGGAGGGGTTCCTTATCCCATAAACACGGGAGTCTCATACATCAATTTTGTGTATGGTTTGGCTATGGCCTTAGAATTAGATGATTAAATGATTATAAATTTATATCAAACCATGCATTGCATGATTATAAAAATGATGAATATATAGCAACCTTCAAATTTGGTGTCATAGATGCTTATTATTTCATATAAATAATATTTAATCCAAAATGGACCTACATATTTAGTATATGTTTTAATTGATGCTTGAGAATGGGGAAGATAAAATTTTGGGATTTATATTTGGAATTTTAGGTTAGATTTTGAAATTCACACTAAACAAAAATTGAAAATCCTTTAGATTTTCATTAATGCTTCAAAATGGGCAAGATAAAATTTTGGGATTTATATTGGCATTTTAAGTTAGATTTGGAAATTCATGCTAACAACAAAAACTGAAAATATTCTGTCTTTGATCTTGAGGTCCTTACTACATTCAAAGGGTTGATATATTTATGGTTTATTTACCTCAAATGTGAAGGTTATCCCCCCAACAAGGAATTGACCGAATTCTCTCCTACAGATTCAAGTGGACGCTGCATCTCACTATATTTCACCCATGTTGGGTTAGTAATATATGAGAATCCATAGTGACTTCTAAAAGCATTGGAGAGTCGAAAATATTAACCCTAATTACCAAGGAAGTTAAAACCCTTGTTGAAAGGAGGGAAATGGGTTCAACTTCCATTGTAGTGATTTCCTATTAATTCATAGAACAACAATTGAGAGTAGAGAGATAACATACCATAAGAGACAATATTATGTAAGGCATTGAAGCATAGCTCTATAAGGAGTTCAATATTTTGCCTTGTACTATATTAATTAAGAAAGGCACAATCCTTAATATCTTGATGCCTTTCCCAAAGTAGTCATGTAGTCAAGCACAGGCTCATTCCAACACCTGCAATTTATGTTATGGTGCATCGACCACTAGAATATCCAAAGTGGGTTTCTTTGGGAAATTATGTGCTACAAACTCAATAGATGTTTCCTCGGCTTAGAAAGTCTAATTTGAAGGAGTGTTGCACTTTGTGGATCTTGAGATTGAAATTAGAAGGTTAAAATTGATATGTGCTAGTATGTATCGAAGGATTAAAAATATTTTTTCCCATACTAAAAGCTAGAATGTGTCATAGACTTGGTGGGAAAGTTGCATCAAGGTTGCTAGGCTAGGGGAAGGTTTTCCAATCATTGAGTCATTTAATCATCTAATTCTAAGGCCATAGCCAAACCTTACACAAAATTGGTGTATGAGGCTCCCCTGTTTATGGGATAAGGAGCCCCTCCGCACAACAATTTGACTACTAATGTTTACCAATGTGTATATATTCTACCCCACTTCCTTGTGACCTTTTGGGAGTAAACACATGTTAACCATTAGAACCAGGACAAGAGGATTCTCATTTCCTAGTTTTACCTTATTGAGTATGAAGAGGACAAGAGGATTCATTGACACTACTATTGATAGAGGAAAGGAACCAAAATACACTATGAAGTTCCAAAATCAAGACATTTTGTAGGGAATAAACAAACAAATCCTAGATGTTATTTTCAAGGCATTTGGGTGGCCTTCAGAGTGATGAAAAGAAGGAAAGTTACAGTTTTTAATCCCAATACCACATATGAGGCTTGTGTGTAGGTCCAATGCATAGAATATAATAGGAAAAAGGGACCAAAAAGTGATTTTGAACTAGTGAGATCAACATGGAACTTCCAATAAGGGAGAAAAGAAGAGGAGGAAGGGGACAAATAAGAATATCACGACCACTACACATGTACAAAGACCCTAATAACCATTGACCATTGCGACAACCACATACACACTAAAGAAAAATATTGGAAGTTGCATCCAACATTGAATCCAAAGAACCACAAGCATCAGTAGTCCAAGAAGAAGAAACTTTTAGTTGTGGATGGGGGGAGGAGATAGAAAGCAACTTAATTGTGAATGAGGAATGCGTTTGTACAATAGTTTAGGAGGAGGTGAATGACGAGTAGCAACCATACCAAATTCACAAAGAATAAGGTAGATGCTTCATTTGATTATGGCTCATATGCAAACCTCATTTTAGAGGATTTGGTAAGAAAGCTTGGTTTAGAGATACATGATCATCTTTAGATAGGTGATAAAGAATGTAGAACGAAAAGTCCCTCAATTTTGTAATCTTAGATTTCCTAAATTAGTGAAAATTTTATTAATGAAGTATAAGTATATGTAGCACCATTTGATGTTTGCATGTAGTGTTTGGTAGTCCTTACATATATATGTGAGATGCTATCTTCATGAGAAGGAAAAACCTGAATTGCCTAGTTAAGGATGGTAAATAGTTTATCATTAATGTATGTAAGGGGAAGTCAAAGATCTCTCTACAGACTGTCCACTAAGCTAAGAGAATTATCAACTTATCTACTTCTCTTGATATGGAGCCAAAAAGAAACTAAATCTATGGTTGTGAAAGCATCATTGAAAGGGTGTACAAAAGGATGCAAGTGCTTGGTCGAATATCCTTTATAGAGATACAAAAAAGTGTTAAAGGTTTTGAAAGGTATGCCACCTAGAATGAAAACTAGTACATGATCATTAGGGGAATTTTGAGGTCTAAAATGGGTCTCCTAAGGAAATTATAAAATAATAGTGGAAATAATAAAATAAGGTTAGATTACATCATCAAATTTTAGAGGGAAAAAAAATATTTTTTAAACTCGTATTTTCAACTTATCTCCCTATGGGTTTACTCAAATTTTGAGCAAAACCACTCATTGGATGCAGAATTTGATTCCTCATCCAAGGAGTCCCCATATTGCACACTTTCGATGAGCCTTGCTACATGAAAAATGTGATTGCAATCACGTTTTTTCATGTATTTCTCATTTTTTGTGTAGCAGGGTCCATCGAAAGTATGTAACATGAGTACTCCTTGGATGATGAACCAAAATTTTCATCCAACGAGTACTCTTGCTCGAAATTTGAGTAAAACCTTAGGAAGATAAGTTGAAAATATGAGTTGAAAAGATAGTTTTATTATTTTATTATTTTTTAAACTTTTTACTTTTTTACTCCAAAAATGGTGAATCATCCCCCATGGTTGACATCATCATCTTGAATCCTATTGGTTTTTATATAGTTTATTTTGGTTGTACATTTTTCTTAGGAGGCCCATTTTAGACCTCAAAATTCCCCTAATGACAATCACTATTAGAATCTACTTTACCAAATAAATGGCTATACAAAGAGTGCATATTAGAGCTAGATGAGGTGAATAATGAGTTTCGTGGGAATTGTTGAAGTAAGGAATCATAAAAATAAGTTCCCCCAACATGTGGTTCCCTATTATATTTGTACCAAGTATGAGACTTGGAGTTTGTGCATTGCATATAAAGTTTTGAACAACATCATTCTCAAGAATTGATTCCATTTACCCCAATTGATGACTTGTTAGATTGATTGTAGGATGCAAGGGACTTGCCAAGTTGGATTTGAAATATTGATATCAGCGAGTCTAGATCAAGGAATAAGACACTTGGAAAATTTCCTTCAAGAGCAAGGGAGGATGACATTTTGGTTTAGTTCTATTAGGGAGGGCCACATTGTATATTTGAAGCATGGGTTAGAGACATTGTGGAAACACCAACTGTTAGCAAACGTAAATAAGTGGAGTGTGCCATTGGTAGTCTTCATTGTGGTTGGGGCATGTAATTGGTTGAGGTGTGTTGAAGATTGATCCTACAAAGATAGAGGCCGTCCTTAAATTTCCCTCTCCTGGGACATGCCCAATATATAAAATTGTTCATATCATCATTTCCAATTGTGGCAACACCACTTCATGTCATGACAACTAATGGTAAGAGTTCCTAGTGATATGAATTAGTAGAGAGAATTTATAGAATTGTATGCAATATTATTCAAGCTCCAACCCTAACATTACCTAACTTACGAAATCCTTTTGAAGTGGGAAAAAATGCCAGTGGGTACACAATGGGTCTAGTGTTAAATTAAATGGTTGGGATAGGGGGGAGACAATTTTCTATTAATTAAATCTATTATCGGGAGAAATACTTAACTAACCTACCTATCCCAAGTAACTCTATTCCTTGGTGCACATAGTGAAGAAATGGAAGATTCTTTTTTGGGTGTGGAGACCATTATCCATACCGGTCATCATCCTCTCCAATACTTTTGTTGGACCTTCATTTTGGCATGGTTTCACCCACATTTTTCATTTATGACTACCCATATATATACCCAATTCCTACCATTATAACCTTCAATATGCACATTTTTTGGCTAATACAAGAACCTTGAGCATGGTAAGGTAATTACTAATTGATTAATCCATTTCCTTTGTTTTCAATGTTTTAAAGAGGTTTAAATGAGATTTTGCTAACGATGGTGAATGTTGAGGATTGGTTCCCGTGCCAGATGAAGAATTATTGTTCAAACAACTCAGTTCTTGCTAATGGAGTACAATTCTAGATCATATGCCATAATTTGTCATATTTCCAACTGTCCTGGTGCAAATTGGGCATGCGGGTTTTGTAGATTGGAGGCTTGAGATAGTTTCATGTTATTTCGTTCATGCTAGATGCTCATGAAGAAGCGTGGAGTCTTGGTCAACGATTTGGTCAAATCCCTCTTCATGCATAAACAATTTGGCAGCTCATCAGTGGATCGAGGTTTTCAATATCATTCCTATGAATGAGATTGAATGAGACATATTTAGTTGTCCACAATTTGTTTTTAGCCAACACAATCTTTAAATTTGATCATGATTATAATATAACAACGAACTTGGCTATTTTTGTGACTGTTTCCCCGCGCTGAGACAGGCCAAATGTTGTAGATAGAGGATCTAATTCAAGAAGATTTTGGGTTGTGATTGTTACACTTATGAAGACACAACTCAATTGTTTCAATGCATCCAAAGAACATTCTTACTATTCACAGAGATTGATATTAGAACCGCGAGAATGATATCAACTCTTGCTCCAGATCCAAATCTTGCTCAATCATTTTTGATAAAACAATGTAATCATTTCGTCCTTTAGTCGATGAGATTAGAGTAACTAATCTTATCTATAGTTGGTTTTTTTCCTTATACATATGATATCAAACCTTGCAATAGATATGCAATGGGGAGATATAGAAGGATACATATGTAAAGCCTCTCTTAATATAATAACAATGAGTTTTTATTATTCAATGGCACTATTGTTGGTGTATTGTTGCTTATCTTTATGTATCCCACTTCCAAGGAAGGCATGGCCCTCTTCTTAGGAAGCAATCCTACATTTGTAGATAGTAGACTTATAAAGTTTTCATTTTATTTGTAACTATATTACTTCATGATTATGCATTTCCTTCTCAGCAAGTTTTATTTATAGAATAGTTAGTGATTGGATGAAATACTCGTTAAGGTCATCTACTAAACATCCTTTTGTTCATGCACCAGTATATGGTACCAAATGATTTAGTGAGCTATTAAATATTCATCTCAACTGATGTAGACTTATGGAAACATAGTACATGTGAGGTAAATAACCTTAAGGGTGATGATTACATTGCTTTACCTGAGTCGACTAAGCCCCATTTTCTATATAAAGCTTGAGAGGAACTATTTCCTTTTTTAAGGAGCATTATTAAGTGTGTTTTTAAAGTGCTTTCAATTCTTATGCTTTAAGATAGCTTAGGCTTTAGTCCTGCACATATTGTGCTTGTGCTTTATAAGCTTACGAGCCCCAGATTGATGATTAAATGTCTAGGGTTTATACATATAAATAACCTAACAACTTCCAACCTTGGAGTAAGCTCCAACAAGCATGACATATTAAATGGATTTCATTTATGCAACAATTTCATCAAGTAATTAAAATTAAGAAAGCACTACCAAGAAGTTATGTTCTGAAGATTACTAGTACCAAAACTCACAACACATGTGGCCATTATGCACATGAATCCATTCATTCATGAAGCATACAAAGACGAATATTTAAATATGAGGACTTTAAAGGGGTGTATTTAGCTATTGGGTCAACAAGAACAAACGAACATAGACAACAAAGTTGGTTACCAACTCCAAAATGGGGAAGCTTTGTTTGCCAAGGGAAAAAATAGTATAAATGATATGGGGGGTTTGTACCTCCAAAGTTGTTGGGATTTTCGGTGTTGGGAAGATAATGATAACATGTAGAGGTGTGTTTATTAGGCTAAGATGAAGGAAAAAATAGAGAGGTTTATCATAGGTTGTATGTTGTGTTGTGTTCTTTCTTATTTTCCTTCTTGGATACTCAACATTTGGCCTTTTCTTCCTTTTTATTTGCTAGTCTTCTCTCTTATGATCTCACATTCATGGTTGTTTCTTTCTCTCAACTTCAACTTCTATTTTGATATTTTCCAATGATTCCAATGATTCCGATATTTTATTTTCTTTCTCCCACCACTTTTCTTGCAAGGCTTGTCTCTTAGTAGGAACCCTTATAAAATCTTTCTTTCTTTTCCTTTCCTTCTCATTGAAAATTTCTTACAATTTATTTAGAACCTCTACCTAAGTCATTTCTCATTTATGAGGTTTCTCAACATCTCTTTATTAGTGTTGATAAGGAAAATATACCTTTAGTTCCAACTTTTACCTTGCAACACTTCCCAAGGGTCATACATTTGGGCTCTTTCTAAATCAAAATTGTATGCCATAATATTTTTCCCTTCCATTCTAGCCCAAGTGGAATCTGTTAGCCCATGCATGTTATGGATAAAGGACAGACTATGCACAATCTCTTTTGGTGTTTTATTAAATAGACAATGAATCCATTCAAAGCTATTTGGCATTTATACTTTTAATTAACAACCTATTTAGCACATAGGCTGCCAATTGGTGAGGTGATTGCATGGCACCACCGATCCCATTATATGTAGTATATTTATACAAATACCAATCCCTAATTCTTTTCATCACCTCTAATGCCTCTAGAGATATCCTTGGGTATGGTTTATAGAGAATAAGTTCATAGAGTGGTGCCAAAAAACCACCACAAATAAGTGTATATTAATAATGGTATATATCATTCCATAAATCCTTGTAATAGACATGAATATGAGGCTAATGTGGAGTCAAAGACCAACCTAACCCTATGAATGTGTTAGAAGTGCAAATTACATCTAACAAATAGGATGACATGTATAATTCTAAGTGAAGTTGGAAGGATATAAACCCGCTTTAAACTTTACCTTCATCAATGATTTCATGTAAAATTGGAACCCAACCTAGCTTCACATGAGTTGAATCCTTTTCTCGAAACTTTCTAACCAGGTGTATCCTGATTTTTGGTGTGTGGTTGGGAAGGGTTTATTGCTTAAAATTTTGAAAGTTCTGTCAACTAGAATATCATGGTAGTCATGTTCATGCATGAAATATTTTAGCCAATCATTAATTAAGTGGATATCCACTTTGGATAAATTGTAATAGGCCTAAAGGTTAGGTGAGGTGAAGGATCCATTAATTCTTCCTTGATCATCTAGTACTCTTGTTTTTTGACCTATGTATGCTCAATTAAATATCAAATACATCACTAGTGATTTAGTTATTACAAAGTGGATAAGGGATTTCTTCAGATTTTGTGCTATGGACATGTCTTCTTCTTTCCCTTCATCTAGGTCCTCATTATTCTTGAATCTTTCTCTACTTTCATTTAATCAAAATAGTTCATTGTATTCATGAGCTCCATTAAGGATGGTAGTGTACGCATTTTCTACTAGAACAAGAAATTTGGTATCTCTAGTAGCTTAGGATTCCAAAACTAGTTGTTTACCTTTTGCTAACTTCTTCCTGCTTGGAGACTCTACAGAGGTGAGGCTATGTTCATTAGCTGACATTGTTTCCCTTAAAAACTACATTTGGTAATTGAATTGATCAAAATTTGATTCTTCATGTTACCTTTCCTTTTCAACAACCTTGGGGAAATCTTTGTAGGTTAGCAAAATGAAAGATAGGAAAATCAGGTTTAAATGAAAGAACCACGTAAAATTGCACAAAACAACCACTTAAAATTGCACAAAACAAACAACCTTAGAAACTCATAATAAGAACCACCTTTGAAGGATAGTAATGTTGATCCTAACCTTTAGCAAAATTGTTATCATATTTCTTTCAAAATTTCATGGGGAATTACAATTCAATTTTAAAATTTCCTTTTTATTGGTTTATGTGAAGGGGAAAACAAGAAAATGGAGGTTATCGTAGAAAGATAGTTAAGATCAAAACATGAAAAAATTGATTTTGATGTATGATCAAACTAGTTGAAATATGAAAACAACCATTATTTCAAGTAATTGCTAATGTGAATAAAAATCAACTTAAAATTAAATACTTTGTAGAAGTCGATAATCTACTACTCTATCCTTAGTGGTGATGTTTTGAGAATTATTAAGGAATTACAATTGTCACCGATGAGGATGTCATCAAAGAAAACAAGGACAAATTTTCTGAGATATGGTTTGAGCAGGTGGTTCATAAGGCTCCGAAAAGTAGATGGGGCATTACAAAGACCGAATGGCATGACTAGAAACTCATAATGGCCTTCATGAGTTCGGAAAGTAGTCTTTGGAATTTTGACTTCTTTCATGCGAATTTGGTGGTAGCCTGAACGAAGATCAAGCTTAGTGAAGAATTGAGCCCCATTTAATTCATCCAGCAAATCATCAACAACTGGGATGGGAAATTTATCTTTGACTGTCAACTTATTGAGGGCCCTGAAATCTGGACACATACGCCATTCCCCATCTTTCTTGAGCACCATGACCACTGGTGATGAATAAGGACTAATGCTAGGACGGATGACGCCTGCTTCCAAAAGTTCCTTGATTATTTTTTCTATTTCATTCTTTTGGGCGAACAGATATCTATATGGGTGGACATTTGGTGGTTGGGCCCCTGGGACCAAAGTGATGCTATGATCATGTTCCCCTCTCGAGGGTGGAAGCTCATGAGGCTTGTCAAAGACTGGCAGATGGTTATTTAAGATCTGTTGCATCTCAGGATGAATCGGAAGAGAATTGGGTTCGACGCCCTGGATGGCATTAAGTTGAGCTATAACTCCATGATGGCCCTTTTTTAACAATTTTTCCATCCTATGTGAGCTAATGATAGAGGGAGCTCCCGCTTGGAGTCTGCGGAGGGTATGTGTGTGGTTGTTCTGCTTAAAGCTCATATATAACTCCTAGAAATCCATTGTGATTAGGCCCAGTGTGCGAAGCCATTCAACACCAAGGACAATGTCGCACCCTCCCATGTGGATGGCAAACATGTGGGTCTTTAATTGATAATCCCCCATTTGAAGTTTGACATTTTCACAGCGGCCGTCACATTTCATTGTTCCCCCATCCGCAATTTGGACTTGGAAGTTAGAAACTGCTCGTACAAAACAATGCACTGCTTCTGCGACTCTATGATGGATAAAATTATGTGTACTTCCACTATCAATCAAGACTACCATTGGGTGATGCTTAATAAAACCTCTGGTTTTGAGAGTTTGAGGCGAAGAAATCCCTGCCAAAGCATGTAGCGAAATAACTGGTTCTTTAGGGACATGGTCCTTCTGGTTGTCCTCTTCTTCCTCCTCTGGTTCCTCAAGTGGTGGGGCTTCCTCCGACAAGCTGTGATCAGTAGCATCAATTTGAAAGAATTTGGGCTCCTTGCATTTATGACCGGGGGAGTATTTTTCATCACAGTAGTAACATAATACCTGCTTTATTCTTTCTACCATTTCTGCAGGTGACACCTTTTGAACCTTAAGTGTTTGGGTAGTGCTGTGAGCCTGTGGGGGGCGACCCTTGGAGGTGGAATTTGGGCAATTGTACTGGGCCGCTAACGCACGTTCAACTTCACGAGCTACCTTGCAAGCCTTCGACCATGTGGGAGGGTGGTGCAGTCGGACGTGAGATTGTATGGCCTCTTTAAGACCATTGATAAAACATTTTGTGTAGAACTCATCTTGTAGACCTAAAGTGCGGAAAGCTAAGGCTTCAAAGGCTGTAATATATTCATCCACTGTGCTAGTTTGTCGGAGCTTAGTGAGACGACCCAAAAAAGTAGAGTCATGGTCAAAGCGTTCCATAAGAGCTTTTTTGAATGTGTCCCAAGTCAAGGGCCTTCCATTGCAATGTTGATGCCAGTGCCATCTTTCATTGTCCAAGTACATGCTCCCCACCATAAGTTGAGTGGCATTATCCAAAATGTAATTCAGATTGAAATATTGCTCCATTTGTGCTATCCATGCTGCCGGGTGAGAGCCATCAAATTTATGCATATCCAGCTTGGGTGGTCATGGACGGGATTGTTGGTGGGTGCTCTAGAGGTGAAGAGAGTGGCTAGACTCACCCTCACTGTGTTCATTGCCAATATACGCCTCCTCGCGAACTTCCGCCTTGCCTGTAGAGAGTGTTGTAGTTATTTTCGCCAGGTGGTCTTGGATGTCTTTCAAGGATTGTTCAAGTTTGTCGATCTTCTCATTGGCCATAGCTTGAGCTCTAGTTTCTACCATGCACCAATCCGATGTACTTGAAATTTGGGACCGCCTGAATTTTTTTTGGCACTAACAATTGAATGGTACCACCTTGCTCAGCTCGTTGTCCTAATTCTTATGGGCTAAGTCACCAATAAGCGCCCTGGGGGGTCTCAGACTTTTTTTTTTTGGTCTAAAAACTCCTAATGGAGTTTTACTCCTTGCTTAGGAATAATGTAGTCGCCGAATCTCCGAAATGTCAATGCTGCCAAAAGTCCTGTGAAAATCATGCTCAGGTATAAGAACCCACACAACTACTCAGATCTGGATGGCAGATCTGATGGATCTGAGAGATCTGAATGGCTGATCAGAGAGATCTTGAACGACGGAATAGATTGTTGCTACGAATCTGATGGATCTAATAGATCTGAATGGCTGTTCTGATAAATTTGAACGGCGGGACTGATTGCGGCTGCTGCTATAAACCCCCACTTGCGAGATCTGATCTGGCAGAGATTATGCATGATCCAGAGATAGAGAAGGGAACTATGGTCTCGAGGAGTGTCAGGTGCTACAGATCGCAATATACATAAGGGTCTGACAGTAGTACTCAGCCCAATGTTTCAGGGCAATAACTAAGGAGGATCAACCTTACCCTTAGCTGTACAACCCGACTACCCTATCATATGGGCGAGTAATCTCTCCGAGTGCTGTTCTCGGTGTACTGTAGCAGCAAGACGGCCGACGATTTATCTAAGGCGAGGTTTCAAAGGAGCTAGGGGGCTTTCGATATACCCAGAGGGTACTTGGAAGACAGTCTGTGCGTGGTTCTGTCTAATGCGCTACTACTCGAAGGGGTACCCACAGGGGTTACTAGGGAGTCCAACAAGTGTGACCACCTCTGATATTTCCTGCGTGCATGCCTCCCCAAATCCGCAGGTTTATGCGCTCAACGACAGATCTCGTGGTTTAAAGACGCCGGAACACATCTCTAGCCAATTTTTTTTTGCTAAAAATTGGAGATCCCACCGGCCCTGAAAAGTGCTCTGATGCCACTTGTTATGCTCTTAACCTGCAAGATGAAACCAAAATACCAAATATGCGAAGAAATATACCCAGAACATAGAACAGTGAGAAACAACAGCAAGTATTTTATTATTCAGGAAGCAATGTTCACTTGCCTCTTCGAGGGGGAAACCTCCAATAGAGCAGAGCTCGATTACAAAATAAGACACGATGCTCCTCGCAGGGAGTCTCTATCCTTTATATATAATTCGTACATACAATACCATGGTTATTATTAATACCATCTATCTAATACCATGGCCCATTTGCAACTAACTGTGGTCCGTCATTAAATGCGGGTTAACCACTTACAATTATTAATATGGGCTTTATTGACTCTTTACTTAACTATAACTATGACTCGATCCTACTACATAAATAAGGGGGTTAGGGTGGGACCCTAACATTGATGCATAAATCATTTTAACTAAGGAGATATGATTTCTCAATTTTAAACTAAAACATAAAATGCATTTATTACCAAATTCGAAAGGGCAACAAGTTTGAGTTATAGTGCCATGAAACAAGGCCGAGATGGGACACATATTAAAGGGAAATTGATTTGAAATATATGGCACACATCAAATTTAATTTTTAAACAAAAATCACACTTGTGACATTCTACATTTAATGAAGCATATTCTACCAATCACACCCATCTGAAAATTGAGACCCTATGACACTACCATTGAGTAAGTGCAACCCTAACTTTAAAAATATAGGATAATATAGAGATTAAGACATGAATTAATTTTAGAGGTGACCTGACTTGGTCATTGAGATCGATTCTTATGACATGGCATTAATAAAGAGTAAGGTGAACTAGAAAATGAAGCTTGTTAATTGGATCAAGATCTATCTACACTAAGTTAGTGTTGATAGGATCAATTTTAGATATTTGGCAAAATCATCAAAAAATGTTTGAAGAGGAAAAAGCTAAGGCAAGACATTGACCAAGTCCAAAATCCAATAGCATTAAGAGGTTTTAATTTGAATATTGAACCTAATTTAGAAATCGAGGCAAGACGAAAATAACTACGCGAGAAAAAGGCATAATTTTTAGATCTAGAACAATTGAGGAACTAAGCTAGAGAAAATATCAACTTCATTGGTATTTTGAGGAAGTGGAAAAGTTTGAAGGTTGAGAATAAAATAATTAGGAAATTGGAACTCAAGTAGGAGAAGTGAAGAAGAGACCTAATATGAGGATTAAGCCAAATATGAATATTGGGATTCAAAGAGTTTGTGTCATAGAATGAAGAAACCAATTTTTTCTAAATGATAAAGCTCAAGGGGGAAAAAGATACTAAATGAAGCATGAGAACCAATCTAACTTAATAAAAAATTAAAATAATGCAACAAGGTAATAAATATCTAAGGTCTATATACAACTCGAAAAATAGAAGCATGCCCTAACCAATGACAAAAAAGTGGGGCACCGAGTTTTTTTCTCTGAAACTTGGGAGATGGTTGAGGGTTCAACAAATGTTTCAAAATCTATAAATTTCTCATCTCATCCCTATCTAACATTGTCCTAAAGATTTATACTTCCTCACTAGAATTCCTAAATATTTGATAATTCCCCTAGAACATGGGTAATGGAAGATATAATGGTTTTAAGGGATGTAGTTAGGGAAAGGTGTGATGACACTCTTATTCTTATGAAAAGTCCAATTAGCTTTCTCAATGTTTCAACGCAGGTGTTTACATCTCCACCTTGTGGTTGGGGGTTAGGGTTGGCATTTTATTCAACTAGTGACAGTGGGTTTGGGTACTTTCGTTCCTTGTTGGCCCCTAGCCTACAAGGTCATTCCAAATGTGCTAATGATCCGGATTTAAACAGGAACGCAACAAATTACAGAGATAAACATATACACAAAGATGCAGCGGAAATAATACTTCATTTCATTAATGGAAAATACTGAAATATGCTTACAACCATAAATGGAAATAAACCAGCTACGACGATGGTAGCTTATCTCTGAGAAGAGATGTGATGGCTACATGCCTCTGAACTGTGTTACAATGAGGCTCGAAGGCCTATTTATTGTTGAGAAACAATGGAAAACCCTTAACATTCCAAAACCTAACCCTAGGAGATGAAACGCCAAACTGTTGGCCCCGTTTGGGGTAAATTGGTACATCAACTTCCCGGGGTCGTAACTTTGGCATATGATCTCCGTTTGACGCATACAATAGCTCGTTAGAAAGATCTATCCGAGTACTACCATTGTTGGAACAGGAAACATCGGTCCATCGGTCCATTCCATGGACCAATGTTGCCCCTGGATTCCCCAAAAAACGTCGTTTAGGGCCTCAAAACGGCTCCGGAAGTTCAGGACCCGAAAAACTGCTAAAAATAGTAAGTTGTGCTACAATTAAGGAAACTGAAAATGTTGAGAAAGACAATGGTGGGGGTCCAGGTGGACTTGGCAGGTGGCCACCAATATCCACCTCGATCATTCCTCCCCCCTTAGGAAGCAATGGTCCCCATTGCGTTGAGCTCCTCCATGAGATGAGGAAACTTTTGCTGAACTTGTTCCCTGGTGAGCCACTTGCCCTGCTGAAGGAGTTGGCCTGCTTTGACAACTCGATACAGTTGGATATTCTGTTGGCGAGTGTTCTTGATCTGTGTGTCCATGATCCGATCAGTTGCAGCTTGTTCCATGCAATCCAGATTTAATTATGTGGGTTTGAGCTGTTCTGCAATGTCAGATGTGTCTAGCAATGGTGGAAAGTATGGCCGAAGGCGGTCCACATTGAACACTGGGTGCATGCCAAGGAATGGGGGAATGTTGAGCTCAAATGCATTGTCTCCCATAGCCTTAGTAATGGTGTAAGGACCATATCGGAGTGGTCTCAATTTCTGATAGGCTCCAGTAAGGCGTTCCTTTTGCAAATGCAACCAGACTTTGTTGCCCACCTGAAACTTGTGTGGCACCCGGTGTTGATCATGTCGCTGCTTGTACTTGGCATTTGATTTCTCAAGAATGTCATGGACCTGCTGGCGAATATGTTGGATGCGCTCAATGAAGCTGGTGGCCTTATCTGTTTCAGACTGGACATGAGCTGAATTCATGTGAGTAGCTGCAAGTGGCATGGCCACATCAATGGGGCATAGTGGCTGGAATCCCAAACCCACCTGAAAAGGGCTATGGCCAGTGGAGCTGTGAAGAGCTCGGTTGTAGCTGTGCTGAACATAGGGGAGGCTCTCGTCCCATGTGCGTGGATGCTTTGAGTTATACATGCGCAGAATGTGCACAATCATCCTATTGACAACCTCTGTCTGGCCATCAGTTTGAGGATGGAAGGCTGTGGACTTCGTGAGTTTGGTGTCCAGCATTGACCAGAGACTGGACCAAAATGTGCTGAGAAACCGACTGTCCCGATCTGAGATGATAGACTGTGGGATCCCAAAGTGCACCCACACTCGTTCAAAGAAGAGTTTAGCAGTGGCTTCTGCTGTGATATTCTTCTTGCAGGCCATCATAATGGCCATCTTCGAGAACCTGTCGACGACCACAAAAACACAGTCATTTCCATGCTTAGTGGAAGGAAGGCCTGACATGTAATCCATGGAGATGGATTCCCAAGGTCGACTAGGGGTAGGCAACGGGGTATAGAGGCCGTGCTTCTTAATGGTCGGTTTGGCAATGGCACAGGCAGTACATGATCTGATGTACTTCCCAACATCCTGTCGAAGATTCGGCCAATAGAAATAATTTTGCAGTACTGCCACTGTTTTCTCGACCCCGAAATGCCCAGCAGCCCGACTGTAGTGTGCTTCCCAAATCATCTTGGCACGCTCGCTTGAAGGAACACAAAGGTGACCGAGGTGGCATAATAGGGCATCCTGGAGGTGAAAATCTGCAACATGCCGACCCTCCAAGAGTGTCTGGTATGTGTGGCCGAATTCTGGGTCGCTTTTGTAGAGAAGTGGCCAATCAGAAGTCTCGTGCCCACAAGAGTTGAGCACGGTGGTTAACGCCATGATCGGTGGTCGACTGAGGCAATCTGCAACATTATTGGTGCTGCCCTTCTTATACTTGATATTCAAGTGGAACTGTTGCAGGTATGTAGACCACTTCTGATGGCGATCATTCTGCAATTTCCCTTGGGTCTGTATGAACTGCAGGGTCGGTGGTCTGTGTGGATGACCGTTTCCTTCCCCAAAATGTAATGCTTCCATTGTCGGCAGGCCTGTACAATGGAATACATCTCTTTATCATAAGTGGGGTACTTCTGGACTGTGTCTGAAAGTGTTTCACTGTGATATGCCACTGGATGTCCATGTTGAGTAAGGACTGCCCCAATAGCATAGTCAGAGGCATCTGTCTCGACCTCAAATGGTTGTTGTAAATCTGGTAATGCGAGCACTGGTGCCGTGCAGAGGCGATCCTTCAACTCCATGAATGCCTTCTGTTGAGATTCAGACCAAAAGAATTTTGCTTTCGCCCCTCCCTTGGTGACTTGACTCAAGGGCCAAGAAATATGAGAAAACCCCAACACAAACCTGCGGTAGAAGTTGGCAAGACCTAGAAAGCTGCGGAGCTCTGTTAGAGTGGTTGGAGAGGGCCAATCCCGAATGACTTGGATCTTGGCTGGATCGACATGCACCCCCTGTTCATCAATGATGTATCCCAGATACTGAACCTGGGTCATGCCAAAAGTGCATTTCTCCAAATTGGCACATAGCTTGTGTTGCCGCAGTGTTTGGAGAACCTGTCGGATGTGGTGGAGGTGCTCTTCCCAACTCTGGCTGAAGATCAGAATGTCATCCAAGTATACTACTACAAAGGAGTTGGTGAATGGCCGCAAGATGTCATCCATTAGCCTCATAAAGGTTGCAGGAGCATTCGTCAATCCGAAAGGCATGACCAACCATTCGAAGAGGCCCTCCTTGGATTTGAAGGCAGTCTTCCACACATCAGAGGGTTCGATTGGTACCTGGTGATATCCTGACTTCAGATCGATCTTGCTGAAATATTTTGCCCCCTTTAGTTGGTCTAGGAGGTCATCAATCCGCGGGATCGGGTACCTATTACGGACAGTGATCTTGTTCAGCGCCCGATAGTCAATACAGAGTCTCCACGTCCCATCCTTCTTCTGTACCAACACGATCGGGCTCCCACAGGGCGATGAACTCGGACGGATGTGACCTTTCTGCAGGAGCTCCTGAATCTGCCTCTTGATTTCATTATTCTCCAGAACGGAGCGCCGATAAATTGGTCCATTGGGTAGCGGCGCACCTGGGGTCAGATCGATGGAGTGCTTGACTTGACAGTGCAGAGGAACCCCTGCCGGGGAGGTGAAGATGTCCTCGTACTCCTCCACAATCTTGTCCATCTGTAGTTGTTGTGCAGAGGGACCCCGTCTGGAGGCCGCGACCACTGTCTTCTTCTTTCCTTGAGGGCGTATCATCAGGAAAACAAATTTCCTGGTTTTGGAAATGATCTTACTGCATTGTTTTGCAGTAATCAAAGAGATGGCGGCAGGTGGTGCTACCTCTGGTATCCTGAACAACTTATTTCCCAATGTAATAATAACAGCACGGGGCCTTGATTCATACACAGCATGTCGCTTCCACAAGTATGGTTGTCCTAGTAATACATCACAAACTTCAAGGGGAGCAATGTCACACAATACCTCATCCGTGAAGGGCTTGATGTTGTATGGAAGGCGACACTGCTGGCTCACGCGAAGATCTCGTCCTTGGTGAAGCCACCCAATGGTGTATGGTTGTGGATGTGCTGTGGTCGGTAAGCCCAACCGCTTCACGACCTCTGCCGAAATGAGGTTCTTTTTTCTCCCGCTATCAACAATGAACTGTATCGGGGAGCCCTTTACCCACATCTGGGAGTGGAAGAGACGCTCCTCCTCCTCTGGATCTTCGGGTTCATTTTTCTGGATTTTTGCGGTAGCAACAGTGGCGCTGGGATCCGCATCAATGATCTGCTTCCCTTTTTCATACCCCTTATCGGGTTCTGACTCAGAGTCGGAACATGCATCTGATTCTGAAACCTTTAGCTCAGCCACCAGTGACTGCTTGGCCCGACACTCACTTGTGTTGTGAGTGGAGCTCTTATGGAACTCGCACCATTTTCTAGTGTCCTTTCTCGGCTTCGCGGCGCTGTTCTTTGCTTGCAGCTTCGGCTGGTTGTCTTGGGCTATCCCGCCTTGGCTTTGTCCCGTTGTTCTGTGGTTTAGGGGCACCCTTCCCCTGCTTTGGATTCGCAGATCCAAAGTCTCGCTTCTTTTGTTTAAACTTCTGCTCGACCTTGACGGCATATCGGTATGCTACGCCGAGCGAGGGGATGTTTAGGAATTGTATTTCTTCCTGGATGTACTTGTGCAGGCAGCCACGGTATTTGAGTATCAAATGTTGCTCCGAATATTTGATACCCAACTTTGTGCGAAGGGTATGGAAAAGATTGGTGAACTCCGGCATGTCTTGGTCCCTTCCCTGCCGCAGCGTGGTCCACTTTGTGTATTCATCCTCATAGCTTCCAACAAGGTAGTACTGCTCCTTGATGGCATCCCGGAACGAATCCCAGGTGGGTGCGGCTGAAAATAGTGAGCCAGTACTTTCATCCTTCTGCTCGCAGTAGGTTCCCCACCAGTCCTTGACGTGGGGGGCTGCTTTGAGAAGAGCAAAAACAATCTTTTCCCGACTCGAAAATTCATGAACAGAAAAATAACCCTCTAGCAGATTTAACCATTTATCTACGGCATCTGCGTCTATCTGACCCTTGAATATGGGGATTTCAAAATTAACTTGTACCTTAAAGGGTGTGGCGTTTCCAGAGTAGCTGCTGGAAGCCGATGCGTCGCTTCTGGGTAGCCGCTGAAGGATTTGGGCAAAGCTGTCCATCATCGCGTTCCGTTGTCGCTCGAGGGCTTCTTCGAGCAAGATTTTGATGGGATCTCCTGCCCCCTCGTCTTTCTTCTCGTCTGCCATGGGAGGCCGTCGGGATTTGCGAGACTGGTCTTGCAAAGGTTCAACCAGTTCAAGCCCTAACTCCTTATATCCCGACCTTGTTGGGGACATGCAAAAAAAAACAGAGAAAAAGCAGACCGCTCTGATACCACTGATCCGAATTTAAACAGGAACGCAACAAATTACAGAGATAACCATATACACAAAGATGCAGCGGAAATAATACTTCATTTCATTAATGGAAAATACTGAAATATGCTTACAACCAGAAATGGAAATAAACCAGCTAGGGCGATGGTAGCTTATCTCTGAGAAGAGATGTGATGGCTACATGCCTCTGAACTGTGTTACAATGAGGCTCGAAGGCCTATTTATTGTTGAGAAACAATGGAAAACCCTTAACATTCCAAAACCTAACCCTAGGATGAAACGCCAAACTGTGGGCCCCGTTTGGGGTAAATTGGTACATCAACTTCCCGGGGTCGTAACTTTGGCATATGATCTCCGTTTGATGCATACAATAGCTCGTTAGAAAGATCTATCCGAGTACTACCATTGTTGGAATGGGCAACGTCAGTCCATTCCATGGACCCATGTTGCCCCCGGATTCCCCAAAAAACGTCGTTTAGGGCCTCAAAACGGCTCCGGAAGTTCAGGACCCGAAAAACTGCTAAAAATAGTAAGTTGTGCTACAATTAAGGAAACTGAAAATGCTGAGAAAGACAATGGTGGGGGTCCAGGTGGACTTGGCAGGTGGCCACCAATATCCACCTGGATCAGCTAAATTGTGATTTACCATTTGCTTTGTGGTTGTTCCAACAACCTTTTTTCCTTGTGCTACCTTCTCCTTTTGTCTTGGTCGTGCGATGTGTCTATGCCTTATAGTTTCCAAATTTCTTACCACTACGTCGCGCCATGAAAATGCCAAAGTTCACTCTGTCTAGGCGCCAATGTGAAATAGGTTGTGCCAAAATTGCTAACCTATGACTGTTCTTGTGCCTTGTGGTCTTTTGTGGGGCTATATGTTGTCAGACACTAAATTTGTCCCTTTGTTTTCTTCATGTGCTGTGGGCGGTCTGTGGAAACACCAAATTTGGCTCTAGTTGCACCTGCCTTGGAAATACCAAATTATTTTACCTGTGTGTTCAGAATCGCACAATGATGTTCCAAAATTGTTGAGTTATCAATTCTCTTTTGCCCGTTGGTCATTTGTGTTGCCTTGTTGCATGTCGCTCACTTGTTACTTCGTTGATGTTGTGCACTGGGGATGTGCCCTAGAAATTCCAAATCTCGTTCTACGTGCTAGTGCCTTTGAAATGCCAAACTTTTTCCTTCTTCCACTCGATCCTCCTGGTTACGTTCCTTGGTTGCCTTCTTATGATGCAGTTCTCTTTTCGCGTGAAAGGTGGTACGGTATGCGGTCTAGTTGTCCGGTCCACTCAAGATTGGTCGATGGCCATTTGTAGTGTGGCTAGTTCTTAGTTCTCTATTGTCTCACTCGGTAACGCATGAGCAATATGTTGGGTCATGCGTGCTCTCTTTTCATGTGAAAGGTGATGCTGTATGTGATATGTTTTGTTACTTCTACTCGAAGAATAGCTGATGACCATTTGTAGTGTGGCCAACTCTTAGTTCACTATTGTCTCGCTTGATAAGTCATGAGTGGTATGTTGGGTCAAGCACACCTTGGTGGGAGGAACTTTGAATGGTAACCAAAATCCTTTTGGTGGATTGTTGTGGCTCCCTCGCAGGCACTTGTTTTGTTATGCTCTTAACCTGCAAGACGATACCAGAATACCAAATATGCGAAGAAATATACCCAGAACAGAGAACAATGAGAAATAACAACAAGTATTTTATTATTCAGAAAGCAATGTTTACTTGCCTCTTCGAGGGGGCAACCTCCAATAGAGTTGAGCTCAATTACAAAATAAGACACCATGCTCCTTGAGGGGAGTCTCTATCCTTTATATAGGATTCATACATGCAATACCATGGGGCAATACCATGGTTCTTATTAATACCATCTATCTAATACCATGGCCCATTTGCAACTAACTATGGTCCCTTCATTAAATGCGGGTTAACCACTTACAATTATTAATATGGGCTTTATTGACTCTTTACTTAAATATAACTATGACTCGATCCTATTACATAAATAAGGGGGTTAGGGTTGGACCCTAACATGCCCTCCCCCATAAGAATAGCCTTGTCCTCAAGGCTGAAGCTGCGGAAACTACTGAAGGATAGTGGCTGGTTCCCAGGTTGCATCTTCTGGAGAGGTGTCTTTCCATTTGACGAGGACTTCCTTGATCGCGGGTTCCTCCACCTTGCCCTTAGAGAGTGTTTCATTTAAATTCTTTAGCTGCAACACAACATCTTTCAATTGTGATTCAAGGCTGTCAATCCTCTCATTGGCCATAGCTTGAGCTCTAGTTTGTACCATGCACCGATCCGATGTACTTGAAATTTGGGACCGCCCGAAATTTTTGGCCTTAACGATTGAATGCTACCACCTTGCTCAGCTCGTCAACCTAATTCTTATGGGCTAAGTCGCCAATAAGCACCCCGAGGGGTCTCAGAATTGTAGTAGCCGAATCCCAGAAATGTCAACGCTGCCCAAGGTCCTGCGAAAATCACGCCCAGGTATAGGAACCCACACAATTAGTCAGATCTGAATGGCAGATCTGATTGTTGCGATGGCTACAGAGCCCAAACTGCTAGATCTGGATGGCGGATCTGATGGATTTGAGAGATCTCGATGGCTGATCTGATGGATCTGAGAGATCTGAATGGCTGATATGATAGATCTGAACGACGAAATTGATTACTGCTGCAGATCTGATGGATCTGAATGGCTGATATGATAGATCTGAACGGCGGAACTGATTACTGCTACCGCGACAAAACCCCACCTGCGAGATTTGATCTGACAAAGATTATGCGTGATCCAGAGATAGAGAAGGGAACTATGGTCTACAAGAGTGTCAGGTGCTACAGATCGCAATATACATAAGGGTCTGAAAGTAGTACTCGACCCAATTTTTCAGGGCACTAACCAAGGAGGATCAACCGTACACCTAGCTGTACAACCCAACTACCCTATTGCACGCACGAGTAATCTCTCCGAGTGCTGTTCTCGGTGTACTGTAGTAGCAAGACGACCGACGGTTTATCTATGGCGAGGTTTCAAGGGAGCTAGGGGGCTTTCGATATACCCAGAGGGTACTTGGAAGACAGTCCGTGCACGATTCTGTCTAATGCGCTACTACTCGAAGGGGTACCCACAGGGGTTACAAGGGAGTCCAACAAGTGTGACCACCTCTTGTATTTCCTACATGCATGCCTCCCCAAATCCGCAGGTTTATGCGCTCAACGACAGATCCCGTGGTTTAAAGACGCCAGAACACGTCTCTAGCCAAATTTTTTTGGCTAAAAATTGGAGATCCCACTGGCCCTAGAAAGCGCTCTGATACCACTTGTTATGCTCTTAACCTACAAGATGATACCGGGATACCAAACATGTGAAGAAATATACCTAGAACATAGAACAATGAGAAATAATAGCAAGTATTTTATTATTCAGAAAACAATGTTCACTTGCCTCTTCGAGGGGGCAACCTCCAATAGAGCTGAGCTCAATTACAAAATAAGACACCATGCTCCTTGAGGGAAGTCTCTATCCTTTATATAGGATTCATACATGCAATACCATGGGGCAATACCATGGTTCTTATTAATACCATCTATCTAATACCATGGCCCATTTGCAACTAACTGTGGTCCCTTCATTAAATGCGGGTTAACCACTTACAATTATTAATATGGGCTTTATTGACTCTTTACTTAACTATAACTATGACTCGATCCTATTACATAAATAAGGGGGTTAGGGTTGGACCCTAACATATTTATAGTGTTGAGGATTTTCCCTTGAATTTTTAGCGAGATGATGGAAATTGTTTGTGCATGTGAAGGGTACGACTCCACAAAATGAGTTGGCTGTCGGTTCGCCTCAAAATTGGTCATGGGTCAATTGTAGGGTGGCCGGATATGGTGGTTGTCTTGCTTGATAACACATGAGAAACATGTTGGATAAAGTAGACCTTGGTGGGAGGCACTTTGTATGAAAAAACCATTTGGGTGCTCTATGTGGCTCTCTCGCAAGCACTTTTTCTTTATGTGGTTTCGAGAGTTTTTGCCCGAGTTTGTTGTTGGAGGGGTTTTTGTTGGTTGGGAATTTTTGTGAACTATGTGAAGAGTCGAAACAACGTTTATCTTATTTGTGAGGAAAGTTGTTTGCGCGTGCGAAGGGTGTGAGAGCATAGAACAAGTTGGTAGTCGTGTCCTCAAAATTTCCCTCGGGTCAATTATAGGGTGGTTGGATTTGGTGGTTGTCTCGCTTGGTAACACATGAGCTGCATGTTGGATTGAGCAAGCCTTGGTGGGAGGCACTTTGAACGTAAACCCGTTTGGGTAATCGATGTGGCTACCTTGTAGGTGCTTTGTCTCTATGTTCCTTCAAGGATTTTGTTTTGAGTTTGTTGTTGGATGGGATTCGTTGGTTGGCAATTTTGTGCAAATGCTGTGAAGAGTCACAACATTTTTTTTTCATTTGTGATGGAATTTTTTTTGTGCATGTGAAGGGTGTGATGCCATAGAATGAGTTGGAAGTTGCATCCACCTCAAAATTGGCGGTGGATCAATTGTATGGTGGTTAACTATTGGTTTTGTTGGGTTGTATCTCTTGGTAACACATGAGCGATAATTTTGGATCAAACAAACCTTGGTGGGAGGCACATTGAATGAAAACTTGTTTGGCTGATTGATGTGGCTCCCTCACAAGTAGTTTCGTCTCTGTGTGGTTTTGAGGACTTTTTCCCAATTTGAGATTTGAAAGGAACACATCCCCTTTTAGGGGGTAGGATTTTTGATCAGAGTTTTAACTCCCTCCATTGTGTTGGCTCCATTTAATCAAATTTTTTTATATATTGTTTACCTTCTCCTTTATCGGTGAGGCGGGGATAGCTTTTAGTGTGAAAAGTGGGCTAGTAATTGAGCTGTTTGTTCGGGTCTGTCTGAAGATTAGCCTTGGGTAAATTGTAGGATGGTCGATTTTCATCTTCTCTCCATCCCCACTTGGTAACACATGAGTAGTATTGATCCAGGTGGATGTTGGTGTCCACCCGCCTATCCCACTTGGACCCCAAAAACTGTCTCTTTCAGTTTTTCAGTTTCCTTAATTGTAGCACATTTTACTATTTTTGGCATTTTTTCAGGTCCTGAACTTCCGGAGCCATTTTGAGGCACTAAACGACGTTTTTTGGGAAAACGGGGGCCAACATGGGGCATAGATCTTTCTAACGAGGTATCATGCACGTCAAACGAAGATTGTATGCCAAAGTTACAATCTCGGGAAGTTGATGTACCAATTTACCCAAACGAGGCCCATAGTTTGGCGCTTCATCTCCTAGGGTTAGGTTTTTGGATGTTTAGGGTTTTCCATTGTTTCTCAACAATAAATAGGCCTTCGAGCCTCATTGTAACACAGTTCAGAGGCATGTAGCTGCCACATCTCTTCTCAAAGATAAGCTACCATCGCCCAAGCTAGTCTTATTTCCATTATGTTTGTAAGCATATTTCAATATTTGATATTAATGAAATGAAGTGTTGTTTCTACTGCATCTTTGTGTTTATGGTTATATCTGTAATTTTTTGTGTTCTTGTTTAAATCTAGATCAGTGGTATCAGAGCGGTTTTCTCTTTATTTGTTTTTCTATGCATGTCCCCAACGAGGTTGGGATATAAGGAGTTAGGGCTTGAATTGGTCAAACCTTTGCAAGACCAGCCTTGCAAATCTCGATGGCCTCCCATGGCGAAAGAAAAGAAATACGAGGGGGCAGGAGATCCTATCAAAATCTTGCTCGAAGAAGCCCTTGAGTGACAAAGGAACACGATGATGGACAACTTTTCCCAGATCCTTCAGCGGCTACCCAGGGGCGGCGCATCTACTTCCAACAACTACTCTGGAAGTGCCACACCCTTTAAGGTACACGTTAACTTTCATATTCCCATATTTGAGGGTTAGATAGATGTAGACGCTGTAGATAAATGGTTAAATTTACTAGAAGGGTATTTTTCCATTCATGATTTTTCCAGCCAGGAAAAGATAACTTTTTCACTTCTCAAAGAAGCCCCCCACATCAAGGACTGGTGGGAAACCTACTATGAGCAGAAGGATGAAAGTACGACCTCACTGTTTTTAGTCACACCCACTTGGAATTCGTTCCGGGATGCCATCAAGGAGCAGTACTAACCTGTCGGGAGCTACGAGGATAAATACATAAAGTGGACAACACAACGGCAGGGAAGGACCAAGACGTGCCAGAGTTTACCAATATTTTTCATACCCTTTGCACGAAGTTGGGTATCAAGGATTCTAAGAAACATTTGGTACTCAAATACTGTGGCTTCCTACACATGTACATTGAGGACGAGATGGAGTTCCTGGACATCTCCTCACTTGGCACGGCGTACCGATACGCTGTCAAGATCGAGCAAAAGTTTAAACAAAAGAAGCGAGACTTTGGATCCATGAATTTGAAGCACGGGAAAGGCTTCCCCAAACCGCAAAACCAAGGACAAATCTAAGACAGGGTGACCCAAGATAACCCATCGAAGGCGCAAGAAAAGAACAACACCACAAAGTCAAAGAAGGACATAAGAATGTAGTGTGAGTTCCACAAGAACCCCAATCATAACACAAGTGAGTTTCAGACCAAGCAGTTGCTGGTGGCCGAGTTGAAGGCTTCAGAATCAGATGCATGTTCCGACCCTGAGTCAGAACTCGACAAGAGGAATGACAAAGGGAAGAAGATCATTGATGCGGAGACCAGCGCCATTGTTGCCATTTCCAAGATCCAGAAGAATGAGCCCGAAGATCTAAAGGAGGGGAAGCGTCTTTTCCACTCACAAATATGGGTGAAGGATTCGCTATTGCAATTCATTATTGACAGTGGCAGCCAAAAGAACCTCATTTCAGAAGAGGTCGTGAAGCAACTGGGCCTACTAACCATACCACACCTGCAACCGTACAACATCGGGTGGCTTCACCAAGGACGAAATCTCCGAGTTTGCCAACAGTGCTACCTTCCCTAGAGCATCAAGCCCTTCACAGATGAGGTATTGTGTGATGTTGCACCTCTTGATGTTTGTGATGTATTATTAGGCCAATAATACTTGTGGAAGCAACATGCTTTGTATGAGTCAAGGCCTCACACTGTTATTATTTCTTTGGGTAATTCCTTATACAGGCTAGGAAATTCATTTTCTTTCTGGTTCGCTCTCAAAGTAAGGGGAAGATCGTAGCCACATCCATGGCCCCCGGGAAGGGTTCCTCCATGCAGCAAAAGCAGGTGGATACAGACATGAAAGAATACATGAACATCTTCTCCTCACCCATAGGGGTACCGTTGCACTGTCAGGTCAAGTATTCGTTCGATCTGACTCCCTGAGCACCTCTACCCAATGGGCTGATATATCACCGCTCCATTGTGGAAAATTCCAAGTACAAGCAATGACATGATCAACATCGGGTGCCATGCAAGTTTCAGGTGGGCGATAAATTCTGGTTGCATTTGCAGAAAGAACACCTTACAAGAGCCCATCGGAAGGTCATACCACTCCGATATGGTCCTTACAACATTACCAAGGCTGTGGGAAACAATGCTTTGGAGCACATCATTCTCCCATTCCTTGGATTGCATTGACTGTTCAATGTAGACCACCCTCAACCATGCTTCCCACCATTACTAGACATATCAGAGATTGCAGAACAACTCACCAGGGACCAAGTTCAACAGAAGTTTCCCCATCTCATGGAGGCACTCAACGCAATGGGGACCATTGCTTCCTAAGGGGGGAGGAATGATCCAAGTGGATGTTGGTGGCCACCCGCCTATCCCACTTGGACCCCCACAATTATCTCTTTCAGGTTTTCAGTTCCTTAATTGTAGCACAATTTATTATTTTTGGCAGTTTTTCGGGTCCTGAACTTCCAGAGCCGTTTTGAGGCCCTAAACGACGTTTTTTGGGAAAATGGGGGCCAACATTTGCCCATTAGAAAGTTGTAGTCCTCAGATAAATCTTTCTAATGAGGTATTGTGCGTGTCAAACAAAGATCGTATGCCAAAGTTACGACCCTGGGAAGTTGATGTACCAATTTACCCAAACGGGGCCCATAGTTTGGCGCTTCATCTCCTAGGGTTAGGTTTTTGGATGTTTAGGGTTTTCCATTGTTTCTCAACAATAAATAGGTCTTTGAACCTCATTTTAACATAGTTTAGAGGCATGTAGCCGCCACATCTCTTCTCAAAGATAAGCTACCATCGCTCAAGCTAGTCTTATTTCCATTATGTTTGTAAGCATATTTCAGTATTTGATATTAATGAAATGAAGTGTTGTTTCTACTGCATATTTGTGTTTATGGTTATATCTGTAATTTTTTGCGTTCTTGTTTAAATTCGAATCAAGTATGTTGGCCATGCTCGTCTTCAGAGACATAAGTGAACAAGTCCCTTTCCACTCTATGTTGTTAGAGCTGGATGGGTTGCTGTGTGTGGCCCCTTAAGAGGGCTAACCTCTTCACTGTTTGGCTCTTTATGGTGATGATTTATTGTGCTTGTAATCTTTCTATGTTGGCATTGTAGGTTGAGATGCATACATTTAAGAGGAGTGTCTCTCCTTGTTGTAAAGTTAAGGATTGACATTCCTTTCAACATGCACGTCATTCGTGGCTGCGTTGGCTTTGAGGCTTTGATAGATGTGGTGGCCTATATGTTTGATCGAGTGGTTGAATTTTTCCTTACATCTTGGGTGCACAATAGAATTTTGTGGCTTGAAATGTTGAGACACAGGGTGATCAATATATATTGTTTTGATTGTGTGTGTGATTGTGATCCAATGGGGAGGAGGCTCGTTACGTCAATGGTGGGTGCTATCTGGAAGGAATTCGTGGTGGAACGCTTCGACCTCCCTCCTCTGTGTGGAGGTGGATGCAAGTGAAAAGCCTTCACGGTTCAGCTGGTAAGCAAGTGGGGAAAAATCCTGTTGGAGAATGTAACTAGTTTCGGTCTTCATAATTTATACCATTATGTATTTTATGTAAAAAGCAAAAGAAAAGAAAAAGGAAATTATTATTATTTCTTTCTATATAAACATATTCTTCGTGCTTCTAGGTTTGAGTCAAAGAGCCAAAGTCCTATTTTGGACCTATTGTAAAAGAAAAATAAAAAAATAAATTTTAAATGTAATTTCTTAGGACAGAAACCCCTCTAGATGCCAAGTCGGTCTACATGTCAAGTCAACCTTGCTCCAATGGACATGTCTATTCACACCCCTCTGAATTGTATAAATAGAGGGTGGATGGAGCTCATTTGGACACACAATTGGATGGATTTTGTTTTGAAATATCGTAGAGAAGACAAAGAAGAGAAGGAAGGTCGAATTTTGCAAGCAAGGGTTTCTTCTTGGAGTTGGGGTTTGTGGATGATCTATCTCTTGTTACTGATCTCTTGCCGATGAATCTGCTAGAAGGAAGGGAAGTTTTGGCTTGGAATCTAGAGGTGGAATTTCTGTGGTTATGGGTCTTGGATATCTCATTTGATCTGATTCTATAAGAAGATATTTTCCAGGTTTTCCCCTTGGAGGGGTTTTTCCCTAGCTTAGAGCCTATATCTTGTGTTCTGTTGTCTTCTGTGATCTTCATGTTTTTATGGTAATTACTTGATGAAGAAAGAGAACCTAATAATAATGCTGTCATATTCACAAGTAATTATCATGTAATGAAACTATGTTAATAGGTAAAATCCTCTTGATTTCCAGCATGGTATCAGAGCGAGGTTTAGAAAGGAGGCTGAAGATCACTTTCTATTGGCACTTAAAAAAATCAATAACATGAATTTTGGACTCTATCTGAAATTTTTGATTTACAGTGTCAAGACCGTTTTATTGTCGCTCTATGATTTGTATTGATAAGAAGAGTACATAGTCTGCGACATTTCTCTATGGCTCAGTATAACATCACCTCTCTGCGCTCGATGACCTGTTTTATATTTGACAAATCTCTGCGGTAAAGCTTGTATAATCTTTATCTTTATAGATCGTATGGTCTGAGGTCAATAAGGTTCGATAAGCTCAACGTGTAAAGGTCGGCCCACTCTCTCTTATAACAATGATATCCGCGGCTTTATACAGTCTTCAGATATTTTTCGGCATGATTCTCGTGGCTCAATTTTCTGACGTCAATTTCTATAACGATGATGGTCACGATATATGCTTTTAATAAATTGGTGATTCGATTTTTAGTGCGTTGGCTCTATGAACAAAATCTCTATATCTATATGCCACGACGATAAAAAAAAATTGCAAACATGACTCTAAAGAGTCAAGACTTGCATATCTAAAGTTCAATGAAATCTTGAGAATTATGAAGTTAAAAAAGTCTAGGTTTCTGTGATTAAAGATAAACCTTTTGATTGACACTCAAGGAGAACCGGATACTGGCAAGGTGAAACAACAAGGCATATGGTGGTTCATACTCCTTGCAACTTGTATAAGTAACATATAAACTCTCGGTGACCAGATTGAATGTGTGACAATGATATTGTCATGATGAGTATGATAACAAATAGATGATGTTGAAGAAGTCAAACTATACATAATAGAAGAAAGCTTCATCATAGATCTGACCGGAAACGTTATCCTAACATGACTCAAGATTATCGTAAAATGAACAATAGTATTGTATGGTCATTGAATGAAGATGACCTGTTCTCATTAAAAACCGGGACTCTAGAAGCTGAACAATAAAAAAGTTGAGGCACTTGAATTTTGAAGAAATGTTGACCAGAACAAATATCTTCGCAAAGGAAGAAATATAATAATTCGTTTGAAAGGCTTTTTTGAAGTAATAAGAAAGGCTGAGGTACATAGTCAGCGTTTTATGCAAAATTATTATATAGTTAATGATGGATAAAGGGTATTAACCGTCGTTAGGGTTTTTGCAAACATATTTTGTATGATAGAAATTTAGGGTTTGTAAATCTTGGATGAGATCTGGATTAGAAAACTCTAGTAGATATGAAAAACCTTAATCTTATTTCGGTTATTCTCTCTATATAAAAATACTAGTTCTTGATATCTAGGGTTTACAGATAATCTCGGGTATATGGAAAGCGAGGGTTAAATTGGATAAACCCTAGGATGCGACATCAAACCTTAGGGCTGATGTTTCCATTGAAAGTAAAAACCTTATCAAGCGTAAGATCAAGAAATTTAGGGTTTGTATTTAAGAACCCTAGGAATACACCCTCTAAAGTACCATAAAAACTCTAGATTGAGAAAATTGAAATCATGCTTTTGTCTTTGTATATTTTTGGTTGGTTGTACTTGTCAATGGATATTGCAGGTACATGATAAAGGAAGCTAGATGAGAAGGTTGGCAATGCAAAGCAACTCTTGCATATGAGAAGCATGAGGGAAAGAGGGAACTGTAAGGACCCTGAAGGAATTGATGCTAACAAGTTCATTGATGATTAAAAAGAGTAAGCATGCATCATTGCATTTTCTAAAGGAGGCATGACATCAAAGATAGAAGCACATGATAGTAGAAAATTAGAATTTACTTATTTTGATTTTCTTTGAGAAAAATCATCTAATTTAAAGAGAATGAGAAAATTGGAACCATATTGCATATTATTGTTCACCCAAGCATATTCTAACATCATGTTAGAGGGATTCATTTTGCAAAGAGGGATCATAAAGATCCTATAAGAATCAACATTTTAGAAGATTTTTGGTAGCAACATTATGACTGGTATATATTCCATCTAGTATGGAAACAATACTCTTAAAGGAAGAAGGAATGCATATGGTCAAAATTCTAGAAGAAATATCATTCAAAAAGGATGGCTAGAAGATTATATGAAAACCAAAGGTATGCATATTGTAGGCAACTCTTCAAGAAAAGGTTCATATCTATAACAATCTTGCAGAAATAATTGAATATAAAATGTGCTCGATAAGTTTTCCCTATGGATGCATGATGCTAGAAAGAATAAATGTGACATGCTTTGTAATGGAAAGAGATCAAAACTCTCTCACAAGATTGCATGTCATAAATATAACAAATTTGATCAACATCTAGTATATTCGTCAAAAGAAAAAATATAACTTGGTAATTAAGTTCGATCCTTGGGAACTCTGATGCATGATGGAAGATTCATGTGGAAATGAACCATGAGGATGTTGATGCTTTGATAAGAAGGTCATGATGATGAGGTAAGTCTAACATTAACAATCGTTATTGGTTATCTGGTTAACACATTTTTTTGATACCTTGAAGGATATTGCAGGAATATATGAAGAATGTTGAGGCAAGCTCAACATATTTGGCAATTAGTAAGTCAAGACATGTTCATATTGGGGTTAAAAGGTAGTAGTGCGAGAAGCCTTAACCCGAAGGTCAAGTTTGTACAACAACAAGGAGATCACTTTCATGAAGAAGCTATGATCAACTTGAAGTTTGGAAAGGCTCCATATAAAGCCTCTATTGATGATGACAAGATGAAAGTGATGTGAAAGATTGATGACCTGAATCCTGTTACAAGATTGAAGGAAGAAGATGGGTCCATGATACCTAGGAAGGAAGCAGGCTCGATACAATGAAATGCAAAGCAAAGAGGGATCCATGCAGCTATGAAGAACTGGTAGCTGATAATATTATGGAAACAAGCTCAATAACTTGCAGTTATGACTTCTCAAGTATAAAGTGAAGTCAAGAATTTCCTCTATATTTGAGAGGAAGTAAAAGAGTCTCCTTGAATAGGAGCAAGGATATATTCCCCAATCGAAAGGGAATAATGTTATCCTCTCTGTCTAAGAGGGATTGATGTTGAACATCACATGTGCATTCTCTTCTTTATGTGTCATGCAATTGACCAGAACTAACAACCATAAGTCTAAGTGAAGGCCTTGGAGAGAGAATGATGAAGGATTGGATAAGCATCTATGATTTCCGTGAGGATAAAGCCTCTAAGAAAAGAAAGGGACCACCAATCTTTGGGGACAGAACACTTGTCCAAGATAAGAGTGGTCAAAGAGGACTGATATTCTTTGAGGATTCAGGTTTGGAAATCCAAGATAGAATAGTCCTAAAAGGACATAACTTGTGAACATTCTAATGGGGTATGTGCCTTGTAGAGGTAGTGTGGTATCACATGTAAAACCTCCCAGCATAATGATCTTGAATGAAGATGAGCTTGTCTAGTTAGGTCTCAAAGACAATGCTAGTCATAATGTTGACGCTTACAATTGGTTTATCAATCTGACTATTCTTATTAGAATACTTCAGTTTGAGAGTATCCATGGACCTAGTGTACAAATTATGAATACCTCGCTAGTTAAGTGGGAGTGTTGGAGAATGTAACTAGTTTCAGTCTTCATAATTTGTACCATTATGTATTTTATGTAAATAGAAAAAGAAAAGAAAAATAAAACCATTATTATTTCTTTCTAGATAAGCATGTTCTTCATGCTTCTAGGTTTAATTCAAGGAGTCAAATTCCTATTTTTGACCTATCGTAAAAGAAAAAGAAAAGTATTTTTTAAATGTGATTTTTTGGGACAGAAACCCCTCTAGATGCCAAGTCGGCCTTGCCCCAATGGACATGTCTATTTGAACCCCTGTGAATTGTATAAATATTAGGTTGGATGAAGCTCATTTTGACATACACACTTAGATGGTTTTTGGTCTGAAATATTGTAGAGAAGATAAAGAAGATAAGTAAGGTCAAATTATGTAAGAAAGGGTTCCTTCCTGGAGCTAGGGTTTGTGGATGATCTATCTCTTGTTGATGAATCTACTGGAAGGAAAGGAAGTTTTGTCTTGACATCTAGAGGTAGAATTTATGTGGTTATGGGTCTTGGATATGTTATTTGATCTGATTCTATAAGAAGATATTTTCTGGGTTTTCCTCTTGGAGGGGTTTTTGCCTTGGCTTGGAGCCTATATCTTGTGTTATGTTGTCTTCTGTGATCTTCATGTTTTTATGGTAATTTCTTGATGAAGAAAAAAAACCTAATAATAATAATGCTATCAAATTCACAAGTAATTATCAGGTAATTGAAACCGGTTAAGTAAAATCCTCTTGATTTCAAATAATTCCCAGGCTGCTTATACATAGGGAGCAGGGCTACCTGTTCCCTCCTTCTATCAAGATCTATTCTTGTATTGTTTAACGAGGCTATTGAATAGGAATGAATTTGTTTTGAAGAGAGGTTTGAGGGTGATTTTTTCAAATCCCCCTTTTGTCTTTGCACTGATGTTGCTACAAGTGATAAGGATTTCACTATTCCTGTTGGCTGGCGGGTGGTTGCAATCTTCTAGGTGGCCTTGGTGCAATGGTTGGAATGCTTGATGTTGTTTCAAAGAGAGGTAGTGGGGTCGATCATTCTTGTTCCCTTCTTGGGGGGAATTTCTAAGAGAGGTTGTGGGGTTGATCGTTCTTGTTTTATTTCCTTCTTTTGCCTTTGCATCGAGGTCGTTGCAGGCGACATGAAATAGGGCTTCCACAATTGTTGTAGGATGGGTGGACTTCCAATGTTGTTGAAAGTCAACAACGGTTGTTCACCGACTTCCCAACCAAGGGGACATGATCATCGCTTGCCGACACATGCCACGAAGCATCTTCTGTCATATTTCAACCAACTACACCACATGGGGCATGGATAACCAATTCTGCTTCTCCCTAACATATTGCAGGGAGTGCATTTGAATGGGATGTGACACCCAGAAAGACGTTCCCTCGACTGAGGCCTTGAGTGAAAATTACATACAAAAACTCGATGATTCACAAGATTATGAAATTCACACTAAGTATCACATTTTTCTACGTTATTCATCATAACAAGAGCTGAGATATCCATTGCTAAGATTAATTTCCAAATGTTACCAAAAAATCCCCACTCACTGAATAGGGAACCCCCATGACGAATGGATAAAAAACCACTTGATGCGCAATGCATCGCAACAAGAAACAACCCACCTCCCCCTCAAGACATTTTCACTCCATAACCACTCATTAGAGGGAGGCTCAAATAGACAACAAGCTTCCCAAACCCGATACCTTCACAAAAGGGGGGGGGAATGAAAGGAATGGTGACTGATAAGGACTAGGGTGGGTAGTCTAGGAGCTCTTGCTGCTTTTCATCCTTATTGAAGACCTAGCCACAATAGTTCCCCTTTTTATCCATAAATCTAGGGGCCGACAAGAGGAAGGGAAGAAAACAAATATAAAACAAAAAAGGAGGTTAGGGGCTGACTAGAGGAAGGGAAGGAAAAAAATATAAAATAGAAAAGAAAGAGAAGGTGGCTCCTACCCCCTCACAAGATAAGTCTCAAGCAAACAAACAACAAGCTTCCAGAAACCCCTGCCTTAGAAAAAAGAGGGGAACTGCAAGGAACGATGATCGAGAAGGACTGGGGTGGCCACCCTAATGCTTTTCATACTTCCCAAACACCAATCCAAAACAATTCTCGCTTTTCTCCATAAATATAAGGGGTCAAAAGGAGGAAGGGAAGAAAAAATCGTGAAAAGAAAGAGAAACCCAAAGGTCGCCACTCGCTCATAATAGGAGGCTCTAATAGAGAACAAACTTCCTGAACCCCATGCCTTCGCAAAAAGGGGGGAAATGCAAGGAGAAATGATTGAGAAGGACTAGGGTGGCCACCTTGGGAGGTCGCACTGCTTTTCATCCTTTCCGAACACGATTCCATAACAATTCCCCCTTTTCTCTATAAAGTTAGTGGCCAAAAGGAGGAATGGAATAAAAAAATATGAAAGAAAGAGAAACCAAAGGTGTCTACCCACTCATAGGAGGAGGCTAAAAAAGAGAACAAGATTCCCCAAACCCATGCCTTCAAAAAGATGGGGAATTGCAAGGAAATATGATCGAGAATGACTAGGGTGGCCACCTCAAGATCTCACACTGCTTTTCATCCTTCTCGAACACCAATCCACAAAAATTCCCCCTTTTATTCATAAATATAGGGTCCTAAAGGAGGAAGGGAAGAAAAAAAACACGAAAGAAAGAGAAACTAAAGCTATCTACCCACACACAGGAGGAGGATCAAACATAGAACAAGATTTATCAAACCGTGTGACTTCGCAAAAATGGGGGAATGTCAAGGAACGACGATTGAGAAGGACTAGGGTGGCCACCCTGAGAGCTCACATTGCTTTTCATCCTTCCTGAACACCAATCCACAACAATTCCCCTTTTCTCCTTAAAGCTAGGGCCTAAAAGGAAGAAGGGAACAAAACAACATGAAAGAAAGAGAAACAAAAAATGGCTAGCCATGCACAAGAGGAGGCTAAAATAAAGAACCAGTTTCCTAAACTCCATGCCTTTGCAAAAATGGTGGAATTGCAAGGAACGACGATCGAGAAGGACTAGGGTGGCCACCTTAGGAGCTCGCACTGCTTTTCATTCTTCGCGAATACCAATCCAAAACAATTCCCAATTTTCTCCATAAATCTAGGGGCCAAAAGGAAGAAGAGAAGAAAATAACACGAATGAAACAAAACCCAAAGGTGGCTACCCGCTCACAAGAGGAGGCTCAAATAGAGAACAATCTTCCCAAACCTCGTGCCTTTGCAAAAATGGTGGAATTGCAAGGAAAGACGATCGAAAAGGACTAGGGTAGCCACCTCGAGAGCTAGAACTGGTTTTCATCCTTCCCAAACACCAATCCACACCAATTCCCCCTTTTCTCGATAAAACTAGGGGCCAAAAAGAAGAACAAGGGAAGATAAAACATGAAAGAAAGATAATCCAAAGGTGGTTACCCACTAACAAGAGGAGGCTCAAGTAGACAACAACAAGGCAACAAGTGACCCCTCCTACCATATTCAGGCACTTCAAAGAAAACACCACCCGCATAACCCTCACGACAAAAATCCAATTTAGGACGAAGGGGACCAAATTTTGAGCAATGCTAGAAAAACAAAACAATAGTGAAATGACATAAACACCCTTTGATGGTTCAAAATATTCCAATTTGGGATAAAGGGGGCCAAATTTCAAGAAACACTCACAAAATAAAACAACAATGAAACGCCATAACTTCCCTCCAATGGTTCAAAACTGTAACACCCTCCTCCCACATCCACCCAGGTAACCATGCCAACCGGGGTAAACATGAGACGAGAGGCTACTATGATCAGATTCAACCTCCTATGTGACCTTAAGGAAGTGGAATCGACGGAACATCACACACAGTCATCAAACATCATCAACAAAACCCTCAGGAGACAAGTCAGCCACTCAGGTAGCCTGTCACTGGGTCCGACTGTTGTTCTGGATCTCTTAGGCCATAGTTTCTCTCATGCTATGGGCAAGGGGGAGACCAATAACCCTAAGTCACTCTCATAGATTTGCCTGCTGGTGAGCTCCAGTATTGCAGCAATAATGCTACAACTCTTGGGACTCCCTTCTTTACTTTTATCAACCCGGTAGTTCGTAACAAACTTGGAAGCGACGGTGCTGTATGCACAAGTACTAGCTCTTGCCGCAGCTGTCACTTGGTCAGCTGGCACAAGTCCGCTAGGGGCTTAAGCCAACTTCTATGAGCTCTGAGAAGAAGCTTTTTAACTGATGGACGAAAGCTAACTTAAAGAAGGCTGATCTACTTGCAGAAAGAAACTGGAAAGCTAAAAGGAAACGTAAATCCTAGCAAACCCTAATTCTACCAGCTAACCCTACTGATGCAAGAAAGAGGATGCAAGCTACTGAAAGAACTGCCATTGACTTCTAGGAAGGTAAATACATGTATCTAAGCTACTTCTACAGTAACATCCGAAAAACATCTTTTTGTATTTTTGAATAAGTTGCCAGAGTTATTATGCATATGATCTGACTGTTTTTGGCTGTGCAGAGGTGGATGGGTGAGAAGGAATGCTTGGAGGAGCTCAAGAAGGTTCAGAGAGGGTCTAAGGGGTCCCTAACACCCTTCCATAGAGTTTCACCGAGGTTGGCTATCAAGAAACCTCACTCGTGAACCTCTACAGGAAGTCTGTAGGGGTTCTACATGATGTCTGTGATTTTCTACAGGATGTTCAGAAGTGAGATTTTGGTGGATGGATGGAGAGGAAAAGGTGAAGGAGTGAGTGTGGAGGTAGGGTGAGGGTTGGAGATGGTCCAAGACTAGGTGGATGGAGTTGTGGACAGGTGTAGATGGCTGGATTTGGTTCAAAAAAGACTGAAGTAATGTTACACAAAACTAGGGTTATGGAGCAAATGGCAACGTGAGGCAAGGATTCTGAGTAGAGGGTGGAGTGGATGGTGCTGATGGAGAATAAGTAGATGAAGGAGTGGTACAGGTGCTCTGCAAGTCGTTTTTCCAATCTGAACCAACAAAGACTTGTAAATTCAAAGACCTAGTTACGTTGACCTAATCTGTGCTAGCTGTCAGTAAAGAGAATGAACAGAAGTTTGAACTGCAATGAAACCATGTATTCTAACTCATGCAACTAAGCAAGCAAAAGTCTGAACTTGTAACCAACTTCTACACATGAAAATCAAACACTAGTGATTGCATGGCAAAGCAAAATCAGTGTTTTTGTGGGCAGCAAAGTCACCCTGATCCCAGCTCCTGATCCCACTGAGGGAGAGGTGAAACCAGAGATGTTTGATGGCCCTTTTTTGAAGCTTTTCCCTGTTAACAACCTATCAACTAAATCTGAGCATCAGAAGTCTTTCTAACCATTAACAGTGACCTAGTTAATCAACAAACTTTAATTTACTTAACACATAAAGGAGGCCTTAGCACTCGAGTTGGGCCCAACCCCAAGAGCTGTAGGCACCTATAAAGAACTCAGATCAGGTGCCAAGTAAAGCTGCTTCTCATTATTAAAAAATAATCATCATATGAAAGTTGTACAACAGTAGCTACAAGAAAACAGGCTGAGCAAAATGACAGCACTATAGTGCAAAAATACCAACAGTTCCAAAAGTAAACTACGAAGGCTGAGGCCTTCCTATTTGTACAATACGAGGGGGCTAGTAGCCCTCCTAGATTCAAGGGACTCAGCTGTCCCAACTGCTAGTAAACAATCACTCTTCCCAAAACTGCTTGGCTGCCTTTAAAACTCATTTTGGTGGCCTGTGGAGCTCGGAGTTGAGGGTGGAGATTTCGAGGAAGGCCATTTAATGCAAGAGACAACCTCCCTACGAATCCTCACCTCAAGATTGGCTGTCAGCTGACCCATGATTGCTTGGTTTTGCTCCAAAATTTGTCCAAAAATCCTAAAATAACCACGTATTAGCCTCCTAGGTAGAGTGACCACCCTTATTTGTTCAAATAACACAAACATACTAAAAAACATGCATAATCTATGAAAAATGGAGGATTGAACAAGGAAAATTAGGCAAAATGAGCCCGATAAGTTACCCAATTTGGGGGCTCATCATCACCCCCTTGCTAAATCGGTTGCTCATCCTCTGAGCAACTAGTCCAGCTCATCATCCTTGATGGCTTTGACCGCCTCCCTCACGTCCCAGGCCTCTGCTGTGATATCCTCTTCCCGATCGTGGAATCCTACCTTCCTTTCCACTTCCTCCCATTGTCTACCTTCCTCCTCTTCCTTCACTCCTTCTAGCAATCCCAGAAGTAAAGGAGGACTGAATTTCAAGCCAATCCAATTGGCCTGCAAGTTCTGCATCAACTGTTTGTAGAGAGGTACCCTTGCCAAGGCCTCCCTCATCCTAGTGGGAGAGTGGTATTCCCTTATCTTCAAGCTGTGAGGCAGTGTGTTCCACCGCCTTGTGCATGCATGCATACAATTTTCTCCTAACAGTCTCTCCATGTCCTCAAAATGGGCAATGGCTTGAGCCTGTTGCTCAATGTATTTTGGTAGATCCTGAGGACTATTGGCCAAGTGCTGGTGGGCGCTTATCACTGCTGATGGGTCATCTGGCTCTGCTCTAATCATGAGAGGCTCACTGAGCTCTCTGCCTATGATACTGCGGACCTCTGCTGCTCTCTTCTCCTCATGGCTCATCCAAGAGGCCATGGCCATAAGCTGGACATCTCCTATCACCGTGTTAGGATCCCATGCGTTCATGTCCGGAAGGGCAAAGTTGTGCAGGTAGAACTCTAATAATTTGGCCCTATCCTCAGATGAACTACTGCCACATAGAGCTGCAAACTGATGATAATTTTGGAATGGGGTGATGCCCCTTTGAGCCAAGGTATTGATATGAAACTGTAACCACTGATCCTTGAGGTATAGGGCATAGGATTTTGCAGGCTGCCTACACTGCAGAGCTTCCATTGCCCAGCTGGCCATGCAGGCCAGTTGGGCCTCCTTTTCTTGTATCTACTGTTTCAGAGATTGTGTCTCCAATTCTTTTTCCTGTAGCTGCCGATTCAGTATCTCAATTTCTGTCTGCACCCCTTCCTTTCTCTGCTATTCATAAGGGGTATCTGTGGCTATTGTGGGCCCCTCCTGTTGCTGTTGCTCTCCCAAGATATGAGGCCTGTCTTCCTCCCCTTGCCCCTGTGACTGTAGCTGTCATTTGAGCAGCTCATTTTCTTCCTGTAGCCTGACCCGCTGGCTACTCTCCACATGTCGTACCATAGCCAATTCTCTTCTGGCCTCCTTGAGCTGCTCCTCCAGAGGACCTATATCTGCCACTCCCTTGGACTTAGCGATTTTCATCCAAGTGTGGGTCCTCACTCTCTCTTCCTCTAGTGCAAGGAAAAGTGGCACTGTGAATTTCTGAGGAATGATCTTTCCGGCCTCCAAGAAGTTATAGTAGGAGCCCAAGCTGGGCTGGGGGCTAGGTTCCATAATGTGTTCTACCTTTTCTTCCCTTTGAGGTGATTTAGCTACCTCACCCTCCATTGCTTCGGTCTCCTTTAGTCTAGCCAGTGTTTCCTGTAGAATAGTCTCAGCATCCTGTAGAGAGGCCTTTGTGTCCAACATTTTCATTCTCTCCCTCCAGGTGGATGTCTTCGGGCTTCCCCGTTCATAAGTGATGGCTGCCTTGGAGGGGGACCTCTCCTTTGGTGTGGTAGGGGTGTCTACAATGGTGATTGGTTCTTTGGACGGTGGCTGGGGTCTGCCAGTTTTAATCCTCACGCTCCTTCTCGCCTTAAAATATAGTGGAAGCTCCCTCTTTCGCTTCTCCTTCTGCTTGGGAGATGTGCTTAGGGTGGCCATAGCTAAAATCTCAGGTGATTTCTCCTTCTGCTGCCCTTTTCTCAGACTTCCTGTAGAAAGTCCTGTAGTGACCGTTTTCTGGCTTCCTGTAGAAGCAGTTTTCTGGCTTCCTGTAGAAACAGTCTGCCGGCTTCCTGTAGAACCGGTTTTTACTGATTTGGCTTGCTTGGCTGGGGGTGCCTTCTCTTTGACTTGTGCTGTGGTTGCCTTGGGTGTGCCCTTACTTGTTTGGACTTTTTCAGTCCTCTCTGCCCGGGTTTGCAACCGCTTCTCCCTTGGCGTTTGTGTTTTTACTCCACCCACAGCTTTGGCCTCAGCAGCTTGTCCTTTTTCTTGCTTTTCCTCTTGCTTTTCCTGTTGCTTTACCTGTGGCTTTTCCTGTGGTGGTCTGCCCTGGGTTTTCTTACCCTTAGCTTCCTTACCCTTAGTTTTCCTCTCTGCCTCAATATGCTCCTTTTCCTCACTGCTGGATGAAGTGAGTTCTTCGGCCAGAGTCCAGATATCATCATCCTTGGACATATTACGGAAAATCTCCCAGGAGATAGGGACAATATAAGTATGGAGGGCATCTTCTACTAGGAGCTTGATAAGCCCATGATGAGCCAGCTGGTCTGGTGTCCCCTCCTTCAGTTTTGTGCCACACTCAATCAATGAATGTAGGAGGAAGTATGGGATGCTCAATTTTTGTTCTGAGGGCAAATCCATCTTATGCATGAGCTCAGTTAACAAGCGGAAGTGATAACCATACACAATACTGAATCACCCCTCACAGGTAATATATTTCATAATCTGAAGGTTGACCTCGCTCCAAAATGGCTGAAGGGTAGCTCTCTGGACCCAATTCTTATCCTCTGAAAACTGTTTTTCCGGTAGGAAGAATTCCTTTTTGGCCTTCTAACCTAATTTCCTTTCCTATTTATTCCAGGGTATCCCCAATGGCAAATCAGTGACCCAACTAATGAGTTGTGGGGTGAGTTTCAAGGTCAATCCTTTGAAATTTACGGTGGCCAGTGTTTTTGATTTGGGCTGGAGGGACCTTAGGAACTCCTCTGTTATTTCATCATCGTGACCTTGAATTCTGTCACAGAAGGTCATCCAGTTGGCACGGGTAAACAGTTCTACCACCTCGGGAGTTTCCCTCAATTTTCTGGAATCTGAGGGTTCCTTTCTGATAAACCCTCCTGGCATGATGAAAACACTCTGTTTTTGGCTTTAGCTCTGGTTAGAAAGGAAATTTTGATATGGTTTCCTCCTTTGATTCTCAAGATAGGGTTTCTCAGCTGTTTGTATCTCCCCTTTCACCAATTTCTTGGTTATACTACTGCTGTTGCCAAAAACTCGACTTGTCAAACGGAAATTAGGCTCTCACAGACAGGGTGCAGAGCTTGTTTTTCTATTCCATCCACATAACAGTCACAATTTTTTTTTTATATATGCACAAGTGAGCCTTACAGCGGTTTATCGTTCATGGAGAGAATTGGTTAACAGGAACTGTGGAGGAAAATGTGATGTAGCATCATTTGAAATAAATTCAGTGTATCATATAAGCAAACCACTATTCTTGACCCACAGGAAAACTGGTTTTAATTTTTCTCACTTCAAACAAGCTAATTCACCACCTTTTGAAATATCAAGTAGGGGAATGGCGTGTTCGAGCCTACCTCTCTTCGAAATTTCCAATTCCGACGCAGAAGATACGAGTTTCTTTGCTCCGGGAGGGTATGCTATGCTTCTTGTAGAGAGCTTTTCCGGCTTCTGAAGGACGTCACGGTGCTGCTGAGCAAGCCTGGGACGCGGGAAGATTTGAACCGGGTCGAGAAACTCGGGCTAACGAACTGCAGAGGAGGAGGACGCTCACGTTGCTGAAAACCGGTTGTAGGCGTAAATGATAGTGGTTAATGTGAGTGCTTTGGCCGAATGATTTTGAAATACGACACAATTCATGGCGCGGGGGGTGAGGTGTCCAGGGCGATCCGTTAGACAACGTCACGGCCATCATTCCCCGGCGTGTCTCTGATCGCCAATGTCTATCTCCGCCATTACCCACCATCATCCCTGTCAGTGCGCCAATTTCACTTCAAATTTGCTGATTTTCCTTGACTAGACACTTCCCACGTGTCGGCTCCACGTCCTTCTGGCGGAATCAAGCGTAACTGAGCTCGTTCGGATCCCACGAGGCAATTCTACTGGTTGTGGGTGGCCAGTTGACTGGCCATTGCATTCGTTCAATCCGCACCATTCACAGATATGCAGTGTTCATAGTATAGCTTATGCAATTTGACGAAATAAGGTTAGGCACTTACCTGTGTGGCCGTGGACGTGTTTCGCAGGTTTCTGGACGTGAAACGATGGCTTTGCTCACTGCTGCTTCGTGCACAGGCGTTGGAATTCCTTCGTTCATTGGCTGATGCTGGATGCAAGGCTTTCAGGACCCGGTCCTCTGGTGGTGAACGTTGCATGCACAGCCCCGTATTTTCTCAGCTGTCGAGGAGGTGTTCACATTCACGCGGAGCTGGTTGCATGCCTCCTGTGTCGATTTCAACTGCTCTTGACTCCATAGTGTGCGCTCTAGATGGATCAGCTGCTACAGGATTCCTGTAGGATATCCTGTAGCTGCTTCTCCTCCTGGGATGCATGCTGAAATGGGCAAGGCTATAGTCACGGATGAAGGGTCCTATTGAAGCTTTTGACAGGTAGAGTGTGCGAGCTTTTGAACGCTTGATTTGTCCCTTAGGAAAAAAATTCACTCTGAGGAAAACAGGACTTTTTGCATGACTGTGCAGGAATACGGACCAAATTGTGGTAATGGCGGTGGAAAGAGATGAAACAGGTGATGGATGGGAAAGAGGGATGGCTGCAGGCCTCACCAACAAACTCCAAGCTTTAAATCCTTCTCCAGAATCGATTTTGGCCTGCCCAAAGGTTCTACAGGATGTTTCCTGTAGAAATGCAGAACTTCCTGTAGAAAGCCCTGAAACTTCCTGTAGGAGGTTGAATCTTGACCCGAATGTGTCCAAATCCTGGAAAAAGTGAGTGGCCATGGAGGGAGTGTCTGTGAGGATGTCTGGTAGCTTGGGATGGACCCCTGTCCTTGTTTTGCGCGACCTTCTTCATCTGCACTATAATCCCTGCAACCTGCAATAATTTCAAAGATCAAACCTATTTTTTCTTCTTTTTCTTTTTCTTTTTTCCTTTTTTTTGAAAGACAGCAGGGGTGCCTTTATGAGGTTTTCACCCCCACTATCTGCCTTGGGCGCCTCAGAGAGGTTTTCGCCCAAGGATCTTTTTTTTTTTTATTCCATTTTTTATTTTCTGAGAGACAGCTGGGGCGCCTCCATGAGGTTTTCACCCTCACTGCCTGCCCTGGCCGCCTCAGAGAGGTTTTCGTCCAGGGATCTTTTTATTCCTCTTTTTTTTTTTGATGATCAAGGTGTGGCCGAAACAGAGGCAGAACCCTGCTCTATTACCAGCACTGACTTTTCCACAGTTTCAATGAACTCCTGCCTTGAAAGGGGTTTCTTGTAGATTTTCAACCGATGCCCATTGACAAGCATGGGGATGGCTTCCTCATCAATGGTCCTGATAAGGACTGAACCATTGTCATTGCATTTCTCCACTGTATATGGTCCTAACCATCTTGTCCTCAGCTTTCCTTTGAAATCCTTGTATCTTGAGTCATACAGCAGCGCCCAATCTCCCGGCTGGAATTTCTTTTCATTAAGGTGTCGGTCATGCCATATCTTCCTCTGGAGTTGAAATACCTCTGAGTGGAGAAGGGCCTGCATTCTGTGTTCATCTAATCCATTCAGCTGCAACAATATTTCACGTTGAGCATGGCTGAGATCTAGGTCCAGCTGAGCTGCCACCCTCAATGTATTGTACTCGAACTCTATGGACAACAAAGCTTTCTTCCCATAGACCAGCTCATAAGGTGTGAAACCGGTTGTAGTCTTCCAAGTGGTGTTGTAGGCCCAGGTGGCCTCAACCAGGCGATCTGCCCAATCCTTTCTGCTGTTGCTCACAACCTTAGTCAAAATCCCTTCCAATGCTCGATTAGTGACTTCCACCTGCCCATTTGCTTGAGGATGATAGGGGGTGGAAGTCTTGTGCTTGATCTTGTGATGCGCGAGCAAGTCTTCAATCAGGTTGGAGGTGAACTGGCTTCCTTGATCTGTGACTAACTCTCTTGGGTAGCCAAACTTGTAGAAGATATTTTCCCTCAGAAACTCAGCCACCTTTTCTTCTGTTGCTGCTTTGATTGCCTTCGTTTCTGCCCACTTGGTCAGATAGTCGGTGCACACAATGATGTAAGACCATTGCTTTGAAGGAGGGTTGATAGGACCCACAAAATCCATGCCCCACTTCTCAAATGGCTCGAAGGTCACTTGAGGTTGGAGAGGCATTTCATCTCTTGGAGTCGGTTTCCCCATCCTCTGACATCGGTCACACTGGCTGATGTATCTTCTGACATCTTGATGAAGAGTAGGCCAATAGTAGCCTGCCTGTAGAATTTTGAAGGTAGTCCTTTTTGCTGCGAAGTGGCCTCCACAAGGTCCATCATGACAGGTTAGGAGGATGTCAAAGACTTCCTCCTCCCTAACACAACGTCTCAAGATCTGATCTGGGCCAAGTTTAAACAGGTTGCCCCCGATCCAAGTGAATGGGGCACTCTTCCTTACAATTCTGCTCTTCCCTTTTGAGGATAGATGCGAAGGGAACTGCGTTGAGACCAAGTAATTTGCTATATCAGCAAACCATGGAGAGAGTACCGAGATAGCAAACAGATGTTCATCTGGCATCTGGTCATCCACTGTTCCTTCTTCGCCTGCAGGCAAGTCCAATCTAGACAAGAAATCAACAACAACATTTTCCTTACCTGGCTTGTCGACAATCGTCAAATCAAATTGCTGTAACAAAAGTAACCATCTAATAATACGAGCATTGACATCAGGCTTATTCATTAAATATCTAATCGCAGCATGATCAGTGTGTACAATTGTTTGATAACCAGTGATGTAGTGTCTGAACTTGTTTAGGGAATGGACTACAACCAGGAACTATTTCTCGGTTACAGTATAGTTCATTTCTGCGTTGGACAGGTTTTTGCTGACAAAGTATATGGCATATGGGAGTTTCTCCTCAACTTGTCCTAAGGCTGCCCCTATGGCTTTGTTCGAGGCATCAGTGTGGATGTGGAAAGGTAGGGCCCAGTTTGGACCTCTCAAGATCGGGGCGGACACCAGCTTATCTTTCAATTTGTCCAGTGCCCCTTGACAGTTGTCAGTCCATTTAAACTCAACATCTTTCCCTAAGAGTCCAAACAAAGGCGAGGCTAGCTTACTGAAGTCTTTAATGAATCTTCGATAATACCCTGCTAAGCCTAGGAAACTCCGAACATCTCTTACCTTCTGAGGAGGTGGAACCTTTTGGATGATAGCAATTTTGTTAGGATCCACCTGTAACCCTTGGCGAGAAATGGTATGTCCTAGCACGGTCCCTTTAGTCATCAGAAATTCACATTTTTCGGGACTGAGGGACAGGTTCATCTCAATGCACTTGGTTAGAACTTTTCCCAGATTAGTCAATGCTTCTTGGAAGTTGGACCCATAAGGAGTAAAGTCATCCATATAGATTTCTACCGAATCATGGACCAACTCAGAAAAGATGCTTAATACTGCTCTCTGGAAAGTGGCAGGAGCGTTGCATAGCCCAAAGGGAAGGACTCGGTAGGCAAAGGTACCCCAAGGACAGGTGAAGGTGGTTTTATCTTGGTCTTCCGGGCTGATTTGGATCTGGTTATACCCGCTGAACCCATCTAGGAAAGAGAAGAACTTCTTCCCTGCCAGTCCATCCAATACTTGATCTATGAAAGGCAAAGGGAAATGGTCTTTCTTGGTGGCTTTGTTAAGTTCTTGGTAATCTACGCAGATTCTCCATTTCCCGTTCTTCTTGGGCACAAGCACTAGAGGCGAAACCCACTCACTATCGGAGATAGGGTAGATGAATCCTGCATCCAATAATTTTTGCAGTTCTTCTTTGACAATGTCTTTAAGGGCTGGATTCATTCTCCTCTGAGGCTGCCTGACTGGTTTACAATCTTCTTTGATGTAGATGTGATGGGTACAGACTGAAGGATGGACTCCTTTCATCTCCTTATAGCTCCAAGCGAAAGCATCTAAATGATTGTTCAGTAAGTTACACAGCTCCTTCTCCTGGGGAGGAGATAGGGAAGAGCTGATCTTTAAAGTTCTTTCGGGACCAAACTCCACATTCTTAACTCTGGGAGAGGTTGGATCAGTCACACAGAGGTCCACTAAGGTGCTGGCCTGGGCATCTTCCACCAATTCCTCTAAGGATAGTGCACTGGGAGGAGGACTTTGAATCAAAGTCTCAATCAGATCATCCTCAGTTTGAGGGCCTCCCCTAGTGGTTTCTACTGTGCACAATGGTGCAGAGTAGACCTCATCCTCCTCTTCTTCTTCCAACCAGAATGGTAAGTCATGTTCTAGCAGAGGTTGGGCAGGAGGGTATAGGACTAGCTGCTTGGACATAGGACCATTTTTGATGGTCATGTTTCCAGCTCGGCAACTGATGTAAGCATCCGCAGTGGCTAACCAAGGCCTTCCCAAAATGAGGGGGTATCTAGTAAGCTTTGCCTTTGGCTGAAGGACCAAGAAGTCTGCAGGATACTCCCAAGAGTCAACAGAGACCAAGACATCCTCCACAATCCCTTCGGGAGTCACGGTGGAGCGATCTGCCAACTGCAGGACTGTCGAGGTCTTCCTTAAGGAACTCTGAAGGTTGAGTTTAAGCATGGTGTCCCTGGTCATCACATTAATGGCAGCCCCTAGATCAATCAAGGTATGGGGGATAATGGTGCCATTGATGTGGACATCAACTACAGGACTCCCAGGGTCCAAATACTTTGGACAGATTACTTGCCCCAACATTAGATCGGACAGTTGTCCTATGACATTGATAGTCGAGGCATCTCTCTTTCTCCTGCCTGGGTGCCTGAAACACTTCTCCTTAATCAATTTGTTGTATATCGGTACATCTTTGATGGCCTGGAGAAGTGGTATTTTCACACATAACTATTTTAGTTCCCCCAGAAGTTCAGTCTCCTCTGGGTTTGGTTGTGTGGTTACTGTTAGTCGCTTAGGAAAGGGTGGAATGGCTTTGGGTTCACTTTCGTGTTTGTCTTCCTCGTCCTCTGGGGGAGGAGGTTGGCGATCTGGAAGGGTCTTCCCAGATCGCAGGTTGATCTCTTGGATCTCCACAACATAGGTAGGACATGTTGTCTCCCCAGTGTATACCTGCTGGGCCTGTCGGTTGTTGGGGTTCGGGTTCGGTTGGGCAGGCATCTGGGGTTTTCTTGGAGGAGCAGGAGGTAATGGTTGTGGTTGAACCAGTGGTCGAGGCAGAATGGCGGGAGGAGAGTTGTATTGGGGCCTCCACCCTGGTTGAGGTGCATTCCACTGAGGCTGTGGCTGGACATGTGAGTGAAACGAATGAGAAGTGGGTTGAGTATGGTATTGAGGTGGATAAGAGCACAGAGGAGGTGCCGACCAGGAAGGATGAGCAGGGGGACCCCAAGAAGGCATGTGAGCAGATTGGTTGGGGCTATAATAAGCTTGGGATGTCCCTTGCATCCCCTGCTGGTAAGGTCTGGGTCCATGCGGTCTCCTTTGGTTGAGGAAGTAGAGAGGTTCAGTGGGTGCCTCAGTCCCTTGGTACATGGCTTTGAATCCAGGTAAGGTTGGGCATTGGTTTGTGGGGTGGTCCTCCTCACAAACGAAACATACCTCTACTGAGTGCAATGGACACTCGTTCTTAGGGTGCTTCCTCGTACATCTGGGACAGAAAATGGCCAAAGCCCTCTCAGCTTCCTCTTTCTTTTGTTGGATTCAGAAAGTATCAAGTTGCATGGCAATGGTCTGTCTCATCTCACTTTTGAGGTCTTCCATCTGATTAGCAAACTCATGCTTGGAGAAGGTAGTACTAGCTGAAAGCAGATTCCCCCTACCTCTTTTCTGGGCTGCCTTAGAGTGGTTTCTAAACACAGTCTTTATGTCCTCATAAGGTAGTTGGTAAATGTCTCCTCCAGCTAGCATGTGAAGGGTATCTAGAAGGTATTAAGGGACTCCTTGGAGCAGAACCAGCTTTAGAGATTCAGGGTCAAGTGTGCACCTGGCCCGTTTATAGCTGAGTTGGAACCTTTCCTCGTAGTCCTCTAAAGACTCATCATTTCCCATGGTCATCCGAAAGATTTCTCCCTTGGTTTCCTTTGACCTACAGTAATCCTGGTATTTGTTGTTAAAGGCTTGCTGCATCTGAGCCCAAGTAGTGATACTGTTTCTAGGTAACCCCATGAACCAGCGTAATACTACATCCTTGAGGGTAGAGGGAAAGAGTTTCAACTTTTGCTCATCTTCTGTATAGTCATAAGTTCGACCAAGGACAACAAACTCAAACAAGAAGGTATCAGGGTCTTCAGTGGTTAATCCATGGAAATGAGGTAAGGTTGAGGGACTTATGTTCTTCATTTTCATGTCCCCGTTAGTCTCTCGGATGGGGAAGGTACCTTCTATTCTCTCATCATCGTTTCTACCATTTCTGTTGTCAGCCATGGTCTCAAAAGGAATGTTTTCTTGCTCTTCTTCTGTTATAGGATCTTCGTATATCTCAGGAGGTTCACCTATAGGTTCTTCTGGATCACTGCCACCAAAGAAGAGAGAAGGGTGACTCAGTGAAGTGGTGGGGGTGTTGGGTAGGAATTTTCCAGTATTATCTCTGTTCCTACGAGGCATGAAATGATTTTTGGTTGTTTTTGCTTTTTTCTCTGCTTGTACCTGCAAAACTGAAAAAGATGGAATTGCAACTAACTAAAATCTATCTTGCAGAAATGAGAATGCAGAATTGAAATGAAAGAAGGAAAAGACTAATCTATTTTGTTTAAATCAAATTGCGAGAAGGAAATACTAGACTACGCTTGCAAAATTGAAATTCTATTTTATGCTTGCAGAATTGAAAGGTTAATCTATGAAAGCAGGAAATGTCTAATTTACTTCTACAGAAATGAAATTGCAGAATCGAAATGAAATAAACTACTTAGCAGAAGGCGAGAGTAGGAAAATAGAAGAAAAACAGCAATCACAAATACTCTAACGCTTCCCCGGCAACGACGCCAAAAAGAGTGGTGAGCTCCAGTATTGCAGCATTAATGCTACAACTCCTGGGACTCCCTTCTTTACTTTTATCAACCTGGTAGTTCGTAACAAACTTGGAAGCAACGGTGTTGTATGCACAAGTACTAGCTCTTGCCGCAGCTGTCACTTGTTCAGTTGGCACAAGTCCGCTAGGGGCTTAAGCCAAATTCTATGAGCTCTGAGAAGACGCCTTTTAACTGATGGACGAAAGCTAACTTAAAGAAGGCTGATCTACTTGCAGAAAGAAACTGGAAAGCAAAAAGGAAACGTAAATCCTAGCAAACCCTAATTCTACCAGCTAACCCTACTGATGCAAGAAAGAGGATGCAAGCTACTGAAATAACTGCCATTGACTTCTAGGAAGGTAAATACATGTATCTAAGATACTTCTACAGTAACATCTGAAAAACATCTTTTTGTATTTTTGAATAAGTTGCCAGAGTTATTATGCATATGATCTGACTGTTTTTCACTGTGCAGAGGTGGATGGGCAAGAAGGAATGCTTGGAGGATGTCAAGAAGGTTTAGAGAGGGCCTAAGGGGTCCCTAACACCCTTCCATAGAGTTTCACCGAGGTTGGCTATCAAGAAACCTCACTCGTGAGCCTCTACAGGAAGTCTGCAGGGGTTCTACAGGATGTCTGTGATTTTATACAGGATGTTTAGAAGTGAGATTTTGGTGGATGGATGGAGAGTAAAAGGTGAAGGAGTGAGTGTGGAGGTAGGGTGAGGGTTGGAGATGGTCCAGGACTTGGTGGATGGAGTTGTGGACAGGTGTAGATGGCTGGATTTGGTTCAAAGAAGACTGAAGCAATGTTACACAAAACTAGGGTTATGGGAGCAAATGGCAACGTGAGGCAAGGATTCTGAGTAGAGGGTGGAGTGGATGGTGCTAATGGAGAATAAGCAGATGAAGGAGTGGTACAGGTGCTCTGCAAGTCGTTTTTCCAATCTGAACCAACAAAGACTTGTAAATTCAAAGACCTAGTTACGTTGACCTAATATGTGCTAGCTGTTAGTAAAGAGAATGAACAGAAGTTTGAACTGCAATGAAACCATGTATTCTAACTCATGCAACTAAGCAAGCAAAAGTCTGAACTTGTAACCAACTTCTACACATGAAAATCAAACACTAGTGATTGCATGGCAAAGCAAAATCAGTGTTTTTGTGGGCAGCAAAGTCACCCTGATCCCAGCTCCTGATCCCACTTACCAGAGATGTTTGATGGCCCTTTTTTGAAGCTTTTCCCTGTTAACAACCTATCAACTAAATCTGAGCATCAGAAGTCTTTCTAACCATTAACAGTGACCTAGTTAATCAGCAAACTTTAATCTACTTAACAGAAATGTTTTTGCAAATGCATAAAGAACAACTAAAAATACATAAAGGAGGCCTTAGCACTCGGGTTGGGCCCAACCCCAAGAGCTGTAGGCTCCTATAAAGAACTCAGATCTGGTGCCAAGTAAAGCTGCTTCTCATTATTAAAAAATAATCATCATATGAAAGTTGTACAACAGTAGCTACAAGAAAACAGGCTGAGCAAAATGACAGCACTATAGTGCAAAAATACCAACAGTTCCAAAAGTAAACTATGAAGGCTGAGGCCTTCCTATTTTTACAATACGAGGGGGCTAGCAGCCCTCCTAGATTCAAGGGACTCGACTGTCCCAACTGCTAGTAAACAATCACTCTTCCCAAAACTGCTTGGCTGCCTTTAAAACTCGTTTTGGTGGCCTGTGGAGCTCGGAGTTGAGGGTGGAGATTTCGAGGAAGGCCATTTAATGCAAGAGACAACCTCCCTACGAATCCTCACCTCAAGCTTGGCTATCAGCTGACCCATGATTGCTTGGTTTTGCTCCAAAATTTGTCCAAAAATCCTGAAATAACCACGTATTAGCCTCCTAGGTAGAGTGACCACCCTTATTCGTTCAAATAACACAAACATACTAAAAAACATGCATAATCTATGAAAAATGGAGGATTGAACAAGGACAATTAGGCAAAATGAGCCCAATAAGTTACCCAATTTGGGGGCTCATCATCACCCCCCTGCTAAATCGGTTGCTCATCCTCTGAGCAACTAGTCCAGCTCATCATCCTTGATGGCTTTGACCGCCTCCCTCACGTCCCAGGCCTCTGTTGTGATATCCTCTTCCCGGTCGTGGAATCCTGCCTTCCTTTCCACTTCCTCCCATTGTCTACCTTCCTCCTCTTCCTTCACTCCTTCTAGCAATCCCAGAAGTAAAGGAGGACTGAATTTCAAGCCAATCCAATTGGCCTGCAAGTTTTGCATCAACTATTTGTAGAGAGGTACCCTTTCCAAGGCCTCCCTCATCCTAGTGGGAGAGTGGTATTCCCTTATCTTCAAGCTGTGAGGCAGTGTGTTCCACCGCCTTGTGCAGGCATGCATACAGTTTTCTCCCAACAGTCTCTCCATGTCCTCAAAATGGGCAATGGCTTGAGCCTGTTGCTCAATGTATTCTGGTAGATCCTGAGGACTGTTGGCCAAGTGCTGGTGGGCGCTTATCACTGCTGATGGGTCATCTGGCTCTGCTCTGATCATGAGAGGCTCACTGAGCTCTCTGCCTATGATACTGCGGACCTCTGCTGCTCTCTTCTCCTCATGGCTCATCCAAGAGGCCATGGCCATAAGCTGGACATCTCCTATCACCGTGTTAGGATCCCATGCGTTCATGTCCGGAAGGGAAAAGTTGTGCAGGTAGAACTCTGATAATTTGGCCCTATCCTCAGATGAACTACTGCCACATAGAGCTACAAACTGATGATAATTTTGGAATGGGGTGATGCCCCTTTGAGCCAAGGTATTGATCTGAAACTGTAACCACTGATCCTTGAGGTATAGGGCATAGGATTTTGCAAGCTGCCTACACTGCAGAGCTTCCATTGCCCAGTTGGCCATGCAGGCCAGTTGGGCCTCCTTTTCTTGTATCTGCTGTTTCAGAGATTGTGTCTCCAATTCTTTTTCTTGTAGCTGCCGATTCAGTATCTCAATTTCTGTCTACACCCCTTCCTTTCTCTGTTGTTCATAAGGGGTATCTGTGGCTGTTGTGGGCCCCTCCTGTTGTTGTTTCTCTCCCAAGATATGAGGCCTGTCTTCCTCCCCTTTCCCCTGTGACTGTAGTTGTCGTTTGAGTAGCTCATTTTCTTCCTGTAGCCTGACCCGCTAGCTGCTCTCCACATGTCGTACCATAGCCAATTCTCTTCTGGCCTCCTTGAGCTGCTCCTCCAGAGGACCTATATCTGCCACTCCCTTGGACTTAGCAATTTTCATCCAAGTGTGGGTCCTCACCCTCTCTTCCTCTAGTGCAAGGAAAAGTGGCACTGTGAATTTCTGAGGAATGATCTTTTCGGCCTCCAAGAAGTTATAGTAGGAGCCCAAGCTGGGCTGGGGGCTAGGTTCCATAATGTGTTCTACCTTTTCTTCCCTTTGAGGTGATTTAGCTGCCTCACCCTCCATTGCTTCGGTCTCCTTTAGTCTAGCCAGTGTTTCCTGTAGAATAGTCTCAGCATCCTGTAGAGAGGCCTTTGTGTCCAACATTTTCATTCTCTCCCTCCAGGTGGATGTCTTCAGGCTTACCCGTTCATAAGTGATGGCTGCCTTGGAGGGGGACCTCTCCTTTGGTGTGGTAGGGGTGTCTACAATGGTGATTGGTTCTTTGGACGGTGGCTGGGGTCTGCTAGTTTTAATCCTCACGCTCCTTCTCGCCTTAAAATACAGTGGAAGCTCCCTCTTTCGCTTCTCCTTCTGCTTGGGAGATGTGCTTAGGGTGGCCAGCACAGCTGCTGCCTCCCTAGCTAAAATCTCGGGCGATTTCTCCTTCTGCTGCCCTTTTCCCAGACTTCCTGTAGAAAGTCCTGTAGTGACCGTTTTCTGGCTTCCTGTAGAAACAGTCTGCTGGCTTCCTGTAGAACCGGTTTACACTGATTTGGCTTGCTTGGCTGGGGGTGCCTTCTCTTTGACTTGTGCTGTGGTTTCCTTGGGTGTGCCCTTACTTTTTTGGACTTTTTCAGTCCTCTCTGCCCGGGTTTGCAACCGCTTCTCCCTTGGCGTTTGTGTTTTTACTCCACCCATAGCTTTGGCCTTAGCAGCTTGTCCTTTTTCTTGCTTTTCCTGTTGCTTTACCTGTGGCTTTTCTTGTGGTGGTCTGCCCTGGGTTTTCTTACCCTTAGCTTCCTTACCCTTAGTTTTCCTCTCTGTCTCAATATGCTCCTTTTCCTCACTGTTGGATGAAGTGAGTTCTTTGGCCAGAGTCCAGATATCATCATCCTTGGACATATTACGGAAAATATCCCAGGAGATAGGGACAGTATAAGTATGGAGGGCATCTTCTATTAGGATCTTGATAAGCCCATGATGAGCGAGCTGGTCTGGTGTCCCCTCCTTTAGTTTTGTGCCACACTCAATCAATGAATATAGGAGGAAGTAGGGGATGCTCAATTTTTGTTCTGAGGGCAAATCCATCTTATGCCTGAGCTCAGTTAACAAGCGGAAGTGATAACCATACACAATACTGAATCGCCCCTCACAGGTAATATATTTCATAATCTGAAGGCTGACCTCGCTCCAAAATGGCTGAAGGCTGGCTCTCCGGACCCCATTCTTATCCTCTGAAAACTGTTCTTCCGGTAGGAAGAATTCCTTTTTGGCCTTCTGGCCCAATTTCCTTTCCTCTTTATCCTAGGGTATCCCCAATGGCAAATCAGTGACCCAACTAATGAGTTGTGGGGTGAGTTTCAAGGTCAATCCTCTGAAATTTACAGTGGCCAGTGTTTTTGATTTGGGCTGCAGGGACCTTAGGAACTCCTCTGTTATTTCATCATCGTGACCTTGAATTCTGTCACAGAAGGTCATCCAGTTGGCACGGGTAAACAGTTCTACCACCTCGGGAGTTTTCATCAATTTTTTGGAATCTGAGGGTTCCTTTCTGATAAACCCTCCTGGCATGATGAAAACACTCTATTTTTGGCTTGAGCTCTGGTTAGAATGGAAATTCTGATATGGTTTCCTCCTTTGATTCTCAGGACAGGGTTTCTCAGCTGTTTGTATCTCCCCTTTCACCAATTTCCTGGTTATACTACTGCTGCTGCCTAAAACTCGACTTGCCAAAAGGAAATTAGGCTCTCACAGACAGGGTGCAAAGCTTGTTTTTCTATTCCATCCACATAACAATCACAATTTTTTTTTTTTTAATATATGCACAGGTGAGCCTTACAGTGGTTTATCGTTCATGGAGAGAATTGGTTAACAGGAACCGTGGAGGAAAATGTGATGCAACATCATTTGAAAGAAATTCCGTGTATCATATAAGCAAACCACTATTCTTGACCCACAGGCAGACTGGTTTTAATTTTTCCCACTTCAAACAAGCTAATTCACCACCTTTCGAAATATCAAGCAGGGGAATGGCGTGTTCGAGCATACCTCTCTTCGAAATTTTCAATTCCGACGCAGAAGATATGGGTTTCTTTGCTCTGGGAGGGCATGTTGTGCATCCTATAGAGCTCCTTCCCGTAGAGAGCTTTTCAGGCTTCTGGAGGACGTCACGGTGCTGTTGAGCAAGCCTGGGACGTGGGAAGATTTGAACCGGGCCGAGAAACTCGGGCTAACGAACTGCAGAGGAGGAGGACACTCACGTTGCTGAAAACCGGTTGTAGGCGTAAATGACAGTGGTTAATGTGAGTGCTCTGGCCGAATGATTTTGAAATACGGCGCAATTCATGGCGCGGGGGGTGAGGTGTCCAGGCCGAGCCGTTAGACAACGTCACAGCCATCATTCCCCGGCGTGTCTCTGACCGCCAATGTCTATCTCCGCCATTACCCACCGTCATCCCTGTCAGTCCGCCGATTTCACTGCAAATCTGCTGATTTTCCCCGACTGGACACTTCCCACGTGTCGGCTCCACGTCCTTCTGGTGGAATCGAGCGTAACCGAGCTCGTTCGGATCCCACGAGGAAATTCTACTGGCTGTGGGTCGCTAGTTCACTGGCCATTGCATTCGTTCAATCCGCACCATTCACAGATATGCAGTGTTCATAGTATAGCTTATGCAATTTGACGAAATAAGGTTAGGCACTTACCTGTGTGGCCGTGGACGTGTTTCGCAGGTTTCTAGATGTGAAACGATGGCTTTGCTCGCTGCTGCTTTGTGCACAGGTGTTGGAATTCCTTCGTTCATTGGCTGATGCTGGATGCAAGGCTTTCAGGACCCGGTCCTCTGGTGGTGAACGTTGCATGCACGGCCCCGTATTTTCTCAGCTCTCGAGGAGGTGTTCACATTCACACAGAGCTGGTTTCATGCCCCCTGTGTCGATTTCAACTGCTCCTGATTCCATAGTGTGCGCTCTAGATGGATCAGCTGCTACAGGATTCCTGCTCTCATGTAAGCCTTTTAATAGTGGTTGGACAATTCTTCAATCCTCCACGGTAAGTAATTCCTGTAACATATGACTAACAAATTCAATCACATTAGTCACTATATTTTGAGTCAAATGAAATACGTTTGACTAGCAATCAATTGTGCAATGCTAAATGATTTCTAAATCACGGTACTTTTACAAGTACTTAAAGAGCACTAACACTAATCAACCAATGATAAATCACTGCTCACGTGCACACTGCATGAATTTTCACTAAAGACATCCATAATGTACTTCCAGAAGTACCAAAAGAGCACCTAGCTCTCTAACCATCAAAACTGTCAATCACTGCATCCAACAAGAACTGTCTTAGCTCCCACTAAGATGTTCATAAAATTAATAATACAATAAAGGAATTAAAATTTCCAATTACTCCTTATTGAACATTAAACTCATTTCCTGTTAAAAGTGCATAACACATTTCACACAACTATATGTAAAATTTATTTCTAACATAACATATAGCTGATTAGTTATTCCCTTTAGCCATGAAACCACAATGGACTAAAGAATTCCCAACCCATGGGAACTGGTTTCCACAACCAAATCGAGTCATTTTCTCATCTAGACAGTTTCTTTGATAGAGACCTTACCAGGTCTAACATAGAATTCCACTGGCCAACCAGCTCAAGAATTCTAGGGAGAGGAGATCTGGGCAGACAAGTACCATCAACCCTTCCGGGCAGGTAGCTGCCATCAACCCAACTCCGGGCAGACAAGTACCATCAACCCCTCCAGGCAGGTAATTGCCATCAACCCAACTCTGGGCAGACAAGTACCATCAACCCCTCCGGGCAGGTATTGCCATCAACCCAAGCACTTGCAGGTCCTACTCGACCGCAATTACACTGGTCTCGCCAGTAAACGCTATCTGATCCTAACCAGACATAGCGTACACAGGAAAATTCTTTTTCTCTTATGCCATCTAATCCTAACCAGACATAGCATGAATATTTTCTCTTTTAATACTCTTTCTCAAAGTAATTTACACAATGAACCATATGAACATTATCATTAGCACAACAAACATGCATGTATATCATGCATTTACACTTAACCCCCAACATGGGTCCACAACATCAAGATTGATGGGGAACATATCCATCATACACGTTGTATGCATGCAAATTTTCCAAATAACATAATTCATGCATATCATATAACATCATTCTTTCTCATTTATAATTGTATTTCACATTGCAGCAATTTATGTGATGAGTTTTCTTGTTGCCGTTAAGCTACCACTACTTAATCCCATCAGCAACGTTAGTTATAAATATGCATCAGTTAACACGTATTCCATTTCCAAGAATGTTCATGCATACAATATTGTCATGTATAAAAGCATATGCAAATACTCATTAATGTATAAATGTCAACAACCGTTGAGTTAACAATCTAAGCATTTCCAATTTTGCCATAGTCTGTTGTTCCAATTTCAATCATCATTAGTGGAGTATTATCTCACGTTTACTATGGCTAGCTTGGGTCATGCATTGTTAATGTAATTAAACATAATCTCTCTAACATACAAAGATCATAACTCTATATCATAATGACTAATCTTTGTGCATACCATTGCTTATCATATAAGCCTTTCTTTAATGTATACAACCCATATTCCTTTCACTAGAATACTACCAGCATTTCATACAACAAACCACATACCTCTTTCTTAAAGGAAGTCATTTTAATCCTCATTTTTCTATCTTCCGATGTGAGGGTTTCTCCAGATTCCCTTTCAAGAAATTATTAAGGATATCTATCTTTAGGCATAAAAATCAAGATACAAAAACAAAGTTTACTTATCCTTTATGTATCAAAATCAAGCCATCGACACAGCTCATCCAACAAGACAATCTCTCCAAGAGATTATTATTTTCAAAGAAGCTAGCATGACCACTTTCTCTAAGTACACACCGACTTACAATTTCAAAGTCACAATAGCTACTCATATGCAACATGTGTTCTCCTAACACAATTACCTTACTTCAATGCACATAGTTCTTTTCATGAAACAAGTAAGGATTTTGGTTCTTGTATGATCACTATTCTAATGTGTCTTTAAGGAAAGAACCTCTACTTTTATTTTCAAGAAAATTCTCATAAAATCCTGCATCTTCATACATGAAGCATGCATACTCTTAGGATGAGACTATGTTTATGTATATATGTAATATACTCTTTCCTCAAGAAGTTACTTTGGCCATATTTAGCAAGGATTTTATAGACAAGAGACAAGCATTTCACATACAAGACTCACGTGGAGTCTTCCCAATAAGAACTACTTATTTGCTTTATTAAGAAAGCATACAAAATAATCAATCTTTAATTGCATGCTTTAACACATTTTATTTACCAAGAAAATCTAGAAAAGAACCATTCTTTCATTGCATGCATTCAAATACTTCCTCTACTAAGAAATCATATAAACATTCATATGTATTCTTCAAGAAAGTGAGAAAGATACTTATCTTATCCTTGGATCAACATGCATAACTAACAAATTAAACCACCCTTACCGGAAGCAATTGCTCTACTTATGCAATTAGAAACATAATCTCCTAAGTGTCACACATGCACCAGAGTTACCACTTGATGCTAGATGCAACAAATATCATAACACTACTATGTATCCATTTCAGAATAATGACTTCAAGGAGACATTACGAAAATCATTAACAACAACACACTGTAGTTATCATTTTCCAATTCCTTAAGCATGGTCAAGGGAATACTCACATGCACATTAAGCGCTATCTAGTCATTCCCAAACTCTTTTTTTTTTTTTTTTTCCCCATCTCCGTCTGTCCCTACAGCACGGTCTTCTTCCTTTTCCTTGCTTCCATTTCCTTTGGAAGCATCTATAGTTGGGGAAGGTAATTAGAGTTTACTGACAACTGTATTAACACAGGTAGTCTATTTATGAATAATTATCGCATGTAATCAAACCACGAATGGGTCCTAGAAATGTTACCCACTGAACATGCCTTTACAATTAACCTCACACTGAATGCAACATGCATAAGAAATCCATCATTCCCATAGTAGAGATAAATTCAACCATCATTAAATCGAAGCTCGACTGATTTTTATCTCCCAACAAGTAATGATTAACATAAACACATATCATGCTAGTGAATTTCGATTAATTAAAGGGTAACATCATTAAATCTATGAAGACATAAGCATATACTATTCATCATGCATTCTCATGGTGAATAAAATTAAGAACTCTTCTCATAAACAACCGGAACTATAGCACAAGGAGAGTAAGAATCTTCATACACACATTCGTAACATCAATCAACCTTCACTTGTTTACAAATTGTAATAATCTTAAGTCCAATTCAATTAATGCATATAAGTTCTATGGGTTAGTCATACAATACTAACCAATCTCAACTACCAATCGTCTTCATGCATCCATGACAAGATTGAATCAAAGTTAGTTATGACAATCAAATCCCGCTGCTTGACTCATTGCATGTTTTCAATATCTAAAGGGGTTCTTCTAATGTCCTTTTTAAAACAATTTTTCCATCCTATTCAAGGATGTTCCCCCTAATTTTATATTCATGCATTGGCTCATTAAATTGTGTTCGTTGTAATTTCAATCTAGTTCAATATATGCATTGTTGTTATTGCCATATGTGCAAATCAAAAGTTGGTAGTTGGTTGTCACTTCCTCAATGAGTGTTCAATATTGTTCTTAAGTGTAATGAGTGTTCAAATTTTGTTTGTAAGTGCGACAAAAGTTTTCATTGTCTTTTCCTCATCAGGAATCCAATGTTATGAATGTAGTTATGCAACAACTTATTACCTACTTCTCAAAGAAGTTATAAACATGAATCACACCCGTCATGCCAAAAGTAGTGTACGACATAAATGAATATGCGACTGATTAAACTCATACCTGAGTTAATGCCTACTGATGGCGTACCTCAATATCCTTTCCGCTTACCAATTCCCAAAGGCGCCAGTACTGCAACCTTTAGCTCTGATACCACTTGTCACATACCCCGATAACCTCGCAGGTAAAAGTAGGGAGTTAGAAATTAATTTATACAATTACCACAAGTAAATAATCAATTCACAACTCCACAATCATCACTAACCATTAGATATAACATTCACTAATACATCAAGTAAATTACAGTGAAAGACTATAAGTTATATATCCATTTTCATAACCATTAACCATCCATGTGGTAGTGTTCTGACATAAGCTGTCTCATAAATCCTTGCATCCATTACTTAATATCCTTAATCATATTAAATAATCATGCACTAAGACATTATGCTTGCCATAACAAATAAAGAACCATCATCATCAATGACCCATCATCATTATCGGACACATAAGGCAATCACATCAATCACACCATTTGAACACGGATATACCCTGGAAACCCCGTAGGGTGAAAACCAGCAAACGTTTAATCTTCTTATTAAACGCTCGTGAGGGATTTCACCCCTCACTCAATGGCTTATAAGGGATTCCATCCCTTAACCATTGTTATAAAATCATTACAATAAGTTATCATTAAGTTATCATATAACTAGCTACCAGCTAATACAATTTACATACCGCCACTTGCAATCATCCTTGTGGCATAATTATTCTAGCAATGGATAATACTGCAGCTTGGACTTATCTGTATGGACGAATAATCCTTATCCCGTCAATGTTAAACATCACCTTCCTTTGGCACCAACCGTCATGGTGTCCTGTCAATGCTGTTAACAACAAGCTTGGCAACAATATTAGATACATTATCAATAATTTATTACACAACCTTTAAAAAGGATCTTTTATCATCTACTCATCTGCATGAGCAAGCATGTCATAATAACAATCTTGGCGACAAGATTAGCTACAATATGATTCAATCAATAATCAACATCTAAAGAGATCTTTTCATTAGTCTTGCCAGTCCATATTTCCTTTTTAAAACATATCACACATTGCTTATGTTTATATACCAGGTAATTGTACTGCTTCCTTGCACATGTATTCCTTTCTCAAAGTTATATTTCAACAGTTTCACATAGTTTCGCTAACATGCAGTTAACATGCATAGAACACAAACCTGAAGTATGCGAAGCCCACTTTATGGCTCTGCGTTTTCTAATGTTCAGGCAAACTGCCGAGAGAAGCTACCCAGAAGGGCTATATTAGATATATGGAACGTTTCGATTTCCAGAAAAATGAACCTCTTTCAGAAACAACAAAAACAATAGACATTGTGATTGTAAGCAGAGGAAAAGGAAGAGAGAATAACTATTCTGTCTCCCTACAGTAAAATATACACAAAAAGAATCCAGCGATACACTCGAAGCAGAGATCCTCTGACAGTGATCATTTTGTGGAACGAAACCATGATACTTAGAATAACCATGCACACAACCAAAGAATAGCCCGTTTAGGGGATGCATAGAGTACCCACCTGGACAGGGAAGGGATCTATTTGTATATGCTAGAACTTAACTGAATCGCAGTTGACAGGAGCTACGAAGGCGCAACAGTAATGCCTGACAATTTTTATGAAGTGGGTCTTCCATACTCACGCAAGCCGGGAACGAAAGATGGAAACTGAGCTCCTTAACACTGGAGAGGTCGCCACAGATTTGGCTGTTGGAGAGTCCAAGAGGCATGTAGTTGTCGTTGCCAATCAGAAAGGACTGATACTACCACAACGAACCGTGTAGAAGTGATAATAGCTACCTGCTCATCATCGACGAGGTCGTGAGCGATCTGGTGATCCCAGGCACTGTCAGATGAGGGCGACGCCATGTCTTCATCATTAGTTTCAGCAATCTGTTTCCTTTCTCTTTACTCCGCATGGGATTCGAGGTCGTAACCTCCAAACCAATCAAGAAAACCTAAGTACCAGGCCGGCTCTGGACCTCCGAGAATAGCATAGCTCAACCTCCGTCATAAGCCGTATACACATGCATCTTAATCCGTGGCCTCCTATCGTTGCTCATAATAGTTAAGGCGATTTTTACAGCCTGTGCATTGCCATGCAGCCAATAAACCCTAGGCTTGGAAAATCCTTCCCAATGAAAATCCTCCTCCGGCTATATCCATAATGGCCTTCATAAATTCTCCGCCATATCCAAATTCAAGAATCAGTTCTCAATACCAAACATCAGTACCGAATCCAAGAATCGGTTATTACCCGTGGAGAGGACGAATGGGTTCCATGCACCATTCCCAAAATAGTCTCCATAATTAGTTTCATGAATACCAGAAATTAGTTCTTAAACCGATTCGTAATCTTTTAAAGAATTACTATTTACTGTCTAGATTTCACCGAGTTATTTAGGGACATTACATATTCCAACAAAAAATACAAGTAAAGTAATCAATTAGTATTATTTTTAGAATTTAGTTATACTAGGTAATTGTGTAATAATTATTTAATGGTCCTTGGTAAGTTAGATCTTGTTCTTTAGAATATATCATATTTATTATTTAAATGTAATGGTCCATTAAAATGATAAGTTATATAAAATAATATATGTTTATTGAATAATCTATATCTACTAATAATTAATAATACCAAACAAATTGTTAAACCATTATTATTTCTAGAATTTAGTTACATTAGGTAAATCCATAATCTAGGGTTGTTAAAGCTAGGTCTATTAATAATAGTATAACTAATATCATAACTAATCCTTTAAACCTAATGGTCAAATAATCAATATTAGATCAATATTTATTTATTCCAATAAAATATTAAAGGTAACTAAGACCCTAGGTAAATATATTATTACCTACAAGATGAATATCATAATTTAGGGTTGATATACCATAATTAACCTTTAAACTTAATGGTCAAATTTCAAATAATAATCAATATTTATTTATTCCAAAAATATTAAAGTTAACTATGTCATTATTATTTATAAGGTTTAAAACGGGTCTTTTTTAGACATTAGTTTAATTCTAAGGTTAATATATAAAAAAAAATTAATAGTATAAATAATGAAATTATGGAAAAAATCAAATCTAATTATAATATGCCCAATAGTATCATAAACAGGTAAGGTTAATACAATAATTAGCCCGAAACTAATTCATAACTTATTAATGACCCAAACACTCCATAATAACAGGACAAAACTGCCAAAAGAAAAAATAAAGGAGGGGGAAGACAGAAACCCTAAGACCTAAAAAAGGAATGAGGAGGCTAGGAAGACAAGGCTGGGACCCAGCAACTGCTAATCTTCCAGCCATCATCCCTATTAAGATTGTTCGGCCTTTTCTCAATCTCCAGGGCCTCTCTAAATTTGCGATGGTGAAAGTGCGCAATCTTGGCAATGACTTGAGCCTCCTCTATACATACAAGATGCATAGTCTTTCCCGCATGCTCAGCCAGGGCCGAGGACTTGGTCCTCCCATGTCTTAAGTCAGCCGAATGCTCGCTAATCCGCTGATTGATAGAGCGACCAGTCTCACCAATATAAGGGGTCCCACAGGAACAGGGAATGACATCGACGCCCTTCATGTCCTTAGGGTCAATCGGGTCTTTCACAGATCTGAGGGATCCACAGATAGTATTGAGAGGTCTAAAAGTTGCGGGCACATCATACTTCCTTAGAATCCTCGCAATCCTGTCCGTGGTTCCTTGAATGTAAGGAAGGTTCACACCTATGATATGATCATTAGGAATCCTTCGGATAGAAGGCTCCTTCTTGGCCCTGAGGAAGGCTTTTTAATGGACCATTACATTTAAATAATAAATATGATATATTCTAAAGAACAAGATAGTGAAGATCTAACTTACCAAGCACCATTAAATAATTATTACACAATTACCTAGTATAACTAAATTCTAAAAATAATAGTAATTGATTACCTTTACTTGTATTTTTTGTTGGAATAATAATTATATATAGATTAATTAATATATATTATGAGATATAATGACCATTATAATTAAAATATTAATATTATACTATGACTTCTCTTAGTATTTGGGATAATAATAATAATATACCTATTTATTTTTAATGAATTCCTTTATTTACCCAATTTAGCTTTTTCGAGAAATATTAATTAACTAATTTAGTGGTTTGACCAGGATCAGTAGGTCAAAATTAGCCGTTAACATTATAGATGTTGGAGTCTCTGCACACTCTATTTAATCTCGCTATGCTGGATTGGTTCTTCAACTTGTCCTGACGATGAACCACACTGGTTGGTTTGAAACGTGTCGACAAAAAATTGGTTATGTGATTTTGCCGAAGATTATCTAAACATTTAAAAATTATTCGCAATAGTTTTGATTAAAGCTTCCGATGCAGAATTCTCAAAAAGTAATCATTAAATTTAAAATTTATTAAATAATTTTATATCAAATCAATTATTTAAACATTATTCGCAATAGTTTTGGTTAAAGCTTTCGATGCACAATTCTCAAAAAATATTCCTTAGTTGTTTTGTTTTATTTTTCTAATTGTTTTTCTCCTATAAATTGTTTCTAGCCAAGAACCGTTCAGTTTCGCCATTAAAATAATTTAAATCAAAGTAATTAGGTAAAAAATATATTTAAAATGATTAATTTAATAAAATTTTAATTAAGATATATATAAAACTATTATAAATAAATATAGTAATAATGAAAATTAACAATAAATAAAATATATTCTTACTCAATTTTAAAGTAACAATTATATTGGTAATGAAAATTAGCAACAAATTAATAATCTGTATATTTTATTTTTTATAAAACATAATCGCGTGATTTATAAATTTTGAATCAAACGTGTAACCACCGGGGCTATTCTTTGAGTTATTTATGAGAAATTTATACTAACTAGCGCGATGCACATGAATTTCTTCATTTGCAAGTGCATGATGCAAATAATTTTTAGCATTTGGTTTTTAGGAGTATATTTAGTTTTCTTATTTTCTTATTATTTTGTAATTGTAATGATTAGTAATTTGTAAATTATTTTTGTTTTTAGAAAATAATTTTAATTTGATTTTTTTTTTAATATTTTTTAGAAAAAGTTTTATTTAAAAACTATTTTGAAATAATTTTTCATTTTTGAGTCTTTGCTATTTTATATTGACTATTTCTTAAGCAAGTGTAGGATGTACTACTTTTGATAGGATGTAGAGGATTTTTTCCTCTATTTAGTTTTTTCATTTTATCTATTTCCTTATTATTTTATAAGGGAAATATTTTATCATTATATTAGTTAGTAATTTGTAAACCATTTTTGTTTTTAGAATATTTTTATAGAATTTATATATATATATATATATATATATATATCTATATATCTATCAGAGATAATGTTGTATGAGGTCAATTCCAACCTTACCACTATAACCCTGTATGCCTATTTATGCCCCATCACAGCGGTAGGTACATAGGTATGTCCCTTCTACAAGTGAGGATAAGTACGAGGATTTGAACTTTGAATCTTTTAATACATAATATTTCATTTTCATGGTGCTTACTAATTGAACATTAATCGTGGAAAAGTAATCCCTATAAAACTTTGGTTTTGTCCATTTCATTAAAGTAATCCAAATAAAAATATATATATATATATATATATATTTTGTGAATTATATATTTATTCTTCTAAATTTATATTATTTAAAAAGTATATGTAAGTTTTTGAAATAGTTAATTTTTGAAATATCTTGTGATGATTTTTTTAATAAAATAATCAATTTTCTAAAATTTTGAAATCATTAATTTTTTTGAGTGCATATAAGTTAAATAAATATTTTTTTATTCTTATTAAATTTTTTTATATAATAATCATCTAGATTAAAATTAGGTACCTCATGTTTACAAATCAAACCAAAATAGTTTGTGAATCTTAATATAACATATTGATTTAGTGAGTTTAATTCTATTTATCTGTACTTTTAATTCTACACATATATATTTTCAGTAATCGCTGGGCACTCTGATGCATGATGGAATATTCACGTGGAAATGGACCATGAGGATGTTGATAATTTGATAAGAAGGTCATCATGATGAGGTGAGTCTAATATTAACAGTCATTATTGGTTACATGGTTAACACATTGTTTTGCTACCTAGAAGGATATTGCAGGAATATATGAAGAATGTTGAGGCATGCTCAACATGTTTGGCAATTATGAAGTCAAAACATGTTCAAGTTGAGGTTAAAAGGTAGTAGTGCAAGAAGCCTTATCCTAAAGGTCAATTTTGTGCAACAACAAGGAGATCGCTTTCATGAAGAAGCTATGAACAACTTGAAGTTTGGAAAGGCTGCATATAGAGCATTTATTGATGGTGACAAGATGGAAGTGATGTGCAATATTGATGACCCGAACCCTGTTACAAGATTGAAGGAAGACGACGGGTCCATGATACCCAAGAAGGAAGCTAGATCGATACAATGAGATGCAAAGGAAAGAGGGATCCATGCAGCTATGAAAAACTGGTAGCTGATACTCTTATGTAAAAAAGCTAGAGAGCTTGCGGTTACGACTTCTCAAGTAGAAAATGAAGTCAGGAATTTCCTCTAGATTTGAGAGGGAGTGAAAGAGTCTTCTTGAATAGGAGCAAGGATCTATTCCCCAATCCAAAGGCAATAAGGTTATCCTCTTTGGCAAAGAGGGATTGATGTTGGACATCACATATGAATTCTCTTCTTTATGTGTCATGCACTTGACTAGGATTAACGACCATAAGTTTAAGTGAAGGCCTTGGAGAGCGAATGGTGAAGCATTGGATAAGAATCTGTGGTTTCGTTGAGGATATTGCATCCAAGAAAGGAAAGTGACCGCCACTCTTTGAGGAGAGGACAAGTGTCCAATATAAGAGTGGTTAAAGAGGACCGATATTCTTTGAGGATTCAGGTTTGGAATTCCAAGATAAGAATAGTCCTGAAAGGACATACCTTGTGAACATTCGAATGGGGTATGTGCCTTGTAGATGTAGTGTGGTATCACACGTAAAATCTCCCAGCATAATGCTCTTGAATGAAGATTATCTTGTCTAGTTAGGCCTCAAAGACAACGCTGGTCATAATGTTGATGCTTATAGTTGGCTTATCAATCCGACTATCCCTATGATAATATTTCAGTTTGAGAGTATCCATGTACCTTGTGTACAAATTATTAATACCTACCTAGTTAAATGGGAGTGTTGGACAGTGTAACTAGTTCCAGTCTTCATAATTTGTACCATTATGTATTTTATGTAAATAGAAAAAGAAAAGGAGAAGAAAATTATTATTTTTTCTTTCTAAATAAGCATGTTCTTCATGCTTCTAGGTTTAAGTCAAGGATTCAAAGTCCTATTTTGGACCTATTGTAAAATAAAAAGAAAAAGGTTTTTTAAACGTAATTTTTTGGGACATAAACCCCTCTAAATGCCAAGTTGGCCTTGCCCCAATGGACATGTCTATTCACACCCCTACGAATTGTATAAATAGAAGGTGGATGGAGCTCATTTTGACACACACACTTAGATGGTTTTTGGTCTAAAATATTGTAGAGAAAATAGAGAAGATAAGGAAGGTCAATTTCTGCAAGCAATGGTTTCTTCTTGGATCTAGGGTTTGTGGGTGATCTATCTCTTGTTGATGAATCCACTGGAAGGAAAGGAAGTTTTGGCTTGGCATCTAGAGGTAGAATTTCCGTGGTTATGGGTCTTGGATATGCCATTTGATCTGATTCTATAAGAATATATTTTCTGGGTTTTCCTGTTGGAGGGGTTTTGCCCTGACTTGGAGCCTATATCTTGTGTTACGTTGTCTTCTGTGATCTTCATGTTTTTATGGTAATTTCTTGATGAAGAAAAACAAACTAATAATAATAATGCTATCATATTCAAAAGTAATTATTAGGTAATGGAATTTTTTTAAGAAGTAAAATCCTCCCGATTTCCAATAACTCTCAGGCTACCTGTACGTACGATACGTAGGGTGTGGGGCTACCTGTTCCCTCCTTCTATTCATATATATTCTTGTCTTATTTAGTGAGCCTCTTGAATCGGCATGAATTTGTTTTGAAGAGAGGTTAGAGCATGATTTTTTCAAATCCACCTTTTGTCTTTGCATTGAGGTTGCCACAAGTGATAAGGCTTTCACTATTCCCATTGGTTGGCGGGTGGTTGCAACTTTCCAGGTGACCTTGGTGCAAGGGTTGCAATGTTTGATGTTGTTTCAAAGAGAGGTAGTGGGCTCAATCATTCTTGTTCCCTTCATGGGGGGAATTTCTAAGAGAGGTTGTGGGGCTGGTCGTTCTCGTTTTATTTCCTTCTTTTCCCTTTGCGTCGAGGTTGCTGCAGGTAACAAGAAATAAATATTCCAAATTTGCTGCAGGCTGGGTGGACTTCCACTGTTGTTTAAATTCAACAAAGTTTGTTCGCCAACTTACCAACCAAGGGGACAAGATCATCGCTTTTCGATGCATGCCACGAAACATCGCCTGTCGTATTTCAACCAACTGCACCACATTGGGCACGGACAACAATATTTTATTCTCCATAAAAAATTGTAGGGAGTGATTTTGAATGGGATGTGACATCCAGACAGACGTTCCCTCGACCGAGGCCTTGAGTGTAAATTGCATACAAAAACTCGATGATTCACATGATTATGCAATTCACACTAAGTATCACATTTCACTACGTTATTCATCGTAACAAGAGGTGAGATATCCATTATTGAGAGTCGCTTCCACGTGTTACCAATAAATCCCCACTCACTGAATAGGGCACCCCCACGACGAATGGATAAAAAACCAATCGATGTAGAATGCATCACAACATGGAACAACCCCCCTCCCCCTCAAGACATTTGCACTCCATAAGCACTCTTTAGAGGGAGGATCAAACATACAACAAGCTTCCCAAACCCCATGCCTTCAAGAAAAGGGGGTAAATGAAAGGAATGGTGATCGAGAAGGACTAGGGTGGGCAGTCCAGGAGCTCCCGCTGCTTTTCGTCCTTCTTGAAGACCCAACCACAATAGCTCCCACTTTTCTCCATAAAGATGGGGGCCGACAAGAGGAAGGGAAGAAAAATTTAAAAGAAAAAATAAGTCGGGGGTCGACAAGAGGAAATGAAATAAAATATATAAAATAGAAAAGAAATAGAAGGTGGCTCCTACCCCCTCACAAGAGAAGGCTCAAGTAAATAAACAACAAGTTTCCCAAAACACCTGCCTTAGCAGAAAGGAGGGAACTGCAAGGAATAATGATCGAGAAGGACTGGGTGGCCAACTCGATGCTTTTCATCCTTCCCAAACACCAATCCACAACAATTCCCACTTTTATCCATAAAGCTAAGGGGGTGAAAGGAGGAAGGCAAGAAAAAATCGTGAAAAGAAAGAGAAACCCAAAGGTGGCTGCCCACTCACAAGAGGGGGGATCTAATAGAAAACAAGCTTCTTGAACTCCATGCCTTCGCAAAAAGGGGGGATGTGCAAGGAAAAATGATTGAGAAGGATTATGGTGGCCACCTAGGGAGCTCACACGGCTTTTCAGCCTTCCTGGACACCAATCCACAACAATCCATCCTTTTCTCTGTAAATTTAGGGGCCGAAAAAAATATGAAAGAAAGAGAAACCAAAGGTGTCTAACCACTCATAGGAGGTGGCTCAAAAATATTACAAGCTTCCCCAAACCTGTGCCTTAACAAAGAGATAGAATTGCATGGAAAGATGATCGAGAAGACTATGGTGGCCGCCTCGATATCTAACACTGCTTTTCATCCTTATCGAACACTAATCCGCAAAAATTTCACCTTTTCTTCATAGATCTAGGGGCCAAAAGGAGGAAAGGAATGAAGAAACATGAAAGAAAGAGAAACCGAAGGTGTCTACCCACTCACAAGAGGAGGATCAAAAAAAGAACAAACTTTCTCAAACCCCGTGACTTCACAAAAAGGGGCGAATTTCAAGGAACAACGATTGAGAAGGAATAGGGTGGCCACCCCGAGAGATCACCTTACTTTTCATCCTTCTCGAACACAAATCCACAACAATTCCCCCTTTTGTCCGTAATTCTAGGGGCTGAAAGGAAGAACGAAAGAAAACAACACGAAAGAAAGAGAAACCAAACATGGCTACCCGTGCACAAGAGGAGGCTAAAATAAAGAATCAATTTCCTAAACCCCATTCTTTCCCAAAAATGGGGGAACTACAAGGACAACAATCGAGAAGGACTAGGGTGGCCACCTCAGGAGCTCGCACTGATTTTCATCCTTCCTGAACACCAATCCACAATAATTTACTCTTTTCTCCATAAATATAGGGTTCAAAAGGAAGAAGAGAAGAAAACAACATGAAAGAAACAAAACCCATAGGTGGCTACCCACTCACAAGAGGAGGCACAAACAGAGAACAAGCTTCCCAAACTCTGTGCATTCGCAAAAATGGGGGAATTGCAAGGAATGATGATAAAAAAGGACTAGGGTGGCCACCCTAGGATCTAGAACTACTTTTCATCCTTCCCAAACGCCAATCCACAACAATTACCCCTTTTCTTCATAAAGCTAGGAGCCAAAAAAGAAGAACAAGGGAAGATAAAAACATGAAAGAAAGAGAAACCAAAGATGGCTACCCACTAACAATAGGGGGTTCAAATATACAACAAAAAGTCAAAAAGTGACCCCTCCTACCATATTTAGGCACTTCAAAGAAATCACCACCCACATAACACTCATGACAAAAATCCAATTTGGGACGAAGGGCGCACAATTTCGAGAAATGGTGGCAAAACAAAATGACACTAAAATGACATAACTGCCCTCTGATGGTTCAAAATGTTCCAATTTGGGACAAAGGGGGGAAAATTTCAAGCAATACTCACAAAACAAAATGACAATGAAACGACATAAATTCCATACAATGGTTCAAAACAACAGATGCTCATAGACGACATCACTCAAAGTACAACCCCTAATAACCTGTCTGACCGCGAATGTCACAACCAATAGCTAGATGCTTCAGTGGATAAGTCGCAGGCTGACATTTATGCATAGGCACCCCATGCCAATATAATTCATAGGATGAAATTGAACGTGAATAAAACATTTTTTATTTTATTTCCTTTCTAATAATTTAAGAAGTTTAAACATAATAATTTGTAACACCCCAGTTATTGTAAATACTTGTTTAATTACTTTCATTTAGTTTTACTGCACAAGACCTAATAACTTATAGGCTGAGTGGAAAAAGCATAACACAAAATTTTAATGATTAAAGTTTTATTTATAATTTACCTTGAAAGCTAAGATGAGTCTTGGAATTCACTAGAAAAGACCCTTGATGAAATTTTATTTTACCAGACAGATAGACGACAATTACCTTCTCTCTCCCTAGAGATAAAATAACACCTTAGAGGGAAAATAGAAAAGGAAGGCAAAAGGAGAAGGTTGGAGGCATCTTGGAGAAAGAGAGAAGGAATTCAAAACCTGAACATGACGCTGCCTATGGGGTATTCTTGAGTTGGGCTGAGAGCTAGTGGAATCCTCAAGACAAACATAAGTCTTTAAGTTCTTGGGTGGACTGTGTGGTATTGATGCCTATGATCTGAGCTTGTTGGGTTACTATTAAATTGGCTCTTATGGTACTGAGAAGCTCAGGGGGAGAATTGGACGTAATTTCTGTTCTCGTTGGTTAGGTGGTGAGGTCTTTCCTGTCAATTCTCAGTCAGCTTACCACGACATATAAGTATTATGCAGTGATGTTTTATTTTCTAGAATTAAAGAATGTTACTGTAATAAAGGTAATCTATGAATGTTTTTTCTGTTTTTTTATATATATATTTTTGTTTTGCTTTTGTTTTTTCGTTTTTTCGTTTTTGTTTCTTGTTTTGTTTTGTTTGTTTGTTTGTTTTTTTTTAAGATTTAATGGAATATGTTGTATACTGTGAGACTGTGTTAAAGATTATGGTGTAATATCTGTATCCATCGGTGAAACATAATAATATATCCTTTGGGGAAGGAGCTTTGTATGTTAAGAGGAAAGTTAAGTTAGAAGTCCTTTTGAATTGATGCGCAAAAGTTAAATAGAAAAGAAAGAGAAAAAGAAACTACTGCTTACATGTTATAAACAAAATATAATAATAAGAATAATATGATAGTGGATATTGACAACAATATATTATTACTAAAAAAACTTGGTCCTCACATTCAAATGTGTATATCGTTAAGGGGGAAGTGCGGGTTTTGAGTTGGAAATGAGCCTATATTTTATTATCTGGACAAACAGGGATTCTTCAAACCCCTACTGGTAGAAGAAAGAAGAGAGGACATTGGTGAAAGACTTGTTACAGGACCAGATTAGCATCCTTTGCCAAGCCAGACTGAACCAACAATTTGGGCGCAGTTCTGGCCCCAACATAATCACTGAGGAAAAGCTAAGGCATGTATAAATTATAAACTAAGGCCCAACACAAGTAGTTGTTAAAGAAAAGAAATTACACCAACACAGATAAACAATTTTCCAGTGATTGCTTTCCAAATTATTACCAAAACCAAAGCCTCTTATTGGGTGACTTAATATGAATAAACCATGATGCAAGGACCAAGACTATATTTATATGATTTGTAATCAAATATACCTCGAAACATAATTCCAGGCTAGTCCTGTCAGTAAAAGTTTTAATAATAAGAAGGCTCATATCAAAGCAACTAAATTCCATTCTCGGTTTGGCTAATGCAAATTGCGATAAACATAAACCCTCGTTCATAAAACACCTTTACATAATATATTGAAGGTAAATACTCATTTAATACCAGTAATATGGTGAACCTGGAAGAGAAGACCCGTGCGTAAGGACATTATGCTAGATCTTTCCATCCCATAGACATAAGCCAAGCATATAAACAAGAAGGGGAGTGAAACCCTGTGCGAGTGCTTTCATTTCTACAGGGAAGGAAATTAAACCCTTGAGAAAATTAAGTATTGTAAGAAAAGTGGCGGAAAACATATACGAGAAATCCTATAGTAGTTACCCAGAGGAGCCCGGCACCAAGATTCTATGGTGTAAGAAAACCAAGAAATTGCTTCTTAATAGATGGGTCACTACTAACCTTGTCTGGTAATAGGTTTGCATTTGAAATAAAGCCATCATAATAAAATTATTCTTCCTTACTTGGAAACAATTTTTTTTTTTTCTTTTGGGCCGAAAGGCACGAGGAGGCATGCTCACCATCACGATGACTGAACTTGCGTTTTCAGTGAAAAAAATTTAGTAACCATGAGGGATTTTTTGGAACTAAGCATAAAAAATAAAAGGCCGAGAATAAACTTTGGCTCACGTGAAGGAAAGGACGAGAGAGAGATTGCATACCGACGAGGGTTTGGTGCAGATCCCTCCCAACAAACAATGATGTGCAAATGACCAACGGAACAAAGAGAAAAACCAGGTAGTTACCCTTAACAAATTAAGAAACAACATAGCGGTTGGATGTAAACCCTAACAAATCAACGGTGGGATCTCTTCTAGTTGTGTAATCGCCAGAATTTGAGAAAGTTTGATGAACCTGTGTGTGAGCATATATAGGTACCTCAGGCCGATCTATTGTCAGTGTGGTGCATAATTTGACACAACAAAACCATGAATTTAATCAATGGTCTCTCCTTTCGCCAAGTCATCGCACATGCGGTGAGATATGAATCAACTCTTATATAAATATGTATATAAACTTTACATATGTGAACCATGAACTATCCAAGTGGATTTTAGAACATAAAAACATTAGTTATTTACTCCATGTAATTATATAATAACGAAAGTGATGGTAATGAGTGTTACTCTATTTATTATCACAATGTAATGGTATAATAACCTTGTAATCATATTTTTCGATGGTGCTGGCAATTCTTGTATAAAGCGAGTAAAATTATTTAGCGTATGGTAGTGGCTGTTACATAATTAGATAGATAAACCTACATCGAATTCAAGGGAATGCTAAAGAAATTTTAGATTTCATATTTCTCCGATTGTAATCATGTTTCAAAAAGTTTTCCGGATGCATCACATAATGTTAGTTAGATAATCGACTTTTCGAACCCCCAACTGTGGTTCATCCCGAAGATGAACCACAGTTGGGGGTTCGAAACGTCGATTATATAACTAACAATATGCGATGTATCCGGAAAATTGTTTGAAACAAGATAAAGAAATTATCTCTACCACTATTGAAAACACTGAATGGTGGTGATAGTAACCTCCCTCATCATCGTCGTTGTCAGATGCACTACTCCACCATAACCTTTTTTTACTATTCATAAATAGAGGAATGCACACATGCTTAGGAACACGTGGGCATTATTAATGCATGCATATTCCATGAACATGCATGTATTATTTTAAAATTTGACACGGGGAACTTGGCAAGTCTACATGGTAGTTTGGAGGGCATGGGGCTAATTCAAAACTATTTGGCAAGTCTACACGGTATTTTGGAGGGCATGATACTAATTCAAAAAGAACGTGCATGATTTTAAGAATGCATATGCATTATTCCATGACTTCATCCTTGAGCTCCCGCCGCCTTGCTCTCTAATTGCGCCATTTTTTACATCTACTTCGTGCAAAGGCCCATATGTCAGTTAAACCATTACTTCTACTACTAGTGGTTTTCAAGAAACAAAGGCCACATAATCTACTATTTCTACTGTGAATCCACAAAAAATAGATCCTACACCTTCTTATCATCTAAGTCAAGATACTTCACCATTTGCGTGATACCAACATTCAATGTATCATTATTCTTATTGACATGGTTTTTCTTATAAATCACCAATTAATGAGCATAGACAAAGACATTTTGTATTGTTACTCATTACCATGGTTAATTGTGAATGGGTTGATGATTGTTCATGGTGACATTTGCTCCCTTTATTGGTTTCATCTCATTAGGGGAATTTAGACTAAAAAATGAGCCTCTAGACAAAAAAGTATTAACAAAATCAACTTTAAAAGAAACACATTTTTCATGTGTTTTCAACTTTTCCAATATGAAAATATGTAGAGTGAGTATTTAATTCTGCATCCAAGAAATATCTACTTGGCACTTGATTAAATATGTAAAGAAATAAATAGAAAATATGTTTAAAAGAATTCATAACTTTTATTTTATTATTAAAAAAAAATCAGTTTCAATTTAAAATTCCATTATGATACAATAATCATTACTCATTTTCAATGATCAATCTAATTATAATAATAATGTCTCCTGAAACTTTTATGACAACATCATGTTCATGTTGTTTTACATAAAAAAAATGTTTTTATAATAGAGAAAACGTCCATGTTCATGTTGTTATAATAATATTTGACAACTTCTTTTAATCCATCCTTAAAATATTTTTTTATTGTCCTTCGCAATTCACCCTTTGTAACATTTTCATCTAATCACTTTCAACCGTGACATATATTATAATCATTATCCATTTTTAAAAATTATTTATGGTTAAAAACATCATTTAACTCAACTCTTTTCTAATCCATACATAGAGCAAGTTGTTGGTTGCAGTAAATGACTTTTTCCGCAATAACTTCCGTAGGAAAGACCTTCCAGGAGAGATACCTGAAGCATGTGAGGTGCTTCAACCCTCAATCCTCTTTGCGGTAGCTAGTGGTCCCATATGGTAGAATATTTTCTAACTTTCTTTCTGACATAAAATAACAAACAATACGTGTCATTATAATCTCCGTTGGACTGGATCGAGAGTGGTGGATAGTGGTCCCATATGGTAGAATATTTTCTAACATAAAATAACAAACAATACGTGTCATTATAATCTCCGTTGGACTGGATCGAGAGTGGTGGATAGTGGTCCCATATGGTAGAATATTTTCTAACTTTCTTTCTGACATAAAATAACAAATAATAACGTGTCATTATAATCTCCGTTGGACAAAAATCGGGAGTAGTTGGTTCAAAAATTTGAATCCGACGATTAGACAAACTTTTACGCGCTTTTTCTGCATTTGGACGTTGTTAAAAAGCTAGGCTGTGGCTTTACATTATGTTATGTTTCTTTGCCTGCGCAGGCCGTATCATTCTCTTCTCTTCTTTAATGTAGCTTGTCGGATTCTTTGCGTGATTTATGTGTTTGAGTTTGGTTTGCGTGGTGATTTATGTGTTTGAGTTTGGTTTGCTTGCTTGTGTGTGGAAGTTAATGTATGCTGTGCTTGTGAGTTCTTGCGTTGTTGTCTCTGTTATGTATATGTTCTTATTTGTTAGTAATCGTTGCTGATGAAGAAGGGAAATGGTGGCGTCAATAATTAGTTTGCAGCTCGCAAGAAGATTGGTTGTGGATATCCCTTTCTTTTAGTTTCAGGTATGTAAATTTTAATTGCAAATGAATTTTTAGTGTTGTCGGTTTAGCTACTTCTTTCTTGAAGTGTATTTCCTATGATTTGCTTTTGCTTTCCGATGGAACAATTTATTTCTGGATGAATATTTCTTAAGTTTTTTTTGATGAGTGGCTAGGTTTACAAATTTATGAAATTATCTGCCTCTTCAAACAAATAGAATAGATTTATGAAATTATCCGCCTCGAATAGAATTGAAAGTTCAGGAACCTTTACAAACCAGCTTGGAGAAATAATGCGAGGAATGTTGATTGATAGCATTGTCTTCAACAGGTAACTGGTACAGAAAACGTGCATGCAACTAATTTTTCGTTTTAGGCTATTCTACTGATGCCTTTTTCACTTTCATATTGAAATTAATTAAGCTAATTTTATCCTTTCACAGGGCCATTTTCGTTGAAAGTGGATCTGAAGAGCATTTTGCACATTTATGAATTCATGTCTCTTTTAATAGAGCTTGGAGCTGGGAATATATTGAGTGCATGCTGTCTGTTCTAATTTTATATATTGATTAAGTTATGGTTGCAAAATTAAAAGTAAAGACAAATTGGAAGTGTTTATTGAAATAATTTTTTACTTAAAAATCAGTTTTCATTTCGAGGTTTCTTTTGATACATCCAAAGACTTCATTTAATTTTATTTTGTACACAGAAGTGTATGGCCATTTTTCTTCCGGCAAAAGAAGCTAAATGGAAAAGATGTGGCTCAGGGTCGCTGTAACTTGTCATTATTCTAATCAAGATCCTTTTCTTGAGTAGATCTTGTTTATTTGATAATGCAGCAGAATTTCACTTTATAGATTTTATCAAATTCGGAAAGATTTCATTTCTTTCCTGGAATGGAATGCTAGGGTTATCGTGTATCAAACTCATATTTATTTTAACGACGAGGATGATATTTGCTGGAACTGTATCTTTATCTGGAATTCAAATTATGATGAACTGCAAGTACTTTAAATATTCAGCGACTTCTTTCATTCTTTCACGCTGGGATAGAGATCTAAATCGTGTAGATTTTATGAAATTCGAAGAGATTCCATTTCTTTCCTGGAATGGAATGCTAGGGTTATCGACTATCAAATTCAAATTTATTTTGATGATAGAGCCGAAATTGTATCTTTATCCGGAATTGAAATTATAATGGACTGTAAGTGCTTTAATTATTTAGCGAATTTTTTCATTCTTCGCAGTGTATGCAGGGATAGAAATCTAAACGCTCATTCTTTGCAGTGTATGCAGGGATAGAAATCTAAACCTTTATGAAATTCGAAGAGATTCCATTTCTTTCTTGGAATGGAATGCTAGGGTTATCGACTATCAAATTCAAATTTCTTTTGATGATAGAGCCGAAACTGTATCTTTATCCGGAATTGAAATTATAATGGACTGTAAGTGCTTTAATTATTTAGCGAATTTTTTCATTCTTTGCAGTGTATGCAGGGATAGAAATCTAAACGCTCATTCTTTGCAGTGTATGCAGGGATAGAAATCTAAACCGTGTAGATTTTATGAAATTCGAAGAGATTCCATTTCTTTCCTGGAATGGAATGCTAGGGTTATCGACTATCAAATTCAAATTTATTTTGATGATAGAGCCGAAATTTTATCTTTATCCGGAATTGAAATTATAATGGACTGTAAGTGCTCTAATTATTTAGCGAATTTTTTCATTCTTTGCAGCTCACTTTTTGCAGTGTATGCAGGGATAGAAATCTAAATCGTGTAGATTTTATGAAATTCGAAGATATTCCATTTCTTTCCTGGAATGGAATGCTGGGGTTATCGACTATCAAATTCAAACTTATTTTGATGATAGAGCCGAAATTGTATCTTTATCCGGAATTGAAATTATAATGGACTGTAAGTGCTTTAATTATTTAGCGACTTTTTTCATTCTTTGCGGTGTATGCAGGGATAGAAATATAAACGCTCAAAGTCAATGGAACTACATATATACTGTAGGGAATTACAAAATGTACAGTGGATTGGATTAACAATATACACTTTAACACAGGTATAAACAATGTAGTTTTCCTACGTGGCACGGAGATCAATATAGCCCCGGTAGTCTAGAATAGAAATAAACGTTTAAACTTCGTGTACAATTACAGTCGAATGATGTATCTTGATATGTATTTTGGTTTCATACTCCGTGGGAAACGTGAGACGTGCCATATTTTCGAGAATAACTGGGAGGACAGATATCAATATTTGGTTTGTACCCTGAAAACAGACTTTTCTTTAACATTTTTCAGAACCTGTAAATAGATAGATATGTCAATCACAATAGTTACGAAGTATTATTCTTAACTTTTAGAACTTTTATAGGAATAAGGCAACCAATATTAAGTTGTATATTAGTAAGTATATTATCTAGCCGTAGACATTAATAAGTCATATGGTGATTAAATTTAAATATATTATTTAAAGTTTCCAAAGAAAGTTTTAAATTTAAATATATTATTTATATTTGAAAATTAAAAATATGATAGAAATACAAAATTTAAAAATAATTTTAATAAAATACATATGAATTTTTGTTTATCTTCTGTAGAGTAGATAGTGACAATGTGTTTTGTTAAGAAAAGCCACAAATTTGAAACTAACTCATTTTATGGTGTAAAAGTCACTAGTTTGAAATTATGGCTAATATGGCTTAGACCAGAAAAATTTACTAGTGATTTTGATAGCTTAAATATCCAATCATCTTACCGCTCACATTATTTAACAAAACAAAATAATAAGTAAATATAAATTTTACAATTATTATAAAATAATAAATCATTCTAACTCATTAAAATGGAAAAGATGGTTATCTAAAGTACAAATGTTAATACTATCACTAAATTGGATATTATTAATGGTGTTAATGTAATTTTATCTACAAAATATATGTGGTTATTTAAAATTTAAATACATAACGTCTCGATGAAACCAGGGTTGCACCTCGAATAGAAGAGAAGCATCCGATCAGGCAAAGAAGATCCGAGGTCAGATTCGCTGGCAAAGAAGGACCTATTTAGGATTCAAATAAATTATATCTAATTCGCTGTATTTTTTAAGGATTTTGACAGGGTGGAGTTTTAAATATAATTATGAAATTAAATATAGTTTAATTTTATGTTTAAATTTATTTATATAATTTAAAATTGTGATATTGTAATAATAATAAGAACGGTATATTTTCTAATATTTGCTTTTTTATAATTTACTATTTGAAAAATCAAATCATTAAAAAAATATAATATTATTAATTTATAAAAGTAAAAATAATTGATTATATATATATATATATATATATATAATTTAAAATTTTATAATTTATTGATAAATATATTTTAAATATATTTATCATATGTAATAAAAATTGATTATTTAAACAATAATTAAGAGCTAATGACAAATTTAAACAATAATTAAGATTTAATGATAATTCTAGAGAAATTGTTTATAAGATATGTTGTTAACTATATTATAAATAAAAATTGTGTGGGCCTTTTATATAAGATAATTGAATACAAAAATTCTCTCCCTCAAAGATACTATTATTATTATTTATATATATCGCAAGAAGATAGATTTATTGAAATCTATTTCATTTCATTTAGTTTCAAGGACACCAATCTTGTTAACTAATTATTTTAAACAATACCTTTGTAGTTATTGTTCAAATGTTGTGATAATCAATCTTATGATTACAATGAACCAATTCAACTATATAAATTAAATAGTTGGTAAATGCTTAAAATCGTCTAAACACTTATTCCATAGTACATTTCACATTGTTAAAAAAGTAGGAAGAAAACAAAATAAACATACAAGTTAACTACTTTATAAGTTTAGTTTAAATTATTATTATTAATTATAAAATGAATTAATATATAAATTAAACACACACACATATATATATAACCATGGAGATTTAGTTTCCACTTTATTATGGATATGCTTGATCTATATGACACACAAACCATAGGGTCTACACTTAATTCTTAACACACCACATAAATTAAACTAAAATTCACACAATATCAAATGCACATAAAAACTCACAAACAATTCATTCCTAAATAAAACAGGAGAACTATTGTTCTCACATTCTTCTCTCTAACTCACTTACACACACTTACATGCCTCATGGGCTCACCTAGATTTATACAAGTGGATATGAACCCAAAGAAGGTTCTAGATCCTAAACTAACTCCCACAATATCTTTCATGATCCATAAATCTCTCACTTAATCCCTTATCCCTAGATAATATCCAACTAACCCACAATTCTCTCAATGCTTCCAAAATACTCTCCAAGCTTATTCTATTTACAAATATTCTCATTCTCACACAATTCTCTTAAAACCATAGGAAAATACATTAAATAATTAAATCTTAACTTGGGAAACTAACTCCTTTAGTAAACATTCAACCCTAGGTTAGATGCACCCGCACCACTATAAAATAACCTTTCTTACAATACCACTGGCCAATACCATGATTTATCAATACCACATGCCCAAAAAACCATAAATCAATTCATATGACATTTTGTTTTAATTAATCAATTTAATTAAAAGAGCAAAATGGCATAACTAATTTGAAGATAAATTTTAACTTTTGATTTGTGTATACAACTAAAAATATCCTAGAAAATTTTGTGAAGGTTAAAACTCTCCCATCCACTTAATAATTATTGATAATTAAATTAAAATTCTGAAAGCCATATTTCAAAATAAATATGTTTATTGGGTAAATATATTTATTAAGAAAATTAATTACTGTTAAAATTTATTTTACAATATAATTAGATAAATTTAGAATTATCAAGAAATAAAAAAGTAAATATGAATTAGCTTATTTTAAAAAATTTAATAAAATAATTATTATTTTATATATCTAAATCCAAATCTCCACTAGTAATGCGTTCATTTTTATATTATTTTAAAAATATATTTTATTTTTCCATTCTATTTATTTCTCTAATTTTTTTATTTGTAGTTCTTAGTTTCTAAACAAATTTCATAAATACATACTCACTTTTGTTTTTTTTCAAATAAATTATTTAACATGTCAACTTTAGTCGTGTAAGGAATATGATAAGGGCAAAGTAACTTTAGTTTGAATTTTCGAGATTATTTTACGCGGCGTCTCTGGGAAGGAATATGATATGATAGGGCCTCTTTGTTTAAATTACATGAAAAGTAAATTAATTAAATTTTTTGAATAAATATTTTATATTTAAAATTTATTAAATAATTTTATATCAAATTAATCATTCAAATATTATTCGCAATAGTTTTGATTAAAGCTTCGGATGCAGAATTCTAAAAAAATAACCATTATATTTAAAATTTATTAAATAATTTTATATCAAATCAATCATTTAAACATTATTCGCAACAGTTTTGATTAAAGCTTTCGATCCAGAATTCTCAAAGAATATTCCTTAGTTGTTTTGTTTTATTTTTCTAATTGTTTTTCTCCTGTAAATTGTTTCTAGCCAAGAACCGCAGGTTCAGTTTCGCCATCAAATAATTTAAATAAAAGTAATTAGGTAAAATAAAATATTTAAAATAATTAATTTAATAAAATTTTAAATTAAGATATATATAAAACTATTATAAATAAATATAGTAATAATGAAAATTAACAATAAATAAAATATAATTTTATCAAATTTTAAAGTAACAATTATATTGCTAATGAAAATTAGCAACAAATTAATAATCCGTATATTTTATTTTTTATAAAACATAATAGCGTGATTTATAAATTTTGAATCAAATGTGTAACCGGGGCTATTCTTTGAGTTATTTATGAGAAATTTATACTAACTAGCGCGATGCACATGAATTTCTTCATTTGCAAGTGCATGTCGCAAATAATTTTTAGCATTTGGTTGTTAGGAGTATATTTAATTTTCTTATTTTCTTATTATTTTGTAATTGTAATGATTAGTAATTTGTAAATTATTTTTGTTTTTAGAAAATAATTTTAATTTGATTTTTTTTTTAGAAAAAGTTTTATTTAAAAAAAAAAATTTGAAATAATTTTTCATTTTTGAGTATTTGCTACAAATTTTATATTGACTATTTCTTAAGCAAGTGAAGGATGTACTACTTTTGATAGGATGTAGAGGATTTTTTTCTCTATTTAGTTTTTCCATTTTTCTTAAGCAAGTGAAGGATGTACTACTTTTGATAGGATGTAGAGGATTTTTTTCTCTATTTAGTTTTTCCATTTTATCTATTTCCTTATTATTTTATAAGGGAAATGTATGTCCCTTCTACAAGTGAGGATAAGTAGGAGGATTTGATCTTTGAATCTTCTAATACATAATATTTCATTTTCATGGTGGTTTTGTCCATTTCATTAAAGTAATCCAAATAAATAAATAAATAAATAAATAGCATTGATCGTGGAAAAGTAATCCCTATAAAACTTTGATTTTGTCCATTTCATTAAAGTAATCCAAATAAATAAATAAATATATATATATATATATATATATATATATATTTATTTTATATATATATATATATATATATATATATATATATATATATATATTCTTCTAAATTTATATTATTTAAAAAGTATATGTAAATTTTTGAAATAGTTAATTTTTTAAATATCTTGCGATGATTTTTTAATAAAATAATCAATTTTCTAAAATTTTGAAATCATTAATTTTTTTGAGTGTATATAAGTTAAATAAATATTTTTTTATTCTTATTAAATTTTTTTATATAATAATCATCTAGATTAAAATTAGGTACCTCATGTTTACAAATCAAACCAAAATAGTTTGTGAATCTTAATATAACCTATTGATTTAGCGAGTTTAATTTTATTTATCTGTACTTTTAATTTTACACATATATATTATCAGTAATCACTGGGCACTCTAATGCGTGATGGAATATTCACGTGGAAATGGACCATGAGGATGTTGATAATTTGATAAGAAGGTCATCATGATGAGGTAAGTCTAATATTAACAATCATTATTGGTTACATGGTTACACATTGTTTTGCTACCTAGAAGGATATTGCAGGAATATATGAAGAATGTTGAGGCAAGCTCAACATATTTCGCAATTATGAAGTCAAAACATGTTCATGTTGAGGTGAAAAGGTAGTAGTGCGATAAGCCTTATCCTAAAGGTCAATTTTGTACAACAACAAGGAGATCGCTTTCATGAAGAAGCTATGAACAACTTGATGTTTGGAAAGGCTACATATAGAGCATTTATTGATGGTGACAAGATGGAAGTGATGTGCAATATTGATGACCCGAACCCTGTTACAAGATTGAAGGAAGACGACGGGTCCATGATACCCAAGAAGGAAGCTAGATCGATACAATGAGATGCAAAGGAAAGAGGGATCCATGCAGCTATGAAAAATTGGTAGCTGATTCTCTTATGTAAACAAGCTAGAGAGCTTGCAGTTACGACTTCTCAAGTAGAAAATGAAGTCAGGAATTTCCTCTAGATTTGAGAGGAAGTGAAAGAGTCTTCTTGAATAGGAGCAAGGATCTATTCCCCAGTCGAAAGGCAATAAGGCTATCCTCTTTGGCAAAGAGGGATTGATGTTGGACATCACATATGCATTCTGTAGTGTCCTATCTAGGGTGCTAGATTAGGCTATATTTATTATCGACCAGGATAAGTAAACTTTGAGGCATGCATCTACAATCTATAGACATAAAGGATTCCTAACTAAGTGTTCGTGATGGTAGGTTACAAAACTTCTTTACGCAAGGTTGAGGTATGCTTCCTATCACTTGGATACTCAGGTCACTCAATTCATCTACCTATTCTAAAAAAACTCTGTGTATTACTTAAACCAAGATTTCAATCCCCTTACGAGGATGCTGTTCATAAAACCCCTTTTCAGTGAACACTCAGTATTCAATGTTTATCATTCATGAAAGATTGAGACATACTGAAATCATAAGCACACTTAAAATTCAAATACATGGGAAACAGGGTTCATGAAGATGCTCTAAAAAGACAAGGAAAGATCAGATCCCTTACAGGATACAGTTCAACGATATCAGCGATGAATCCTTCAAGCCACCATCATAAACAACACTCATATGAATGGCTAATTAAATCAACGAAAGCATAAACCAAACTCTAATCACTGTGCATACAGAAGTTGCTAATAAAATAAAATGACAGTATACCTGTTCCACGCAGGGCCCGCCTGCATTTCAAAAGTATACTGGACTGCACTCAAGCAACTATAGAATCAACGCAATAACAAAATCGTGACTGCAACTGAGTTCTGGTATCAAGTTCAAAAGCTCCGTTTTTCAAAACGATACACAGATAACAACTAACCAACAACACATAACTGTGTTTACATATGTTCTTTAAAAAACTAACATCATTTACATTTTGGAACGAATGTACATTCGTTATGTGGCTGTTGCCGCTTTTGTTATGGAATAGTTTTTTTTAAGTTGTTTTCATTTTGAACCGATTTCAAAAAGGAAAAAAAATAAATCTGTTTAGAACCCTATGCTGTTGCTGCTTTTGTCGCCAACATGCTGTGCTTTGACCATCATTGACTGCGCATTCAGGAGTGTTGGTTCTGCTGTAGGATAGGTGTTCGTCCATGCTTGTACATTCTATTTTTCGTCCCTACCCTTTGCTTTAGCTTACCTGTCATGCCATATGTCAAACAATAAACCATTTACAGGATGTTGTAACTTCCTGTAGTCTTTTATAAAAAATCCCTAATTCTTTAACATAAAACTCATAAATCAATTCTAATGCATTTAACAACTATAATACTGTTAACTAATCAATTTCAAGGGGATCTAAGAGATTTATGAAGGAAAAAGGTAGGCAAACGATGTGTTTCAGGAGGAAAAAGGAGGTCATGGAATGGTACCAACATCTCTCCTCGACTTAATGAATTAGCATGTCCTCATGCTAACCCTGATGTGCTTCCTCTGAACTCTGTCCCTGCCTGTACCTCTGCTGCCTTCAACAATGTATCAACATTATTCTTCACTTGGGCATCTTTCTGACCATGGAGCTCATGCTTTAAACTTTTGTACTTTTCCTTGAGGGCCTTCTTTTGGTTGTACCATTTAGTGGCCCACTTACAAATATCTGTTTGTTCAGCTTCAAGTTCATTGATTCGTTCCCTTAACTTCTCATTTTTCTGTTGAGTTTCTTTACTTTGTACTCTTAGCAATTCATTTTCTTTCTTGATGACTTTTTCCAGCATATTGGCCTCCATTAGTTCTTCCTTTAACTTCTCAATTTGCTTCTCCAGTTTCCTCTGTTGCTTAATGGCAGGTTGTGAATCTTTTTCTTGCCTGTTGTTGCTTTCAACCTCCATCTCAGCTCCTGCTCCAGGTTGTGAGTGAGCACTACTCTCAATATCCATTGGTATAGGTACATTTGATTCGGGTTGGTCTTCTTGTAGCTGGGCCTTTGATGTTCTCTTGGTTCTTCTTGAATAGGTGGTAAAATTTTTATATTGCTCTGCTTTCTGAGCATCCTCTTTTCTCATTTTCCTCGTCCTTACACTGCTAACAGGTGGAGGCACCTTGCTTGCTTTGTGTATAGGAATCTCTTCATCGATATCATTCATAAATCCTGAGTTCTCCTGTGGTTCTTCCTTGTCCTCTTCATCTTTAATTTGGTTAGCAACCAAGAATTCCTTCCACTTTTTTCCTCTTCTTTGTAACTCATACTCAATAAGAATTTTAACTAGCCCAAAGTGATATAAGCTCTTGTCTTCGTTACCTTTCTGCTTTTGGATGGTCTTCGACATTTTGGTTAGGCTTTGCAAGAGAAAGTATGGTAGACTGATAACACACTGCCCTTTCAAATGTAACAGTAGTTTGATATGGTACAAGTAAACAATACTGTAGCGGCCTTCACAAGTTACAAATTTTTGGATGATATAGACCATCTCGTCCCAGGGATGCACCAGCCAGCACCTTGGGAAGCCTTTCTTCCAATTGACGGATGAAACCCTTGATCTGGACATAAATTGAGTCCATGACTTCTCTTTAAATTGCTTTGTCTTGAAGTACTTCTCCCCTTTTGGGCTGATCCCTAGGGACTGAGCTATGGTGTCTTCCGAAACCCTGAATGAAAAATTACCTATCAGATCTTTCTCTCTATTGAATGTAAAGGCGAATTGTTTGGTGACCTCCTCATTACTTCCACGAAACTTCTCTAAAAAGGGCATCCACTGTATTTCTTTGAGAATTGAAATGCAGTCTTCGTGATACTGGGAACTGTCGAATATGCTTGGCTCGACCCTATTGGTCATTTTGGCAGAGAGTTTTGCTCTAACTCTTCTTTGTTTATGTTTTTCAAATTCAACAAAGAAGTTTTGATTTGTTAGCTTTTGTCTTCCACCCCAATACTGCTGACCTGGTGGCGCCCTCGGCTCTTTAACACTAGCTCCTTTAGTAACCCAAGCGATGCTCGATTGACTGTCTTGTAATTATGGTGGAGGTCGAACCCAATTGACTACATTTTCCTTTCGTGGTGCTTGCTACTTTCAGTCCTTACTGTTGAAGTCATAGGAGTCAAATGCTAACATAGAATAACTGAGAATGATAATGAAATAACCGGCTTAACTCAATTCATAACATATTCATCTTTTGAAACAGAGGAATGGCTGTACTGGTCGCATGGATACCATCATAGAAGCGCTAGAAGCATATATGAAGTACTAGGATATGATTTCAGGTAGTCGTTTGCATCATTTGACTTCGTCAGGTGGTTAAGTCATAATTCAGCCGTTTCAAACACAATGAATAATCCCGCATAACATTTGGTTTTTAAACAATTCACCACGTGTCCTGCTTCTGTTGGTACCCGGCCAAATAGATATGTTGGAATGGCTGTAGGGTCTAATTGGTGTAACAGAGGTTGAAAAGTTGATATGAGAGGGGATTAACGAAATCATATAAGTATGAGATAGGCTGGAGTATTAGGAGATGATAGGAATTAACAATAGGATAAAGGGTGATAGGTATGGGGGTGTCTCTGAAATTGATCATAACAGTCATAGTTATTAAATTTAATGTTAAAAATTAATCTAAGAATTTAAATGTTAAGAACAAGGAATACATTACACTTTTGTTGGTTGTTCAAGCGTTGCATTGGCATGCTAGGTAGGACTAGTCTCTTTTGACTACTCTTTGTTGTTCATGACAGGTCCCCCTGGAATAGATTCGAATGCAACAGGTCCCTCTGAGATCTGGAAAATGTTCATGTAGCTTCTTTGGAATCCGGAAAGGAACTATATGTATACAGGCTCCTTGATCTTTGGTATTTGATGAAGTCTTGGTGACCAGCAACCTGTGGATCCTTGTTGAAACTTGATGAAGCTTTGTTGAAGTAATCTTGAAGTAACAATCTCTTAACAGGTCCCTTTTATGTGTCTTGAACAAGTCCCATTACTGCTGGTGTTGGTAACATGGTCTTCTGGACAAAACAGATCCCCTCGCATATTGTTTTTAACCAGGTCCCTCTGAGATAAAACAAGGACAAAACAACTTCTTTATTGAAATCTGGAGTGCTGAAACAAACTCTTTGGAAATTTACAATGAGGAGATGAGATAAGAAATCTTTGAGAATTTACAATCAGGAGATAAGAAAACAAAATGCTGATGCTTCTCCCCCCCACTAAAGTTTTGACTTGTCCTCAAGTCATTATTCAGTTGATGAATCAAACAGGAAACAAAAGAAAAGGAATTCTTACCCACCAACGAATTGGTTTTCAAGTAAGAATTCTGGGTTAGAGTGTGCTAGAGTCTGGTTTTCACATCTTACCCATTATTATTATTATTATTTTTTTTTTTGTGTTTTTTTTTTTTTAGATTTTGTTTCGTTTTGTTTTTTTTTTTTTAATTTCTTTTGAATTTCTAAATTGAAATGAAATGAACTAAGGCAGAGATACTGCAGCTGAAGCCTGCAATATCTCAACCTCTCTCTGTTGAGATACAATTTGAAGAAAATTTTGCTTGCTGATGGGCTTATTATATAGTTTCAAGTGATGATCATTGACAGTAAAGGAGTGCCCTTCTCCATCCATAGTGGTGAGCTTGACTGATCCATTGTCAAAGACTTGAATGATTTCATATGGGCCCATCCAATGTGTAGTAAACTTGGCTTTATGATCTCTGAATTTAGAGTCAAAGAGTAAAGCCCAGTCTCCTTCCTTGAACTATTTCTCCTTGATATGCGCATCATGCCACTGCTTCCTTTGTTTTTGCATGAGGATTGTTGTTTGCTCTGCTTGCTGCCTTATTTCATCCAGCTGGTTCAACTGCTGAATTCTTTCTTGTTGTGCTTGGTTCAAATCAATTTGCAAATCTGCAACCATTTTAAAAGTATGTATTTGAAATTCAATACGAAGCATTACCTCTTTGCCATACACCAACTGGTATGGTGTAAATCTTGTAGTATTCTTCCACGTAATTCTATAAGCCCAAAGTGCATCTTTGAGCTTCTCTTCCCAATTCTTTCTGTTCATTGCCACAGTTTTAGTGATAATCCCTTCCAAAGTTTTGTTTGTGGACTCCACCTGGCCATTGGCCTGTGGATTGTAAGGTGTACTTCTTCTGTGCTTGATTTTTTATTTTTCTGTGATGTCCTTCACTAACTTTGAAGTAAATTGAGTACCTTGATCAGTCACTATCTCCCTTGGTACCCCATACCTTACAAAAATCTCTTCAAAAAGGAAGTTTACCACTGTTTGTTCGGTGGCTCTAACTAGTGCTTTTGCTTCAGCCCATTTTGTTACATAATCAGTACATACTAAGATGTACTTCTTACCATTGGAGGTTGGGTTAATGGGTCCTATAAAGTCTAGAGCCCATTTTTCAAATGGATCTAGGTGTACTTGGGGCTGAAGTGGCATCTCATCTGTAGCTATTGGCCTGCCCATTCTTTGGCAGCTATCACAACTCTTCACATACTTCTTGGAATCCTTAAAAATGGATGGCCAGTAGTATCCAAGACTGAATTTTGTATGCTGTTCACTTAGCTGCAAAATGCCCACCACATGGTTCATCATGGCAAGATTTTAAAATATCAATTATCTCATCATTTCTTACACATCGTCTAATAATCATATCATAACCAGTGTAAAGTAAATTGCCATTAATCCATGAGTATCGAGCACTTTGTTTGACTAGTCTCTTCTTTTCCTTTGGAGTAAAGTATGGAGGTGTCCTCCCTGTAGACAAATAATTTTCCAAGTCAGCATACCAAGGATTCACTATGGAAATTGCAAATAAATTTTCATCTGGAAAAGAATCTTCAACCGAAACAGTCTCACCTGGATTTTGCAGTTTAGAAAGAAAATCTGCCACCTAATTCTCTTTACCTGGTCTATCTAACACTGTGATGTTAAATTCCTGTAACAATAATAACCATCTGGTAACTCTGCCACTAGTTATTGGTTTATTCATTAAATGTCTAATGGCAGAATGGTCAGTATGTACAAAGACTTCAAAACCAGTTATATAATGTCAGAATTTATTCACAGCATATATGATGGCGAGTGTTTCCTTTTCTGTGACTGTGTAGTTTAATTCTGCAGGTGTTAGATTTTTGCTAATGAAATAAATGGCATAATTACAAGATTCCTCTTTTTGGCCTAATGAGGCACCTACCGCAGTGTCAGATGCATCTGTAAAGATATGAAACAGTAGGCTCCAGTTAGGCCCTCTTAAGACTGGTGCGGTTGATAACTTCTTTTTGAGTGTTTCGAATGCTTGCTGGCAATTCTCATTCCAGTTGAAAAGTACGTCTTTTGTTAGAAGCTTAAACAAAGGTAAAGCTATTTTACTAAAATGTTCAATAAACCTTCTGTAATAGCTTGCATACCCAAGGAAACTTCTTACCTCTCTTTGATTCTTTGGAATTGGCAAATCAACAATGATCTGGACTTTTGCTGGATCAACTTTAATGCCTTGAAAAGAAATATAGTGGCCTAATACTATCCCCTCATTTAACATCATAAAGCACTTTTCATTGCTCAGGGATAGATTAGCTTCGATACATCTTTTCAAAACTCTTTCAAGGTTCTCTAGTGCATGTTCAAATGAATTGTCGTACACTGAAAAATCATCCATGTAAACTTCAACACAATCATGAACTAAATCAGCGAAAATAGCTAATACAGCTCTCTGAAATGTAGTTGGAGCATTGCATAGTCCAAATGGCAAAACATTATAAGCATAAATGCCCCAAGGACAAGCGAATGTGGTTTTGTCCTGGTCTTCTGAGGCTATCCTGATCTGGTTGTAGCCACTGAAACCATCAAGAAAAGAGAATGTTGATTTCCCAGCTAATGTGTCTAACACTTGGTCAATAAATGGTAGTGGGAAATAATCTTTGAGCGTTGCTTTGTTCAATTGTCTGTAATCAAAACAAATTCGCCACTTACCATTTTTCTTGGGCACTATTACCAATGGGGATACCCACTGACTGTCAGAAATAGGATATATAAAATTAACTCTCAACAGTTTTTGCAATTCCTCTCTGACAATATCCTGGAGCATGGGGTTCATTCTTCTCTGCGGTTGCCTCACTGGTTTGATAGTACTATCAGTATAAATATGGTGAGTGCATGTGTCGGGGTGAATCCCATGCATATCGGTGTAGTCCCAAGCAAATGCTTTCTGGTATTTTCTCAATAGTTGAATCAATTTCTCTTGCTGAGATGAGTCTAGGTGATTGCCAATGTTCAGAGTTTTCCCTGGACTAATCTCTATGATCTGACTTTGTGTGTTTGTGATGGATTGAATGGGAAAAATATCATGAAATGTTGTTTGCAAAGATTGAATGGTGCATGTTTCTTGAAAATTTTGGGCTAAAAGCACATCTGCAGCATGATATTGGTCGTTTCTCAAATTTTCGGAGATATCAGGTTGAGAAAGGAACAATTCTACCAAATCATTATTATTTTGTTCTTGAAAATCATAGATTTGGTCGATGCTAAAAACAGATTGTACTTCTTCTTTATCATTGTATTTATCATCAAGCCATAAATTGTGTGCTACTGCTGGTGATTGTGCCGATGGATAAAGAGTGAGTTGTTTTCTTTCAGTTCCTCGTGAAATGATCATGTTGCCCGATCGACATCCTATGAATGCATCAGCAGTCGCTAACCATGGTCTACCAAGGATGATAGGGTGCCCTCCTAAATTGGATTTGGGTTGAGTAACTAAGAAGTCCACTGGATACTCCAAGGAGTCTAGTGAAACAATTATGTCCTCCAAAATCCCTTCAGGAATCACTTTAGACCTATCAGCTAGTTCTAGAACAATCATTGTGTGTTGCAAATTTATGAGCTAGAGTGTTCTCATGGTTTCAAGAGTCATGACATTTATTGCGGCCCCAAGATCTATTAAAGTGTTTGGAATATGTATTTTGTTAATGATTGTAGTAACTCTGGGGATACCAGGATCAACATACTTTTCCATTGAGATGGTATTTGTCATAAGGCCAGCTAAATGTCCTATAACATGAATGGTTTGTGTATCAATCCTTTTCCTAGTGGGCTTCTTAAGGCACATTTCTTTGATTGATTTAGTATATATGGGAATGTCTTTTATGGCTTGCAGTAGCGGAATTTTTATATAGACATTCTTGAGCTCATCTAAAACATCAAACTGTAGTATAGACATTGGAAGTTTCATTTGGACCAATCGGTCTGGAAAAGGTGGATGCAATGGTTGCATTTGTTTATCTTTGGTGTCATTGTTTAGTTTTCTTTGATTTGTCATTTCGTTTTCATTTTCTGTGTTTTCTTCTTGTTTATCAGTTGTTGGAGAATCTTTACGGAGTACCTTACCACCTCAAGTTGATATTTTGCAAGGGTAGTGTGGGATATGAGGTTCCCTCTTCTACATTGTAGGCTGGCCTCTCTGCTCTGTTATTTGGATTTGGGACAGTTTGAGCAGGTATTTGAGTAGGTCTGGGAGGTTGTGAGTTAGATGGAAATTGCAATTGTGGTGGATTTATTGGTGGAGGAGCAGGCAGTGCTTGTTGAGTAGGTTGAGGTTGAGGTTGGTAAACAACTTGCTGCTGAGGGTACTGTTGATATTATTGAGGATGTGACAAGTATGGCTGATGACATTGTTGATATGGCTGCGAATATGGTTGGTATGATTGAGGATATGTATGATATGATTGAGAGTCTTGTTGAGATGGTCTCCATTGTTGTTGTGGGTGATTTTGGTTCTGCCATGGCATGGGTACATTCCAAGAATTCTGAGCATACATTTGATCATTTACATGAAATTGCAAATTCTGATTTGGAAACATACCTTGAGGTGCTGGTCTTGGCTGCCATGGTCTCTTTGTGCCCATATAATATACATTTTCCATCTCTGCATTAGCTGCCATATTACAGTTCTGCAAAACCTTAACTTTAGAACAATTAAATATATCATGATTTTCAGTACAGAAGGCACAAACTTGGATGTTTTCTAATGGGCAGTCTTTCAAGGCATGTTTCTTCCAACATTTTGGGCAGATGATAGCCATTATTTGATCTTCATCTTCTTGTTTCTTCTTAGCTTTTAGAGTGTCAATTTGGTTTCCTAAGGTGCTTAACAGATTTGTTTTAAATTCTTGTAACAGATTCCCTATTTCAGCCCTTGTGACACTTGCTGAAGCAGATTTTGTGGCTTTGGATGACAATGTTCTTTTTCCAATTTTAGCTTTGCTCCTTGAATACTTTTCGCATAATTCAGCGATTTCTTCAAAAGGTAAGGTAGAAATGTCACCTTTGCTCATCAAATTAAGATCTTCCATGTATTCCTCTCAGATGCCTTTCAATAATATTGTGCGAATCAAATCAAGAGGCATAGTTCGGTGTTTGGATTTTTGTAAGTTGTAGACAAACCGTTCTAAGTATTCCTCTAAGGTTTCATCCTCTTGTTGGTTCATTCTAAAGATATCATCTTTGGAATCTTTCGATCTACAATAAGGTTGATATTTCTTTAGAAATATTCTTCTCATGCCATCCCAATCAGTTATCGCATGTTCACCAAGCCCCATGAACCATCTTAAGGTTGATGCCTTTAATGTCGCTGGGAAGAGTCTAAGCCTATGGGCATCATCTGTGTAGCCATATGTTCGACATACAATGTCAAACTCGAACAAGAATGAGTCTGGGTCTTCTGAAGCCATGCCATAAAAGTTTGGTAGCACAAATGGAGGTATGTTTTTCATTTTTATCTCATCATCTTCTTGTGGTTCTTGAATAGGAAACTTAAAGGTTGACTCTTCTTCATCTCTTCATCCTTGATTTGGTACTGATCCATCTCCTTCCTCAGCCATTTTAATAGGTTCCTCTGTGTCAGTGTCACTTGTTTCAAAGAGAATATTAAAGAAAGATTGTTCGGTCACTGTGCTACTTTCTCCTTATTTAGAGGATCTAGGAAAGTGTTTCTTCTGCGATTTGTGTGCTAATAAAGTTTGCCTCTCGATGAGAGTAAGTCTTTGCCCTAACTTTTGTTTATCCTCTAATGCTTGTATGGTGACTTCCTCAGCTGGTGTTGTATTTCCTAAAGAGTCTGCTCCTGATGATAGGTTAGTTTTTGGATGGGGGGTTTTTATGAATCTACCTTGATTATCTCTAGATCTAGGCATAAGTGAACATGATTTCTAAATCTATGTTTTTGCTTGTTTTTGTTTATAAAATTTTTCAAATCCTTTAACTACGCCTCCCCGGCAATGGCGCCAAAATGTAGTGTCCTATCTAGGGTGCTAGATTAGGCTATATTTATTATCGACTAGGATAAGTAAACTTCGAGGCATGCGTCTACAATCTATAGACATAAAGGATTCCTAACTAAGTGTTCGTGATGGTAGGTTACAGAACTTCTTTACGGAAGGTTGAGGTATGCTCCCTATCACCTGGACACTCAGGTCACTCAATTCATCTACCTATTCTAAAAAAACATTGTGTATTATATAAACCAAGATTTCAATCCCCTTACGAGGATGCTGTGCATAAAACCCCTGTTCAGTGAACACTCAGTATTCAATGTTTATCATTCATGAAAGATTGAGACATACTGAAATCATAAGCACACTTAAAATTCAAATACATGGGAAACAGGGTTCATGAAGATGCTCTAAAAAGACAACGAAAGATCAGATCCCTTACAGGATACATTTTAACGATATCAACAATGAATCCTTCAAGCCACCATCATAAACATCACTCATATGAATTGCTAATTAAATCAACGAAAGCATAAACCAAACTCTAATCACTGTGCATACAAAATTTGCTAATAAAATAAAATGACAGTATACCCGTTCCACGCAGGGCCCGTCCGCGTTTCAAAAGTATACTGGACTGCGCTCAAGCAACTATAGAATCAACGCAATAACAAAATCATGACTGCAACTGAGTTATGGTATTAAGTTCAAAAGCTCTGTTTTTCAAAACAATACATAGATAACAACTAACCAACAACACATAACTGTGTTTACATATGTTCTTTAAAAAACTAACACCGTTTACATTTTGGAACGAACGTACATTCGTTATGCGGCTGTTGCCGCTTTTGTTATGGAATAGTTTTTTTTAAGTTGTTTCCATTCTCAACCGATTTCAAAAAGGAACAAAACTAAATCGGTTTAGAACCCTATGCTGTTGCTGCTTTTGTCGCCAACATGCTGTGCTTTGACCATCATTGACCGCGCATTCAGGAGTGTTGGTTCTGCTGTAGGATAGGTGTTCGTCCATGCTTGTACATTCTATTTTTCGTCCCTACCCTTTGCTTTAGCTTACCTGTCATGCCATATGTCAAACAATAAACCATTTACAGGATGTTGTAATTTCTTGTAGTGTTTTATCAAAAATCCCTAATTCTTTAACATAAAACTCATAAATCAATTCTAATGCATTTAACAACTATAATACTGTTAACTAATCAATTTCAAGGGGATCTAAGAGATTTATGAAGGAAAAATGTAGGCAAACGATGTGTTTCAGGAGGAAAAAGGAGGTCATGGAATGGTACCAACACATTCTCTTCTTTATGTGTTATGCACTTGATCAGGATTAACGACCATAAGTTTAAGTGAAGGCCTTGGAGAGCGAATGGTGAAGGATTGGATAAGAATCTGTGGTTTTGTTGAGGATATTGCATCCAATAAAGGGAAGTGACCACCACTCTTTGAGGAGAGGACAAGTGTCCAATATAAGAGTGGTTAAAGAGGACCGATATTCTTTGAGGATTCAGGTTTGGAATTCCAAGATAAGAATAGTCTTAAAAGGACATACCTTGTGAACATTCAAATGGGGTATGTGCCTTCTAGATGTAGTGTGGTATCACACGTAAAACCTCCTAGCATAATGCTCTTGAATGAAGATTATCTTGTCTAGTTAGGCCTCAAAGATAACGCTGGTCATAATGTTGATGTTTATAGTTGGCTTATCAATCCGACTATTCCTATGATAATATTTCAGTTTGAGAGTATCCATGTACCTTGTGTACAAATTATGAATACCTCCCTAGTTAAGTGGGAGTGTTGGAGAGTGTAACTAGTTCCAGTCTTCATAATTTGTACCATTATTTATTTTATGTAAATAGAAAAAGAAAAGGAGAAGAAAATTATTATTTTTTCTTTCTAGATAAGCATGTTCTTCATGCTTCTAGGTTTAAGTCAAGGATTCAAAGTCCTATTTTGGACCTATTGTAAAAGAAAAAGAAAAATATTTTTTAAACGTAATTTTTTGGGACATAAACCCCTCTAAATGCCAAGTTGGCCTTGCCCCAATGGACATGTCTATTCACACCCCTACGAATTGTATAAATAGAGGGTGGATGTAGCTCATTTTGACACACACACTTAGATGGTTTTTGGTCTGAAATATTGTAGAGAAAATAGAGAAGATAAGGAAGGTCAATTTCTGCAAGCAATGGTTTCTTCTTGGATCTAGGGTTTGTGGGCGATCTATCTCTTGTTGATGAATCCACTGGAAGGAAAGGAAGTTTTGGATTGGCATCTAGAGGTAGAATTTTCGTGGTTATGGGTCTTGGATATGCCATTTGATCTGATTCTATAAGAATATATTTTCTGGGTTTTCCTGTTGGAGGTGTTTTGCCCTGACTTGGAGCCTATATATTGTGTTACGTTGTCTTCTATGATCTTCATGTTTTTATGGTAATTTCTTGATGAAGAAAAACAAACTAATAATAATAATGCTATCATATTCAAAAGTAATTATTAGGTAATGGAATTTTTTTAAGGAGAAAAATCCTCCCGATTTCCAATAACTCTCAGGCTACCTATACGTACGATACGTAGGGTGTGGGGCTACCTATTCCCTTCTTCAATTCATATATATTCTTGTCTTATTTAGTGAGCCTCTTGAATCAGCATGAATTTGTTTTGAAGAGAGGTTCGAGCATGATTTTTTCAAATCCACCTTTTGTCTTTGCATTGAGGTTGCTGCAAGTGATAAGGCTTTCACTATTCCCATTGGTTGGCGGGTGGTTGCAACTTGCCAGGTGACCTTGGTGCAAGGGTTGCAATGCTTGATGTTGTTTCAAAGAGAGATAGGGGGCTCAATCATTCTTGTTCCCTTCATGGGGGGAACTTCTAAGAGAGGTTGTGGGGTTTGTCGTTCTCGTTTTATTTCCTTCTTTTCCCTTTGCATCGAGGTTGCTGCAGGTAACAAGAAATAAAGATTCCAAATTTGTTGCAGGCTGGGTGGACTTCCACTGTTGTTTAAATTCAACAAACTTTGTTTGCCAACTTACCAACCAAGGGGACAAGATCATCGCTTTTCGACGCATGCCACGAAACATCGCCTGTCGCATTTCAACCAACTGCACCACATTGGGCATGGACAACAAGATTTTATTCTCCATAAAAAATTGTAGGGAGTGATTTTGAATGGGATGTGACATCCAGACAGACGTTCCCTCAACCGAGGCCTTGAGTGTAAATTGCATACAAAAACTCGATGATTCACATGATTATGAAATTCACACTAAGTATCACATTTCACTACATTATTCATTGTAACAAGAGGTGAGATATCCATTATTGAGAGTCGCTTCCACGTGTTACCAATAAATCCCCACTCACTGAATAGGGAAATCCCACGATGAATGGATAGAAAACCAATCGATGTAGAATGCATCACAACATGGAACAAACCCCCTCCCCCTCAAGACATTTGCACTCCATAAGCACTCTTTAGAGGGAGGATCAAACATACAACAAGCTTCCCAAACCCCATGCCTTCAAGAAAAGCGGGTAAATGAAAGGAATGGTGATTGAGAAGGACTAGGGTGGGCAGTCCAGAAGTTGTCGCTGCTTTTCATCCTTCTTGAAGACCCAACCACAATAGCTCCCACTTTTCTCCATAAAGATGGGGGCCGACAAGAGGAAGGGAAGAAAAATATAAAACAAAAAAGAAGTCGGGGGCCGACAAGAGGAAATGAAATAAAAATATATAAAATAGAAAAGAAATAGAAGGCGGCTCCTACCCCCTCACAAGAGAAGGCTCAAGTAAATAAACAACAAGTTTCCCAAAACCCCTGCCTTAGCAGAAAGGAGGGAACTGCAAGGAATAACGATCGAGAAGGACTGGGGTGGCCAACTCGATGCTTTTCATCCTTCCCAAACACCAATCCACAACAATTCCCACTTTTCTCCATAAAGCTAAGGGGGTGAAAGGAGGAAGGCAAGAAAAAATCGTGAAAAGAAAGAGAAACCCAAAGGTGGCTGCCCACTCACAAGAGGGGGGCTCTAATAGAAAACAAGCTTCCTGAACTCCATGCCTTCGCAAAAAGGGGGGATGTCAAGGAAAAATGATTGAGAAGGATTATGGTGGCCACCTAGGGAGCTCACACGACTTTTCAACCTTCCCGGACACCAATCCACAACAATCCATCCTTTTCTCTGTAAATTTAGGGGCCGAAAAAAATATGAAAGAAAGAGAAACCAAAGGTGTCTACCCACTCATAGGAGGAGGCTCAAAAATATTACAAGCTTCCCCAAACCTGTGCCTTAACAAAGAGATAGAATTGCATGGAAAGATGATCGAGAAGACTGTGGTGGCCGCCTCGAGATCTAACACTGCTTTTCATCCTTATCGAACACTAATCCGCAAAAATTCCCTTTTCTTCATAGATCTAGGGGCCAAAAGGAGGAAAGGAATAAAAAAACATGAAATAAAGAGAAACCGAAGGTGTCTACCCACTCACAAGAGGAGGATCAAAAAAAGAACAAACTTTCTCAAACCCCGTGACTTCACAAAAAGGGGGGAATTTCAAGGAACAACGATTGAGAAGGAATAGGGTGGCCACCACAAGAGATCACCTTACTTTTCATCCTTCTCGAACACAAATCCACAACAATTCCCCCTTTTGTCCTTAATTCTAGGGGCTGAAAGGAAGAACGAAAGAAAACAACATGAAAGAAAGTGAAACCAAACATGGCTACCCGTGCACAAGAGGAGGCTAAAATAAAGAATCAATTTCCTAAACCCCATTCTTTCCCAAAAATGGGGGAACTACAAGGAACAACGATCGAGAAGGACTAGGATGGCCACCTCAGGAGCTCGCACTGATTTTCATCCTTCCTGAACACTAATGCACAATAATTCACTCTTTTCTCCATAAATATAGGGTTCAAAAGGAACAAGAGAAGAAAACAACATGAAAGAAACAAAACCCATAGGTGGCTACCCACTCACAAGAGGAGGCACAAACAGAGAACAAGCTTCCCAAACTCTGTGCATTCGCAAAAATGGGGGAATTGCAAGGAATGATGATAAAAAAGGATTAGGGTGGCCACCCTAGGATCTATAACCACTTTCATCCTTCCCAAACGCCAATCCACAACAATTACCCCTTTTCTTCGTAAAGCTAGGGGCCAAAAAAGAAGAACAAGGGAAGATTAAAACATGAAAGAAAGAGAAACCAAAGATGGCTACCCACTAACAATAGGGAGTTCAAATATACAACAACAAGTCAAAAAGTGACCCCTCCTACCATATTTAGGCACTTCAAAGAAATCACCACCCACATAACACTCATGACAAAAATCCAATTTGGGACGAAGGGCTCAAAATTTCGAGAAATGGTGGCAAAACAAAATGACACTAAAATGACATAACTGCCCTCTGATGGTTCAAAATGTTCCAATTTGGGACAAAGAGGGGCAAATTTCAAGCAATACTCACAAAACAAAATGACAATGAAACGACATAAATCCCATACAATGGTTCAAAACAACAGACACTCATAGACGACATCACTCAAAGTACAACCCCTAACAACCTGTCTGACCACGAATGTCACAACCAATAGCTAGATGCTTCAGTGGAGAAGTCGCAGGCTGACATTTATGCATAGACACCCCATGCCAATATAATTCATAGGATGAAATTGAACGAGAATAAAACAATTTTTATTTTATTTCCTTTCTAATAATTTAAGAAGTTTAAACATAATAATTTGTAACACCACAGTTATTGTAAATACTTGTTTAAGTACTTTCATTTAGTTTTACTACACAAGACCTAATAACTTATAGGCTGAGTGGAAAAATCATAACACAAAATTTTAATGATTAAAGTTTTATTTATAATTTACTTTGAAAGCTAAGATGAGTCTTGGAATTCACTAGAAAAGACCCTTGATGAAATTTTATTTTACCAGATAGATAGATGACAATTACCTTCTCTCGCCTTAGAGATAAGAGTAATATCGTGAACCTGGAAGAGAAGACCCGTGCGTAAGGACATTATGCTAGATCTTTCCATCCCATAGACATAAGCCAAGCATATAAACAAGAAGGGGAGTGAAACCCTAAGCTGTGCGAGTGCTTGCATTTCTACAGGGAAGGAAATTAAACCCTTGAGAAAATTAAGTATTGTAAGAAAAGTGGCAGAAAACATATACGAGAAATCCTATAGTAGTTACCCAGAGGAGCCCGACACCAAGATTCTATGGTGTAAGCAAACCAAGAAATTGCTTCTTAGTAGATGGGTCACTACTAACCTTGTCTGGTAATAGGTTTGCAATTGAAATAAAGCCATCATAATAAAATTATTCTTCCTTACTTGGAAACAAAAAAAAATTCTTTTGGGCCGAAAGGCACGAGGAGGCATGCTCACCATCACGATGACTGAACCTACGTTTTCAGTGAAAAAAATTTAGTAACCATGAGGGATTTTTTGGAACTAAGCATAAAAAATAAAAGGCCGAGAATAAACTTTGGCTCACGTGAAAGAAAGGACGAGAGACAGATTGCATAACGACGAGGGTTTGGTGCAGATCCCTCCCAACAAACAATGATGTGCAAATGACCAACGGAACAAAGAGAAAAACCAGGTAGTTACCCTTAACAAATTAAGAAACAACATAGTGGTTGGACGTAAACCCTAACAAATCAACGGTGGGATCTCTTCTAGTTGTGTAATCGCCAGAATTTGAGAAAGTTTGATGAACCTGTGTGTCAGCAATTATAGGTACCTCAGGCCGATCTATTGTCAGTGTGGTGCATAATTTGACACAACAAAACCATGAATTTAATCAATGGTCTATCCTTCCGCCAAGTCATCGCACATGCGGTGAGATATGAATCAACTCTTATATAAATATGTATATAAACTTTACATATGCGAACCATGAACTATCCAAGTGGATTTTAGAACATAAAAACATTAGTAATTTACTCCATGTAATTATATAATAACGAAAGTGATGGTAATGAGTGTTACTCTATTTATTATCACATTGTAACGATATAATAACCTTGTAATCATATTTTTCGATGGTGCTGGCAATTCTTGTATAAAGCGAATAAAATTATTTAGCGTATGGTAGTGGCTGTTACATAATTAGATAGATAAACCTACATTGAATTCAAGGGAATGCTAAAGAAATTTTAGATTTCATATTTCTTCAATTGTAATCATGTTTCAAAAAGTTTTCCGGATGCATCACATAATGTTAGTTAGATAATCGACTTTTCGAACCCCCAACTGTGGTTCATCCCGAAGATGAACCACAGTTGGGGGTTCGAAACGTCGATTATATAACTAACAATATGCGATGTATCCGGAAAACTGTTTGAAACAAGATAAAGAAATTATCTCTACCACTATTGAAAATACTGAATGGTGGCGATAGTAACCTCCCTCATCGTCGTCGCTGTCAGATGCACTACTCCACCATAACCTTTTTTTACTATTCATAAATAGAGGAATGCACACATGCTTAGGAACACGTGGGCATTATTAATGCATGCATATTCCATGAACATGCATGTATTATTTTAAAATTTGACACGGGGAACTTGGCAAGTCTACATGGTAGTTTGGAGGGCATGGGGCTAATTCAAAACTATTTGGCAAGTCTACACGGTATTTTGGAGGGCATGATACTAATTCAAAAAGAACGTGCGTGATTTTAAGAATGCATATGCATTATTCCATGACTGCATCCCTGAGCTCCCGCCCCCTTGCTCTCTAATTGCCCCATTTTTTACATCTACTTTGTGCAAAGGCCCATATGTCAGTTAAACCATTACTTCTACTACTAGTGGTTTTCAAGAAACAAAGGCCACATAATCTACTATTTCTACTGTGAATCCACAAAAAATAGATCCTACACCTTCTTATCATCTAAGTCAAGATACTTCACCATTTGCGTGATACCAACATTCAATGTATCATTATTCTTATTGACATGGTTTTTCTTATAAATCACCAATTAATGAGCATAGACAAAGACATTTTGTATTGTTACTCATTACCATGGTTAATTGTGAATGGGTTGATGATTGTTCATGGTGACATTTGCTCCCTTTATTGGTTTCATCTCATTAGGGGAATTTAGACTAAACAAAAAAATACTAACAAAATCAACTTTAAAAGAAACACATTTTCATGTGTTTTCAACTTTTCCAATATGAAAATATGTAGAGTGAGTATTTAATTCTGCATCCAAGAAATATCTACTTGGCACTTGATTAAATATGTAAAGAAATAAATAGAAAATATAATTAATAAAAATTATTTCTTTTGTTTAAAAAAATTCATAACTTTTATTTTATTATTAAAAAAAAAATTCAGTTTCAATTTAAAATTCCATTATGATACAATAATCATTACTCATTTTCAATGATCAATCTAATTATAATAATAATGTGTCCTGAAACTTTTATGACAACATCATGTTCATGTTGTTTTACGGAGAAAAATGCTTTTATAATAGAAAAAAAACGTTCACGTTCATGTTGTTATAAGAGAAAAATGTTTTCATAATAAAAAGAAAAAAATATTTATTATAATAATATTTGAATCCATCCTTAAAATATTTTTTATTATCCTTCACAATTCACCCTTAGTAACATTTTCATCTAATCACTTTCAACCGTGACATATATTATAATCATTATCCATTTTTAAAAATTATTTATGGTTAAAAACATCATTTAACTCAACTCTTTTCTAATCCATACATAGAGCAAGTTGTTGGTGGCACTAAATGACTTTTTTCGCACTAACTTCCGTAGGAAAGACCTTAATCCGGAATATCCAGGAGAGATACCTGAAGCATCTGAGGTGCTTCAACCCTCAATCCTGTTTGCGGTAGCTAGTGGTCCCATATGGTAGAATATTTTCTAACTTTCTTTCTGACATAAAATAACAAACAATACGTGTCATTATAATCTCCGTTGGACAAAAATCGGGAGTAGTTGGTTCAAAAATTTGAATCCGACGATTAGACAAACTTTTACGCGCTTTTTCTGCATTTGGACGTTGTTAAAAAGCTCGGCTGTGGCTTTACATTATGTTATGTTTCTTTGCCTGCGCAGGCCGTATCATTCTCTTCTCTTCTTTAATGTAGCTTGTCGGATTCTTTGCGTGATTTATGTGTTTGAGTTTGGTTTGCGTGGTGATTTATGTGTTTGAGTTTGGTTTGCTTGCTTGTGTGTGGAAGTTAATGTATGCTGTGCTTGTGAGTTCTTGCGTTGTTGTCTCTGTTATTTATATGTTCTTATTTGTTAGTAATCGTTGCTGATGAAGAAGGGAAATGGTGGCGTCAATAATTAGTTTGCAGCTCGCAAGAAGATTGGTTGTGGATATCCCTTTCTTTTAGTTTCAGGTATGTAAATTTTAATTGCAAATGAATTTTTAGTGTTGTCGGTTTAGCTACTTCTTTCTTGAAGTGTATTTCCTATGATTTGCTTTTGCTTTCCGATGGAACAATTTATTTCTGGATGAATATTTCGTAAGTTTTTTTTTGATGAGTGGCTAGGTTTACAAATTTATGAAATTATCTGCCTCTTCAAACAAATAGAATAGATTTATGAAATTATCTGCCTCGAATAGAATTGAAAGTTCAGGAACCTTTACAAACCAGCTTGGAGAAATAATGCGAGGAATGTTTATTGATAGCATTGTCTTCAACAGGTAACTGGTACAGAAAACGTGCATGCAACTAATTTTTCATTTTAGGCTATTTTACTGATGCCTTTTTCACTTTCATATTGAAATTAATTAATCTAATTTTATCCTTTCACAGGGCCATTTTCGTTGAAAGTGGATCTGAAGAGCATTTTGCACATTTATGAATTCATGTTTCTTTTAATAGAGCTTGGAGTTGGGAATATATTGAGTGCATGTCGTCTGTTGTAATTTTATATTGATTAAGTTATGGTTAAGACAATTTGGAAGTGTTTATTGAAAGCATTTTTTACTTAAATATTAGGCACACAAATTTCACTCATATTTCTCATGTGCTTATAGAAGCTTTCTTGATATATGGTGGAGTAGATGCGTCAAATATAAGATGACAATTCCCCTTCTGATATTTTGGGAAATATGGAAAACAAGAAATTATATCATTTTTGAAGGCAAAACGCTCAATGTGGATCAGATTATCAATAACATTCTAACATGGATGAGGCCACTGTTGCTGTCCAATTTTGTGCCTCATTTGGCCTCACATAGAAAAAATGGCCCAAACATATCCTGGCCCAAACATATCCTTCCAGGCAGGTTTTTTTGATGGTGCTGAACATGGGGGTATATGTGGATGTAGGGTGTGGATACGCATTGGTCAAAACCAACAATATAGAGAACATGGGGGTATATGTGGATGTAGGGTGTGGATACGCATTGATCAAAACCAACAATATAGAGTCCATTGGGCAGGAGGCAGGGGGACTAACATGAGAGTTGAAGCAATTTCACTTTGGGGGTTATTATGGTTCGCTAGTTTCTTGGATATTCAAAAACTAAAGATCTATGGGGACTCCCAAGCCATTATCAACCATGTGTTGGGAATTTCCTCTATTTCACATCCACCCCTACAGGGTTGGCTCCAAAACATCATTCATCTCAAGGGCACAAGTCTCCATACAACACATTCACAGAGAACACAATACAATTGCAAATGCCATGTCCAAGATGGGTATAATGGCATCCAATGAAGGTTTGCATATCACTATGGAGGTGGATGGCAGCTCCATCGATGCTAGATACATGCCACTCCCCTGAAGATGCTCTACTGTTGGTTTCTTCTGTTTCTGTTTATGCCTTTCTATCACTTGCAGGGTCATATATGCCACTGTACTACATTTTTGGTTATGCTCTTTCTATTTCTGTTAATGGACTTATGATGGACTATCAATTGTTTTTTTGTTACTAAGTTTTGGGCTAATATTTGGGGTTCATGTGCAAGCCTGTGGCTTACATGAGCCTACTCCTTGGGATGTTATTGTTTTTTTTATCATGGTTGCATTGCTCACATGTTGTTTTTTCACAAATGAAGAACTTGATATGAAGCTTCCTAATAAACTAACTGAACTGGTTTTTCCTATTCTTACTGTGAAAAAAATAAAATAATAATTAATTAATTAATTAATTATAAATACATACAAACTTTTGTTTTTTCGTTTAACACACTTTAATCATGCAAGGAATATGATATGGCAAACTAACTTTAGTTTGATTTTTTTCAAGATTATTTTAAGCGACGTCTAATATTGGAAGGAATGTGATAGGGCTTCTTTGTTTGAATTACATTACATTTCATATGATTTTTTATTTTTTATTTTTAATATATAGTTTATATTTAAAATTTATTAAATAATTTTATATCAAATTAATGTACAATTTAAAGAATATTCACAATAGTTTTGATTAATGATTTTGATGCAGAATTTTCAAAGAATAATCTTGAGGTGTTTTGTTTAATTTATATTTCTATTTGTTTTCCTTCTCTAAATTGTTTCTAGTTAAGAATTTCTGAAAAGTAGTTGCTGCATGTTCAGTTTCGCAAGTAATATTAACTTCCATCTTGTAATATGTCTAACTATCAACTTAAAAACTATTTACATAGGCATAGTTTTTTTTTATATCCTCATCATAGTCAATCGATTTATTTCAAGAAGACATTATACAATGTGTACCATAAGGGGTTTATGATTTATTTGATTGCTAGGGTGGTGGTTAATGAAAAGTTTCAAAGCGGAGGCGACTAGGGTTTCAGTTTTCTGAGAAAAATTTTCCCCATGGATGGGCGCAGAGGAGGGAGCTCCACTCCCTCCTACAAGGAGGCGGTGGCTAGCAAGGGCAAGAAACCTCTGGATAAAAGAAGAGGTAATGTTGAGGAAGGACGAAGAAACAGGGAAGAGGAAACAGTATGCACCAAATAAAAGGAGAATGATGGCACAAAAGACAAGGAGGAAAATGACAAAAAACAAGGAACAAAAGACAAAAATCAAAAGGGACCGTGTAAACCCAATGCTGAAATCACTCCTAGAGTAGTATTAAATGATCCAGCGCTGCAGGCATACAGGGATCACATGCGGACTTATGCAATCATATGCAAATTCATGGGGTTATGGCCCATTGAAAAAGCTTTACAAGCATGGATCAGATACCACTAGAAGCCTAAAGGGAGCATTGATCTTCATCTAGGGTCCAAGGGCTTCTTCACTGTGGTGTTCACCAACATTGAAGATAAAGACAGAGTGTTTGAAGGAGGGCCATACTTCTATGCAGTAGCAGGTCTATACATGAGGCCTTGGATGATGAATTTCGTACTGGAGTGGGAAACTTTTACTTCAGTCCCAGTTTGGGTAAGACTCTATTCTCTACCTCTTGAGTATTGGCAAACATAATTGATAGCTACCATAGGCAATAAATTAGGATGGATTGTCAAAGCTTCTGAAGCCACAAGGAGGGGAAAATATACCTCATTTGCAAGGATTTGTGTGGAAATGGATCTATCTGGAGCTCTTCCGGATGAGATCATATTGGAGGTTTTTGATGAGGATTGGGTGCAGACATTAGACTACGAGCATATTCCTTTTAGATTTCGTAGATGTCAGGAACATGGGCACCTTCTAAGAGACTGCCCTCTCAGTAAAGCAAATAACAAAAGTAAAACTAACACAATGAAAGACATAGACAACTTTCACAAAGTAGTTCATAAAGGAAAAAGCGGCAAAAAAGGGCCAAAGCAACACCAAGCTGAAGGACAAGAGGCTAGTCAGATTCAGTTCCAAGTTCTCGAAGAGGATGAAGAAATAGCAGTAGAATATCAAATAATGAATGAAGGGTATGAGAAGAAGAAGAAAGAAGAAGGTAATGATCAGACACAGGAAAACAAAAAATAGAAAGGGATCATGATGAGTGATTCAGAACTGGAAATGGATCAGGAAATGACCCAGAGTGAGATGGAAACGGAGGACAATGAGCTACAGGAGATTCTTGAAAGAGAAAACCTAGATCTAGAAGGGTTCTTGAATCAGGGAACTGCTGGTAGGGTGGAATCACTACCTCAAGAAGAGTTCAATCGAATATAGCAGTTATTCTTATGGAAAACTCAGGCAAAGGGATGGAAGGAAGTAAACAGCAGTGAAATATAGAGTAATGAAGGGGTGAAAGCAGTAAAAATGACTCCGGGGTTAGCACCAAGAAATCCAGGACAAAAAAGAGGCAGGAAAAAGAAGAACGAGCTACTGATGGAATGTGGAAAGCTAATGATAGACTCAAGTAAGATGAAAGTTATAACCAGTTAGTCCTTTACCAATCTTTAATTATGAAGCTCACAACTTGGAATATTAGAGGTCTAGGCAGCAAGAGAAAATAGAGAATGATGAATAACAAAATGAAACAGGCAGCTCTGGATATAATTTTCGTCCAAGAAACGAAATTCTCCATTCAAAAGTTAAGGAAAATACATAGTAAATGGCTCAGCATATTTGAGTTTCTAGAAGCTAAAGCTGAAAATACAGTAGGGGGTATCCTCACTCTCTAGAACCCCCAAAAAAATGGAATAATTGATGCGGAGGCATCAAGGAATTATTTATCAGTGGTCGTACAACCTGTAGGGGAAAGGGACACTTATCTAGTCACAAGTGTTTATGGCCCTCAAAAGTTAGATGACAAAATCAGGTTTATAGACTCTTTGGTGGATCTCTAGGTCAGGCATGCAGGAATACCTTAGGTCATAGGAGGGGACTTCAATATGATCAGATCTCTCTCGGAGAAAAAACGGGTCACAAGAGCTCTAAATAAAGATTCCTTAGGCTTCCAATCCTTTTAAGAGAACATGAATCTTGTTGACATTGAGACAAACAATGGCCTCAGCACCTGGAATAATAAAAGAGGAGGGGATTCCCAGGTAGCCTCCAAGCTAGACAGATTCATGATCTCTGAGGATCTCATGCTTATAGACAAGGAAATATCAGCAGGAATTCTCCCTTTTGGAGGTTCGAATCACTGGCCGGTGCAAATGGAGATCAAGGGCATAGGTACCCTAAGAAAGCAACCTTTCAGATTTGAAAATATTTGGCTTTCACACCTAGATTTCGTCAACAACATTGAAAAATGGTGGGTGGAAGATTTGCAGATTCAGGGATCAACAATGTTCCTGCTACACAAAAGATTAAAGCACATCAAGATGAAGCTAAAAGCTTGGAACAAGAATGAATTTGGAAATATATTTACAGGTAAGAAATCTGTAGAAAATAAAACCCTGGAGCTCAACCAAGATTTGATCAAGGAGGGCTTTGATAAGGACAAAAATGATCAAGAAGAGAAACATCATCAAGAATGGGAAAAGTTGTGTAAACAAGAGGAAATTTTTTGGAAACAAAAATCAAGAGTTCAATGGCTAAAAGAAGGAGAGCGTAATACTAAAATTTTTCCTTAAATCCACCATTTCAAATAGGACTCATGATAGAATCTCAACGATCAAGGACGAGGATGGGAAGATACATCAATCCCATGAGGAGATAGAAGCAATGTTAGTTAAGCACTTCCGAGGTATTGCCTAGGAAAACATTTTAGTAAGGGAACCTTTCATCAAGGACTTCACTAAACACATCCCTAAGTTAGTATCCAGAGAGGATAACTGTAATCTCAACAAACCTGTAACTAAAAAGGAGGTCAATGAGGTTCTCAAGGAAATGCAAAATGGCAAAGCTCTAGGTCCAGATGGATTCAATGTGGATTTCTTCAAAGTTTGTTGGAATATTGTCAAAAAGGATATTCTAAGGGTTGTGGAAGATTCTAGGCTGAACAGAACTATTTTGAAGGTTCTCAATACCTCCTTCATCGCCCTAATTCCTAAACAGGATAAAGCTCAAACGCCATAGAGGTATAGGCCCATTGCTTTATGCAATGTAGTTTACAAGATAATTTCCAAGGTAGCGGCCAACAAACTCAAACCTTTGCTGCCCCCGCTTGCTTCGGGGGAACAATCTGGTTATGTGGAAGGCAGAATAATACTAGATAACATCATTCAAGCTCACCAGGTGGTTCACTCATTAATTAGTAAAAGGAAAGTAGGTATGATAATGCAATTGGACATAGCCAAAGCATATGATAAAGTGAACTGGACATATATCAAGAAAGTGCTTATCGCGTTTGGTTTTGATCATAATTGGGTCAGATGGGTCATGGCCCTGGTGACCTCCTCCAGCTTTTCAATTTTAGTTAATGGTTCTCCCTCTGAAATTTTTCTTCCTTCTAGAGGAATTAGACAGGGTTATCCACTCTCTCCTTTTCTCTTCATACTTATGATGGAAGAACTAGGGCGGTCCATAAAGCATACTAAAGTAACGGGCAAAATTCAAGGAGTCCAATTTTTGGAGAATGGTCAAGTTCTGACTCATCAACAATTTGTAGATGATACCATGTTACATGGAATTCCCACAGTCAAGGAAGTGCTTGCATACAAACAAATTTTGAATGACTTTGCTATGGCAACAAGTATCGAAGTCAACCTTTCTAAATCAAATTTTTTTTCTTTAACACCCATATAGCCATTCAAAGAAATGTCTCGGAATTCTTGGCTTTCAAAGAGAATCCCTCCCCTCTAGGTATTTAGGAGTTCCTCTAACGGCTAAACCTTTGCACAAGAGCATTTGGGAACCGTTAATCATCGAGATGCAAGATAAGGTCAGGAAATGGACAATCAGATCTTTAAATCTGGCTGGCAGACTGGTTCTTACAAAGGCAGTGCTCCAAGCTATCCCAGTCTTTATGCTATCAGCTCTCCCAGCTCCAATAGGAGTCTTACAGAAATTTAGAAATATTCAAAGAGATTTTCTTTGTGGCAAGGAGGAAACTAGGAAAAAATGGGCTTTAGTCTCATGGGAAAAGATCTATAAACCCAAGAACCAAGGAGGACTAGGATTGGATGACCTAGAGATTCTTAGTAAGGTTCTTGGGGCCAACTTTGGAGGCGATGGATTAAGGATCCTAAGGCTCAATGGGCAAGCATCTGGAAGGAAAAATATGCCAACTCTTGGCATCCTTCTGAGCTAATAAGAATGTTTGGAAATGTTAACGGGTCTCCCATATGGAACAAGGCCTGGGAGAACAGAGGGGTGGTTCAGAAAAAAAACTTCTGGGAAATCAGAGATGGAGATCTGGCTCTCTTCTGGGAGGATAAATGGCAACAAGGACCGACACTATTGAAAGAGGAATATTTGAGCCTCAAGCATGAGACAGAAAACCAAGGTTTAGTAAAGGTAAAGGAATTTTTGGAGCAAGCTCACAATACAGGAAAATGGAGAACATGGAGAAAGATAGATGGCAGAGAGGACAGAACCCTCAATAGCAAAGCAGAGACCCTAAAGAGGATGTTGGATGAGAGGATGATTTTAGTCACTGAAGGACAGGATCAACTAAGATGGGGCAACAACAAAGAGGGAAGTTTTAATATCAACGAAGCAAAAGGTATTATCCTTGCACTGGAATCCCCAGCTCCGGTTAGAATCTAGCAGAAGATATGGAGGCACAAAGGCTGGATGAAGATAAAACTCTTTATGTGGCTGGTTCACCGTGGGAAAATCTTAACATGGGACAATATTAGAAAGAGGGGTATGCTGGGACCCTCCAGATGCCAGCTCTGTGAAGCCCAAGAGGAGACAATGGAACATATTCTCAATAGTTGCATTTTCACCTCAAGGTTATGGGATAATTTTGCCACCATCTTCGATCGGACAAATAGAGACAAACAAAGCATAACTAACACCCTAAATAATTGGAGGAATAATTTTTCGAATTATGAAGTTCTTAACTCTGCCTGGGCTCTTTTGCCAAGTTTCATTATATGGAATGTGTGGAAAGAAAGAAACAAAATAATTTTCAAAGAAGAGAAGAATTCCTCTCTTTGCCTATTGGAGCAGATCTTGAAACAGCTTAAAGAGACAGTTGGCACCACACCAAGGGATCTCCCCAAAAATCCTCCCTCAGAAGCATAGTTGAGAATTCTTAGGCAGTTAGACATGCAGGGGCTCATTCCACAAGGTCTAGACAGGAAAATGATCATGATGGAAACGTTTAAATATTTCTGGAATCCCCTGTCTGGAAGGTTTTTTGAAGTATAACATCGATGGAGCTTCAAAAGGTAGCCCAGGAATGGCTGGCTTTGGAGGAGTTCTTCGGGATGAAACCGGAAGCATCATCTCCCTCTTCCATTGTCATTTAGGAAAAGCCACCAAAAACATGGCGGAATTAATAGCATTGGAACAATGCTTAGAATTTCTGAAACAGGAAAACTGCCAAAATGGGATAATAGAAGCTGATTAAGAGTTAGTCATCAATGCGGCCAAGAGAATTAGTTATGGGACAGGGTCGGAAAAAGTTACAAAACATTGGAGGCTAATAAGAGTTGTCCATAAAATACAGGAACATCTTCAAGAACTACGCACACTTAGATTCATCCATGTGCGTAGAAAGGCCAAAAAGTTGGCAGACATTCTAGCCAACCAAGGGGTCAACTGTAAGGATAGCAGAATTTCGACGGGTTGTCTTGCAATGTCACAGAGCAACCTAAAACAA